>JAKFHU010001297.1:2400000-3000000 GCA_023783475.1 Daubentonia madagascariensis
TTCATGTTCTGTACCTGCTTCCTTGATCCTCAGCATTTTGTTGGGGACCTCTGTCATCGTTACGTAATATAGACCTATATAGATCTCTGCTCTGAGATCTTCTAGTTTTGTAAGCAGAACAGTTTGTAGGGAGAAGTGGAGGTATTAGACTTTACCAGAAAGCCTGGGCTTTGCCTGTTTGGGTAAGGCTCCCCAAGGCACCCTTTGCCTAACTGTGAGGCATCCTGAGGGCTCTGGGCCTAGAGGTGGCCCAGCAGGAGTCCTGTCTGAGAGCCCAGGCTGCCTGCTCCGAGACAGCTCAGGCCCCACTGCACCTAGAAGGGAGAGGAGGACCAGAGCAGAGCTGAGTCTGTTCACCCATCCAGGCCCATGAATGTCTATAGAGCAGAGTAACTGCTTCTGAAACAGACCATCAGAGCCCAGGGACACCTCCAAGCAGAGCTCTGCAGGGGCTCTGTCTTGGTGACCCGGAGGGTGGGGAGCTTGCTTTCCCATCATCCAGCATGTAGCTACCCACAGCTACCTGCATTTCATGGGGCCAAAGCCTGGGGACATAGGGCTGGAAGCCAGACTTTTGGATTTTTTTTCCCCTCTGGCATTCACTACCTCATTGCATCCCAATGTCTTGGCCCTGCATGGCTAATCAATCAACAATTTATCTTCCATTTATTGCCAAAGTAATTTAGCTAAAATGCAGATCTGAACTTGGTCACTTCCCTGGTTAAAAGCTTCAATAGCTGCCTGTCGCCTACAGACAAAAGTTCCTCCTCTGAAAAGAGGCTTGCAAGGCCCACATGGCCTGGCTCCATGACCTCCAGCAGCACATGGCCTCTTCAGACACATCTCCCAGCAAAGGAGAGCTGCTGAATGACCCCCACAAACCAGGCTGTTTCTGTCCTTCCTGCCTTCCTTCTATTTGGGATGTCCCTCTGAGCTTCTTCTGGTTAACTCCCAGCCATCCTGAAGACATGGCACAGGTACCTCCTCTTCCAGGAAGCCTTCCCTTCCCTCAGCCTGTTTCCTTTCCCCCCACCCCAGCCACCAAACACTGTGCCCATATCTCTGCTGAATGCCTGCAGCTACCCTGTGTCACTGCATATGGCTGGGCATGCATCTGTATCTCCCACCAGGCCTGGGTCCCTTCACTTTGTGTCTCTGGACCCCACAATGTGCTATTTATGGAGCTGGAACTGAGTAAATTTTTCTGGAATGTACTGAATGATAGGACAGTTATTTCTCTAACTTTTGCCTTGGAGATTGTGTCATGTGCTCATGGAGGAGAGTTAGGCGGGTGGAGAAGATTCTAATTACCCAGGGGATGTGGGGCCTGGATTTATTTGTCTGCCACTTGCTGTCTGGCAGCTTCTTCCATCTTGGTAGCTTTGGAGTCTTGGGAAGCCAGGCCAGTGCCAAGCCTGGGCTACACTGGGCAGTGGAGGGTGCACTGCCCAGAGCTCCTCCTTGGGGTCCATAGATCCAACTACAGCTTCAGCATTGTGTCCAGCTGGCATATGTGACCTTGGGTGAGTCCCTTCACTTTTCTGGACCTTGGTTTCCCCATCTCTAACATGAGCAGGGAGGCCCTCATATTCCTTGGGAACTTCCCTGCCCCAGATATTCCATGGCTCTGAGCACGCTCTGCTCAGAGAATTGCCTGAGAAGCAGAGGCTTGGGGAAAGGAGGGAAGAGAGAGTCAGGGAAGGAAGCTCCTCCACTCCATGGACCCGTGGGGGGGAGGGTGCGGGGCCTATGAGTCACAAGCATAAGTACCCCTCACAGGCTCATAAGAGCTACAAACAATGGCAATCTCACAAGCCCAGGTGAGGTCCTCTCTCTTTTACTGTAACAAGCTCTTGTCTCCTCCTTCCCCTGTCCTAGGGACCAAAACTAGGAAGTCAGGCCCAGTGCCTCAGAGTCTTGTATCACCTCTGCCTCTTCCCTGCCCCACTGGCCCCCATGCCAGAGCTGAGTGTGCCCAGGGTCAGGAGGTGAAGCCTCCTTAGAGGCCATTCACTCAGGGTTCCAGATCTCCTGGGTTTTTCATAGCAATGAGAATTCTGGAATCTTTTGCCAATATTTTAAAAAAGTCTGATAAAAAGTGTGCTAGGATCCATGTTCAGGCTGTGAAGGCTGACTGAAATGTCAAAGTCTTTCATTTTGTCTTGAATGATAGCAACTTGGTATAGTTAGCTCAACAATCAGCAACCGTAATGGACACATGTAATGTCCTTTGACTTGTTTACAAAAGGGGAGATGAAGCAATAAATATAGCCCTGTAAACAATTACTTATGCCATAAAGCAGAAATAATAAAAGAGGTCCTTGTGGGGCAGGGTCTCGAAGCAGCAGGCTGTTCCTCATTTGGTAAGTGGGGCCCCTGCACGTGGAGAGACAGGGTGGTTCCTCCAGGCCAGACAGGACAGGTGGGACGAGCTTTCTGATTCCCCCCTTAGTGGTCTTTCCTTGACTGTATAAGAACACATATTCTTTTGCTTGAACACATTGAGGCATTTGCCTTTTTGGGGTGGGGGCAAAGGCCCCTAAACTGAGCAGTTCAAACTCTGCTGGGTCTGACCCTTAGGCAGCAGGAACATTTCATGCTGTTACCTAGGCTCATCCACTTCCCAGGTGGATAGACATGCCCTAACGCCTTCTTGGGGAGCTTGCTCTGGTGCAAATGTCATTCTGGGACGGAGCTCCATCCTGCTCATGCTCTGAGTCCTCCCTGCAAAGCTTGCAGAGTGTGGCTGTAGCAAGCTGGTGTGAGGGTGGGATGGGTAGCCCTGAGACCCCTGACGATAAAAAGGAGCTACTGCCAAATAGAGCAGTGGTGCCAACTGGCATGATGGCCGACTGCAGTGAAATGCATTCTGTCCCTCTACTGGACACCCTGTGGATGGCTCTGTGCAGAGGGTGGCGAGGTGAAGGGGGCATGCCAGCTGCCCTCGGGCACTGTGCACAACTAAAATCGTGTCCACAGAGTGAAGATGCCAAAAATATTTTTGGATGCTTTGATTAAAGAGTTAAAGGCAATAAGTGTTATATTTGCAGTGTTGACATTAATATCACAGTGTTCAGGGACATGCTGCTGTTGCTGGTTTGCAGATCAGAGAAGAGAGAGGAACACTGGAGTTAAGACCCCCAGCTGAGAGGGTCACTTGGGGCCAAGGCCACAGCCTGGGCAGATGTGGAGGCTTGGAGGAGGCACGTGGGGGACTGGATTGGGGTCAGTCCCCAATCCAGTGAGGCGGCTGGAGTGTGTGTGTGTGAGGCGGCTGGAGCAGGAATCAAGAAAGGAAGGCCAGGGCATATTGTGGAGGCCCCTGACTGCCAGGTAAGCCCTTCCCTCCTTAGTGCTAGACTCTGGGGCCCTACAGAGGCCCACTGACATCTCTGTTCTAATTTTTGCTTGGTGTGGCAACTGAAAAAGAGGGGTCCAGAAAAAAGGACAGACTGTCCAGGCCCCATGTTCTCTGGCCTTTGTGTCCCTCTTGTGCCTGCCCATGTAAAACGGCAAATCTCAGAGAAGCAGGGATAAGACGTGACTTGGGCCCTGGCCAGGGGCCCCCTCCTCAGCTTCAGACGAGGGATCTCTGGGCATGAGCCGCTAAGCAAGATGCTGTTGAATTGCCCACAACTTACCCTCAGCTTGGCTCTGTCCGTTTGGGTCAGGGAAGTTGGCTGGGAAAGTGCTCCCTGGGGACCAGTTGGCAGTGAGTTGCAGAAGTGCAGAGCCGGTCGGGAAGCACCCACATTGCAGAAGCCTTCTCAGCCCAGAGGAGGGAGGATTAATGTTTGTCCAGTGCCTGCTTGGAGTCAGGCACTGGGCTGAGCAGTTTGAAATTAGCTTAATACGTGTAACAAACTCCATGTGGTTTGCTCCTATTTTACAGATATGGCAGCTGAGGCTCCAAAATGTTAAGCGACTTGTCCCAGATCATATTGTTAATGAGTGGAGGAGCTGGGACTTGAACCTAGTCACCTGCCTGTAGGGTCAGTGCACTTTCTGTTTTCTCCCCCTGCCCTCCTCACGCCAACCTTTTGCTGACCACAGACCCTTGAGACCTCAAGGGAGGCCACTTTGTCTCATGAGTGGCCTCAAGTTTCCCCAGGGCATCACGCAAGCCTTGCTGCTTCACTCCTGCCCTCGCACCTCAGCCTGCGGGCTCATATGCAGAAGATGCTGCTTGCCAGGTAGTCCAGGAGTTCAGGCCACCTCTGTTGCCCCTCCTCCCTCCTCTCAGTCTCCTCGCCAAACTGCAGGCGGTTTCTCTGGGAGACTCGGGGCAACACCCTCCTGCCCTGTGGGAAGCTTGGCTCGTACCTTTTTGTCCACCCAGGTGAGTACCTGTTGGCGGGGTTTCTAAGTTGTAGAAATGGAGTTGCAAAGCTGTGGGAGAGATGAGGCAGAGAGGAGAGAACATCCCAAGTCTGGGGGCGGGGTTTGGTGGCTCCCTCTTCCTCCTGGATTCAGCTGTGGAAACGGTTCTGACTGTGCTCCGCACATGCCATGAGCCCACGCTCCTGCTGTTGGGGAACCTCCTCCCACAATGCCTAAGGGGGGTTCTGTGCACAGTCTCCTGGGGATTGGGACAGGAGCTAGAACGTGGTGTCACAGAATGATTATCCAAATGGCACCACCAGGCTGGGCAAGGAGGAGAGGCCTCAGGGGCCTCCACCCTGCCGCTGGCTTCTTGCTGCATTAAGCACAGCCTGCATCTCCTCCGCTGCCTGTGGAGGCAGCTCAATGCATTTCTGTGATTGCAGAGGCTTCCCTGCCAAAGAGACCTTCTTCCTTTTGGCCTTTGTGTCCCAGCACCCTCAGTGCTCAGGAAATTAGAACCAGCAACCCCCATCTCAGTTCACTGGAGGAAGCAGTGGTCACCACAGTACCATTAACTTTGTGCTATGATTAAATGAATCCCAAGGAAACTTCTACTCAAATCCATCTCTCCGTAGGACAGCTGCCAGGGGCTGGAATCAAGGCATAGTGATTTATTCTTTTGGTTAAGATCAGTCCTCATTAGAAGACAAACTTGCTGAGAAGGGGCCGCTTGGCACTGTCGCTTCGTGAGAGCAGAGAGACCTTGCACCTATCAGGTGGCTGTGAGCTGGGAGGGCAGGGTGGGGCGCAGGCAGGGCAGCCCCCGGGGGCAGTGCACCCCCACAGGAGGAGCAGAGCCAGCTCTAACCAACTGTGCTGGGATGTTGGGTGGGTCACTCACTTCGCCTCTTTGGGCCTCGGCTTCCTCATCTATTAGTTGTGGATCTGGGATTAAAGGATTTCCAAAGATTTTACTAGTTCTGAAATTCTGGTCCCTGGAAAACTTTAAGGGAAAAGGGAGTTTCTTCTCGTCATTATTTTATCATATTTGATCTTTGATCTTCTTTAGTGGGGAGAGATGATAGGAAGTTAGAGAAGAACCCATGCAGTGGAAAAGCTGAAAGGCTTGTGGAAAACTTAAGTTAAATTGACCCACTGTGACTCCAGGGACCTGAGGAGACTTTCATGTCCATGTTTTTGATTATATGTCTCTCCTTTCAGAGCCGAGATGTGCAATGACTATGCATTTCTAAGGGATTGTGCCCAATGACAAAATTGGCAAGAGGGGCAGGGAACTGTCCAGCACAGAAAGCTGCTGAGGCCATCAGAAACATTCCATTCCGCCTTCCCGGTGCTCCCAGTGTGCCCTGCAGTGCGTCAGGGGCCGAAGAGGATGCCAGTGAACGTTGACCTTGTCCTTAAGGAGTGTCCACTCAGTTATGGAGTTCTGGCACATATGCGGGAATTTCTAGTCCTCTGCTGTTGAGAAAGACAATCACTGGTGCATGCTTTCAGAAGACAGAGAAGGAAGTGAGCTGTTAAGTCTTGGGCAGGGCTGGGGTTTGACGTGGGCTTTCATCATGACTGGAGACAATTTAGTGGCATGTTGGTGGAATTTCAAGCAGAAGAGATAGAATGAGCCAGAGGAGGTTTGCAATCTTTGCAAAGAGGAGGGGCAAGGAGTGGCGAGGAGGAAAGACAAAGAGAGAAGGGGAGGAGGAGGAGGAAGCTGGGGAAGAGGAGAAGGGGAGGGTGGGGGGGGGGAAGGAGCAAACTCCGAAGGCCAGCCAGCAGGTGCCACGCCAGCCATGGGCTTGCAATTCAGTCTGGGAGGAGGGCGCTGACTACGGAAGGAGAGGGAGAGCAATGGCGAGGGAAGAGAGGACGCCCTGCACACTGAGAAGGGCCAAAGCCCCTATCTAAGCCAGTGCTGCTTTTAGGGTGCTGACTTCCCCTGTCCTCAGAAGGAGGTGCCCCTGTGGCACAGCCACGGGCCCAAGATGCAGGAGGCTGAGCCACTAGGAGCAGCCGAGGCTGTGCTGGGCCTGCCTTTTCCTCTTCCCTGCCCTATCCCTCCTCCCGGGACTGCCTTCCCATTCGTCTGATTGTAAGCTGTCACGGCCCATTCTGGGAGACTGAAGGTCGCATAAACAGTGTGATTGACCTGCTGTGGGGTCAGCTGCCTCTGTGGGAATTTCTCTCCTTCGGAGAGGGATCAGAGGGCCTGCACCATAGCATCCCCACTTCCCCAAGGGAATGGGGCTGGTCCCCTGCTTGTTTCAGGCCATCTCTCTCCTTCCTCTCTGTGGGGAACCTCCTTGGAGCTCACCTGTTCCAGGAAGCCTTTGTTGCCTAAGCTACTATACCAGCATCATCTTTACTCAAAGTTTTACTATTGAATTTTTCACCTGATTGTTTAGGATTGACTTGTTTTCTTATTTCTTAACACCTTTAAATGGGTGTGCATCTATACCTGTGGCAGCTGCCTTCTTTGACCATTGGGCTGGTTGGAGAGGGGGGCTTTGAGCTGGAAGGAGACCTTGCTAATATCCCTACCAGAAAAATACATTAAGTTATTTCTGCGCCTGAGTTTCCCTTCCCCACAATGATCTCCTTATTCCCCTCCCACCTAGAAATGGAGGAAGACAATGCGGTGGGAGATAGAGCTTATAGAAAGATATTCTTCAGATAAGACAAAGGCCCCTTAGAGCAGTGATGGCTGTTGGAATGATTTCCTTTGTTATTTATTGCTGGGGTTTTTACACAGGAGTTTAGCCCACACTTTTTAAGTCTTCAGTATCAAATAACAGTTGGGTCCAACTCCCTCCTGCTGAAGTGCAGGCATGAAAATCTTTCATAGTGAGAGATTTAGGTTATATTCCTTAAGAAAATCCCAAGTGTCAAGAATTGCTTCCCACTGGTGCATTGTATTGGGGAGAAGAGGTTCCAAATCTCTCTCAGTGGAGGAGGACGGTTGGTTTGTCTAGAAGGGATTAAGAACAGGACAGGTTGAAGGCAGTGGTGGTCTGGGATAAATGACCCTGAAACTGACATTCTGACATTTTTAGTCTCTGGCTGAGTACAAGGTCCCCCCTCTCTCTCCACGCTGCCCTGGGGACCTGGGCTATTTTCTCCTCTGTGAAAAAGAATGGATACATCCATTATGAAAACCAACTGATGTAATTTGAGCCTGCATGCAATTAAAAACTAAATTAAGCAGGTTCATGAAATTTTACCTCCTGGTTTAACAAGATTCTGGAAGTGGCTGCTCGGACCCTGGCCAACGAGTTGGGGGCATGGGACATGAGGAGATGCACAGCTGTCAGGAAGCTGTGGGAGAGGAGGTGCTGGAATTGTCTACCATGTCCCTCAGATGTGGCCCTGCCTGGCAGCTGTGAGGAGAGGCGCTGTGCTCCCAAGGAGGATCCTCCCCTCCTCTGGCAGGTTGTTGCAGGCTCCCTGGTGCTTGTCTCTGAGGCCTGAGCTGGGGTTGGGGGGGGTGCTGGGCCACATCTCCGGCAGACCCCGGCTCAGTATCCACGGCCTAGCCTTGGCTGTCCTGCGTACTTCCACCTTGTCATCACTGCCCACCGTGCACCCCAAGGCACGGCCACAGAGACAGTCTGCTGGCACACACGTTGCAGTCAAAAGCTCTGCTCTTCTTCCTTTTGCCTGTGTATCTGGAGGAAAAAAAAATTTTAAATAGAGAAACCCACCTTGACTTCTTAGGGAGTTGAATGGAGTTGAGGGAAAGAATATATGTTTTTCAGTTATGTACACTTAAACACTTACCCCCGCTTCCTTTTTTTTTTTTTGAGACAAAGTCTCACTCTGTTGCCCCGGCTAGATGCAATGGCATCATCATAGCTCACTACAAGCTCAAACTCCTCCTGCCTCAGCCTCCTGAGTAGCTGGGACTACAGGTGCGCCCCACAACGCCCAGCTAATTTTTCTATTTTTAGTAGAGACGGGGTCTTGCTCTTGCTCAGGCTGGTCTCAAACGCCTGAGTTCAAGCTATTCTCCTGCCTCAGCCTCCCAGAGTGCTAGGATTACAGGTGTGAGCCACCGTGCCTGGCCCACTTGTCCCCTTTCAAAGAGATTTGAGGAGGCTGACAGAATGACGCTTAGAGAAGAAAACCCTTCCCCGTGAGGAAAGTTGTCACTTGGGTGCATATACTGGCCACGATGTCTCTTTAATTAGGGTAAATGAAAACCAGCCCTGAGGAAGTTGTTGGAAGTGGCTGAGTTAGGAGAAGGCACTGCAGCACAGACAAGCCAGAAGAGATGTAAGCCAGTAAAGATTCAAGATGAATTAGCAAGCAGGGCTCTTTGCAGTAAATAGAAATTTGGTTAATTTACTGCAAAGGGTAAAGGTTAAAAATTGGTATGATTTATATCCACATGTACTTACATGTTTATATTCTTCTAAATATTTCTTTAACCTGTGCATCTTACATGAATGTAGCTTTCTTTAACTGTCTTTAGTTAACTGCCTCAATTTGGTTTTAGAAATAAATAACAAATCTTAAATAGTAATGTTTAATAATTTGCTTAATTGTAAGGAACTGTTGTGCTTTTATAAGGCAAGTGCATTCATCTAGAAGAGTCAACTGGGATGTTTGAACCACATCATCACGTCTACTGGCAGGCTAGCACTTCCTATCATGAAGTTACAATTAAGACACAACGTTAAAAAGCCACCATTGAATGTGCATGCATCCGGCGGCATCCTCAGGGCTTCACCTGCCGTAGCAGACTGCTGGTGACCTCTTGACCCCATTAGCTTTTCTTGCTGTTTTGATCAGGTCTATGCTGCCATGTGTTTTAAGGAAAGATGACTTCACCCATGCGGCTACTCAATTGTGGTCACATTTCCGTAGTAAGTCATTGGCTTACGTCAGGGCAAGTAACAGCATGGGACTCGATCTTGGCCAAGAAGATAAAAGAGGAGATGAGGTGTGAGGCATCTGAGAGAGGTTTTCTAAAGAGATAAAAGGAAGAGGGTGTCTCTCTTCTTCCTCTGGATGTGTCCTCCCCGGAGGCGAGGCCAGAACAGTGGCAGCCCGGCTGTGACCATGGGGGACCCAGCATGAGCACAGATCCAATGTCAGGAGAGTGGCAGAGTGAGAAGATGAAAAGAGCCCAGGGTTTTCATGACATTGTTGAGTCATTCAATTAAAAACCCTGAAATTTTCTTCCCTGGTACAGTTTGTTTTATGGGCTAATAAGTTGCCTTGTTGGGGTTGTCTTGTTAGTTGGGATATTTTACACCCACAGATATCCATGCATTTGTTCTTTAGACCAATGATCTTATGAAGTGGGTATTACTATTATATTCATTATGCTGATGACGAAATTGATGCTCTTAGTGGTTCAGTAACTTGCACAAGGCCACACAGCTGGTAAGTTCCTGAGGTAAGCTCGGACCACCCCCTGAGCTACTGCTGCTGGCCATTACCTTACCCAATAAAGCTGCTGGTGGTCACTCATCTGAAAGGTCAGCACAGAGGAGACATTCTCTGGAACGCCAGCCAGACAAACTGGAACCTAGCAGGGTGGGTCCCTTTCCAATAACAGCCAGCTGCCCTCCTAGTCCTCTTCCTCTGGCTGGAGAGAAATTGCCGCAGTGACAGCGTCTTTGATTGCAAAGGGTGACAATTTATATCTCTCCCTTCATCACACTATCTATCAGCAGACAGGTCCTAAAAATCAATCCCACACTGACTCAGTCCCCAACAAAGATGATTCCGACAACAGTAACCATCTCTGAACTGTGGACTGGAGGAAGCCCACGAGTTCCCAGAGGGCCCTCACCTTTCATTCATTTGTTTATTTTGATACTCAGCAAAATTCCTTTTTGCCCCCAAGCTGGTGAATCCCTGCTCCTCTGCTGTGGTTGGGGGAGGTGTGAGCTGATGATGTGTTCCTGTGATCCCATGGCCTCCAGGTGGCCTACGCTTCCCTGGATGGACCCCATGGTCACCCTGCTTGCTACATGCAGACTCAGCAGCAATCAGGGCACAGCTGGTTTATGGATCATTTTGTCAAAACATTCCACCCTCTGGTGTCCCCATCACTGCAGCCCAGAGAACATTGCTACAGAGAGTGCTGGGGCATTCAGCAGGCATTGGCAGCTTCTGGATTCAGGAATAGAACCAAGAGGGAGGAGTCATAGCCAAGATGGGAACAGAAGGCACAGAGAACAGACAGATGGGGGTGTTTGAGAAGGAGGGTCTTTCAGATCTCAGGGAGTGGGAGAGACTGGCTCAAGAATAATACTGACGACGGTTTCTCACATCTGTGTTTTCAGATCACCAATTGGAACCTCCCAATACCGCACAACATGGGCTGTCAACGTAATCATGAACATGATAGCAACGACTGTAGCTATCTTTTCTTGGTCTTTACTTTGTGCCATCATTTTACTAATTACTTTATGGAGATTATCTCATTCAATCCTCATAACAACCCTGTGAAGTAGTTACTATTATTGTTCCCATTTTACAGATGAGGAGATTAAGACCCGGAGAAGTTAAGTGAGTTTTGCAAGGTCATATAGCTAGTAGGCATCAGAGCCTGGGACAGAACCCAGGTCTTCTGTTTCCAAATTTAATGGGCTCCCAGCTAGCCTGGAGATATGGTCCTGTACCTGAGCCCTCAGCTGGGCATCACAATAGATTTGCCTGTTACACCCAGAAGCTGGTCGCAATGCCAGGGAATTGCACCTTTTGTTAGGAGACAGAGAGAAGAATCTCTTCCTGGGATTTGCTTGTGGAGCTGTTTATTAACTCTCTGGGCATTTTGCTGATGGTGCAATTTGCAGAGCTGTTAATGGTAATGAAACTCTGGCGAGCATCAGGAGACACAGGGAAGCGGAGACGTGAGAGGAGGCTGCCAGCTCTCTGAGCCGTCCTGTGCTGGGATTAATGAGGCCTGCTCACTCTCCTGCTTTAGACAGCTCCCGGAAATGTCAGATGCCACCAGACTGTCCTGTGAGCTTGTCAACCTCCTTCCTGCCCGCACCAGTCATCAGAAGAGAAATTGCCATGACGTTATGCCTTTCCCTTTCCTTCCACGCTTGCGTTTGGGGTTCTGAGTGTTGTTCAGGCACGATATGTAATTCTGGAACCAACTTTGAATTTAGTTGCTGGACCTCTAATACCATGCTTTAATGGCCGTGCTACTTTGCACAATAAATGTTGAGAATAACTCAACTCTGTAATGAGGAAAAGCTTGATTCTAGCAACTCAATCTCCATTAAAGTCATCACAAGCTATTTATTGATGTTTTAAAGAAGAGAAATGTGAAAGAGCATGCACCAACACAGACAGCCTGAGCTGAACTTCCCATCAAACAGCCTCGAGTCCTGGCTCTTGTGGTGTAGGTTTTAAACAGAGACTGAGCTTAGAGACCTGGGGCTCTGCTCCTTCGTGGCACTGTTGAGAAAACACTAGGAAAGGAGCCAAAGAGGCCAGAGCAAAGGCTGATGGAAACGTCCTCGACTCCCCGCTCCAAGGGCACAGGTCTGCACCAGTCCACTGCGGTTGCGCACTTTTCATGGGTCAGCCACTCCTTTTGCTTGGGGGGAAAAGCACCTTTTAAGATCCAGGACTTGAGTCCAGGAGCTCCATCTGGTGGCAGGGGTGGACACATAGGTACATTCATCTAAGGAGGAACAGCCATGGTGGTGGCATGGAGAGAGTGCCGGGACAGGAGAGGGAAGAGAGGCATTGATTCCACCCAGAGGGGTCTGCAAAGCCTTCACAGAGGGGTTGCCATCGGGGTGGGGGGTCTGTGACTGGGGTTCTCCCAGGCAGAGAGGTGGGGCAGGGGCGACAGAGTGTGGTGGAGAGAGGAAGGGCGTTCTAGACTCAGAGCTGGCTCCAACCTTGGCTGTGAAAGGCACTTGCTGTGAGGCCTTGGGAATGCTCATTAGCTGGTGTAAGCCCCCGTTTTCCCATCAATCAAAAAAGGATAATCATGCCCCTTTAACATAATTGTGGTCAGGATGCAATGTGAATGAGCAGTTGATCTACTTGAGCATATTTCTGTGACTATTGGTTTCTCCTTTAAATTCCAGCGAGCAGTGGAATTTGCAGAGAAGAGCAGGGCATGTTTGGAAAAGGTTGCCCAATGCTTCTGTCCAGGCAAGGGTGTGTGCTGAGTGAGTCCAGGATTTCTGGCCTGGGGTATGCCATTCCCCATCCTGCTTGCCCAAATGGGACTCTGCATCTCATCTAGCATTGCTGCAAAATATTGGTTATTGGTTAGTATGTATAGGGGTCCTATTGAGTTGAAATTATATCTGAAAAATTAAGAATCTGTAGAGATGGCAAAATGCAGAAACCAAACAACCCCAGGAAGGCGAATGCTCAAAGTTATTGCACTGCACAGTAGCAAGTGTCAGAGGCCCAAAGTTCCCTGAGGCTGCTCAGATTGGCTCAAGGTGCCTAGTGAATATGGGAATCAGCCAGAAGCCAGAGACCAAGTGACTCTCGGGACCCAACCCAAGAGTAGATAGACAGGTCTGGGCAGGGCCCAGGAATGTGCATCCCAGGGCAGTGCCAGTTGACTTGGATGCTGTGGGGCCTAGTCCACACTCGAGGACCCTGGGCTGGGAGTAAACACACACTGTACACCTTAAATACATCACCCACCTTGATCAAAGCATCCTCTGTCTAAGCAAGTCCCTGGCTGGTGTAGGGTCTGGAAACAAAAATAGAAAAATAAAGCTCTGGGCAGGGTCCTGTTCCCGAGGCCGTCCTGCCAGCAGAAAGCATGACAATGTCCTGGTCTTGGGGACCCTGGGGAATGAACAGGAGCCTGCTCCTTTCTGGGCAAGCTTCTGCAAAGAATGTCTATGGCAGGGAGGCCAGCCCTTCCCAAAGGGCCAGCTCTCAGGGGAGGAGTGGGCACTCACACATGGCAGGATTTGAGGGGCCCTGGAAGGCTCCTATTTCCAGAATGTGTCCCCTTCTGGCCTTATATAACTTATGTGGGTTAAAATTGTAAAAGTCCTTGCTGATGTGCACTTGTGTTATCCTGAAGGGGGAGTCTGTAGACCCAGCAGCGCTCAGAGTGCTGCTCTAAATAGGAGTGAGTTGGCCTTCGGAACCATAGGCCAGGACGTGCAGGGAATGACAGGTTTGGGTTCAGTCTGAATTGAGAAGACAATTGTCCAGATGGGCACTGGAGTTAAATTAACTCGATGCATTTAAACCACTATTTATTTGGCTCTGAAATTGGTTCTGTGGAAAGATAGCCCCTGCTCCTACCCAGAGTACCCAATTAACAGTAATGCTGACAGAATCAAACTCGTGTCAAGAGGAAGTTCTGTGGAGGGTGGTTAAAGCTGAAGGTGTGGCATCTGGGTGAGGTCTTGACGGACAGACAGGATTTCCAATGGCTGAGGTGAGGAATGTGTGTGTGTGCGTGTGCATGCATGTGTATGCATGTGTGTGTGCATGTGCGAGTGTGTGCGTGTGTATGTTGGGGGTTAGGTGTATTTCCAGAGGAGGCAGTGGCCTCAGCTAGTTTGATTGAACTGAATGGAGGGACCTTACAAGGGGGAGTAGGGCCAGAGCCTGAGGACGTTAACTGCCAGACTCAGGAGTCTGCACTCCTAGGGCAGCTCTAAGGCTTTCTAGGCAGGAGACTGATAAGTGCTTTGAAAAGCTAGTCTGGTGGCCTAAGATCAGAGAGGTCCAGGCAAGGACTGCAGGGAGAACAGTCATGAGGCTCTTACAGCTATCTAGATGCAGTGAAAGTCTGCACTTATAAGTGGCTTTTGGAGTATAAATACTCTCGGCTATTTCTACTCTTGTTGCGTGCCTACTGTATGCGGGGGGTTTACATCGGTAACTCTAATCATAGCATCAGCAAGTAGTAGGGTGAAGGTGATTCCCATCATTTGTTCTTTTCACCAATATGCGTTGAGTGCTTCTCTGACACCCCGTGGGGTGGACATGGCCCTACCTTCTCGTACATCTCGTCTGCTTTTCTCACAGAGAAGACTGAGCTGGTGAGTAATCCAGCAGCTTGCCCAAAGCTCACCTGCTAGTAAGTGGCAGGGCAAAGATTCAAACCCACGTCTTGCTGGCTGCAAATGGCCTAAAAACACTTGCAGAAGTTTCTCAATTGTGAACAAGGGGCTAGGCAAGGTGATAAGTGGGTTATCATGTATGTGATATCGTTTGATCATCATAACAGCTTTAATGAGGGTGGTATTAATTATAACCAATTTTTAGGCGGTGGAAGTGAGGTGCGGGAAGTAAAGCTGTTCAAGTCACACTGCGAGTGGAAGGACGAAGTTGTACATTTGTACCTAGGCAATCTGCCCTCAGGGTTTGCTCTTAAGCACTGCACCATCCAAAACTCTTCCTTCCCTACTCCCTTCCTTCCTTCCTTCCTGTCCTTCCTTCCAGAAGAATTCAATATGGTTTTGGCAACTGTGCAGTGTGTGGAGGTGGTGGTGGTGGGGGGAGGATAAGAAGAGTCGGGGTGATGCAGGGTTCTCATCCCAGTACCCCTGAAAGCAATGGGGAACCTGGAGGCAGAGCAGGCTTGGGCCAGGAGGGGACCCCAGTGTGTGGTCCTGGGAATGCAGGGACAGCAGGATGTGTGTCCTCTGGAGAAAAAGACTAAATGGTCCACAGGGAGAGCAGCCCTGAGCCAAAGACCATTTTCATCTCTTGCCTGTATTCTGACAGCTGCAAATTGAGATCCAGACAGGAGAAGCCATTGTCCAAGGCTGCACAGCAGGACAAACTCATTGCCACTGTGTATAAGGGGAGAAATTCTTAATAGGTTTGATCCAGAACCAGGAATAGTCCCAGGTGTGGGCAAGGGAGCAGTTGCCAATCCCCAAGTGTCCAGCTCCTTGTACACAGGCCATACGGCACGTCTGAAGGTGTGGCCCTTCCTTAAAGCCTCCAGTGTCTTCTCCCCAGACAGACATGATTATGACTTCCCCTGTGCCGCCACCCAACCTGTGGCCATCTGTCTGTATGTCCCCCTCCCCAGCCAGGATCAGAGCATCTCACCAGAAGAGACCATGTCTGAATAGTTTTTCATCCCTACTTTGACATCTCTAATACCTAGCACGTGGAAGGTATTCAGTAGATATTCGTGGAAAGGAAGGAGTAGAGAAAGGGAGAAGAAAGGGGAGGGGGAGAGGGGACAGAGAGGGGGAGAGAGAGAGGAGAAAGACCGATGCTTGCCCTGTTCTGGCAGAGCAGTGACGTCCTTAGCTACAGGTCTGCTGCCACGCCGGACTCTCGGAGGACAGACCTCAAGGAACCCTGGCATGTCTGGGCAGGTGCACGGGCTCTGGAGGGCCTGCCCTGACCACCTGCAGGCTCACCCACTACTAGCCGGGTGGCCGTAGTGAGTTCCTGAAAACTAGTGCAGTACTTGGTTATCAGCTTCTCTCTCCCTGACCCTCAGGGAGCAGCCTCACGCCCTGGTCCATTTCCCGGGGCTTTGCTGTGGGCATGTGAGTGCTGGGGCTCACCAGCACTATGTGGCTATGTCAGCAGCAAGGCTGGGCTCTCTGTGGGGCCTTTCTGCCTGCACATCCTCCACTCCATTGCAGCCAGTCGGGGGTCAGGGCACAGAGAAGAAATGAGCCGTACAGCCCTCACGTGGTCAGCTTCTGGGTTTAGAAGGAATGTCTGCCCCCGTGGAGTACCTGCCTCTGCCCCCTGGTCTCTTCATCCTCTTGCTCTCAAGGGGCTGGTCCAAAGCTAAAATCCTGGTCTGTACCCATGGAACTGCTCCTCCGTTCAGGATATCCTCACTCCATCCTTCCAGTCGCTTAGGCCAAATCACAGAAGACCCCTGGACTCCTCTGTGTCTCTCACTCCACATCAGCAAATCCTGGTGTGGTCACCTTCAAACACTTCTAGAACCCAGTTTCTTCCTCTCCCCTGCCACCACCCTGGCCTGACCTCCACATCCCTCACCTTCATGCTTCCTGGCTGACACCTTTGTCCTCCACTGTCTTTCCAGCAACCAGAGGGATCCTTTAAAATATGGTTGGTGGCATGTCTGTGCTTAAAACCCTCCAGGGGCTTCTGTCACTCAGAGTTGAGACCCTTCAGTGGCCCTCACAGCCTCAGATGATGTCCCCTGCCCTCTTCCCCCTACCCACTGAACTCCAGCCATACAGCTTTTTAGTTTCTTTGAACAGGCCAGCATGTTTCTTCTCCAGGGCCTTTGCACTTGCTGCTCTCTCTGCCTTGAATACTCTTCCCCTATGTCTGCATGGCAGGTTCCTCCCTTCCTTTAGATCTAACCAGTCAGGATGGGCTGAGATATTCTGCTGCAGTAACAAATACCCGCATGTCTCCCTTACATGATGCACCAGGCCAGCTAGGGCTTCACTCCATGTAACCCTCCTCCTGGGAGCCAGGCTGCCTGGGACTGCCATCTGCAGTATGAGCTGACTCTGTGAGTGGTATGGTCCCTCCTACTCTCATTTCACTGGGTAGAATAAGTCACATGGTCAACCCTAACTTCATCTGCCCAGGGAAGAGCCAGCCCATCCTACCACCTGCCTAGAAGGAGCCAGAGCTAGTATATCTATGAGCAGAATAAACACCACCTCAATGTTCTTGTTAGATCTTTCCTCCCATGACACCCCAGACAACACAGTAACCCTCCCCTGATGCCCCAGAAACAGCGGCCCTCCCATGACAATCCCAGGCAACATAGCAACCCTCCCCTGACATCCCAGACAACATAGCAACCCTCCCCTGATAATGCCAGGCAACATAGCAACCCTCACCTGACAAAACCAAAAAACATAGCAACCCTCCCCTGACAACCCCAAGCAACATAGCAAGCCTCCCCTGACAACCCCAGGCAATATGGCAACCCTCCCCTGACAACCCCAGACAACATGGCAACCCTCCCCTGACAACCCCAGAAACATAGCAACCCTCCTCTGACAACCCCAGACAACATAGCAACTCTTACCTGACAGCCACAGGTAACATAGCAACCCCTTGGTAACAACCTCAGGTACCAGAGCAACCTTTCCCTGGCAAACACAGGTAACAGCAACCCCTCCATTACAATCCCAGGTATCATAGCAACCTTTGCTCTGACAACCTCACACAATTAGCGTTTCTTTCCCTAGGTGCTTCATTTCTCCTTTTTTATCACTTGTGTTGCTCTCCAGAGAACTCAGCACTCTGAAATACATTACTTACCGATTGTCTTAGCTTGGGCTGCTATAACAGCACACCATAGACTGGGTAGCTTAAGTAACAGACATTTATTTCTCACAGCTCTGGAGGTGAAAGTGCTGGCAGAGCCTGTTACTAGTGAGGACCGGGTTCCTGGCTTGCAGATGGGCGTCTTCTCACTGCGTCCTCACTTGGCTGAAAGCAGAGAGAGAGACTGTCTCTCCTCTTTCTCATCGTGGGGGCTCCACCCTCAGCACATAATTACCTCCCAAAGACTGCATTTCCAAATACCATCACACTGGGGATTAGATTTCAACATGTGAATGTTGGTGGGATATAAACCTTCAGTCCATAGCACCTATTTTTGTGGACTGTCTTCCTTGATCAGAATGCAATTTCTATGAGGGCAGAATCTTCCTCTGTTCTATTCCCTGGTAAGTCTCAGCTTCTAAAACAGTGAACAACACATAGTAGTTGCTGAATCAATATTTGTTGAGTAAATATTACAGCCTGAATTGTGCCTCCTTCAATTTATGTTAAATTCCTAACTCCCAATGCGATTGTATTTGGAGATAGAGCCTTTGAGGAGGTAATTAGGGTGAAATGAGGTCATATGGGTGGGGCCTTAATCTGATAGGGCCGTTGTCCTTTTAAGAAGAGGAGGTGACACCAGGGATGTGTGACATAGAGGAGGAAAAGCCACGTGAGGACACAGTGCAAAGATAGCCACGTGCAAGTCAGGAAGGGAGCCCTCCGCAGACACACACCCTGATGGCACCTTGATCTTGAACTTCCAGTCTACAGAACTGTGAGAAATAAATGTCTATTTTTGAAGCCCCCCAGAATTTTGTTGTGACATCTGACTTAGTAGACAAGTAAGAAAGAAGAAGGAAAACGCAGCTGAGTGGCAGAGTGTGCTTGGCTGCTTACACAGGGCGTCCAGGGAAGGGCTCCGGGAGAGGGACATGGTGTGCAGGGGTCTGCCTACCAGTGGGGGCACCAGAAAGGAGAGGCCAAGGGCAAGGAGCTGCTAGGCCAAGCCCCGGGAGGGGGAAGTGCTCCTGGCACCAGGAGCAGAGAAGTCTGAGTGGCTGTTGTGTGTCAGGCAAGACCCAGAGCGGGACAGATATGGGGGAGGGGCAGGAGCCAGCCATGAGGGCCATGCCACCAGGAAAGGAGTTTGGATCTCACTGAGAAGCCACTGGAGAGCTTGAAGATGGGTGATAAACTATGATTTTAGTTAAAAAAAAAAAAAAGAGTTACTTTGGTACCTGGGTGGAAGATGGGCTTCAGGGGGGAGAACTGTGGCTCCCGGAGCATGGGCACAATGACAAGTGTGACCTCACTCCCTGCCCCTTGCACAGGCCTGGTGCCCCATCCTGCTCAGTTTGTGTGTGTGTGTGTGTGTGTGTGTGTGGTGTGAACTAATTGGAATGGAGTAATGGCTCTGCTTTTGTTCTCTGCACTTTGGGTGGCGAGAGCTCACCCCTTCTGGTGCTCTCCATCCTGCACCTCATTCCCCAGGGGTTCAGCTCAAAGTGGGTTCATTCCATCCTTTGCATTTGGCTAGGAGGGAGCTCAGTTATCTGGGGAGGGGCTGGGCCACAGTGCTGGGCAGAATAGGGGCTCCCAGTATCATCCCCCAGGGAAGGAGCAATAGCTGCAAGTACCTCAGCACCTCTGTGCAGCCCCCTCCCTCCCTCTTTGCTGAGAAGCCATGTTCTAGCTGAAGCTGGTGTCGGGCTGGCTGCGGTGCCGACCCAGCCTAAGTGCCACTCATGCAGGAGCTCTTGCTAAGCCGCAGCTAGAACCCCTGGCTGGAGCTGCCTCCCAGCTCACCTCCCAAGTCTCAAGTCATCCACCAGTGGTGAAAGAAGGCAGAGGCAGCCCCTGGTGCTTTGCCTTGTCTCTGGCTCCTAGGCTGGGCTCTGAGCCCTGGGAGTTTAGTGCCACTGTGGACGCCATTCCAGGAGGCTTGGGGCCCTCTGGAGAGCTCCACATCCCCCCGGGGCGGGGGCCCTGGCGCTGACTGGTCCAGACCAGACCCACAGCTGGACAAGATTTTATTATTGCCGTCCACTGACTGCCATCTGGGTGGTGCTGTTAGTTCCCAGCGGGGCCCAGCTCCCCCACAGATCATCTCTATGCCTACCCCAGGCCATGCATGGGGAAAAAGAGCAGGCTCTACCTGGACATGCCTTGTAGGCAGCCCAAGGCTGCCTGGGGGCTCTGAAGGACTTCCCCTCACTCCCTGACCAGAGAAGAGTAATGAGCTGCTGGCCCAGGAGAGCCCTATGTGTGTTTCGATGCCTCCTCTGAGTGCAGTGTACATGCTTGTATGTGCCCTGCAAGATGCCCATGTTTATGTGTGCACCTGTGTGTCTGCTCGTGTGCACATGCCAATGCATGTACCTGTGTTTTCATTCAACTCAACCCTCGGTCATTGGAGACTTGCCCTGGGCCACAACCTGCATGGCACTGGGGACAGACCTGATGCTTGTTTTGCTGTTATGAACCTTTTGGTTCAACAGGGGAGACAGCTGTGAATTGAGCAATTAGAAATTATATGTAAACTGATAAATGCGAGATAAGCTACTGTGATTTCATGTATTTGCGAATGTACACTCCTGAAGGGCATCTGCACCCCTGGGAGAGAACTTACCCTTGTGTGTGTTCCTGCATGTGCCTGTGCACACCAGTGCTGGCTCTGGCATGTGCCTCATCTTTATGAGAGGGCCGCAGAGGAGAAAGCTGGACATGCTTGGCACTTTGGATCTGAGGATCTGCAAGGAGAGAGGCAGGGAGCAATGTCTGAGGATGTACCAGAGGCTCTATTGATAGGCCACAGGGGACAGAGCCATTCTTGGGCTCTCAGGTCTCTTAAAGAGTCAAAGAGCCATGCAGTGTGGCCTGGTGGGAGAGCTCAGAGCCTGGCAGTAACCCACACTCTGTCCCTGATTGGTCTGTGACCTCAGGCCCATCACGTCCTCCCTCTGGCCTTGGTTTTCTCATTTGTAAAATCAAGATCCTAAATTAAAAGGCCCTAAAGTCCCATTGAGCCCTGACATTCCACGAGTCTAGGTGTGACCCCTGCCCTTAGGGAGTCTATCTTACAAATAGGGGTCAAAGGGATACCCAAATACAGAACCACACACACACATACTCACATACACTCATGCACACACATGCATGTGCACATGGGCATGGAAATGTATAAGGTTGGGTCAGTGGACTCCCAAATAAGTAGTCAGAAGAGGCCTTTTGGAGGCATTAAATAAACAATTAGACCCACAGCTAGCATCATCCCGAACAGGGCAAAACTGAAAGCCTTTCCTCTAAGATCTGGAACGATACAAGGATGCTCACTTTCACCACTGTTATTCAACATAGAATGGAAGTTCTAGCTGAAGCAATCAGACAAGAGAAAGAAATAAAGGGCATCCAAATTAGAAAGGAAGAAGTCAAAGTATCCTTGTTTGTAGATGATACGATCTTGTATTTAGAGAAACCTAAAGACTCCACCAGAGAACTATTAGAACTGATAAACAAATTCAGTAAAATTGCAGGCTACAAAATCAAGATACAAAAATCATTTCTATATGCCAAAAGCAAACAATCTGAAAAATAAACCAGAAGTAATCCCATTTACAATAGCTACAGATAAAATAAAATACCTAGGAATAAACTTAACCAAAGAAGTGAAAATCTCTACAATGAAAACTATAAAACATTGATGGAAGAAATTGAAGAGGACACACACAAAGAAACAAAAAGATATTCCATGCTCATGGACTGGAAGAATTGATATTGTTAAAATGTCCATACTACCCAAAGCAATCTACAGAGTCAATGCAATCCCCATCAAAATACCAATGACATTCTCCAAAGAAATAGAGAAAACAGTCCTAAAATTTATATGGAACCACAAAAGACCCAGAATACGGCCAAAGCCATCATAAGAAAAAAGAACAAAACTGGAGAATAACAATACCTGACTTCAAATTACATTACAGAGCTGTAGCAACCAAAATGGTATGTTGTTAGCATAGAAACAGACACTGGACCAAGGGAACAGAATATAGAACATAGAAGTAAATCCACACACCTGTAGTGAACTCACTTTCAACAAAGGTGCCAAAAACAGACATTGGGGAAAGGACAGTCTCTTCAATAAATGGTGCTGGGAAAACTGGATATTCACATGTAGAAGAATGAAATTAGACCCCTACCTCTCACTATATACAAAAATCAAATCAAAATGGATTAAAGACTTAAATCTAAGACATGAAACTATGAAACTACTAAAAGAAAACACTGGGGAAATGCTCTGGGACATTGGTCTGGGCAAAGATTTCTTGAGTAATACCTCAAAAGCACAGGCAACCAAATCATAAATGGAAAAATGGGATCATATCAAGCTAAAAAGCTTCTGCACAGCAAAGGAAACAATCAACAAAGGGAAGAGACGACCCATAGAATGGGAGAAAATATTTGCAAACTACTCATCTGACAAGAGATTAATTACTAGAATATATAAGGAGCTCAAACAACTCCATAGAAAAAAATCAAATAATCTGATTAAAAATGGGCAAAAGATCTGAATAGACATTTCTCAAAAGATGACATACAAATGGCCAACAGGTATATAAAAACATGCTCAACATCATTAGTCAACTATGAGAGAAATGCAAATCAAAACTACAATGAGATGTCATCTCACCCCAGTTAAAATGGATTTTACCCAAAAGACAGGCAATAATGAATGCTGGCGAGGTATGGAGAAAGGGGAACCCTCGTACACTGTTGGTGGGAATGTAAATTAGTGCAACCACTATGGAGACCAGTATAGCGGTTCCTCAAAAAACTGGAAATAGAACTACCCTATGACCCAGCAATCCCACTGCTGGGTACTTGTCCAAAAGAAAAGAAATCAGTATATCAAAGAGATATCTGCACTCCTATATTTACTGTAGCACTATGCACAATAGCCAAGATTTGGAATCAATCTAAGTGTCCATCAATGGGTGAATGAATTAAAAAATGTGGTACATATACACAATGGAATATTATTCAGCCTTAGAAAATAATGAAATTCTGTCATTTGCAACAACATGGATGGAACTGGAGAACATTAAGTGAAATAAGCCAAGCACAGAAAGACAAATTCCACATATTCTCACATATATGTGGGAGCTAAATATTAAAACGGTTGATCTCACGGAGACAGAGAGTAGAATGATGGTTACCAGAGGCTGGGAAGGGTAGCAGAGTCGGGGGGGGGATAAAGTGGGGATGGTTAATGGGGGCAAAAATATAGTTAGATAGTTAGATAGAATGAACAAGATCTAATATTTGATAGCACAATAAACTATAGTCAACCATAAGTTAGGGTATGCTTTAAAATAACTAAAAGAGTGGAACTGGAATGTTCCTAACAAAAAGAAATGATAAATGCTTGTGGTGATGGACACCCCAATCACCCTGATTTGATTATTACACATTGTATGCCTGTATTGAAATATCACATGTACTTCATAAATATATACAACTATTATGTACCCATAATAATTAAAAATAAAAAAATTTAAAAAGTTGGAGAATGGATCATAGTGGCGCGGGGGAGGGAGGTGGCGAAAGGTGAAGAAAGGGGGGACTGCTGGTGGGGGTGGGGAGCAGCGAGAGCCCTTGGAGCCTGGAGCAGGCAGTGGGGGCTGCACTCCTGCTTCCTGAATGCAGACCCGAGGTGTATGAGTCTGCTATGGCTGCCATACAAGGAACCACAGGCTGGGAGGCTTAAGCATCAGAAATTTATTGTCTCTCAGCTCTGGAGGCTAGAAGTCCGGGATCAAGGTGTCAGCAGGGTTTGTTCCTTTTGAGGCCTCTCCCCTTGGCTTGCACGTGTCTGTCTTCACCCCTTGTCCTCATGTGGTCTTCCCTCTGTTTGTGTTTGTGCCTTGATCTCCTCTTGTTTTAAGGATGCCAATCATATTGGATTAGGGCCCACCCAATGCCCTCCTTTTACCTGAATCATCTCGTTAAAGGTCCTATCTTCAAATACAGTCACATTTTGAGGCACTAGCAATCAAGACTTCAATATATGAATTTTTTTGGGGTGGCACAGTTCAGCACATAACAAGAGGGGTGGCAGAAACTTCTTCCCGGGGAGACAGGACGTGGTAAGAACAGCCAGACATGAAGCCGCAGGGGTGCCTCTCCCTGTCTGTGGATGTAGGGTGGTGTAGAGGAAAGGCACAGGTGAGGGGGGCTTGCCTAGGACCCAAGTAGAAGATGTTGGTCAAGGACAAACCACCGAGTCCTTCTGAGTCTCTATGAAATGAGGCTGAGCATGCCAACCTGGACTACTGCACCGGGTGGTGGGGTACAAACAAGCTAATAAAGTTTAGAGAGCTATGCAAAGATGAAGAAAGTAATAAGAACAATGTGAGTAATTTGCTGAGTGCTGAATGTGTGCCAGGCTGTGCTCAGAGCTGTGCCAAGAGCAGCACCCACATCTCAGGGTGGATTTGAGAGTCCTTATCCTCACATGTGGCCTAGCAACATAAGGCTGACCTCACAGAATGGGAGATACAGCTCCAGGCTGAGACAGAGACCAACCCTCTTTTACCATAGTAATATGTACATCGCAAGCAAAGCTCAGACATTTGAGTTATTCTCCCAGAGTCACCCTGCCAGTATACTAGTGCCAATGGCTTATACATTCTTTTGGATTTTGTGTGGGCTATAAGAGATGTTTGTGAGATGTGTTTATTTTCTAGTTATTAGATCACTTTTGCTTTCCTAAGCAGATGGAAGAGGACATAGGAAGTGCAGAGAGGACCTGATGTGGGCAAAGCTGTGGGGCTGGGGGAAGCACCCAACAGTGGAGATCTCCTTTGCTATCCATGCTTTGCCATTCAATCCTTCAGGATAAAATTCAAGACATTTGGGACAGGTTTAAAGGGGAGAAATTTGGGCAGGTTAAGAGGGGAGTTTCTTGGTATCCTGAAAACATGCTATTTAGGGGTTCCCCTTTCCACAAATGACACATAACACATGTGGGTCCTAAGCCTTGAGTTGCTCCCTTGCTCTGGAGCACAAGGGCTACCCACACCCCAGCGCTGCATAGTCTTGTGCTTTGCAGGACCTGAGACGGTACTGCTTTTCTCTGTCTCTTATCCCTCCCCAGTCCAGAAATCTTCCAGCTGACCTTGTCCAGCAAGGAGGGATGCTGCTTTCCTGCCTGTAAGTATGAAGAGCTGCTTTTTCCAGTAGACTAAAACTTTAATGTAGAGCTGTGTTAAGCCCTCCTCACAGTGTGTTCCAACAGCTTGTTGCATGAAATCACTCACTTGAGTGGCTTTCAATACAGGCGGAAGCTGTGCCGTCTAAACCAATCCCTTTTACTTTCAACCATCTGCCACCCCACCCCCAAGTCCAGTAGCCTCAGTATACCTCCTGGCCCTGCACGCCGGCCAGAGACTCATCACCTGGCTGAGTGTTGAGGACATGTGGCAGGCATCCAAAGGCAACGGGGCAGGTCTAGGGGCAGTGCTGGCCAGTGACAGAGAAGCCAGGCTCCTGCCTCGGTAGGAAGCAGATGGACCTGTGTGGGGTGGGGCAGGTGGCAGAAGGTGGAAAGAGGATGTCCCCAGACCCCAGGAGGGACATAGGAGGTTACTGCCTGAGGACAGCTAGACCCTAGAAACATAGGAATAGACTGTCCAGGCAGGTTTTTGGCAGGTCATCACCCCAGCATTGTACGGTCGTTAAAAGCAAAGATTTTAAACCCAAGCAGAACTGCGGCCCAGCCTTGGCTGTGTTGCTAGTTAATGTGTAACCCTGAGCAAGTGGCTTTCCCTGCCTGTGTCTCATTTCTCTTTTCGTATCTGTAAAATGGGGGTAATGCTTGTTCAGAGGGGGTTGCTGTGAGCATTCAGTGAGACGATGCATGTGCAGGGCTCAGGGTGTCATGAGTGTTAGCTCTTGTTTGGCTCGTGCTTACTTGGGTGTGTAGCTCAGAGAGGGCAGCAGAGCTTCCAGGCACAGCGGGCTCACTGGTAGTGCTAAGGCAGGAAATGGAGGGGCTGCCTTCCGGCCCTGAGCAGTCTTGCCGCTCAGACATCCTTCCTTCTCCCTTTTCACCTCTGCCTTGGTTCTCCATTTCTGCCAGTTAGACCATCTGACCACTTCTCTGCAGTGGCCCCGGCCCTGACTCCAGCTAGTATTGGGGGTGCTTGGACCTCTTTTGTGGGTGCTGTCCCCACAGCCTCCCTGATTTCTTCCTGAAACCCCAAAACCATTTCCCAATGCTCCTTCCAGCCTCAAAAGGCCCCACCTCACCTGCCCCCCAGGACTCTCCTCAAAAGAAACAACTTTTGGGAAAAATGAAGCTGTTTTAAATATAAATGGCTGGGCACATAGGCCCTTATTAAAATACAGAGAGATTAACAAGGTCTCATTCCCCTCAATTATTAACAATGTACTTGTTCTTCAGAAAAGTACCCATGAAAATTTAAAACAGATGAAAATGGTTGTTCACTTAAAACTGCTCAGTTAATCTGTGAGTAATGTTTTATTCAGTGCATTAAATGAACACTGTGAGGTTGGAAACCTGCCGGTCCATCACCCCAGGGCCCGCAGGCACAGGGACATGGAGAGGTGGAGGACAGCCAGGGGCCATCCAGGGCCAGGCGTGAGGACTCCTCCACCCACTTCACCCCCCCAAGCCAATGGGAGCACAGGACTTGCAGACACAGGGCTCGATGGCAGATGCAGGGCAGGGGAGCTGGCTGGGGAGGACGAGGAGGACAGTCCTGCGCTGGCAGCTGTTATGGCCGGGGGTCACCATCACAGTGTCCCATGAGGGACACTGACTTCGCCCATGTCTCCCCAGTGCGTCCTCACCTCTTCTTCATTTGTATGAGAGAGGGCTGAGGAGCTTTCACATGCAGGCTTGGGCAGTGGGGGGGAAGGCGCAGTAGCTGGCTGTCTTAGACCTCTCTGGAGGGCAGAGGAAATGCCCACCCTTAAGTAGGTGAGATCGTGTCTGCAGAGGGATGCCAGAAGGGTGGGGCTGGGTGGGACGAGGGGCCCTGCTGCTCTGGGGGGAACACTGGCCAGGGATGCACAGGGCAGCTGTGTTTTTTGGATGCTTGATGCTTTGTATCCTTTCACCTTCATGCTGTCATGAAACTGGCCATAGTATGTAGTAAATAAATATTTGTTACAAATGACTGTTTATTATACGTGAATTAATGGAAGAGTAAATAAATGAACAATTAATGTAGGGCATGTTCTTTCTCAGGAACTCTCACAGAAGCCTTAGCCTGTCTTCCTTCTGGGTTGCTGGGATGAGATGCTCAGAACTCTGGGATCCGGCAGCTGATCCAGCTGAGGAGGCCTGGTCCTTGAAAACTGAGCAGCTGCTTCTGCAGACCCGCATCCCCCCCTCTATGGAGAATGGAGACGCTCTGGCTGAGTCCTGGGACCTGACCCTTAGGTGCCGCAGAAGTGGGCTCCACCGCCTGTCAGCCAATTGGCGTCTGTTGGACTGTCACTGCAGAGGAGGCATGGGGAACACAGACCCAGGGTGGAGGACTAGGAGCTGGCCTGTGTTTTCTGCACAGCAACTTTCTGTTTAGCCTGGTGCCATTTCTCTCCAAATCGCCTTCATATCCTTGAAGACTCAGCCGAGGGATGAACATGGGAAGGGAAGGTTCGGGGAGGATGGAGTGGGCTTGGAGATGCTGGCCCATTATGCAGGTGGTGCTCCCAAGGAACCCCGTCTCTGCAGCTAACTCTCAGGTCACGTGCACACCAGTGTGTTGCCTGGTGGGTGTTAGCATGTGGGGTGGGCATGGGGAAGGGAGCCAGGGCCGGCTCTTAATGGTCAACAGGTGAGGATGTGATTGGAAGAGAGGAGAAAGTGGGTGAGGAAGAGGAGGGTGTCCTTGGGAGGTATGTGATCCTGCAGAAGGTGAAGTGTGAAGTGTCTGTAGAGTCAACTCAGAGGCACAGCCTTTAGAGTGGGCGGAAACAGTAACGCTTCTGGCGGCCCTTGAGTCCTTCGTGCACTCAGTGATGCCTGCTGAGAATGAACTCACATATTAGTGGGGAAGAGAGGCAAGGATAGGTGAACCAAAAGGTATACTCTTAGTAAATGATAAGATTTAGGAAAAAAATTAAAACAAAGTAGGAAATCAAGAGTGGCTGCTGAGATGGCCTCATGCAGCTGACATGTGTGTTGAGAACTGAACAAAGTGATCACCTGAGCCACATCTCCAGCCAGGGGCTGGGCAGGTGCCCCGGCCTACAAGAAGCTGGCCTGGCCGTTGGTGAGGCTCCAAGGCCCTGCCGGAGCTTGAACTCAAGGGAGCAAGAGTGGAGGGAGCAGACCCTCCTCCTGTGAGGCTGGGGAGGGCTTGGACTTGACGCCAAAGTGCAGGAAAGCCCCTGGGAGATTGTGAGCCCGTGACAAATGTGATCTTATTTATATTTTGAAAAAGGCAAAACAAAACAAACCTGAGCTCTAGAAGGGATAGACTATAGCAAGGACAGGTGCGATGGGACTCGCAGGTGTGGTGGCCAGACGGGCAGTCAGACCTGCTCAGAACAGGACTTGGAGAACCACCAGGATGAGGATGAGGATGAGGATGAAGCTCGAGGAAAAGAGTAGCAGAGGAGGTCGCCAAGGTTTGTTTTTCCCAAAGTAACTCCATGAATGAAGATGCCATTTACTGGAACAACAAAAATTCTACATTTTATGTCCCCCCGCCCCCGCAAGTGTGGAGTTCAAGAAAACAGATGGGCTGGATTTTTTTTTTAAGTCAGGGTTATTAATATATATGTTATATACACTTTATTAATATATACTTTTTATAGTAAACTTTAGCCTTTAAAGCGTATAGTCTATGAGTTCTGCAAAATATGTAGTCTTTTAACCACCACCACAATCAAGACATAGAATATTTCCACCACCTCGAAAAGTTTTCTTGTACCCTTTATAGTCATTCTGCTTTCCCCAGCCCCAGCCCCTGAAAATTACTCTTCTGCTTTATGTCCCCACAGTTTTCTAGAATGTCACGCAAATGGAATCACACAGATGAAATCATATGGTATGTGGTCTTTCGAGTCTAGCTTCCTTCATTTAACATAATGCACTTGAAATTGATTCATGTTGCAGGCATCAGTAGTTCATTCCTCTTTGTTGCTGAGTGGTATTTCATTGTATGGACATACTGCAATGTGTTTATCCATTCACCTGTTAATGTACATTTGAGATTTTTTTCCAGATTTTTATCAATTACAAATAAAGCTGCTATAAATAGTCACAGACAGATTTTATGTCTTCATTTCTGTTGAGTAAACAACAAGGCATGGAAATTTTGGGCCATAGAGTAAGTGTTGTGTTTCACTTCATAAGAAACTGACAAGCTGTTTCCAAAGTGGTTCCACCACTTTGCATTCTCATTGGCAGTGTGTGAGTGTTCTAGCTGTTCTTTCCAGCATCCTTTCCAGCATCTGGTGTGCCAGTGTGAAAGACTTTAGCCACTTTAAATAGGTGTGTAGTGCCGGACATTTACATTTTAGAGGCATGGGTGTGTGTGCAAGACATACATACACATACACAGTCACGGGGCCACACGCACTCAGTAGGGAGTGAGTAATCACAGTATCCAGGAGAGATCTGAGCAAACGTAGTGGGACGGGGCAGCCAGTTAGGAGGAAGGAAATCAAGCAGGTGTCCCATGGGCAAACGAAGGAAGGATTTTAAAAGGAGAGAATGATCTACTGGTCAAATGTTGCTGGAATGGCTGCATATGATAAACAGTGAAGATTCATCATTGGTTTTAGACAGGTGGTGGTTTTTGCTGACCGTGACAAGAGCAGTTTCAGAGTTGTAGTGATGACACCCAGGTGAAAGGATGAAGGCAGGCATGGACTTGAACAACAGGACCGGCTTCTCGTGTTCTAAGATAGGGTGACAGAGTCTGCGACTGCTTCTCCAATTTTCTCCTTTATCCTTAGTAATAGAAATCTAATTTTATTTGGGATGGCAGTGTGCCCAGACGAAAAGGCTACATTTTCCAACTCTCTGGAAAGACTACACTTTAGATATGCTAGTGATGCTTGTTGAGTGGACTTCCAAGAAAACTCCTTAAAAGGGGAGGGGAGGAGATAGTTGGCAAACGTCCACTCACCTTTCACTGTCTTCCTTCCTGGAATGGGGACACATTGTCTGCAGTCCAGCTGCCATGATGTAACTAACCTTCACCTAGCATGACCTTGAAGGTGGAAGCCAGCTGCAAGGATGGCTGAGAAGAAAGACAAAAGTCGTTGAGATCCCATGTGCTTCTACCGAGCTGCCAAACCAGCTCAGACTGCCTGCCTCTAGACTGCTGTTCCTTGAACCCATGTGTGGTTAAGCCGATGCATTTAAGTCTATTAGCCCTGGACATGTTTCCTAACTGATACAGACTGTAAGCCTAATACAAATACACCAATTCTCTCTAATTAATCTATAAATTTAACTTGATCCCCAAATATATAAGAAAATACCACATTTTGGAATTAGATAAGCTGATGCTAAAATTCACATAGAAAAATAAACAAGTAAGAATTTTTCAGGAAATTCCAAAACACATGTGTATTAGGGGGTGATGAGGGCTATGGTTATATTTTTAAGCTGTGGTAAATAAAACCGTGTGTTGCTGGTGCTTGATAGGGAATCAGATCAAGGGAACAGAATATAGAGTCCAAAAATAGGGCCAGATACCTAAGAAAATTTAAAATAGTGTGAAGATACTTTCTCAGATATTCTTAAGTTAGTGGAAAAAAGATGCATTATTCAATAAATGGTGTTGGAACAATAAAGAAGCCATCTGAGAAAATTACTTTTGAAACCATAACTAGGATATTAATGGGCACCTTAAACTAAGATATGGATCAAATGGATCAAAGATTTAAACGTTAAAAAATAAAGCCATATATTTACTAGGAAAATTAAAACATGGGAGAATTATTTATAGCTTCAGAGTGGGAGAGGCCTTTCTAACTATGACAGTAAACAAACAAACACCCAGAAATCATGAAATAAAGTCTCAGTAAGTTTGACTACATAACAAATAAAAGAAAATTCTGCATGGCAAAACCCACCATAAGCAAAACCAAACAACAAACAACAAACTGGGAAGAGTAGGACTCTGATCACAGACTAATATATAAAGAGCTCACACAAAATAAAACCAAAAACTCAAAAGAAAAATGGGCCAAGGATATAAGGAGACGATTCACAGAAAAGGAAATACAAATAGCTCTTAAATGAGAATAGATGTTCATCTTTACTGAAATTAAGAGAAATGCCAATTAAAACTTTCTTGAGATGCCCTTTTATAACCCAACAGATTGTTAAAGATCAGAAGCTGGGCAACACACTGTTGGTGAGGATTTGCACCAACAGACCTCATCACTGTGCCACTGAGAGTTTAGACCGGAGAAACAACGGAACTTTACCAAAAACTCCCTGGCATTAGAGCTTCACTCCCCAGCCTGCGAACCACGTTTGCATGGAGTGATTCCTTATTTGGTCCTTACATTTGCCCAGAGAGACAGGGGCTCCATCTTTACTTTCCAGATGAGGAAACTGAGGCTCAGAGAAGTTGGAGACATTTAACAGGTGATACACCGAGAACGAACTCCAGCCTTCTCACTCAAAAACAAGCAGAGGGGGAAGGATACCCTCAGCCTGTCTTTCTCCTTGCCTCCTCTCTCTTTGTGCCTGTCCCCTTTCCTTCTGCAAATAAATACTGAGCTCCTGCTTGATATGTGCACAGAGAAACACAAATCAGCCCCTGCCCTCAAGCTTCTAGCTGGTTTCATACAGCTCTGAAAACCTGAGGGCCAGGCCGGTGTAGACAGTGGGTTCCCTCTGACCAGGAGTGGAAGAAGAATCCAGAGCTGTTTCCTTGGGTATGTCTGAGAACCAGGCCACCTCCCCACCTTTCCAGGTGGAAAATCCGTGTTGAGAAACAGACTCGTAGATGATGACGTCCAGAACAAGCTGGGACTCGGGGAGTCTCCCTGAGCCAGTGCAGGAGAAGCTTGATGTGGAGACCAGGGGACTGTTTTTGGTTTTGCTGCTACTGAGGTGTGACGTGCCCACTCTGGCCCTTGGGTGAGGTTCTTTCTCAAAGATTGGGGCTGCATCAGCTGTTTTGGGAGGAATGGGCAGAGCTTGACCACTGGGGTACCAAAAGGCCTCCTGTCAGAAGTAGGTCCTGGCAACACCACCTGTGCCACTCCAGGTGTGAGGTGGCCGCTGGGGAAGGCCTGCGGGTGAGGGGTGGGGGGAGGCCAAGAGGATAATGGAAATGCCCTGATCTCTTTGCAGGAGTTGAGTCCTGTATCAGGGACTTTCCTGTCTTCCACCGAGTAAACCCACAGCTTCCTTCAGTTTTCCTATTCTCAGGAATAATTTTGGTCCTGAGCCCATGCTCTCCATAATGTGGATTTGGGGTGTCACTCCATTAAGCCAGCCACTGGCCAGGCTTCAGGGGCTTAGACTCCTATGCCCCCCTCTGAAAAATGTTCCTAGAAAAAGGTATTAATTTGTTTGCTTATGCATGTAGATTAACCAATAGTGTCTGTATGTGGTCAGGGTAGGTATAAGGAGTGGGTAAAAGATGGATTTTACTCTTGAGGAACTCACAGTCTAGTTCGAGAGGTCAGACACTTGCACAGATAATTATAGTCCAAATAGAAAATGATATGCCCCAAAGGCTTAGTGCCCTGCTCCTGGACTGGAGGGGCAGTGGAGGTCGTCCACATCACTGCCTGCCTTCCCCCAAGGGAGGCCTCTGATATCTCTCTCAGGGGCCAAGAGCTGCTCCCTGCATCCCCATCCTGGATGCCACGGCTGGGCTGCAGGTCTCTTGTCTGAGGCTCCCCAGACCACAGCTCAGGACGGCTGTCAGGCCAGTACCCTTGGCTGGCTGGCCACGCCCTGTGTCTGATTTTCTTGCCTTCCTCTCTGATGTACCCTCCCTGCTCCCAGGATGCATGCTGCCCACGGGCAGGCCTGGGGCTCCTGGGCTGGTCCCAAGGATGCCCTCTGCCTGCCTCCCCCTTGTCCACAGCCCCAGCACTACTGCCTCTTTGCTGGGTGCTTAGTGTCTTGCATGGCACCGTGCTGTTCATGAGCCCCTGCGCCTTCTTCTAGTGATCTGTGAGTGCGCCATCTCTCCCAGTGTCACCACGCACGCCTGACTGCCAGGGCCTCTGGCTACTGGTGTTCAGGGTGTTGTTGATTCTCTGTGCACGCTTCCCACCTAACTGATGGGCCAGCTTGCCCGGACCAGGGCCCTCCTTGAGTCTGGGAAGCTTAGTTTCAGCGTGGAAGGGACCCTCTTGGTTGTCAGAGGAGGCCGCCCCCAACGCAGGCCTCCCTTCGCATCCTCAGCTTCCTGGCTGGCAATCGCCAGTCTCTGTTCAAACACTTGAGTGACAGATTTCTCACCATTTCCCCGGGAAGCAGATTCTAATTTCAATGTGAGAACATGCCTCCTTTTAATGAGTCAATATCTGTCTTCCTGAATCTTTCACCAATTGGCTCTCATTCTGTCTTCTGGAATCTCACAGAAAAAGAAAAATCCTACCCCCCACTCCCCATGGTGTGCAGTGGAGAAACTCGCAAAGCTGGAAACTCTCCCTCTCCAGGGCATGATGAGGAGACTCACGCCCTGTGTCTTCTCACCCCATCTGTGCCCAGGAGCCTTCTCTCACCACCCACAAATGGGGTGACACAGCTACACTCACCCCCTGCAGTCGGGAGGGGCGAAGTCAGCAGATGGCTGGGAAGACTTTGGTGCTCTGGGGCTCCCTGAGCTTCTGCCGGAAGGTTTTCAGCTCACCTTCCCCTCTGAATCATGGGCACATACAGGTCTCATTCTGCAGTCCTCTGACAGACAGGCACTCTCAAGACAGCAGCTCACTGAGGTGAGGACAAAGCAAGCTGCAGAGTCTGTGCCAAGGCATGGCACCTCCTGCACCCCTGCTGGTGCCATGTCTCTCGGGTGGCTAGAAGGAGAGTGGTGCCCTGGTCCTGCTGTTGGCAGCTCACCCACCCCTGTCTTAAAAGGTACCCCACATGCAAGGGTAGGGTGAGGCTGGGGGTCCAAGAGCATGTGGAAGGACCAGGACAGCTCTCCACTGCCCTGTTTTCACAGGAAGAGGTCCCAGATGCCAGTCCTCATGGGCGGGGTTAGCAGTGGAGGGAGGTGTGTCGGCAGGCTGGAGCTCCAAGACTGTGCGTCCTGCTGGAAAGCCTTGTCCTCTCCCCATGTACACCTCCCCCTGCCCCTCTGCACTGCCAGCCAGTCCCCTGCCCTTCCCTGTTCATTCTCGCCCTCACCCCCCAGTCTCCCATGACCAAAAAGAAACCATGCCACAGGGCTGGGTGCACATTCATATGAAAGAGAATGCCATAGCAACCTAAAGGCAACAGAAATAATTTCATGACAGATGCTCTGAGACGCACCCCTCCTCCTGGGAGTGAATGTTAGCCGTGGAGACGAGCCTGCTGAGCCCAGGGCAGGGCACCCCTAGAGACCTGCTTGGTGCGGCACCCTAGCTTGGGCAAAGCTGAGGGCATCAGCCAACATGGAACCAACAACATGAGCAGATTTGGAATCTTTGCTCCAATCCTGTTTCCAAGTTGGTGTGTGCCCTTGGGAAATGTAGCCTGTTCCCTCCTAGCTGTGAGACCGACAGAATGCTTTGCATTTCTAACAAGGATGCTGGGAGCATTAGGAGGAATCAAGTCCAAAGGTGGCTTTAGAGTTTGGGGTGGGTGATCCTGCTTGATATTTTCCAGTGAACAGACATCTGGCTTAGGAGCCCAAAGGCCTGGGGTTCCGACCGAACTACAGCACAGGCAGTGTGGGGGGTAGGCATGAACTAATAGTGAGACTGCCCTGGGCTCATGCCCTGCAGCTGTGACTTCCCACGGGGCCATCAGTAAACTGTGGGGTGAGAGCACCTGTCTGAGGAAGCTGAATAGACACAGACTCTGGGATCCAATCAAGACCCCACCCTTTACCAGCAATGTGACTTCCTCTCTCTGTGCTTGGTTTTCTTTTCTTAAACATGAAGACAAGAATGGGAGCTGCCTTAACTAGTAGTCGTGGGGACTAAATGAGATAACATGGGTAAAGGGCTTAAAATAGTGCTGGGCCCATTGTATGCATTTGATGAAAGCTAGTTATGATGAGCAACTCCAAGGGCTGCGTGAGGGTTAAGCGGGATATAAATGTGTGTGCTATTGCACATAATAAGTGCTCAATGACCTATTATTATTGGCAGTAGTAGTACTACTACAATAGCTGTACAACCTGGGAAAAGCCTTTGGCCATCCATAAAATGAGAATAATATCTCGATGCCTCCTTTTTTCCTCAAGAACAACATAAATGTATATCCATCCAAAATGTGTACATGCTTTTGGGGAACATAATCCCAGAAATACAAGACATTACCATAAGCATACAGTTGACCCTTAAATAACGCAGGGGTTAGTGGCATTGAGCCCCACCCAGCACATTTGAAACTTTGAGCTTAACTTTTGATCCCCCCAAAACTTAACTACTAATAGGCTACTGTTGATTGAAAGCCTTGTGATAACATAAACAGTCAACACATATTTTAGGGTGTTACATGTATTTACACAATAAGGTAAGCTAGAGAAAAGAAAAGGTCATTAAGAAAATCATAAGAAATAGAAAATATATTTACTATGCATTAAGTAGAAGTAGATCATCACAAGGGTCTTCATCCTTGTCGTCTGTATGTTGAATGGGCTGAGGAGGAGGAGGAAGAGGAGGGGTTGCTCTTGCTGTCTCAGGGGTGGCAGAGGCGGGAGAAAATCGCGTATAAGTGGACCCGCACTGCTCAAACCCATGTTGTCCCAGGGTTAACTCTATAATCTGCCCTCCTCGAAATCAAGAGCCAGTCTTTCAAACTTATTTAAATAAGACAGAATCTTCACTCTGCCTTCATCAGAGGAAAGCAAAATAAGAAAGGAAAGTGAGACCGTTCTCATCTTGCTAAGAGCGCTTCACCATCTGGAAGGAATGAAACCTTAATTAAGAACAAGGAAGGGAAGGCGGGCGGCGAGCTCGGGTCCATGTGGGGGAAGCCTGCCGGGCTCCTGCGCTTTGGAAACATGGTGCTGGGCCCTCTCCCCAGCTGCCAGTGGCACTCGTGGGGACATGGGGCCTGCTGGTGGCCCAGTGACCCCCAAAGCTTTCTGCAGCAACTTCACTGAGTGGCCATCTGACCTGCCCGGTTTCCCTAGCACCTGGGATGTGGTTTCCAAAGTGTGGTCTCTGGGCCAGCAGTGTCAGCACCACCCAGAGGCTTGTTAAAATACTTATTCTTGGGCCCCATTCCAGACCTACCATAGAAGAAACTCCTGGGGTGTGGCCAGCAATCTGTGTTTTAAGAAGCCTTCTAGCATATGCCAATTCATGCTGATGCTTGAGAGCTTCTGGTTGATAGCAAGAGATGACTACGGACATCTTCTGAATTGTAAGATGGGGCAACACCACCATCTGCTTTCCTGCATCTCAGTGTGCAAAGAGCTTGAATTTTGGTGCTAGACAGACCCGAATGTAAATTCCAATTTAGCTTTTTACTGTTTGTGTTATTTGGAGAAGTGTGGCTCCTCTGGTTTCCCTCTAATGTGGGGTAATGACACCTACCCTGAGGGGCCTTGTAGGGATTGCAAGTAACATATGGGAAATCCTTGGCACAAATTCTTATTATCAGAGGAGAAAGCAGATGCAGGAGACTTCCTTCATCCCTACGTTTTCTTCCCATTTTTCCCCAGAACTTGGCATGGTGCTTTGCCCAGAAAAGGCAATTAATATATCAATAAAATTAGCCTGCAGCATTTTCAGCACTTGCCACCTGCAGCTCACTCCAGCGGGTCATTGCTTTTCTTCCCCACTTACCCCAGTAGACACTGAGCACAAGGAGAAGCTGGGGTAGGTGCGTAGAACATACTTCAACAGACAGAAATCTAGCACACTTTGGAGGCATCACAGCTTTCCTGCCCCATTTCATTTCCATATCCTAATGCAGGTTTGCCAAGAAACATCTAATACTCCTCTAACCCAACCAGCTAATTCCCACTTCAGTCAAAAAACAAACTAAACCAAACCAACCAACAAATCAACCACACACACACATGCACATGCACACACAGGAGAAAACAGCCATCCCCCCCTCTGATCCAGTGCAGCGAGGGTGGCTTTCCCCTGCTCCGAGGGTGCTGGCCTTGGCTGGGTGTGTGAGAGCCACATGGGGCCTTCAGAGGAGCTGCTTTTCTTCTCTCTCCTGGAGAGAAGAAATCTTCCAGGTGATTCACTGCTCCAGGCAAAAACAGTGAGGGCTGGACAGGGAGCACTTAGCTCCAGGACCCTGCCCTGAACAGAAGCCAGAAGTCTGTTGGCAAGAAGAGCCAAAGGCATTTTTATTCCTGCTTTCAGCACCACATTGGGTGCAAAACACCAAGTGGACAAAAGACTATCAATACATGCCACGCTGTGAGGGAAAGTGCAGCTCACTTAGCTGCCTTGACATCGATTTTCACCTGCTTTTGTTGATGAAGCTGCATTCGTAATAGTGATAAATCCATTAGACAAACATGGCACTCCATTATTCAGTGTCCACAGCATCTACAGCGGCCAGGTATGCTGTGAGTGGGCTCTGCCTGGGCTGGTGAGCCTGGCTGAGTGGACAGAACCCACCTGAGGCTGGCTGGAGTGGAGAGGAGAAGGCCCTTGGGATGCCTGGTGGCCCTCAACACACTTACCCAGGTGTGGCTAGGCAGGTCTTCTTGTGCATCTTATGTTTACTTAACTTACCCTTTCTGATCTCCAGTTCCCTCCTGTCCCTGCAGGCTTAGAGAAGAGGGCTGGAGAGAGACAGGGACACAAAGTGGACTTCCTTCTCCCTCTCCCCACCCCTCTCCATGGCCACCTGCGAGGTAGGGAGGATGGGAGCCCTCTCCCATTTTAAAGACAGGAAATTAATATTAAGACATGTGCAGTGACTTGCTCAGGGCCTCACTAATGCGGCAGAGCCGGACTAGAACCCTGGGGACACAGTTTCAGATTTCAGCTCCAGGGCTGAATCCATACAGCACCTGCCTCTCTGCTCCTTGTGTTGTAAGAGTGATATCGTCCTTTCATCAAAAATTGGAACAGATAGACAAATGGCCAATAAACACATGAACAAAACGCTCAATGTCACTAATCATTAGGAAAATGCAAATTAAAACCACAATGAGATATCACCTTACTCCTGTTCGAATGGTTTTTATTAAAAAGTCCAAAAACAATAGATGCTGGCTTGGATGCAGAGAGAAAGGAACGCTTATACACTGTTGGGGGAACCGCAAATTAGTACAACCTCTATGGAAAACAGTATGGAGATTCCTCAAAGAACTAAAAGTAGAACTACCATTTGATCCAGCAATCCCACTACTGGGTATTTACCCAAAGGAAAAGAAGTCATTTTATCAAAAAGACACCTGTACTTGAATGTTTACTGAAGCACAATCCACAATTGCAAAGATGTGGAATCAACCCAAGTGCCCATCAATTTATGAGTGGATTAACAAAATGTGGTATGTGTGTACTATGGAGTACTACTCAGCCATGAAGAAGGATGAATTAAGACCTTTTGCAACAATTTGGGTGGAACTGGAGACCATTATCCTAAGTGAAGTATCTAAAGAATGGAAAAACAAACCCCACATGTGCTTGCTGTTAAACTGGAACTAACCGATGAGCACACATGTGCACAGAGGCAAGTAAAACTCAGTGGAAATCGAGTAGGGGGAAGGGAGGAGGAGGGGATGGGCATAAACCTACCTAACAGGTACAATGAACACTATCTGGGTGATGGGCACACTTATAGCCCTGACTTGAGCATAACAAATTGATCCACGTAACAGAAACATTTGTACTCCTGTACTACTTTGAAATTAAACAAAAAGCGTGAGGGTAAAAAAAAAGAAATTGGGACAGAGACCCAGCTGCAAAGCCTGTGGCCCCCGGGAAGGACGGAAGGGCAGAGATTGGAGTTCTCTTCCCTGCAGAGGCTGGGGCATGTTGGCACAGTGGCCAATGCAGGCTGAATCTCCAGCGAGACGAGGTTGGGTTTCCACTGAGGAAGGTACATGGGATGGCTGAGGGCAGGGGAGGGACCCTGGGGCTGGGCCTGGGCGGGACTGATGGAACAGTAGTGAAAAGCCCCCACCACGTCAGCCCCAGCCCTGCTCAGGTGTGGGGCACAGTGGGTGCCTTTACAGTCCTGGCAACACCCCGTCTGTCTGACCTGAGCTCAGGTGTGTTAGGAGTTGGCCGAGTCCGCACAGCTATCCATGGCAGAACTGGAACTTGCACTTGGCCCCCTCCCACTCCCAACACCTGCTCTAACCACTGTGGCTGACAACAGCAGGGGGTGCAGGGGGCTGGAGGGGGGGCCTGACTCCTAGCCCGGGCAGGTGGTGTTACTCTCTCCCTAGAAGCCGGAGGGAAAGGATCCAGAGGGCTGGGCGGGCTGACCTCTGCCTGCCTTCAAGGCTCAGAAGCAAGGGCAGCAGCTGGGCTTGGAGGCTCAGCAGTGAGGCTGTGAGGATAGCTGGAGGCTGGGAAAGCCAGGCTTGCTCTGCAGGCACTGCCTCCAGGAAGCCTGCCTGGATTCACTTCAAGCCCCGGTTGCTCAGCCCCTGCAGCACAGGTGGGTAGATACTGCAGAACGCTGACTTGGATGTTCTGCATTTGTCCTTTCTTCTGGCTGGAGAGTTAGCCCTTTAGGGCACAGACAGGGAAGCTATGGGTTGTATCTGCTCTTCTGCTTCTGCCCAGGACTGACTTCCTCACTTCAGTGGCATTTGACCCCTTGGCCAGAAACCCAAAGCCCATAGGAACTGCAAACAAGGACTCCTGACGCAAAGAAGATAGCAGTAGCAAGTAGAATATATACTCTCTCGTGGCAATATGGATTATTCCCTCCAGATTTTCATGAATTCCTAGTGATGATGATGGGTGAGCAGTTGGCATACCCCTGCCAGGTTTCCCAGGCCTGCAAGCCCACGCTGGGGGGCATGACGTACGTACCAGGCTGGACTCCTCAGCCCACCTGGAGCTCTGGGTCCACAGAGGGCGCTGAGAGGAGGAGACATCCTCGAAGCTGGTGGCCCTGCCTCTCAGGACCCAGTAACCAGGCCAAGGTTTACCTGCTGGGTCCTAATTCGCACACAGTAATTATGCCCTCAGAAGCCAGCCTGCTAATTGGTTTTGCTATTTCTGGACTCTGCCCCTCCTGGTCTGTCGTCCTGCTAGAGACAGAAATAACCTGGCACATGGCGGGTAATTATCGCGTAGCACTTCCAGCATCAGCAGACGCTGAGAGCAGATGCGGATCCCTGACTCAGCGTGTGGGTTTTGGCCTGGGAGTCACTGGGAGGTGCCTGACCCCTGGCTGGGGGAGCATTCCTGTCCCTCGGGGGATGTGCTCCCCGCTTCCTCCTGCACTGAGCTCGTCTTATCAAAGCCTCTCTCCCAGTCCTCCCCATCTTATTGGCACCTCATCCTCCTTTACCAATGTCCCCCATTTATGGGACAGGAAATTTGGAAAGAGGAGAGAGAGTCCTGCAGGGTCTCCCTCAGTCTAGATTCCCCAGTCCCACAACTGGTTCCCAATTGTGTCTTCTTTTTTTTTTTCTTATTGGTCTCTACTACATTTGGAGAGGAAATAGGAAAAGTCAAAATAATATGGTTAATATTTGCAAGTACTCCTTTAATTTTAGGAATGAATGAATGAATGCAGTATGGCCAGTCGGTAAGCGCTAGGTGCTCAGAAAAAATGTGAGAGTCTCTGCTGCATGGCCCTGGCAGACTTCCTGGAGGAGGTGAGGTCTGAGCTGGCTTTGAAGGACGGGTGGCGCTTGGACAGAAAGGAGCATCGCTCCACAAGTGCAGAGTGGCCAGGTGGTGGGAAAAGTCTGGGACACCAGGACTGCAGGTCTCCTGAGGGGCAGTGTCCTGGGCAGGCACAGAACCTCCCCCTTCTCAAAGCAGGGGGAATTCTTTCCTTTCGCACCTTGTAGCCTCAACTCCAAGTGAGAATCGACAAGAGGGGGAGAAGAGCCCCCTGGTTGCCGGGCTGGGTCTTTGGTAAATGAACTGGAACTGTTTCCTGACATCTGAGTCTGGACCCCTTCCCAGCCTCACTGCTGGGTCCCCCTCCCGTTTCCCAGAGCCGGGGACACATATTCATCCTTTTAGTTCAAAAAGTGAGGACTCTGAGTAAGTCACTGTCCTCATTCTTGAAGCCACTGGGCATGCAGCTCGTGGTCTGATGACAGCTTGCAGATGCACTGGCCTCTGCTGCATGCCGTGGCCTCGCTGCCTCAGCTGCTCTTTGGCACGTGGCATCTGCTGCCTGGGATTTGCAGCCATCTCTTGCTGCCTAAGCTCCAGCCCCCCCAAATAGACGTGAGGACCTCAAAAGCAGCAGCCTGGCGTGCACCTCTCAGGGCCTCTCTTGCCTGGCACTGTTCCTGTTCCCGCATGTGGTCCCTGGCCACCTGATGCTGGGGCTCCAGAGGCGTGCCTCTCTACTCGTTCATGGTCATTTATGGACCACCTACTGCATGCCAAGCATGGGGTGAGAAGGTGTGAAAGACACAGTGCCTGCTGCAGGGAGCTCTGAGTGAGAGAGGAGGTGGCAGCTTCAATGAGGGACCAGAGGTGTAAGCCCAGGGGACATGGAGAAAGAGCTGCTCATTCAGCTCAGGCTGGGCTGGGGGGACGCTGACAGAATGGAGAACACAGTGGGTTCGGTCAGGTTCAGAAGGAGGGATGCTCAAGGGAGCTTAGGAAGGCTGTAGCTGTACCTCCAGTGCCCACCGGACAGATGAGAAAACTGGGGGCCAGAGAGGAGCAGTGAGTATTCAAGGCCACCCCTGATCACTGACAGAACTATAGACAGTCCTCGACTTACAATGGCTCAACTTATAATTTTTTGACTCTGATGGTGTGAAAACAGAATGCATTCAGTAGAAACCATAGTTCCAGCACCCATACAACCATTTTGTCTTCCGCTTTTAGTGAAGTCAGTATCCAACAAATGCCATGAGATAGTCAACATTTTATTATGAACATCATTGTGTTAGATGATATTGCCCAACTGTATTCTAATATTAAGTGTTCCGAGCACAGTTAAGATAGGCTAGGCTAAGCTATGGTGTTCTGTAGGTTAGGTATATTTAATGCATTTTCAGCTTACGATTATGATAGGTTTATTGGGACATAACCCCATCATGAAGTCGAAGAACATCTGTAGGTCTATAATCTTGGGTTTGTGACTTTAAGACCAGAGAGCACCTTTACCCACCTGTGCTATTGGTCAAGTTGGGGCTGATGCTGCAAACCTGGGAAGGACAGAGGCAGAATTCACATGGCCTGAGGCTTCTGCTGACACAGGGAACCGGTGGGAGTACTGGCAGCTCTGGGATCCTGGACCCTGACTGAAATAGTTCGCAAAGGACTTTTGCGGGTGCAAATGAAACTTGCTCCACTGCAGTGTGTGACAGTGCTTCCCCCCCCGCCCGCCATTCTCTGCAAAATTGACATGAGCTGAACTCAGATGCAAACAGCTAAAGCCAAGCTGACGTTTGGGCCTGGTCCAGGGACTGTCTCTGCCTTCAGGAAATCCAGCAAAGGACCCAATTTTTATTTGGTCATTTTCCCAAGTCTGCTGTTACGCACATTGAAGCAAAAGTCTGAGTCCCGGTAAGGTGACTTCCCGGACCTGTCCTCGGCAATAAATGCCATCCTTCCCACCCAGACCCCCTCAGCCTCCGTCCCAATTAGAGAGTCACTGGAAGGATGACAACATGTGACCCATCCCTGTCACTGACTGAAACAGATAAGAAAAGCCAGTCTGTCATTCAAGGCCCAGAGTCCCCTCACCCTCTGGTCATTTTATCTTTTGGAACTGGCAGGTGCTGCCACCCAGACCTACTAATGTCAGGCTGGAGACTGTGGGACCAGGGAAGGATGGGACGTTTTTCTTCCTAGGGAGTCAGTAATTGTAAATTTGTCACCAGCAGTGACATGGTGGTGAGCAATTAATTCTGGGGGCTTCCTGCCTATCGCCACACATGGCTCCTCCCCTGAGTAGTGTCCCTTGCTTAGAAGGCTTATTTCCCTTCTTTCAGTAGACAGGCTAACTTGTTGTAGACTCAGTTGCCTGGGGGCAGCAGAGGTCTTGCCACTGAGGGTCTGATTTTGGTGACATTGCCGTAAGGAGAAGAGGTGCAGAGAGAATGTTAGCAATGGCTTACACTTGTACAGAGCTTACTCTGTACCAACTGTGCTTTCAAATGCATAGTTATTACAACAACCCTATAGGGCAGGCACTATTATTATTCCCATTTTAGAGATGAGGAAACTGAGGCACAGAGGCATGGTCCAAGGACATATATCCCAGAGTGGCAGGGCGGAATTCAAAGACAACCAGTCTTGCTCTGGAATGTGTGGTCTTAACCATGGCACTGCACGGCCCCTCCCTCTGGATGCCCCAAAGAGCAGGTGGGAGCCCACTGGAATTTGACAGACTGCTGCAAAGCCAGAGTTGCCGTCATGATGTGTGCATCCTTGGGCAAGTTACTTCTTTTTTTCTTAAGCCTCAGTTTTCTCATCTGTGAAACAGGACAGAGGTACCCACTTCAAAGGGTCATCATGAAGGCTCAATGGCAGAGCGCCGTGCAGTCTCCTGACTCCCCATCCCACTCTGCTCCCAGAACCCCTGCCTGCTTCTGATCCTGTGTGGCATGGTAAAACCTCACTATTATTTCCCCAGTGTGCCATGTGGTAATTGCTGTGTACTAAATTGTTGTCAACATAATGCTGATTTCTAAGGCGAAAGGACAAAAATCTAAAACTGCCCACCCTAGCAATTTGGAACCCAAATTTATCATGACATTCCTAGCAGCAGTAACACAGCTCACACCAGCAGCGCCAGCAGTGATGGGGTGTGCACCTGCTGGATGCCTGCAGGTCTGAGTGTGCAGAAGCTCACTTGGCCCTTCCACAAGGAGTGTCCCAGGGCAGGCTTGGGGTGGGAAGGCCAAGTGGCTTTCAGTAATCTGCCAAGGTCAGCCAGTGTCAGAGAGAGCAGATTATCCAGGGAGAGGCTGCAAAACACTTTATGAGTTGGGTTTGAGGAAGATTTACTTCCCTCATTATGATTTTTTAAAGCTCATCATAAAGTAAGTTATGAGCCCTTGCACAAACAGCCCAGGCCGGAATGGCAAGGTGCCCAAGAAAGTCAAGTCTCCCTCCCAGGGTGGGGCTACACTTTTGGTCCAGGACACACTACTTGACGGGGTTACCTTCAGTAAGGCACTTCACCTCTCTGGGCCTCCATTTTTCCAGTTATATACCTAATAAGTTGAATGGTATGCTAAGACTTAGGCTTCCTTCTAGCTTTTATCTTCCAAGAGTTTTTTGATCTGTAATCTCAGTTGAGGTTTAAGGGCAAAGTAAAACACCCTTGGGTCTGGGAACAGGAAATCCATTTGCATTTGAAAGAGCCAGGGCACCTTTTAAAGTCTGAATTCTGCCTCAGGAGAGGCTGGAAGGATGGCCTGGTCTGCCCAGGCATGGAGAGCAGGTCCCAGGCCTCCCCTGACAGCTGCTGACCAGAGAAGAGCAGACGTTTGTCTCTCCAGTGCTGCCGCTTAGGGACTTCTTCAGGACGCTGATTTGAGAGGAGGCCAGCTGAGAGCAGGCCCCAAGAACACCTCATTGAGAAGTTATTGGATGCCTGCACCTCCCTGCCTGTCTCTCTGGCATGGCCTGTCGTTGGAATCTGTCACAGCAAGAGCAGCCAGCTCCACCGAGAGCAGGAAGGGATTCTCTCGGTGAGAGGACGCCTGCACGCGCCTTGGAGACTGCTGTTTCTCTCCCGCCTGGCCGAACTCAGGCTTAGGCGGCATCAGAATCGCTCTCCATTGGGGCACAAGGGTTGGAAGTTTCTGCAGAGTTTTTGGTTTAATTAGGAGGACTGAGATAGGCAGGAGGGTTGGAAGAGAAAGGCCAGTGTGATGCAGTTGTGCTTCTGGGGATTTGTACAATTTCCCACTGTCTGTCCCTCTGTTTGCAGCCCAGGGAGAGGGAGCACAGCAAAATGGTTAAGAGCCTCGACTTTTCATTCAAACAGAGCTGGGCTCAGATTCTATCTCTTCTTTTCACAGGCTATGTGATTTGGAGCAAATCACTTAACCTCTCTGTGCCTCAGTTTCCTCAGATGAGACATAGGATAATAGGAGTATCTCCTCATGGGCTTGCTGTGTGGATTAAATGAGGTGGGGTACATAAACTGCTGCCGGTGCCGATTAACCAACACCAATTAGTTATTCCCGCTGAATTAAAGAAATCTATTTTATACTAATTTTCCTGCCCATTTTTTCATTCATTTTTTATGTGTCTATTGATCTTATTACTAATGATTTCTTTCTCTATTAAGATACTTATTCTCCAAAATCAGTTATCAATCTATCACCTATCATCTTTCTATCATCTATCTGTCTCTGTCAATCTGTCTATCTACAACTAGATGAACAACAGACTCACTTGTAGAACACCTATCTGTCAAATAGATCTGTTAGTCCTGCCCACATGCAGATGAAACCTCACTTTCCAAGGGGCATTTTCACTGTGATAGTGGGGTGAAGGATCACAAGCCAGTGACAGGCATGGGCCGGGGAGCAGATGTTTGGGAGAACGAGGCTTTTTGAGTCAGTCACAGCAAAGCTGCAGAGCCAGGCCTGTTAGGCAGGCAGTTTATCCTGCTTCCCTGAGACCCTTCCGTCTCGGTAGGGGCCTGATGGGCTGGAGAGGGTCGTTCCTCCTTCTTCAGAGGGAGCCCTTCCACCACCTGCCCCTGCAGCCCGCGCTGTCTGAGCAGAGCCCTGTTAGGATTCTCATGGCCACACTGTGGACACACGCTGCTGATGGCCTTCCCTTGGCCAGTGGTGTTCCCCTCCAGCTCCTCAAGTTTGCAGTGGTGCCTCGTGCCTATATCTGTCCCATCCGAGTGCGTCCTTGGTTCACACCTACTTTCCCTTCTCTTTTCAATAAAACCTTTGCACCTGCCTTTCCCACCCTGGCCTGAGTCCTGCATCACCTCCCAGCCTCTCTCTCCAGCACACTGTGCTCCTCCCCAGTCTGCACAGGGAGGGGATGCCCAGGTTAGTCCCGGCGAGGGCAGGGCGTGGTCACAAGGAACGGGGAGTCTGTAAGCGTGTGCACACCCACAGACACTCACACACAGACACACACCCCATACACCCATACACCCACACACTCATGTGCAGACACACAGACACATATACCCATACACCCACACACTCATGTACAGACACACAGACACACAAAGACATACTCACATACAGACACATTCACACACAGATACACATACATGTAAACACAGACACACAGACATACACAGACACACACACAGATGAACTCACAGATATACTCACAAACACATATACACACACAGACTTACACACAGCTATACACACCCATACCCCCACAGACATACACACACACAGATACACAGACACACTCACACACAGACATACACAGACACACATACTCATACACTCCCCCCACATTCACACACAGATGCACACTCACACAAAGACTCATATAGATACACACACACAGACACACACATTTATACACATTCACACACAAACTTATTCACAGACACACCCCCACAGATACACACTCACAGATGCACACACTCACACACAAACACACTTACACACACATGCACACAGCACACACTCACAGACTCACAGACAGCTACTCTCACTCATGGATATACCCACACACTTACACATAGATACAGTCACACTCACAGATGCACACAGACACACACACACGCACACACACTCACATGCACATTATCACTCTCAGCTTATGCACCATCACTCACACCCAGACCAGAGCCAAGAGCTTTATTGCTCTTTTGTGGACACGATGGCATTTACTGACATATAAAAGAAAGAGAGCATGAGGGAAGCGGCATCAATCTAAGCAGCACAGACACTGATAAAGGAGATGCGGGCTGATGGGACAGGACACTTGAGAGCTGTCACCGTGACAGGTTTATAAATCAGGAGGAGGAATGCAATGTGAGCTTTCCCACTTGGGGATCCTGTTGTGCACACAGGGGTGTGCTTCGTGCACACGTGGCCATGGGTGCTAATGACGGGCGTGTGTTAGACAAGTGTGCAGCATGTCTGTCTGTGAATGTGGCGTGTGCACCTGCCCCTGTTGCACATCTGTGGTGACCCTGGCCCTCTGGCCCACCTTCAGTGCCCTGCCCTGAAGTAGCATACCCACACCAGCAGATTTCCCAGGGGCCGCACTCGGGACCAGGATGTGGGTCCTGCCCCAGTGACCCCGTAGTCCTTTCCCACCTGATAATCATACTGATGGCATCTTAGAGCCCAGCTAGGGCTCAGAGAGGTGAGGGGACTACGGAGAGGGGATTAAAACCAGGTGAGTCGGCCCAGGGGCCGCAGGGCTCCTCATCTGAAGGCTTTGGGAAAGGCCCAGTCGCTTCTGTCTCCTCATCCTTCCACCAGAACCAGTGACCTCTGCTGCATCTGATGGGAGTGCCTTGGAGGGCTGTAGGAGAGCTCCGTCCAAGACCAGGGACGGAGGGCGAGCTCCATCCTCCCCGTTCCCGCCTCCCCAGCAGTGGGCAGGACGGTGATGGATGAAGCTGGGGGAAAGGTAGATTGGTTTTGGGGCCTGATGGATAAATTCTCTCATGGTTCCCGAAATTGTCAGACTGTGGAAATACAAGCATTCTGAAAGCTGTGGGATTTACCCCCAATCAATCACCCCTGGGGGGGACTGACAAGTGGCTGTCTGGTCTATTGTTGGAGGGAGAGAAACAGCCTGCCCACCATTGTCCATTCCTGCATGTTCTGGCTCTGATGTGGGGAGATGCTCTGGGATGCCAGGGAGGCTGGTGTGACAGCAAGGAGGCTTCCTGTGGGGTCAGCTGTAGCTAGACGAGGCTCCCTGCCTCAGGACCCTGCGGCCACTCCTGCTGCTGACTATGCCACCCCCTCTGCCAGGCTCCCAAGGCCCCCAACTGAGGATCACTTTTCCTCCTGAACATCGCCCCCCACTCTTCTCCCAGGCTGCCTTTCCTCTGCACAGACTCTTCTTCTTTGACCCCAACCCAGGAGGGTAAACTGTTTAGCAGTGTCCATCCAGGGCGTTGTAATTAGATGTGGTCTTGAATCTGAGGTCACCCCCTTGCCAGCTGTGTATGTTGGTAAGTTGCACACCTCTTCAGGCCTCAGTTTCCTAACTATGCAGTGAGTATTAACACCTATTTCACAGGGCTACATGAGGACTAAATGACATAATGTGTGAAGGACTTAGCTCTGTGCCCAGCACGTGGTAATTGGTGGTTACTATTGTGTCTGTCTCACCTCTGACGGTGCTCGCCTAGAGTTTAATCAGTCCCTTCCTTCCTATTTCTCCAGGCCTAGATCGAGTCCCACTTCTTCCTTGAATCCTACCCTGACTAACATACCTCAAATTGCATTCCTTTATCTTCCTTGGGAACCTCATAGAATTTGGGCCTAATGGCCCTCCTGGCTGTCCTGACCCATCCGGGGATGGGGGTGAGCCAGCCAGACCCACCACAGGCCCTGCCTTGGTGTTTTCTAACCAGAGCTGCTGGGGAGGAGCCTTCTCTGCTCTCTGCCTCGGGCACGTGAGGATGTACTGCCAGGGCGCAGCCCCTTAAGGACAACAGCTGGTAAACACGGGGTGAGCAACTCTGTGTGTGTGTGTGTGTGTAAGAGAGAGAGAGAGAGAAAGAGACAGGGTGGGGGCAGAGAGAGAGACCTGAATCAAGCCCTGGATATAGTCACCCTGAGGCCAGATCTACCCTTTCCCTTCTTACAACTTGATCCTAAGGAAATAAATCCCCCCTTGGACTGGGCTATAATGTGGCCATTAATTGCAGAAACATAGCTGTCTGTTTGCTGTACGTGGCCCATCACTACCCCCCATGCTGACAGGCTAGGGAGAGGCCACCCAGGGTGTCCCCAGCAGGGTGGAGGGCCACAGGGCACAGCAGAGGGGTAGGGGCTGCAGGGGCTAGAGGACGGCATTGTGCCAGACCAGATTGGGCAGGTGGCTGGGTGGAGGAGCTGGAAGCTCCCCAGATCTGAACCCCCTTGGGGATTTTTCCTGGGGTCTGGTACAGGCACAGGTTTACTTCTGAAAACCAGAGACCCAAATCTTCTGAGGCAATGTCTCATTGATGAGTATGCAGTGGCCAGTGGGGAGGCTGCACTGGTGCACCGTGCTTATGGCAACTTTGCCCCCTGTCTTGCACTACACATGCGAACGAAACATACCACATGAAACACAGCGCACAGCGCCATCGACTCTGTCTCGAGCTGCAGTATCAGGAGACCATTTATTACCTACAATCATCTGTGCTTTCTGAATTTATGGCTACTCTGTATCTTATGTTTCTGTCTCTTCAAATGCGAGTTCCCAAATCTCAAGTCCTTCCCAGATGGGAAGTTGAACTCCACGGATGAGACAATTGCTTTGACAGAAGCAACCATGCGTCTGAAAGGAATTTTATCTTTATTCTCCTCCAGAGCAGTTCCAGTACCTTCTGAGCTCGGACATCCCAGGGCAGCTTATTTTTTATCTAGAAAAATAGTACTAATTACTTATTTATCATTGTCCTGATACTCTGCAGGCACCAATTGACTTAAACATTTCAAGCAAGCCCTGAAGCCTGCAGCCCTGACTCTTGGGCAGTCTGGGCCGAGTCAGATCCACTCCCGTGCAGTGGACTCTCAGGTGGGATGAGGGGCCCTCAGCACACAGCAGCAGCTGCCCAAAGGCTTCAGTGGCTTTTGTGTCAGAGCTGCCCTGGGCTGTACAACCCCGCTGTGCAGAGCACCATCCTACCGGCTGGTCCCTCTGATCCTTGCGATGTGAGCACCTGGCCTCCTCACCCTGAGTGTCCTTAGCAGGAACTCTCAGAAAAGAGTTGAACACATGGAGCTCTCCCCCAAAAGCCATAGTACTGTGGGCTGTGGTTCCCAGGGGAAGTTCCTGGAGGTGGGCTTGGGAGGGTCTTTAGTGATAAGGGGAGGGGTCTGCAGAGGGGCAGCCAGGCCAGGGCCGAAGGCAAATGAGAGCAAAAGACCCCTGAGGCTGGGCAGTGAAGGCCACAGGGTGGAGGGAGAGGAACGGGAGACGTCTCGGGAAGCTGTGGGGACCACAGCCAGGACCTGGAAGCCAGGGAGCACCACGTGGGGGAGGCTGTGGCTGTTGGGACAGGAGCACAATTTGGAAGAGGGTGTCTCTTTGTTGACTTGCTTGGAGCCCCTGTGGCCTCCACCTCCCAGAGAGCTGGGTCATGGATGATTCAGCTGGGTCCTGCGATAGGAAGATGAGCATGGATTTCAGAGTCAGAGGAACCTGGACTCCAAGCCCAGCCCAGGCACTTACTGATCTGAGGCTCTGGGTGAGTCCCTCAAGGTCTGAGTGTCCTCATCTGTGAAGTGGGGACTAGTGACACCTCCTTCCCAGGGGTCAGTGGGGGCCAAATGGGATAAACGTGCAGGGCTCAGGTCTCAGTGTGTGGCACACACCAGTGACTGTCACCTGCCTGACCCCTTTCTCCCCCATGGTATCTACTCTGGCCTGTCTGTCCTCCAACAGCCTCCCAGGTGGAGGTCAGACTTCCCACTGCATGTGTGTGTCTGTGCCTGTGCTTCCTTCCCTCATGAGGAAATCCTCCAAGGTTAGCTCCAACAGCCCCAACATACTCCATATGCATACTCCATACAGCATACTCCATATGCTGGGGGAAAATCTCCATAGCAACCAGTTCCATGGCTCTGTCCTGCCTTCTTCCCTGAGACTGAGACCTCAGGCCCCTCAGGGTCCAGCCAACTGAGCTGCTGCCTCTAGGGACAGGCCAGCCCCTCTGCTCAGAGATAGCCATGAGAGCTGCAGGACTGTCTTAACTCATGGTTCCACCAAAGAACTCAGATAACTTGGATTTTTCCTCCAGATGCCCCTGGAAATGAGCATACTATGCCCTCTGTGAACAGGGTGGTTAAGAGGGATGAGGGCTGGCTCCATTCGGCAGCCGGCTAGGGGTGTGGTTTGTGTGGGGCTGGGCACGAGTCTCCAAGCCTCCAGCAGCAAAAGTGCAGACCAATTCTCAGCTGGAAGAGCCATGTCTCTTCTAAGGAAACGGGAGGATGCCACAGGGAAAAGGGGGCGAGCCCTCAACAAGAGACGCAGCTGTCTTTTCTGGGCCAATTTTAAGCCTGTTTTAAATAATGCAATTGGCTTTGGAGGCGCTGGAGTCTCCAGGAGGAATTAATAATGGAGGAGCAGAGCCTTTCCTCCTGCCTCCCTCCTCCCTTCCAGGGCACTGCAGGGGAGCTGCACTGCTTCCTTCCAGGACTGCAGGGGAGGGGGTGGAGGGCATGGGATGGCAGGAGGGAGGGGAGCAGCAGGGGCCAGCTGGCTTGGTGGTGGCTGGAAGTCCTCCTCTACCAGTGTGGCGGCGAAGCTCGGGATGCTGCCTAAAAGAAGTCATTCCCGGGCCTCTCCTGCCATCGACCCACCTAGTGATGGCCAGGTCCCAAGGGCTGTCCTTGCCTTCTCCCTGCCTCTCCTCCTCCCCCACATCTATGGTGGCCAAGTCCTACAGATTCTGCTGCTCTGTGATGACCTCAGTTCACCCTCTTGTTTCCTTCCCCACTGCCTGGGTTTAGCCCTTATTGCACCCCAGGACCAACCCCACAGCCTCCACAGGCCCCCTTACCAGGACACCCCAACCCCACGCTTGCACTGGAGTGACCTTGCTGAGATCCCATCTGACCTGCAGTGGCTCCCATCACTCTCGGGCCCAAGTTCACCCTCCTGGGCTGGTACGTGAGATCTTGCACCACCCAGCCTCTCCTCTGCCACAGGCACTGCCTGTTCCAGTCTCCCAGGTGCTGTGGGGCCCTCCTCTTGCCTCCCATGCCAGGCCTCACTGACCACTTTAGGCCCTGCTCAAGCATCCCCTCCCAGACTGCTTGGTGGCTGGCTGTTCCTGCCCCTGGGCTCCTTTTGCAGATATTTATGACAAATTCATGGGAATTGTCCGTTCACATGCCTGGCTTTCCCACTGATGGCAACTCCTCAAAGCGGGACAATGACCTATCACTGTTTCTTTAGTGTCCAGGGCAATGCCTGCCACTGAGAGGGCTTCATGGAGTCTGGTGGATAAATGAATTGTGGGTGAACAAACTCATGGGTGGCGGAACGAAGGGAGGGAGGAAGGAAGGGGAGAGGAGGAAGGGAGGAATGAAATGGGGAGGCAGACAGGGCCCTCCTGGGTCCTGACCACACATGTGTGCGTGCACGTGTGTCTTCACACACAAGGATAGGATGGAAGGACTTGAGCCTATGCCAGGAAAGGAATAGGAAGGGAATCACCAGGATGAAGCAGGACTCTTCAGGGCAGCCAGTCATCAGCAGGGAGAGTAGGACGAGGCTGCTGCCGCCCTGGGGAGCAGAGAAGGGAACAGTTCTGCCTGTGATTCTGGGTGGGAAAAGCTCTCCAGCAAGTCCCGAGCCTCTGTTGCACACGGTTTGGAGCTGGAACTGACAGTTCCCATGTGGGGCCGGAGCCCCAAACTGACCAATGATCATAAAAATCAATCTCAGGTCTGCGATACCCCAAGGCGCTAGGAAGAAGCAAACAAAAAACTTAAGTCTAGTAGGATTTCCATGGAGAAGAAAGTCCTTGCTGATTGTGAGCTCATAATAACAACATGAAGCATTTTTGACGTGTTCTCTTATGAACTACACTCAGCAGCCCAAGAAACAGGTGTATCAGACACTGAGCTCTGAGGGTAGTACAGCAATGTGGAGAAGCCTATGGCAACTCTTAGAGAGCAAGAAGGCAGACAAACCCTACAGGAGGAGCAAGCCATTATGCTACAAGAACAGGCAAGTTTGAAAAAATGAACTTAGAAACACTAACATAGAGAACACTAAAATTAAAATCTTGACAGGCAAGTCAAGCAGTTGATTAAGTGCAGTGAAGAAAATACTAAGTGGAGTGAAAGATCAGTTAGAGGATATTGCCCAGGGTGCGGCACCAGGACATGAGAGGCAAGAAATCAGCAGAGAAGTTAGGAGACAGGAGGACAGATCCAGCAGGTCTCAGAGTCAGCTAACTGGAGGGGGAAGAGGACAGGAACAGGCATACTCAGTGAGAAAATGGCTGAGAAATGAGCAGAGCCAATGAAAGACACGGGTGTTCACACTGAGGAAATATAATCACAGTATTGTAACCAAAGAAATGTCACATTACAAGCTGAGTCCATTTATTCATACAACACATACTTTTAGAGCACCTCCAGATACACATTTTGTGTATGCTGATGTAATCTTTGCAGGAATACTGAGAGTAGGTGTAGCTCTGTGAGAGGTTCAATGACTTGCCAGCAGTCCATGGTGGGCAAGTGGCATGGCTAAGCTCAGGCCAGGGCTGTCTGTCCTTATTGGCTATGCCCAGAGAGGCCTGGAGGACAGGGCCAGGCTGCAGAGGGGCGAGGGTGCACTGTGCTCCCTGGCCCCTGCTCCCAAGGGACATCCCCTCCCTTCTTCTGTGGTCCTTGCCTTTCCTAGCAAAAGCCAGGCTCTAGGCTAGACATTGGCCTGTGTCCTGAGACCCAGCAGGCCCAGAGCTTTGAGACTCCCCTTCCCCACACTTCATGGGTCCCTGGATGCTCTTATCACATGGGGCTCCAAGGCCCTGACCCTGGGGCAGCCTCCCTGGCAACACTGCTTGTATTCTGAGCAGCGAGCAGAGAAGGTCTCGTGCATAAAATACATGACTAGTTAATTATGCATTCAGATAACAACATGTTTTTAAAAATTGTAAGTGTATCCCTAACACTGCAGGACATACTGTGTATACAGATATTTGCCTTCTAATCTGGCAGTGCCCTGTGCATGGTCACATGGCAGAGGCAGGACAGATCTGGCTGGTGCTCAGCAGCTCCCAGCATCAAGGGGTGTGGGCAGGGCCTGACTGGGATGGGGCAGAGGGGTGCAGTCTGCTGGGCACCCTGCCGGAGCAGGGCCTGAATGTTGCCTGCTACCTGCCCAGTGGCTGCTCCTCACTCCTGGCTCAGTGCTCCTCCAACTGCCTGCACGACTGCTTACATTCCTACCTGGACACTTATAGTGTGGGAAGGCCAGAATACTGGTCCTGTTTCTTAGCCTGGAGATCCGTGACCTAGGGCCAGCCCTCCCTCTCTGAAGGGCTCGTCCCCGGCTGTAGAAGCAGGGCATTTGCAGCACATGTCCAGTGTGTTTCCAGACTCCACAGTCCATGCTTCCTCACGGGGGGGCAGGCAAAGCCTGGGGGAGAGGCTCAGGATGCAAAATTTCTCTTTGGGCAGAGAATAAATTCCATCCATCAGTCTCGGGGAAAGCTCTGTGAAGAGTTGTCACAGCTCCCAGAGGGGCCAGCTGCCCATTTCTCAAGAAGAGGGAGAGGGCCCCTTGCCAGATTGACATAAGAGAATGCTTCCCTAAATGGCCTCAGTTGTTCATTACCCGTGTGGCCAGGACAGGAAAGCATCCATCGCTGGGCAGGTGGCACATTCTCGAAGGGTCTCTCAGTGGCCCACAAATTACTTGGCTCGGGCTCAGGCAGGGGTGGACAGCAAGGAGGGAGGAGGAAGCAGTGGACCTCAGAGGGAATGGAGATGGAGGCGGTGGCAGGGATGGGCCAGTGCCCAGGACAAAGGCAGCAGCAGGCAGAACCCCGTGGGCTCTGAGGTGGCACGCAGGCATGGTTTTGTATTTATTCTTTCCATGAGCATTCACCAGGGCTCTTGTGCCAGATGCCGTGCCAGGCGCTATCACGTACACCAACTCATTTAATCCTCACAAGACTCTCTAAAGGATATACTATTATTACTAGAGTGATAGCATTATTTATTGTCTGGACTGAGGCCCTTTGAAGTGAAGGAAGTGTGACTAATAATCATGCTGGGAAACTTGACATCCATCAGGATGGTCCTAGGAAAACTGAGTCATGAACTCACCTGTGGGAAAACGGGGGCTGAGAGGTGTTAGTTAATTTTGCTCAAGGTTCAGAGGCAAATCTGGGACTTCCAATGCTAAGATTTTGGGTGTTCTTATGCCCTTTAATACCTGGTTCCATGGCTTCAGCCAATAGGCTAGAGAAAACAGCCTCTTCCACTGTGAAAGTGCATCCCCGGGCAGGGACCTCCTAAAGGGCAGCTTGGGCATGGCCAGGCCCCAGAGAGCTGAAGTCGGTTCCCACGCGCCTGACCCCTTTGTTGGCTGGCAGGCTGGTCTTGCTCCCTGACCTAGGGGTGGGGGGAGGGACTGCAGCCCCTCCACTCTGCAGATTGCCGGGGCAGGGCTTGCTGCTCTCAAAGAAGCTCATAACCAGCTCCAGCGGCACTGTCCAGTCCCTGTGCACTCAGATGTTCAGCTCCTCCATGCACGTTCTTGGAAGAGCAATTTGTTTGTGTAATGTCTTTCTTTTTCCAGCATGTGGCATCTTTTTTCTCCTGGAGTAAAGAATAGTTCTGTCCCTCCCCACGCACCACCTGCATGTGCATACGCATTCAGGTATGTGTGTGGGGTGGGAGTGTATAAATAAATAAATAAATAAATAAACTTTTCTAACCTGTTTTATTGTAAAAAAATTGTCTTGCTCACTCCTTCATTCAACACTTATTTATTGAAAATCTGCTATGTTGCGGACAGTTATAGGTTCTGAGGATACAGTTGTTAAAAAAAAAAGATTTTATAAAGCCCATAACCCAAATCTGACATTTTATCGGAGGACACGGACAATAACCAAATAACAACAACAAAAAAATGTGTTTTAAAATGTGAGGCAGTTATAGGTGCTATGGAGACAAATAAGCCAGGGTTAAGGGCTACAGTGACAGGGTGTGGGCTGAGGGACCACTTTACCCAGGGCACACGGGAGGCCTCCCTGAGGTTATCTGGGCAGAACCTGCACGAGTGAGGAGAGCTCAGGGCGTAGCTGTAGCTGCGAGGGCAGAAAGCGCTAGGGGAATAGCTAGGGCCTGGTGGTGAGCGGGGAGGGAGAGGTGGGCAGGGCTGGAGCTTGCGGGGCTTGAGAGTGATGAGGCCTGACTATATTCTACTCTGAATGGGATGGAAGCTACTGGAAGGTGTTTAGCACTGAGCTAAAGAGAGCTGATTTACATTCAAAAACCTGACTTGGGCTGATGCTGAGAAGAGAAGCAAGAGGGAGGGGACATAGGGGGGAGATGGGGGACTCTTTAGGAGGCCACCGCAGATCCAGGAGCAAGACAAAGATGGTGCCTTCACGCAGCGGCAGCCGTGGAGGTGAAAAGCGGCTTTCTGGGGACATCTTAATGAGGAGGAAGCAATGACTTCTGGGTGGATAGGGTGCGGATGTGAACAGAAGAGAGGAGTCAAGGATGCACCTGGGATTGGGGACAAATTGGTGGAAGCTAGTGCTCTGCATGGGCGGAAAGCAGGAGTGCAGTTTTACACATGCTGTGTTGGGGAGGTTCGGCGGACAGGTGCCTGTGTGATGGGGGGGCACTGTGTGTGAGGCTGGTGCAGCCTGGGGGAAATGGCTCAGGAACAAATAGATACAGCCTGGAAGGGGCACCCGCCAGGCACATAGGCAGCAGGCTCAAGGGTAGGCAAGGAAATGGCCAGCAACAGGAAGACTAACAGCTGGGCAGTGGGATCTGCTGTCTGAGCAGCAGCTAACCGTGCAAGAATGTCCTAGAAAAATGAAAGTTATGAAGTCATAGGGAGCTTCCCAGGAGTGCAGGGGGTAGCTCCTGCCTGGAGCCCTGGGTGGCCTTCTAGGGTCTCTGGGAGCGAGTTCCACTGCTCTGACCCTCTGCACTGGCCAACAATACCCTGCAAAATGGGATCTCCCCATTCTAGGTATCCAGGCATCCCTCCTCTGCCCACTTCCTGCCCCCCCCCCACCTTCTTAGCGTATAATCTATATTTGTCACCTCCATTTTTGAGTCACATATTCTCAGCTCCTTGCAATCTGGGAGTGACAGGAAGGGACTAAGTCCCCGGGACAACCTTTCCCCCTCCCAGCCCCTGCTCCCTGGAAAACCTTGGGTAGCAACCACCAAGCACGACCCTGGTCTGTGTGCTCAGGTACAGGCCTCCTTTCCTAGGGCAGCCCTGGGCCCGTTCTTCCAGCCCTGCCCATCCAACAGGGACCTCCCTATAAAAGGACCACACAGTGGATAGCCTGTCCCCACAACACCCAGGGAAGCAGGTGTGGGGCCAGCCTTTGCAGGTGGCTCTGAGGATGGATTGAGCCAGCACAGTGCCGGGCACACAGAGAATGCTTATTAAACATCAGCTGCTTTTAGTAAGTACATGGTAAATGCCTGATATTGCGGTGAGTGTTTTACAAAAGTATGTCTGATTTTGTCTTCACAAATACTGTAAGGGTTATATATTACTGTGGGGTCTCCATTCTCCCTTCCCAGTGGCTTCTCTTCCCGGGAGCTGGGGAGAGCACACACAGGGCCCCATTTTACAGTGAAGTATGGAATTACACCTCACAGCAAACAGCAGAGTGCAGTTGGATGCTATGAAATGGAGTTTGCATTAGAATCTATTATGGTCCTAACATAAAATAATTATAATCCTCTTGCTGAAGAGAACCTTCATATAAAAGTAGTCTTTATGGGACAAGGAGGAGGGGGTGAAGAAGGGTAAAGAAACTACCGTCTATAAGGGGGACCAAGCAACAGGGAGGCCAAAAGGATTCTCTCTGTTGGGGCTCAGGTTGGCACAGCCCCCAACAATCAGCTTCCATGTTGGATCTGGTAATGGTGCCACCGACTGAGCCCCTTCAATGTAAGGTACGTCATATACATTGCCTAGTTTAATCTTCAAAATAGCCTTGTGAAGTATCATCAGCCCAGTTTACAGATGAAGAAACTGAGGTCAAGGGACTAACTTTAGGCTGCACAGCCAGTATGGCCCGCTTATCTCTAGTGCTGGAGTGGCACTGCTTCACCTCATGCCTTTCAGGCTCCCAGGCTGCAGATTGCACTTGGACTCTATTCTGCTGCATAACTCTGATCAAGCCACTTTGTCAGGTCTCCACAGTCCAGCTCCTTGCTCTGCAAAGGAGAGCTAATGACTAGATCTACCTGCTCAGGCCAGGCGGGAAGGATCCGAGGTGGCCATGCACATGGCACTCATTCCTTTATTGGTCGAGCGCCCATTGTAATAAATAGGAAATCCGTCCAGGAGGGAGCTTCAGCAATGGTGCTGATGGTCTGTGCTCCATTTAGGAAATGCTGGCAGTTCAGAGGTGGGGAAGCCAGAACTGACTGCCCACCTCAGCTAGGAGGGGCCCTTGTGTTGGCACCATCTGGGCCTGGAGTGCTGCCCCGGGAGCTCCCCCTAGGGCTGGGTAATGACAGCCGTGGGAGTCATGCTTACCCACTGCCATCCCTGTGCTAGGCACTGCTCTTCCGGCATGAATTCCTCTAATTCAAATGAATCCCCTATGGGGTGGGCAACAAGAACAACCCTATTTTGTAGTTGAGAAATCTGAGCATAGAGAGGCTGAGCAGTTTGTCTGAGCCACACAGCAGACCTGTGGTGTAGCTGGGACCCGATTGTAGGCAGTTGAAGCCCTAGGGCTTACCAAGGCTGTGTCAAACTCTGACACCATGACCTCACAGAACACCAGTCTCAGCTCTTGGTCAGACACCATGGTGTTGTCATATTGTAACTGACACAGTGGAAGCAGCTGCCCCTGCTGCATCCTCCTTTTCTCTAGGAGAAACCTGCCCCTTTCTTTAATTTTTCTCCTACTGCATGGTGGGACCATGTGAGATCAGTGGAAGGAACATGGTCCAGGAGCCAGGTAGACATGTTCCATGTTGCAGTCCTGCAGCTCTCCTGCCTAGAGTGCATCCTCATCTGTGAAGTGCGGACACTCTTACCAACTCAGGGTTGCCTGGCCTGTCACACGGGAAGCAAGCAACAGATGACAGCCACTAGTCGTGGGTCTACAGAGGTGGGATCCATATGGGCTAGGGATGAAAGCGACCTGTGACCTGCGTCAATCAGTAAAGGCTGCATCCAATCTAGGGTGATGAGGAGGAGCCGGTCCAGGTATGTGAGTGTACATGTGCACGTGTGTGCATGTATGTATGTGTCCATGCATGTACGTGCATGTGTGCACATGTGTTCATGCATATTTTATGCACGTGTGTGCATGTCCAGGAGGCAGCACTGCAAAGAGGCCATGTTGGGAGTGGGCCGGGGGTCGGGATGGTGAGGGGGTACAAAAAGGACACATGGGCTTGGAGCCCAGGGGATGGGGTGGGAGAGGAGCCTGAGGCTGGTTCCAGAGGACCCGGGGCTAAAAGTCCCCTCTTTGCCTTGTAGCCTCTGCTGATGCACAGTGAGCCCAGGCCAGCAGCCTCACCACTTTTGGTCTCAGCAGGAGGGAGGCTGCTTTCACACCCTCCCATCTTCCTCTTTCCCACCTCCTCCCCAGCCCTGGCCTGGCCCCTGCCATGCTCAGGCCTACAGGATCAGAAACAGCCAGCCCGTGTGTCTGCACCAGCCAAATGCAGGAGCTTCATGCCTGGAAGCTAAGCATACCTGGATAACACCTGCTTGCCCTTAGCTCTGGAAAACTGCAGCTTTTTCAAGTCTTCAGGAGACTGAACAGTAAGCTCAGGAGTCTGAAATCTGACCTACTTCCCTCGCAGCATCTCCTGCCTGCATCTGTCCTCCCAGCCCCTGGGCCTTGTTTCATCCGCCATGGGCAGGTGCCTACGCGGTTGCTGACTACCGGCTCTCTCTCCTCTCCCGCTGCCAGACCCTCCACCCTCCCTCTTCCTTGACAACACTGCCCTGATTCTGTCAGTCAACCCACATTAAGTAACGACACAAAGGACAAGATGTGGTGTCTGACCTTGAGTAGGCAGAGTCTGATGAACAAATCAGTGAAGGTGGACCGGAGAGCAGAAGGCAACGCCATCAGCCACTCTTCCTGCCCAGCCAGGGGCTTTGCACGTGCCGGGCCTCGCGCTGGCCAGCCCTGGGCCTCTCTGTCCCTCCCTCCTTGCCCTCTGACATCTCTGGCGCATACTGGGTATCAGACAGGCTTTCCCTCCCCCACCTTTTCTAAATCAGGTCCCATCCGTGCTTCCCACGCTCTCTGCACTCTGCCCCACTGCTCTGTGATGACGGTAATTGAGTGTGCGTTGTGCTGCTCCGTGAGAGCCTGTCTTCCCACTACACTGCTGCCTTCCTGAGGACAAGGCCCACCTCTGCTCTGTCCTCCACTTGATAGCCAGGGCCCATGTGGGGTCTGGGCCCGGGGGACATCAGGTAAGCATTTTCTGAACAAAGGGAAGAATGAAGGTCAGTGGGAGGGTGTGGACCATTGGTCTGCCCTTTTCTCCTACAGGGAAACGGGAAGAGAAGCTTCTCTGAGAATCCCGAGTTGAGGAAGTCCTGCCAAATACTGACTTCCTTCCAAAGAGAGAAAGGAGGACACAGGTACCTTCACAGCAGGGAAGTCTGACAAACACCACCTCAGCCCGGTGAAGAAGTCCAGCACTGACAGTGATGAGTCGTGTTGATTCTATGGACCCCTGATATGATGTGATGAGAATGGCATTTTACCTCGGAGGTCTTCCTCTCAAAGATTCATAACCCCAATCTAATTGTAACAAAAACATGAGACAAATTCCAGTTGAAGGTCATTCTACAAAATACCCGAATCATACTCTTCAAAGCTGTCAGGTAATCAAAAACAAGGAAAGTTTGGGAAACTGTCACAGCCAAGAGAAGCCTCAGGAGATGTGATAAAATGTAATATAGTATCCTGAATGGGATTCTGGGACAGACAAAGAACATTAGGGAAAAATTAAGGAAATATGAATAAACTATGGACTTTAGCTAATAATAATGCATCAGTGTTGGATCATGAGTTGTGAGCAAGAAACCACACTAATGTAAGACATTAGCAAAGGGACACTGGGTGTGGAGTCTACGGAAACTTGTACTATCTTCTCAAATTTTCTGTATATCTAAAACGGTTCTAAAACAAAACGTTTATTAAAGGACTTCTGGTTTCTGTTTTGACATGTAAGGAGCTTGGAAGTTATGATCCCATCCTAACAACAAGAAAATAGTTGAACAAACTGAAAATCAACAACTCTTCTTAGACCCATAAAGAATTGAGGTCACAGGGCAAACTCTGTCCCCCACATTGGAGAAACAGACACGTTCTTACTGGAGCAGAAACCCAGGAGTAAGAACCTCATAGTGAACCTCTCCCAGGAGTAGGGAAACCTCAAATGTAGTGGACAAGTTTCTGGAAGCTTAGTGTGGACAAGTGTGTGAGCAGGTGGACACACAGAAGAGTGTGAGTTTTACCTCCGGGAGCCCTACCAGGTTCTTACGGTGAAGATGGGAGAAAAATCCCCTCATGCTTCTGGCGAGGGGAGGGGAAAAGTAGCCATTTGGAACATGCCCTGCCCTAAGAATTCTGCTCTTCTTAACAAGGGAAACCATTTACCAAAGCCTAACCACTCGGATTTTACCAGAGCCTAAACAACCAACCTCGGGGAAGGGGAATACTCAACTGTAGCCCTCTCTAGCCATCCTGCCTCACTTAAATTGAGGTCACAAGGCAATTTAACTTAAGGGGGAAAAAAACAAAGTATAACTGAGAAGTACTTGTGAAGGTCACAGCCCAGGGGCACAGGCTCACTGAAACCTGAGTTCTAATCTCAGGTCTCTAATGTGCTTCCCCTCCCCCTACACCTTACCACCGCATCAACTGGCCTCCTGCAGAAAACAGGGATTACAGCTAGAATAACTGCAAGATTCAGACTCTATTTAAGGAAAAGTTTCTTGGGAAAACCAAAGAAAACAGGGAAGATAAAAACAAGGCCCCAGAAGATATCTTGAACTCTGACACCCACTAACTGTGTTATAGCAAACAGTAAACACAGGCAAAAAACAACTTGAAAAGATAGAGCAAACATCAGATCCAGACTCAGATATAGCAGAGATGATGGAATTATCAGACCAGGAATTTAAAACATCTACAATTAATATGCTAAGCCTTCTAATGGAAAAAGTGGACAACTGTGCCCAAATAGTTGCATAATGTTAGCAGAGAGATGGAAAAATCTAAGGAAGAATAAAAAAGAAATGCAAGAAATCAAAACCACTGTAGTAGAAATGAAGAATGGCTTTGAAGTGTTCATCAATAAACTGGACGTGGCTGAGGAAAGAGCTAGTGAGCTTGAAGAAATGTCAATACAAACTTCTAAAACTGACAAGCAAAGAGACAAAAAGAATGAAAAAGACAGAAAAGAATATACAAGAACAGTGGGACATTTACAAAAAGTATAACAAACACTTAATGGGAATACTAGAAAGAGAAGAAATAGAGAAAGAACAGAAGAAATATTTGAAGCAATAATGATTGAGAATTTCTTAAAATTAAGGAAGACACCAAACCACAGATCCAAGAAGCTCAGAGAACACCAAATACGATAGGTACACACACACACACACACACACACACACTTATATTTATATGTATATAAATCAATATGTGGGTATATCATTTTCAAACTACAGAAAATCAAAGACAAAGGAAAAAAAATCTGGAAAGAAGCCAGAGGATAAAAATACTTTACTTACAGAGGAAGCAAAGATAAGAATTACATTAGACTTGTCCTCAGAAATCATGTAGGCAAGAAAAGTGTGGAGTGAAATATTTAAAGTGTTGCTAGAAAAGAACACCCTATCTAGAATTCTGTATCCAGCAAAATAATCCTTCGAAAGTGAAGGAGAAATATTTTCTCAGACAAACAAAAATTGAGGAAAATTTTAATCAGTAGAGTGCCTGGCAAGAAATATTAAGTGAAGTTTTTCTGAAAGAAGGAAAATGATATAGGTCATAAAATTGGATCTACATAAATAAAAGAGAACTAGAAAAGGAATAAATGAAGGTAAAATAAAGCCTTTTTCATTTTCTATTCTTAATGGACACAACACGAGCAATTCAAAATAATAGTAGCCACAATCCCTTTGATGGTTGTGGCTTATGGATAAGTGAAATGAATGACAGTCGTGTTATAAGGGATGGGAGGAAGGGAAGGAATTGGGAATTTCTGCTATAAGGTACTTGCACTACTCGTGAAGTGGTACAGTGCTATTTGAGAGAGGGCTGGGATTAGTTATAAAGGTATATTGCAAACCCCCCAAAATTATAAATTATGTATAAAACCATTATAAAAAGCAAAAAAAGAAGTATAATTGAAATGCTAAGAGAAGAGAAAAACTGGAATAATATAAAATGTTCAGGGCTGAAAAAGAGTAGAAAACAAAACAAAACAAAAAAGAAACAAAGAACAAAGGCAGTAAATAGAAAAGAGTAATAAATATGACATATGTCAATAAAAATATATCAATAATCATCTGAAACATCAATGGTCTACATACACAAATTAAAAGACAAAGACTGTCCAAGTGGATTAAAAAACAAGATCTAACTATATGTTGCCTATAAGTAACATGCTTTAAATATAAAGTCATAGATAGACCAAAAATAAAGGGATGGAGAAATGGATATCATGCTAACACTAATCAAGGGAAAGTTAGAATAGCTATATTAATTTCAGACAGAGCAGACTTCAGAGCAAGGAAAGTTATCAGGGATAAAGAATAGCATTATATAATGACAGAGGGTCCATTCTCCATGAAGACATAGCAGTCCTTAACGGGTATGCACCTAACAACAGAGTGTCAAAATATGTGATGCAAAAATTGATAGAATTGCAAGGAGAAATAGTTAAGTTCACTATTACAGTTGGAGATTTCAACACTCCTCTCTCAGTAATTGACAGGTCCAGCAGGCAGAAAATCAGTAAGGACACAGTTGAACTGAACAGCACCATCAATCAACCTGACATCTGTAGAATACTTTAACTGATACATCTAACTGACATCTGTAGAATACTTTATCCAACAACAGCAGAATACACATTCTTCTCAAGATCACATGGAACATTCACCAAAATGGAAAACATTGTGGTATCTAAAACACACCTTAACAAATTTTAAATAGTAGAATCATACAAAGTGCAATCTCAGATATTAATTGAATTAAAGTAGAAATAAATAACAGAAAGCCAGAAAATCCACAAATATTTGAAGAGTAACAACACACTTCTAAATAATATGAGTCAAAGACGTCTCAAGAGAAATCTAAAAATACTCAAAAATAAATAAAAATTAAAATACAACTTATCAAAATCTGTGGGATGCAGTGAAATCAGTGCTTAGAGAGATTTTTTTAGCACTGAATGCATATATTAGAAAAGAAGAAAGTTTTAAAATCAATAATCAAAGCTTCTACCTTAGGAAGCTACAATAAGAAGAGAAAATTAAGCTTTTTAATTTGATGAGGTCCCATTTATTTATTTTTGTTGCTGCTGTGATTGCTTTGGTGGTCTTCTTCATAAATTTTTTGCCTAGGCCAATGTCTATAAGAGTTTTTTCAACATTTTCTTCTAGAATTCTTACGGTTCCATGTCTTAGGTTTAAGTCTGCTATCCATCATGAGTTGATTTTTGTGAGAGGTGAGAGGTGTGGATCTATCACTAGAGTGAACAGACAACCCACAGAATGGGAGAAAATATTTGCATGCTACACATCTGACAAAGGGTTGATAACCAGAATCTATACAGAACTTAGGAAAATCAACAAGAAAAAAATCAAACAACCCCATTAAAAAGTGGGCAAAGGACATGAACAGAAACTTTTCCAAAGAAGACAGAATAATGGCCAGCAAACATATAAAAAATTGCTCAACTTCTCTAATCATCAGGGAAATGTAAGTCAAAACCACAATGCGATATCACTTAACTCCAGTGAGATTGGCTTATATCAAAAAGTCCCAAAACAACAAATATTGGCTGGGATGCAGAGAGATAGCAACACTCATACACTGCTGGTGGGACTGAAAATTAATATAACCTCCATGGAAAGTAATATGGAGATACCTCAAGGAACTAAAAGTAGAACTACCATTTGATCCAGCAATCCCACTACTAGGTATTTACCCAAAGGAGAAAAAGACATTCTGTAATAAAGACATCTGCACTTGAATGTTTATAGCAGCACAATTCACAATTGCAAAGTTGAGGAAACAACCTAAGTGCCCATCAATATATGAGTGGGTTAATAAAATGTGGTATATGTATACCATGGAGTATTACTCAGCAATAAAAAACAATGGTGAATTAACACATCTGGTATCATCCTGGATGGAGCTAGAGCCCATTCTTCAAAGTGAAGTATCACAAGAACGGAAAAACAAGCACCACTGGTACTCACCATTCAAATTAGTACTAACTAATACTTATGTGCACACATGGACATAATATTCATCAGGGGTCAGGCAGGTAGGAGGGGGTGGAGGTGATGGGAAAACTCACACCTAATTGGTGCGGGGCACACTGTCTGGGGGATATTCATGATTGTAGCTCTGACTTGGGCAGTGCATAGGCAATATATATAACCAAAGTGTTTGTACCCCCATAATATTCCGAAATAAAAAAAGAAAAAAAAGACACCACAACAAAAGAAGAGAAAATTAAGTTCAAAGTAAGAAGACAAAAATAATAAAATGTAGAGCATAAATCAATAAAATTGAAAACAGGAAATCAATAGAGAAAAATAACAAAAACAAAAGATGGTTTTTTGAAAGTCTCAGTAGAATTGATAAACCAGTAGCCAGGTTAACTAAGAAACAGTGAAAGAAGACACAAATGCCTACTATCAGAAATGAAGAGGGACCATCCATACAGATCCCATGGACATAAAAGGATAATAAAGGAATGTTATAGGAAGAACTCTATGCCCACAGATTTGATAACCTAGATGAAATGGATGAATTCCTTAAAAGACACAATTTACCAAAACTTTCAAAAGGAAAAATAAATACTTTGAATAGGCCTATATCTGTTAAAGAAATTGAATTAAGAATTAATGACTTTCCAAAACAGAAAGTACAAGGCCCATATGGTTTTACTGGTGAATTCTACAAAACATTTAAAGAAGAAATTATCCCAATTCTCTACAATCTCTTTCAGAACATAAAATCAGAGTGAATACTTCATGCTCATTGTATGAGGCCAGAATTATGCTAATACTTAAAAGAAATAGGCATTGCAAGAGAGGAAAACTATAGACTGATATCTCTCATGAACACATACTAAAATTCACAACAAAATATTAGCACATCAACTCCAATAATCTATGGAAAGAATTATATACCATGACCAACTGGGTTTTATCCCAGGTATACAAGGCTGGTTCAAGAGCTGAAAATTAATTAATGTAATCCATCACATCAACAGGCTACAGAAGAAAAACCAAATGATTATATCAACAGATGCAGAGAAAGCATTTAACAAAATCTTCATGATAAAACTCTCAGCAAACAAGAAATAGATGGGAAATTTCCTTAACTTGATAAAGAACATCTACAAAAAATATACAGCTAACATCATACTTAATGGTGAGAAACTAGATGTTTTCCTGCTAGGATCAGGAACAAGGCCAGGATGTCCCCTCTCACCACTGCTTTCCAACATTGTGCTGGAAGTCCTAGTTAATGCAATAACTTTGCCCAGGCCAATAAGATAGGAAAAGGAAATAAAAGACATATAGATTAGGAAGGAAGAAATAAAACTGTCATTGTTCACAGATGACATGGTTGTCTATGTAGAAAATCCCAAAGAATTAACATCAACAACAAAATTCTGGAACTAATAAGTGATTATAACAAGGTTTCAAGATACAAGGTTAGGCTTTTTTATATTAGAAAATATAAAAACAACAATTGGAAGTTGAAATTAAAAACTCAATGCTATTTACATTAGCACCAAAAAATAAATACTGAGGTAAAAATCTAACAAAATATGTACAATATCTATATGAGGAACACTACAAAAATGTCATGAAAGAAATCAAAGAAGATGTAAATAAAGATGTATTCCATTTACATGGATAGGAATACTCAATATAATCAAGATAGTTCTTCTCTACTTGATTTATAGCTCAATCAATCGATCAATCAGAATCCCAGTAAGTTATCTTGAAGATATAAAGAAACTGATTCCAAAGCCTATTGGGAAAGGCAAAAGACCTACAAAAGACTCACAGGAAAAGCAAATTTGGAGAACTAACACTATCTGGCTTCAAGATTTAATAGAAAGCTGTAGTAATCAAGACAATGTGCTATTGGCAAAAGAATAGACAAATAGATCAATGGAACAGAATAAAGAACCCAGATATACATCCATACAGATATACTCTACTGATCTTTGACAAAGAAGCAAAGGTCATTTAATGGAGAAATAAAGGCTTTTAAAAAAAGTGGTGCTGCAACAACTGGACATTCGCATGCAAAAAAAAGTACACAGACCTTATACCTTTCACAAAAATGAACTAAAAATGGATCATAGACCTAAATGTATTAATAAAATGCAAAACTATAAAATTTCTGGAAGAAAATCTAAGTTACCTTTGGTTTGGTGATAACTTCTTAGCTATAGTGCCAAATGCATAATGCATGAAAGAACAAATTGACAAATTGGACATCATTAATATTAAAAACTTCTACTCTGTGAAAGACACTGTTAAGAGAGTGAAAACATAAGTCACAGATTGGAGGACAAACTTTGCAAAACTTTTATTGGATAAAAGACTGGTATCTGAAATACATAAAGAACTCTCAAAACTCAACAACAAGAAAACAACACAGTCAAAAAATGGGCAAAAGATCAGAACAGACATGTCACCAAACAAGATATGCAGATGGAAAATAAGCATATGAAAAGATGCTTAACATCATATGTCATTAGTAAATTAAAACAATGAGATACTACTCTACACTTATTACAATGGTAAAATCCAGAACACTGACAACATCAAATGTTAGTGAGGATATGGAGAAACAGGAACTCATTCATTTCTGGTGGGAATGCAAATGGGTGCAGCCACTTTGAAAGACAGTTTGGTAGTTGCTTACAAAACTAAACATACTCTTACCATAAGATCCAGCAATTATGCTCCTTGGTATTTACCCAAATCAGCTGAAAACTTATGTCCACCAAAAAACCTACACATGATTGTTTATAGCAGATTTATTCATAATTGTTAAAATTTGGAAGCAACCAAGTTGTTCTTCAATAGGTAAATGGATAAACAAATTGTGATACCTCCAGACAATGTAAATGTTGTTTAGTGATTTTTTAAAAATGAGCTATCAAATCATGAAAAGACACAGACTAACCATAAATGCATATTGCTGAGTGAAAAAAGCCAACCTGGGAAGACTATATACTGTATAATTTCAACTACATGACATTCTAGAATAGAAAACTTTGGACACTTCACTTGCTGCCAGGGGATTAGGAGGGAGGAAGGGATGCATAGGTGGAGCACAGAGGATTTTTAGGGCAGTGAAACCATTCTGTACAGTACTGTAACAGTGGATACATGTCATTATACATTTGTCAAAACCCATAGAATACACAACACCAAGAGTGAACCCTAATGGAAACTATAGACTTTTACTTAACAATAATGTGTCAATATTAGCTCATCAGTTACGACAAATACACCACATCAAGGCAAGATGTTAAAAACAGAGAAGACTTGAGGGGGAGGGTAAGGGGCTATATAAGAATTTTGTATTTTCCATTCAATTTTTCTATAAACCTAAAACTGCTTAAAAAACAGTCTATTAAGTAAAAATAAATAAATAGAACAAAAATGTTTACTTAAAAAAAAACAGAACAGCAAAACCTCCCCACACGCCTCTCCCCTTCCCCTTCTGCCATGGCACTGACCCTCCCCCTCCCTGGAGGGAACCCTCCCCCAGACCCCGGGGACCAGTGACTGGAGGAGATTTCCACGGGCTCAGCTGATGGCTCCAGTGGTGGGTGCTCAGAGCTCACGACAGCACTTTGATGCATCTTGATCAAAGGCTGAATAATGGTATTTTTGTATCTGTCAGTGGCTTGGGGCTGTGGGTACTTGGAGAGACAAATGGGTGGCCGTCTTGGGGAGGGGGGTTCTTTGTGGACTTGGGGACTGAGATTCAGGGTGTTTAGTTAGAGTGGGGCTGGGGCTCTAAGATGGAGGTTTCTTCTTTCAAAAATAAAGAAATAAAAAGTAAATCTCTGCCCAACACAACCACTCTGGGTCCACTCTGGCATTTCCCGTTTAAATGCCTCAGGATGGGATAAAAAGCCTTCACAGCCACTTTTACTGCAGTCCAAGAAGAGACCCAGGCCCTACACCCCACTATCCATTTTCAAACTGCTTTTTCCTGGTTTCCCTTAACTGTGAATTACAACTTACTTATCTCCTACTTTTACAGCCTTTTTTCTTAACATAAGCAAGCCCCATTTCTTGTTCATTGGCTGCTTGATTTGCAGCTGTCCCCCTGGACCTGGCCTGCAGCTCTATCCTCAGGCACTGCTCCTGCAGCTGGAAGCCCCACAGTACTCAGTACCTGGCACCAGGCCCCCTCATTCCTCTGCTCCCAGACCACAGGGACTCACTGGCCTCAGTTCTCGAGCTCTCGCACTATCACACAGCTCCTGGCAAAGCTCGGCACACAGGGGCTTGTCACTGGGGCTGATATGACAGAGATTTTAACAAGCCCTTAGGTTATTGTACCGGTGGGAAGTTGGGTCAGAAAATCCTGTCATTTTCTCCAACATCATCGGGTCTGCATAGAGGCTGGGCAACAGAGACTGAAATTTGGGAGAAATGAATATATGAGATTTTTTTTAAAAAGTCCCTTTGCATAAAAGTTTTAGAGACCAAGCGAAGTTATCAAATATTTGAGATGGTTTGGCGCATACAAGAGGATGGGGCAATTGACCATTAACAGAGTCCTTTACAACCCTGTTACTAGCACCTCCCACTATGAGTCACAAACGATTTGAACAATGAGGCCTGACAGAACATCTCACTTCACCTTCCTCTTCCACAGATGAAGAAACTACAGCCCAGAGAATTGAGTAGACCTTCCTCAAGTTCACACAGGGCAAGTGGAAACACCAGAGCTAGAGCTTAGGACTTCTGACCCTCACTCAGTACTTCCCCACGTACCCCTGTCTCTAAAGCACCACAGACTCTGGGGAAGGGAGGGCAGAGTTTAGCCCCGGGAAGGTCAGGCTGCAGGACAAGATGCAATGTGGCTGCAGGCTCCAAGCTCAGGCTGTGTGATTTTATGAAGAAAGGTGTGCTGATGGCCTCTGTTGACATAGAAGTAACCAAGTAGGAATAGAGGGCAGGGTCCGTGGCTTTAGGACACAAACTCCAGTCAGAGAACTTTGGGATTTACTGCCCCGAAAAGTAGTTGATCTAGTCAAGGCAATGAGCAAGGTTAAATATGTATTATCACTTACACAAGGCAGGGATGGGCTAGCTCTCTTTGTATAATTTGTAAGGGATGCTTTACAAACTTGATGTGCAAACACAGATAAAACAAATTCATTTTTCCAATCAAATGTTGACACCATAAATATTATTGATAGGCAAGTCAGTATATTATCTACTTTTTGTAGGCTTTCTCTGTGAATTGGCTTTGGAAGCTCAAAAAGGAGTCAGGTCTGCTTCCACATACAAACTGGGAGAACTGAGGAATGATCTCTGATGGCCTTGTGTCTCAATGCCATGTGGAGTCACTATTGGACACTGGTTCAGTGTTGTTTTCAGCCTGAGAATTGTGCTGGAATGTTTCTGCCAGGGGCGGGCAGTCAGCGTAATCCAGATGTCTGCACCTGATATCATCATTCTTCCAGGAAGGATGAATTTATCCCTCAGAGCTGAGCTTGTCAGGGGGCTGTCCACCAGGCTCTGGTCTGCAACATCATGCGTGGGATCCCAGGGTGCAAGCTGGCTCCATGAGGGAAAGGACAGAACTGGTTCTGGTATCTGCTGCCTCATGAACCCAGAGCCACAGCTTCCTTCCTCTCAGAGAACCATCCTAGGGGTTGGGCAGTTTTTCTTTTAAGTTCTCAAAAACAATCAACAATAATAATGCCTAGACATGAAGCCTAAAGACAGACACATTTGGTCTGGGGTAGGACCCAGGTACTGGCATGGAAAGATTTCCTTGTAATTTTAATGAGCATCCAAAGTTTATAAATTACTGCTCTTAAAGAATAGAAAAAAATAGGGCACTCTGCCAATTTTATTACATATCCCCACATTTTACTACTCATGCCTGTCAGGAGGGCTTATGGATAGGGTCCACTTCCAGCCAAGTTCTCTTGCTCAGTGCTAGGGTGACGGGGTTAGGGTGTCCAGATAGCCAAGCGAGGGACACGTAGGCCTTTGGTGAGACTGACGAAATCATTAATTACATTGGAGCTGCCTCATTAGCTGCCTGGCTGGTTAAGGAACATCATCTTGTTTGCGAAGTGTTTGCCTAGATTTCTTGATAGGATACATATTACTTTCTATTGTTGTTATTAAACTGATGTGGAAATATTTTTTCCATCCAATGTGCTTGGGAATGTGCAGCTAGGAATTCTATCAGAGGCTGGAGGAGGAGCCCCCACATCTGTCTCCTGGTGCTGCTCCCCAGCCTAGCAGCAGGGCTATGGGAGCCTCGGGGAGCTGTGGTAGAGGGAAGTGGAGAGGGCAGAGGAAGGAGAAAGGACAGGTGGGGAGGGACGGGGTAGCTGAAGAAAGAGGAGAAAGGGAAATGGGGAAACAGCAAGGCATAAAGAGAAATAGGTGCAGGAAAATGAGAAGCAGCGGTACCCAAACTTTGTTCTAGCACTTTGCGATACTTCCAGGTGTATTTGACACTCTGTGTGGCCCTTGGAAGTAGAAAGGGCAAGTAAGGTTGCCCCCATGTCATTCCCATGAAGAAACTGGGATTGTGGCAGGACATGGAGGTGAGGCATTGTGGCTACCTACAAAATTGGAAGGGGCCTCACGTAGAAAAGGGTGAGGCTCAATACTAATCTTCCTTCTGCTAGATGCGAGGCACTCTACGAACATAATCTTACCTAGTTCTCACAACAGCCACTTTGAGACAGAGATTATTCTTCCTGTTGTGCAGACGGGGAGGGGTGTGGGCCCAACAGTACATGGCTACGGGGAAGGGCGAGCCCAGGTCCCTTGACTCCTGTTCTTCCCACGTGACCTCCTATGGGTGTACCAGAACCATCGCTCCAAGCTACTGGGAGACCCATTTTAGGTTGATCCATTTCATTTAATGAAAGAAATCCTTACCCTCAGAGCTGTTCATGGATGAAAGAATCTATATCAGGAAGAAGTGGGTCCTTGGAAGGACCCAAGAACAGGTCGGACAAGCACTTGCCTGAAATGTAGAGTAAGATGCTCCGATTTCCGGTGGGTGGGTAGACCAGGCGACCGTACTTCCAATGCTGGGACCTGTTGCCTTGGAAAAATACCATGGTGTGCACGTCTCCACGCTGGTGTCAGGCATCTGAGCTGGGACTAGAGGATGGGTCTCTTGACAACTGGTGAGTGCACTTTCTACTTCATCTGGCTGCTTTCATGAAGGTAAATAAGAAAAGCAAATGGTAAGAGGATCCCATGAAAGAACACAATGAAGTTGAGCAAAGGTGCCAAAGAAGAAGAAACACAAGGGAGAAAAGCTTGGCACGTAGGCGGAGCTGTCCGCGCCTGTAGGAGCAGTGCTTGTGCCCCTACCTACTACTGAGATATTTTGAATATTCTTTTGCTAAAGTTAATTTTCTTATTCTTTGTTGACTAGGAAATTGTACCTTTAGGAATTCATTCCTTTGGATATTAAAATCTTTTCAGTCTATCAGAATGCCCCAGTTAAAATGTAGATACCTCTGGGAGAAATAATATACAAGGTGTATTCTGGAGGGATGATTTTATCAGCTTCTTTCCCCAAAAGAGAGCGAAGTGGTCTGAAAATGGAACCCAGACTAGAGGTATGGGGACTAGGGAGGCAACAGGTGTAGCCATGGGGCAGGGAGGAGGGTTCCAAAGAGGCATGTTGCAGATTTCTAAGCATCCCTCGTTGTGAAGACCAGGAAGGAATATATTTTCTGTTCTGACCCTGACTGTATGTCTTCTGGTCAGTCTGGGGTCTGAAGCCTTGAGGAGACTCAGCTGGGGTCATCAGATGGTCTCAGAGGAACAGAGCTCAGAAGGAAAAGCTGAAGGCCATCAGGATGGTTTGTCCCTAAGAAGAGAAGGCTGAGGTGAACACCAAATATCCTCCTTTAAATATCTGAAGGATTGTTCTAGAGAGCAGGTGGTACAGAGATTCCACTTAAAACCTCAGATCAAGGACTGGAATCAGGCACAGTGGAGAACCTGCCTTCTCCTGAGGGATGTGAGCACCGGTGTGGAGACTGTCAGGGATCTAGCTCCTCCTGAGACATGGTGAATGCAGAGACAGGTCCAGGCTCTGCCAGATGACAGGCATGGCCCTGCCATGGGAGAGGGTGGACAAGATGACCTCCTAGCCTGGGGCTGGGACCCATCACCCTTGCTGGCTCATCAGACTCTGCCCTCTGCACTCCTGTGCTAAGTTGCCCAAGACCAGGGACCCCGTTCCCACAGGGCTCTGCGTCAGGACAGAGGGCAGGCTGAGCAGACAGGGGGACATGCAACTCAAGCAGAGAACACCAACTCTGCAGTCAGACTGTGCCAGCTTCAAACTCTATCACTGCGACTCGGCTTTGTGACTCTGAGCAAGTTACAAGCCTCTCTGACAGTGGTGCCCCATCTGTCATACGGTGGCAGTTAAAGCCCTTCCCCACAGAGCTGTGGGGTGGCCACGCAGCCAAGGACAGAAGGGGGCAAATGCTCCCAGCACTTGGTAAGGACAGCATCGCTCTCAGGAGCTTGGCCATCCCCACGGCACCCTCAGTGTGCCCCTCTCTGCATGGCTTCTCCAGTCCCCCAGGCTGGCCTTGTCGCAATTGAGAGGAGACCAGATAGGGGACTTGCTCCTCCCCACTTCCCTCCTGTTGGTCACATTACCCCCACCCTGCTCCGGGCTCTCCTGCCCCTGCCACCCTGGTTGCTCCTCCACCAGTGGTTTTGGCCTGAGTCCCACCTGCTGCTCCAGAGCACACCCTAGTGCAGCCCCACATCCTCCTCCTCCCTCGGTGAGGGGGCAGGCATGGTTCAGATCAGTCTGGCCAGGGACGAGGCAGCATGTGGGCCTGGGGAGGGAGGAGGTGCAGGTAGCCCTCTCTTCATCCCCCTCCCATCCCCAAAGCCACCAGCCCTCCCCCAGGGAGCTCTAGGACAGCAAAAGAGGCAAACAACCACCCCAATAGCCGCCCTCCCTGACTTCACTGTCTTTGCTGAATGCAGGGCGTATAAAAATAAAAATAAATAAAGAAGAGACTAACCTTCTGGCCAATCGCAGTTTAGCTACCCTGCAATTAAACAAATCCACAAACCCGCAACACATATTTACATCTCATTAGCAGAAGCCAAATGCAACAACGGCATTAAAATTAAGAAATTAGGCACAATTATCCTGTCGGCAGCAGTTGGGGGAAGTTGTCAAGGGCTGCTTTATTCATTAGTTTGCACAGAAGTTCAGCGGCTCCCTAATTGTGTGCTGCTATTTTTTATCCCCTCCTCCTCTTGCTTAAAAAAAAATCATTTGAGGTTTCATTTCTCCGCAGTGCAGCAGCCTGTGAGAGTTGGTGAGGCAGGCCCAGGGGAGGCCGGGGAAGGGCTGGTGTCCTCTCTGGCCTCCATGTCCTCAGACCCCAGCCTGGCTCTGGCTGAGCTGCCATGACTGGCGGTCAGGAAGGCCTGGGGACCTGCTCCATGGCAGTGTGCCCGCAGGCCCCCTCTGGATGCCCTGGGAGGGCTCTCCACCACCCAGCACACTCTAACCACTTGCCCACCCTCACTGCCAGCTGTGGGGATGGGGCACATAGGGGCCAGCTAATGTCTCAGGAGCAGGCAGCTGTCCTCAGCCATAGCTCTCAGGCCTCTCTGCTGGCCCAGAGTGGGCGTTGCAGGAATGTTTGTTGGGCGAATGAATGAGAACCTTCTTGACAAAGCCCTTACTGCTGGTGAGAGGACTCATGGGGCCCCAGGCCATGCCCAGGTGGGTGGTCTTGGGCTGTGAGGATGAGTGCACGGCACTGGCCAGCTTCAGAGAGCAGCTTTGCCTGCAGCACCCTCCTTTCTTGAAGCTCCTGCCCTGCTCCCCCATCTTGATCCTCTCTCCCACCTTCTGGGGACTCTGTGGGCTTCCTCCCTCCTTCTAGAGTGTCTGCACTCTGACATGAGCTTTGCCGGGTCTCCAGCCACCAGCCCTTGAGGAGCTGTTGGCTCAAGTGGAGCTGTACCCTGCTGGCCTCGCTCCTGCCAAGCTGGTGATTGCACCAAATGCCCTCTGCACTCTGTTTGCCTGGGGCTGGGACTCCTCTGTCAGCGTCAGCCTGTTGGGTTGTGCTGATAGATGGCCATAGAAGGAGCTGGGAAAGTGGCTGTGGTTTCTTTCCTGAAGGACTCTGACACAGTCCTCAGAAAACCCCCCACACATGGCTGGCCTCTCCAGCTGGGCTCCAGATTGTGGGGGTGTCACAGGAGCCCTGGGTTTGCAATCAGGAGCCCTGGGTCCTAGTCTTGCAGCAGCTGGCTCTTACATCACTTGGAGCCTGGGTTTTCTTAGCTGTCAGATGGTGCAAGTGATGCATGTTTCTATCCTGAGTCGAGTTGTGAGGTACTTCATAAATGCATGGGGCTTACATCTTTGTTGTCCAGCCTCTGGTCCCCGCTGGGGAGAGTGGGGTGCTCTCCAAGGTGGGCTTTTGGCTCCGAGCCGAGCGTTGGCCCAGGGGGCTACTGGTGCTCTCTGGGTTGTCTGCCGTTTGCCTCTCCCTGGTTAAGGGGGAAAGTTTCACAGGCTTCCAAGTTACTGAGCTATGGATTTTCCTAGAGTCTCTAGATAAAGGATTTTGGAAATAGTCTACTTTATTTAATATTAGTGTTAAATCAGTACTTGGAAACACATATTTCAAACACAACTGGAAATAAACTATATTCAGATATTAATCAACAAAACATCAAATTTAACATTTATTTAGTGACTATTATAGGAACTGCGAAGATGCCCTGCTCCTCCCAAACTGCCATGTTCCGCACTAGCCACTTGTTACCATTTTGAATGACTAGTGAGGAAGGAGCGCACACCACCAGCACCTTCTCTTCATTGTGGCTTCACAGTGAAGCTTCTTGTCTTCCCAATCTCACCGTGAAACTTCATTCATCCATTTACTCATGCATTCATTCATTTCTCCGTCTAATATTTGTCAAGCAACTCCTATTTTCCTGGTACCATGGTAAAGGCCAGGACCAATGAGGGACCACGCGATCCCTGTATTTGAGGACCTCACAGGCCAGTGGCAGTCACAGTGAATAACAATGCAGTGTGGAAAGTGCTCAGATGGGCTTAGTGCAGAAGTTGCTGCCAGGGGAGCTGAGAGGAGAGAGCTCAAGCCTTTCTGGCAGGTCAGGGAGAAGATGGTGTGGGCTGGGAGCTGCCCACTCTCCACCTGCCAGGGATCTGCAGACCACGTGGCCGTGCCTGGCAGCTTTCATCCTGGGCATCTTATCCCCAGGTTTGAGCAGCTGTTTCCCCTCTCTGTTCTGGGAAAAGGGGAAGAGGACTGAAGTCCGCAGGGATTCCTGGAGTTTGACATGATATGGAGACAAAAGCAGGGAAAGGAAGTGGACCCTATTCTGTGGATTAAAAGGCACAACACTGCACCATAACTTCACTGCGGCTATACTGTCCCATTGTGCAGGGCTCCACACTAAGGATAAAATGACAAACTATTGATATATTCCTGAGACTACTCTACTTAATTTACACATAACAACTCTTTCATCTTCCCAAAACCCTGCCAGGAAGATACTATTATTACAGTATCCATTTTAGAAAAGGTAAAAGAAAGGCCCAGAGAGGCTAATTAACTTTCCCAAAGTCACAGAGCTCCAGGGTTCACAGCCAGGCAGGCTTGTCCAGAGTGTACCCTCACACTGTGCGTGGCTGCCTGCTTTAGACTGCTATGTACAGGGCAGCTGTTACAGTCGACTTGCTCTTGGCCACACAGTCCCTTGAGTATGTGCTCAAGGGTGTTCTTAAGCCTTCTGTAGGAGACAGGAGACCCTTTCAACTCCTCAGGCATCAGAGTCTCTCTGCCTCTCTCCACCTCTGGGGCTCGCCCTCAGGGAGCATCGAGGCTGGAGCAAGAGTGCACTTGCTGTCCTGTTGCCCGAGGCCACTGCCCAGCCCCCCTCGTCACCAGAGGACCTGGTGACCCACTGAGGGCAGCTGGGCAGCCCTGGGTGGTCTCACTCACAGTGCCCACTGGTGCTCAAGGCGCTGCTCCGGGTCCTGGAGGGAGCTGGAGGTGGAGGTGGGGACGTTCCCCAGGCGGGCTGTGGTTGTGGCTGCAGAGGGCAGCGGCAGATCAGGAAGGAGAGTGGGCTCTGAGCGGCGCAGTGGGAGAGGACGAGGCCACCCTCAGGGCGACTGTACTTCAGACTGGCGCTCAGCTGGCCCAGGGTGCAGGGCTCTAGGAACTTCCTTTAGCGAAGGCTGGGGGCGGCTGGAAGACAGGTAAGGCGCGGTGGCCTCCGACCCGACACGACACGTGGGCTTCGGCACGTTCCTGCCTCCACTTCTCTTCTCAGATCCGGTACATAATGGGGCGTTGCCCTCTTTGCGGGGCGTCCGGACATCTCCCATTTCTCCAGCCAATCTTTAGTTAGATTGTTAGGTGATATGTGCTCCTCAAGGACAGGGACCATGTTTGCTCATCTTTATGTCCCCAGCCCCATAATGAGGGGCTTTTTAATACATCTTGATATTTGCAGTGAATTATCTCAAGTGGAATTTAAGGACAGGAGACTGGAGACGCTTCCTATGCTACGTGACATCCTCACTAGCGCACAGTAAACAGTGGGACTGCCACCATCTTCATAAAGAATGACAGAGCTTCTGCTCTGTGGGGGCACCATCCCTCCCCATCATTAGCAAGCCCACAGCCGGTGCAGGGGGACAGTGTGGAGCCATGAGCGCTATTCCATATGGTCAGAAGCCCAGGATTCAGAGGCACACAGACCTGGATTAAATGTTAGTTATGCCTGCATTTGAGGCTTTGGGTAAGTTATTTAACTTAAAGCTTATTTTCTTCATCAGTAAAATGGGGATAATTATGGTACCTGCCTTTAGGATTGTTATGGATACTAACTTGGATGAGCTATTTAAGACATTTAGTGTGATATTTCGTATGTAGTAAACGCTTAAGAACTGAGAGTAAAAAAAAAAAAAGAGACGAGCAAAGGCTGACAGAAGCACAGCAGCAGGGGTGGAGACCTGGAAAGGCTTGTCAGGAGAGGCAGCATCTACGCCAGGTCACGGAGGAGGAGGTGGAGGGGTCAGAATGCAGGGAGAGGAAAGAGCATGCACAAAAGCTTAGAGGTGCCAAATAGTGTGTCTTCTTCTGCATGGCCATGCACAGGCAAAGGAAGCAGGAAGTGAGGCTGGTAATGTCAGCGGGGACCCCATGGTGACAAGCTCTTCTGCCATGCCCAAAAGATTGATTTCACCCTGCCAGCCACGTGGGACCTTTAGGGGTTTGAAAATAATAAAGCTGGTATTACAAGATTTGAGATTCTTGGGGACAGCATGGCAGATGGTTGTGTACTGATGGGGGAGAATGACAGCCAGTGTGACAGGCTGACAATGACAATGATGATAAGGATGATGGTGATGATGACAGTGGTGGTGATAATGATGATGGTGATGATGATGATGATGGTGGTGATGGTGATGATGATGATGAAGGCCATGGGGAAACAGAAGAAGAGACAGATTTAAGTGATTCTCAGGTGGGGTCTGCAGAAACAAGGGCCCAGTTGGAATGCTGCACAGGGAGGACTACAGCATGAATACGAGGTATGACTCCAAGGTTTCTAGTCTGGGCAAATGGGGGAAAAGGAACACCAGCGGAGAAGTAGGTGATGAAGCTAATCCTGGGTGTGTTGGGTTTGGAGCCCCCATAGGACATCTAAGTGGAGCCTTTATACCCCATCCCTTCATATCTCTCCCCTCATCCAATTGTTCAAAGTGACATAAAGTTACTAGTAAGAATTTTGGGAGAGAGGAGTGGGAGGAGGGTGATGATGAGATTTGTTTGGCTTTGACCGCTTAGGAGCCAGCCTTGAGAGCTCCACACTTGTCCCTGTAGCTGAGCTTTGCTCTCTAGGGTTTGTTGACATCAAATTTTTTGCCCCTGGGAATTGGATAGAGAAACATACAGCTCCCTGAGGCTAAATCCCTTCCCTGTGCTGAAGAAAACTCCATATACCCTAGCCACTGGAATGAAGACTGAGTCATTTTTCTATGAGACATTGTAAAGAATTTCCAATATTTTCCAGCCAATAAGAATGGCCAGAGAAACCTCTTTCTCTTTTCCCATCACCTATAAGGCCCTACTTAGTGGTCCTACCTGGATCTTTTCTGTGGCCCAAGATCCCAGCCCCAACATCCCCATCTATTCCACTGGGCCTTGAATAGAGGGTTGTCCAGCTGAATACCAATGCTGCTCAGTCATCCCGCTAGATTTTTCAGGGATAGAGTAGAGGAGGGAAGAAAAGAGAAATCACAGACTTAAAGAGCCTGTGGCTCCCCAATAGCTAGCAAACCTTCATTTACAATCTAATTTATTTCAGTATTTGCTCTGAAACTTGGAACCCAGGTAGGCTGGCTGACAGGTACATGAAAGAGGTGAATGTTCCATGTACATCCAGCATGAGATATCAAGAATGGTGAGCTTAGGAGAGGGGGCCAGATGGCACTACCATCTTTGTACTGATTGGTTTTTAATGTGTCTTTTATGTATATTGTTAATAAATACAGTAAAATATGTATTTAATGTATATTTTAATTTTTGGTAACTATGCAAAGTACATAGGTTTATTGTTAAAATATTAGAAAATATGCATAAGTAAAAGATGAAAATATCTTTTATCAGTTTGTTTCCCATTACTTTTGACATTTTGGTATATAGCTTTTCAGAATTTAAGTATTTTCAGAATGCTTAAAAATATCTTTTAAAGCAGCAGTCCCCAACCTTTTTGGCACCAGGGACCTGTTTCATGGAAGACAATTTTTCCATGGGTGGGGGGAGGTGGGGATGGTTTCAGGATGGTTCAAGCTCATTACATTTATTGTGCAGTCAAACCTCTCTGCTAATGATAATCTGTATTTGCAGCTGCTCCCCAGCACTAGCAGCACCAGCACAGCTCCACCTCAGATCATCAGGTGTTAGGTTCTCATAAGGAGCGCACAACCTAGATCCCTTGCAGGCGCAGTTTGCAGTAGGGTTCACGCTCCTATGAGAATCTAATACTGCCGCTGATCTGACAGGAGGCGGAGCTTATGCAGCAATGCCAGCGATGGGGAGCCGCTGTAAATACAGATGAAGCTTCGCTTGCTCGCTCACTCGCTGGCTCCCTTGCCTGCCACTCACCTCCTGCTGGGTGGCCGGGTTCCTAACAGGCCACAGACCAGCATCTGGTGGAAGTACTGGAAATGCCATAGCTTTGGAGTAAAGACAACTCTCTAGAGTAAGGACTACTCTATACTAATATTAACAAAGCCTAAAATTGATTAGGCCAAAAATAATTTGGGATTTGGGGGTTGAGTTCCGGCAGTTAGAGGGGATTGGACTTCCACAGACCTACACCATAACAAAACATGAAACCAAGATTCTGCTTAAGGCAGTCCACCTGTAATTGAATCAGTTACTAGAACAAATATCCACGGTCTTCAGATGAATGTAGTAGAATTTAGAGTTTTTACAATGTGTGATCACAAGATCTAGCACACAATAAAAATATTACTAAAGAAGCAAAGAAACAGAAAAATTTGATTCAATCTTCAAACAAAAAAAAAATCAGGAGTAAGAATATACTTTGAGATGGCCTAGATGTTGGATTTAGCAAACAAAAAATTCGAAGGATTTATTATAATTATGTTAAAGGACTTTAAGAAATTAACTTGAATGAGTGAACAGATAGGGACTGCCAGCAAAAAACAAAACAAAACAAAACAAAAGCCATGTAAACAAGAATAAAAGGAAATTAAGGACTAAAGAGTTGAATAGCTTAAATAAAAAATTCATCGGATGGGCTAAATGGTAGATTGGAAATGAAAGAAAAAAAGAATTAATGAAATAAAGGCAATTTAATAAAAATCATGCAATCTGAGGAACACAGAAGAAAGGGAAATGGGAAAAAATGAAGAACAAAGTATCACTAAACTGTGAGACAATATCACACAGTATAATTGAGTCCCAGAAGGAGAAGGTAATAAGAAAGTAGCAGTAAAAATTATTTGAAGAAATAATGGCCAAATATTTCCTAAATTGGAAGGAAAACATCAATGTACAGATGTAAGAAGTTTAGCAATAACTTATAAGGATAAATACAAAGAAAACCATACCTACGCAAATGATAGTCAAACTCCTAAAAACCAAAGATAAAGATCGAATCTTGAAAACAGCCTGAGCAAATTAACCTGTCACCTACAGGAGACAACAGTGTGCCTGGCAGTTGACTTCTCACCAGAAATTATGAAGCCCAAAATATAATAGAGCAACATTTTAAAGAACTGAAAGGAAAAACAAAAATGATGTCAACTCAGAATTTTATATCCAATAAAAATAATCCTCAACTATGGCTGCAAAAATAAAGACATTCTCTAACACACAGAAATTGTGAAGATTTGTTGCCAGCAAACCTGCATTGGAAAAAATACTAAAGGATCTTATTCAGGCTGAAGGGAAATTATACCAGATAAAAATTGGGACTTACAAGAAGAAATGAAGAGCAATAGATATATTAAATATGTGGGTCAATATAAAAACCTTTGTTTTCTTCTATTCATTTTCTTAATAGTCAGATGACATGTTCAAAGGCAAAAATTGTATCACTATAAGGTAGGAGATTTAACATGTGGAAATAAAAGATATCACAACACCACCACACAGGATGGAGCTACAGGTAAATGAAATTATACCTTTTTAAAAGTCTTACATGTGTGAAATGTGAAGTAGAAAGGGTGCAGGGCCAGGTGTGAAGTGGTACAATATCAATTCTAATCAGACCGGGATGAAGATGAGTAGTGTAATCGCTGGAGTGAGTACTAACATGGTAATGACAAAGAGGTCTAGCTTAAAGGCTAATAGAGAAAACACAATGGAATGCTGAAAAACATTCAATGGGCCCAAAATAAGGCAGAAAAGGAGCAACAGAAGAGGAAAAACCAAAGGGACAAATGGAAACAAATGTCAAGATGGCAGATTCACACCTGGCCATATAATTACATTCAGTGTAAATGGACTGAGGGTTGTGACCAGAAAGCAGAGCTATCAGACTGGATAAAAAGGCAGTGTCCATCTGTGTACCTTCTAGATGACATGAACTTTGAATACAAACAGATAGGCAGAAAGCAAAAGGAAGGAAAAAGATAAACTCAGTCTCTCTCTGGTTTGCCCTGTTCACCTCCTCAGCCCTTGAAAGACTGTGACCTGCCCAGCATTGCCCTTCAAGGTTCCAAAGCCCCATTGTCGAAGAAGGCTCAAAACCTAGTGAATAGCTTGACAGGGAGACTGGCAATGTTTTGGGGGCAGGCCCCCTTCCCGTTGGTTAGCTTTTGTTTCCTGAGTATAAGATTCCTTCAGGAGATTTTGCCCTGACTAGTAGATGCTTAAGGCCCAGCTCTCAGCTGCAGCCACTGTCGTCTTCTCTGAACCCAGCAAATGTCCCATGACAGAAACCAGTTGTGCATTGGGTACCTCAAACACTCAGCTTCCTGCTCCTGCCTTGTTCGATGGCTGCAAGCTTTGCTGTTCATTCTTCCCTCCAACAGGTCAGCGCCAAGCACCGTCATTGATCTAAGCCTAGAATCAGCAAACGTGCCCCTTGAGAAAAAGTAGCTTGTGAGTCCCGGCTTACCTGAGCAGGGCTCTTTTTTTTTCCTTTGGAATTTTAGTGCCTTTAAAATATGATTTTTGTGATTTATCCTGCTTATTTCAGTTATTGCAGATGAAATATTTTCCTGTCATGACCTATGACATCCTTACTCTGAAGCAGAAGCCAATGACATTTTTCATTTAATTCAAAAATTGAACTTGGCTGTGCACCTTGCTGGGTGGAGAGTTTTCCCTTTGCTTCTTGTGCAAATGAGGGGACAGTTGGCTGAACAGACCAAAGCATGGGTGATTCTATTAAATGACCCCTCTGGTGTGCACCAAAATATCGAGAGTCAAGGGAGCTTGGTAGGAATGGGTGCAGGGTGAACGTATGTCAGCTCAGTGCTGTTCCTTCCAAAACCTTCCAGGGCAAGGGGTAGGTGGGTAACAGAGCTTCCAGTTTCTAAAGTTTTCATGCATGCTGCCTGCCTGTTGGATTGGTTGAGATTTTGAATTGGAAGACTTGGGTTCCATTTGCAGCTCTGCTGTTTATTTACTGCCACATAGTTTGTGAAAATGTATGTAAGCCTTAGGATCTCTGTTTTCCCAACTGTTAAATGGAGAAGAGAATTATGGATCTCTCAGCGTCGTTGTGAGGACTAAACAAAATAGAGTTTGGAGAAGGTCTTTGTGAACTCTGCAGCCCTGGACTAATGAAGTTCTGCTCATCTTTAGAGCAGGGGACTCACCCCAGGAGAAACACTGCATCATTCCTTTTCATTCTAAATCAGCAATCTGTATTAATATTCATTTATTTGATTTCATAGTTTTTCTCTTGGATCCAAACAGGATTCAGAGGCTAGGACTTGAGATACAACAGCCTTTAAGAAAGCAGACAAGGGCTAATGCTCCCTTAGGACTGACCAGAGCCAGTGTTTTGGGGAACTTGCAGCACTGGGAAAAATCCAAGAAGTCATACTCCTTCTAAGGCTGATCTGATCACCTGGGGCATTCACCATAATTGGTCATGGTCCTGCCAGCATTTTCTTGCCCCTGTGTGGGGAGGTGCCATGAGAGAGGGCCCCACTGCCCACCCAGGGGAGCTGCAGCAACTCCAGCCTGAATTGGAACTGCTGAAATGAGCCCTTTCTCTAGTGATTCAGCAGGCTAGCTATTTTGTCACTGAAATAAAGTGTCCAATTTCTTCTGCAGTTTTGAGGAAGCTGTTTTCAGCTGAGTCTCCAGATGGATTTATTTTTAAAAAGATTGTACTGCAGACCATAGGCAGAATGTGCTGAAGGGCACTCCAGGCAGTTTTCCCTCTGGCTGGTGCTTATCCGTGCTCCCTAGCACAGGGAGGTGAGCTTCAGAAGGCAGCTCAGGATGGGTAGCTGCCAGGGGAGGCCACACAGGTCTTCTCCAGCTAACAGGGATGTGCTAGACATCTCCGTGCCCGGCTCAGCTGGGAGTCTGACCTGGAAACTGCTGATAGGGCTGGAGCCAGAGCATCACCGAGTCCTGCTTCAATCACTGAAGTCGAGGGATGGAAGAGACTTGGCAGCTGCACCTGCACAAATTCCTCTGTCCCCGATCCTCATTCATGCCTAGGTGAGCTGTGTGTATGCCCCACTGTGGCCATACTGGTTGGTAAACAACCCCTTCCCTGAGTCTCCCCAGTGTCCACCCCCTTCCGCCCCACCAGCTGTCCATGCTTCCCAAACACCCCTCCCCAGCTCCTGGAGTCAAAGGGCAGCACCAGGAGACTTTAACACCCTACTCTGCTCCAGGCCTGAGGCCTTTGCTGTGAATGGGGTGTGAGACACACCAGCTGTTAAATATCTTGACTATCACCCCTGTCTGGGTCTGTCCTTGTTCTAGGGCTGGTGTGGGAGCAGAAGAGGCAGGGAGGGGCTGGGGCTGCCTGCAGTAGAGAATGTATCCCCCAGCCTCTCTCGGTCAGGGTGAGGGACTTCTCCTGCAAAGGGCCAGGTAGCAAATATTTTGGACTTTGTAGAACGTATGGTCTCTCCTGCAACTACTAAATGCAGTCGTTGTAGCATATCAGCCATAGACAATCTCTAGAAGTGTGAGCTTGGCTGTGTTCCTTGTGACCTTGTGTTCCCATGACACTGTATTTACAAACCTGGGTGGCAGGCTGGATTTGGTCCAAGGCAGTGGTGTGCCAACCCCTGCCCTCACCAGCCCTCTCAAGAGCACATTGCAGGGAGGCCAAGGAGGGGCCTGCTGGACAGCTGATACTGCTCTCTGTGAGGGGGAGGAAACTGCTTTTCTGCATCCTAGCTTGTGAGGAGTCATGTGCCTGCAACAGAACACTCTATGAGCCTCTCACCACAGCCTCCCTCCCCACTAGCCACCTCCTGAGGGTGCACAGCCCAGAAACACAAGGAGCCCACTGTGGAAAGAGTCTTCGCCAGCTTTCCCTACTGCTGTCTGAATTCCTCCCATGAACCCCTCTCCCTGTTCACACCCATAGATTGGCTTCTTTACATTTTGTCTCTTGTTCATTGTTTAGAGGAAATTTAACTCACTACAACATGCATTTACTAAATATCCATCTTGCATTATGCGGCAAGCTGTGCACTGGGGGGACAGTCATGAGCCAAAACTGCGGCAACAGCAGTGAGGTCAGGAACGTAGTGAGGGCACTGCTGAAGGTGGAGCCCGGGCAGGGGGCCCGGCTGTGCAGGCAGTCCAGGTGGGGGGACTTGCCCTCTCCTGCTGATTCTTGGGCCACCAGGGCTTCTGCTCCATTCAGAAGGGAGTATGGCACCTATAGGTAGGTCAGTGGGCAGCCCGGCCCCACCGGTGCCCCCCTGCGCTGGTCCTGAGCCCCCAGGGGGAAGCGTGGTGGGGCTTTTGCACTTCTGCAGCTTTCACATGCCGTGTTCCTCTTGAGCAGGTTACCGGCCTGCCATGTGTCCTCGGCAATGCTATGCAAGCTCTCTGTGCCTTGGTTTCCTCACCTGTATGTGGGGATAATAACTCCTGCTTTGCAGGGTTGCTCTGGGGCTGAATGAAATGAGGAATGTGGAGCTGTTATCTGGCGTGGTGTTAATACTTCACTCTCTCAGTCTGCTACAGACTGAATATTTGTGTCCCCCCCAAATTCGTATGTTGAAACCTCAATACCATAGGTGATGGTATTAGGAGGTGGGGCTTTGGGGAGGTGATTAGGGCATGAGGACAGAGCCCTCAGGAAAGGGATTCGTGCCTTTATAAAAGGACCCCTGAGAGCCCTTTCGCCCCTTCTGCCCTGTGAGGACACCTCTAGAATATGGCTGTTTGTGAACCAGAAAGTGGGTCCTCACACGCACTGAATGTGCCAGTGCCTTGATCTTGGAGTTGCCACGCTGCAGAACAGTGAGAAATGAATTTCTGTTGTTTGTAAGCCACCCAGTTTATGCTGTTTTGTTTTCTTAGCTCCAATGGACTAAGACAGGGCCTGACAGCTGTCCTGTGAGGTCGGCAAAGCAGATGTCATCTTCTCCTTTTACAGAAGAGCTAATTGAGACTTATGAATAGAGTGACTTGTCCAAGTTAATAAGTGGCTGAGATTCTACCCAAATCTGTTCCCTTAACAGAGATGAATCAGTTGTGTCATATCCATAGAATAACACACTTTTCAGCTATTAAAAAGAACTGAGTAAACACTGTCCATGCTGATATAGAACAATGTCTGAGTGTGAAGACAACGTAGCGCCTGGGGCAACTGTGCCCACCCTCCAGCCAAAACCCCAGTACGTCCAGTCAGCTTTAGGGGTGTCAGCTGGGCCTGCCCCACAGGCCTGGCTTAAGGGCTGTTTTAGGTGCTGTTCCCGGCACAGGAGGCAGGAGGGGGCCGCACGAGGGGCAGCCAGCCCTGCTGGGAAGGAGGGGAACAGCCTTGAGGACAACAAATTAAACCTAATCCAATCTATGGAAATATTTGATTACACCAATGTAATTTATTATGCAAAGTTGCCCTTTCTGACAAATGGAAGCTGCTCCTGTAAGTGGGATTATAGCAGAAGGGCTTTCAGCAGGCAAACAAACCCAGCTGGGAGCCTGCCCGCGGCTCTTGTCTCTCACCACCGTAGGCCATCAGGCAGACTGTGCGAGAATGCCCCAGAGGAAGACAGATTCTGTGTCCTGTGTCCATCAGTCCAAGCCATGTGACCTTCAGCGTGTTCTTCAGCTCTGCGTCAGCCTGCCCAGCCTTCCTAATAAGGATCCTGACATTTGCCCAGAATTTTAACATTCATGAAACACCTTCACATCCATGATCTTTTCTGACCCTCATGACAGCACAAAGTTTGGAAGGCCCCTTATCATAACAGCTTTTTCCACTGGACTAGCTTTTGTCTATTCTTAAAGCCTTTTCCTATCTCCACTCCTGACGAGTTCTCACACCATATCTGTGAAGTTACCAAGGCAGATGTTCTGATCCTTGTTTGGCAGATGAGAACAGGAGGTACAGTGGGTTAAGAGTCCCACCCAAGTCACCTGGCAGAGCCATCCAAGTGTGGGGTTGAGACTGGAACCCAGGTCTTCAGCCTCTGCCCAGCTTCCTCTTCTGCTGTGCTCAAGTTCTTAGGCACTGCCCATTAACGAACATGGACAGACTCTTGCCCAAATCCTCTGCTTAGTAGTGTCTAAGGAGAGGGGGGAGGGGGTGCTATTTCTTTGCAGAAGCAACATATTGGAATAGGAAAAATATGGGTTTCATAAACAGGAAACCTGGAGTCTAGTTGCAGGCCTGCCATGCATTAGCTATGAGACCTGTGGCGTTGAAGCCCATCACTTTTGAATACCTACCATGAGTTGGGTGTTATACATGTTTCTTGATTTTTTCTCCCAGAACGCTGTGAATAGTTGTTATGAAGCCGCCTTACAGGTAAGGCAACTTAGCGTCTGAATGTGAGGTCGTTTGCTCAAAGCCCCCAGCTAGCGAGTGTGAAAGCAGGGGATTCACGACGCTGCCTCTACTGGCCAGTTTCCTCATCTGAACCAAGACTGGCCATGCTCAGCTCTAACACCCTGTGCTTCTGGGCCTCTCTTTCCCTGGGGAAACCTGAAAGAGGTGACCACGGGGGCTGGCAAGCTTCTGCTTCAGGTTGGAGGGATGCCAGTGAGAAAGCAGGAGTGAGGACGGGGCTTTGGGAGGAAACTCAGGTGATGCTTGGATCTCATGTGGCTTGTTACAGCCTCTGAAATTCCTGGATGTGGGCCTAAGAAGGGCAATTTTTCTTCTGCTGGACTGAGTCAATCTGGGCCTCATTCACTGAGCAGACAGGAGACCCTTGGCCCCTGCTGTTAGAAAAAACAATGCCTTTGCAGACCATCTCGTGAAATCCTTATCTTACTGATGAAGAAACTGAGGCTCAGAGAGGTTAATTAACTTGCCCAAGGTCACACAGTGGGTTAATAGCAGACTAACAGAACCAAGTCCAGGCTGAGATGTCCTGACACCTGGTCAAGAGATGCTCTATTACCCAAACTTCCAGAAACCCCCCAGCCCTCCCTTCTTCTGGCGGTTAAATTGCCAATAGAAAGGGTGAAGCTGTTAAAGTGTTAGAACAACTCCACTGAAGCCAAGGTTTTTGACATGAAGTCTTTGGAGGATTTCATGGGTAACACTCTTCAAGGCTAACTTCAGTGCAAGGTGTGGCGCTCTCCAAACTGTCCAAGAGTCCCAGGTGGCCCCTTCCTCTAGGATCTGCAAACTGCTTTTAAGCCTCAAACCCCTGCAGCACAGACCAGGCCCCAGTTCCCTCTGGGACAAAGAATACTCCCTTTTCAGGCAGCTCCAAGTAGGGAGCAGAGAGAAGAGAAAGCAGCTTCCCCAGGAATGGAGCCACACTACATTTACCATTCACAGGAAGGGGGGGACCTGGGATAAGTTGGGGAACCAGTTACAATCCATTTGCTTAATTGTTTTCCTTTATCTCCGTGTGCTGTTGCTTATTATTTGGCTTGTTATCTGATGGTTATTTAATCTATATTTTGTAATTACTTCCCTTCTGTCTTCCCCTCGGATGGTCACGCTTTTTTCTTGGTGCATTGAAGCACTGACCTACATTTTCACAGGCGCAGAAGCCAATTATTTCGAGTGGTGTTTTGTGAGATAGCTCCTTGGTCTTGGTCTGGGTGTCCTGCGACCCTGGTTTGGCAGTTCTCCCAGCCCTGAGTTTTTACCACTCCTTGTCTGCTAGGACCCCAGAGGCCAGAGAGACCAGGGAAAGAGGCAGGGACTTCCTGGGCAGCCTGTGGCTTCCTAGGGGATGGGAGGTCTGTGGTGGGGATGTGGTAAAGAGGGTAAGAGTAGCAGCTTGGCGGATGAGGGACGGGGTGGTCTGGGGAGGGGGCACCGCAGTGCCGCAGCTTAAGGGATGGGATTCCTGGCCATCAGAGTATGAGCGACCAGGCAGGGCGGGCAGTGTCTGCTTGGGCTGTGCCTTGGACAAATGGACACCACATTCTCCAAATGGGAATTGTATAAGTTCTAGTGCACTTACAGGCAAAGTGGAAAACCTATTTAAAATTGGGGCTTTCTCAGAAAATCCAGGCCATGCTGTTGCTATTCTTAGGCAGTCTCTTGGGTTTCTGAAGGGAACACAAAGGGAGAGAGAATTCTGTGGCTAAGTTCCAGACCTGGTTTTGCCATTCGCATGCTGTATATTCGTCAAATCACTCAACCTTTCTGAACCTAAATTGTTATTTAATCATGGGGATGTTAATGCCTCAGAGAGTATTGTGAAGATAAATGGATTAAAGTGCAGCCAACCCTCAATGCTCATGGTCAACAACCTTAGTATCTGAAGTCAGGAAATAAAAAGATTAACTAAAAAGATAATTTTTTGATATCTTTTAAAAAAATCTGCACTCTTAATGCTTGCTGTCTATATCTCAAGAGGCGGCAGAGTCAGATAATGCATCTCTCTTGTTACCATAACTCTCACTCTCTGAAGCCAGGAATTACACAGAGTTGGAGAGTGAAGGGGATGTGTATGAAAGTGCTCTGTGGACTCAGAGTGCTGACAAATATTGACTTATCCCTTTGGTCATAGAACACATGTTTATGGAGCCCCTGCTCTGCAAGGAGCACGGCAGCAAGAGCTGGGAAGACAGGGTGAAGGAGATCCCAGTGGTCGCTGTCATGTGGTGTTCACAGCAGGTGGAGAGGCTGACAGGGGAAGCCGGGATGGAACTCGGGCGACCATTTGCAGAGGATACGTCCAACCCTCCTGCACGCCAGGGGAGGGCCCCCAACCCAGACCCCTGGGGAGGGGGAGGCAAGGATAGCTCCCAGGGCAATTGGTGTCTCTGCGGGAAAGATTGGTGGGTAGGCAGAGGCAGGGCCTGTCAAGGTCTCCAGAGCACGTTCATTCATCCATTCGTTTGTTCGCTCATTCACTCATTCATCCAAAACCTATTTACTGAAACCTGCTGTGCTCCAGGTGCTGGAGGTAGGGAGGGGGTAGTAGAAGTAGGAGTGCCTCTGCCCTCACAGAGCTTGCTTTCTGGTTGGGGGAGTTTACTTTTTCAGGTAAGGCTAGGTGCCATAGCAGATCAACACCAAAATCTCTGTGGCTTAATGCTGTATCAATTCATTTCTTATTCATGTGAAGCCCAGAACATGTTCTTGCAGCTTGTCTGCACGAAGATGGCAGAAACGGGAAGAGGGCCTGGAGGGTCACAGCATGTCTTCCCAAGTGACCCTGTGCTGGGTGTCTGTGTGTGACAGTGTGACTGTTGTTTAGGATGTTGCTGCCACCAGCTGCTGGAGAGCCAGGAGGCCAAGCCTGCAGGGCCCCCTGCACAGATGGAGCAGAGCTGTGCCGCAGAGGTGCTCCCCCCAGGGGTAGGACAGGGAGGCGGGGGTTTGGGGAAACGTGGACTCCTTATTGAGTGTGATGGGCATTTGCCTCAGTCAGGAATCTTGTCTCCATCACCCACATCTCAAGCCCCTGCCAGTGTGGGGGCTGCCTATTTGTCTTCATCTGATCCATCCTGGTCCTGGGAAATTCCTGTCACAGCAATGACGCTACCACTTAGTGGAGGGAGCTGGTTTGGGGCTCCTGGAGAGAGGGAGAGGGATGAGGGGGCTGCCCCCCGCCCCTCTCCCTCAATGCTGCACCCAACCCTGGCGTGATCTCTTCATATTCAACACTATGCAGAGATAATTGTGAAGCTGTCCCTAAAATCACCCATTCTCAAAGTAAATGAGATAAATAGCCCTTGACAGGGTGGGGGCGGGATCGCACCAAATTGAACGATCTGCTTTCACAGTCACAGAGCTGGAAGAGATTTCAGTCCAAGGTAAAGGGAACCAGCGAAGCATATTCCGATGCTGACTCACAAGGCGCTGTATTTGGAGCCTTAACGATGATAAATCAATGATCTAGAAAGTGCAATCCCTTTCCTATTAACCAGGCAGGCGCACATGCACACATATTCTCCCCAGACTTCAGAAGGTAAGCACCAAAAATTTTCAATTAGTACTTCACATCCCACTACTTTATAATTACAACCATTAGATAGGAACACAGCACAGGAAACACACACACATTGGTGTCTACAAGGAAAGTGGCTCTTGCGGAGCCCTAGCGCCAAGGTCCCTCCTGCAGGTAGAATCTCTCTCCTGGAGCAGAGGATCGGGAAAGGGGGATAGAGCTCACCTGATGTGAAATGGCTCCTTGTGCAGGGCCAGGGTGACAGATGCAGATGAGGTCTCAGTCCTGTGGGGAGCCCGGGAGGTGGCCCACCCTCCCCCTGCACAACCACAGAGAGCGGCCTCCAGGGCAGTCTGTGTCCTTCATCCATGCCGCAGATCACTCTCTGGTCTCTGGGGAGAGAGACACGTGGACACTGCTGGCATTTTCCACAGTGTCATTTGCTGGCAGGAAGGGTGCCAGGAGCACCTGACTATGTGCTGAAAATTTGAGCCCCTCTGGCTCTGTCCTGTGTGATATGGTACCCTCTTGTGTGTAAATGCCAGGCTTCAGTCTCAGAATGGGCATAAGCACCCCTCCTTCCTGTCTCCAAAGGGTCCTGTGAGCATGGGGTCAAACCATGGGAGTGGTAACACCTTGTACATGCCACATTAGTCTTTCTTAAAGAGGGCTCCTTAAGTCACCCGTGGTAGGGTCTGGGGCTTGTTATACCTGCAGGTCCCTGGGCCTCACCCCAGACACCGAGATCTGAATCTCTGCAGGTATGGCCTGAGACTCCCCAAACCAAGTTCCTTGGGGGGATCCATCACATACATGTAGAGGCAGAATAATTAGGCCCCTAATGATGTCCTAATCCCAGGAACCCATGAATATGCACCTTCCATAGCAATAGGGGCTTTGCAGATGGGATTAGGTTTATGGATGGAGGGATTAGTGTGAATTATCTGAGTAAACCCAATCTAATCACATAAGTCTTTAAAATAAAAGAAACCTTTCCAGCTGTGGTTAGAGGGTTCCATGCAAAAATGGAAGAGTTGTTTTGAACAAAACTCTATCAAGATAGCTGATAACTACTGTCCCCAGCAGCTGAGAGGCCTGGACAAAAAAGCACCAGCAGGGGATCACCTTCATGGGTCTCTTAGGGCTGCCTTACTGGCCGTCAGGATTGCTGTGTGGCTTCAATGACACAAGCCCAACGTGAAAGTTTGAGAGTTTTTAGTACTTACAACCCCTGGGGGCTGCACAGCACAGCAAGCCCAGAGTGTCCCTTCCCCTCCCCACACACACAGAGGTCAGGGGCACAGGGAGAGAGAGAGAGAGAAGGGACCTGTAGGCCACCGTCTTTATTGGGTCCAGGGCGTTATCAAAACAGGTTTCCTGTGGGAGCTTTAATTGGTGGGTTTAAAGCAAGCAGGCATTAGTTCCAGGAGGTCACACTGTGATTGAGATGTGGTCACTTTATGTTGGCAGGCAAATGTCTGAATGGTCCATTTAAAGGAAGTTCAGGAAAACAGGGAGCCCAGCCTGCCAGGTGGCAGAGATGCCTCTAAGTTTTATCTCTGGCCACTGCCTGGAGGCATTCCGGTGGGGTAAAGTACTGGAACTTGTGCCACAGGTGACTGAGCCCTGTTCCTGGTATGAGAAAGGTAAACTTATGTTTAGAAATGGAGGCAGATGCAGCATAAAATCATAAGCACTCACTACAGAAGGGTCAGAGATGTGGTGTGAGAAGGACCTGCCCGCTGTGGACTGGCTTTGAAGACAGAGGAAGGGGCCACTGGCTAAGGACTGAGGGTGGCCTCTAGAAGCAGATACAGGCAGAGTGGGCTCCCCTAGGCCTCCAGAAAGGAATGCATCCCCTCCACTGAGACCCATGTTGGACTTCTGACCTACTGAACCGTGAGACTATAAGTTTGTAGTTTTAAGCCACTACATATGTGGTAGTTTGTTATAGCAGCAAGAGGAAACTGACACATATCCTGGATTTCGCCCCCAAGGATTCATTGTGTTTTATGTATGTGTGTATTTATTTTAACAGTCTTTATTTTTAAGAGCAGTTTTAAGTTCACAGCAAAACTGAGTGGAAGGCATAGATTCTTACTGTCCCCACACATGCAGAGCCTCCCCCATTAGCAGCACCCCCCCCCACCAGAGTGGGACTTTTCTCACAATTGATGAACCTACACGGACATGTCATTATCACCCAGAGCCCTTAGTTTACATTAGGGCTCACTCTTGCTGGTGCACATTCTGTGGGTTTGGTCCAATGTACAATAGCATGTATCCACCATCACGGCCTTATACCTGAATTTGAGAACCCCATTTTTTAGATGTACTAACATGAGACTGGCGCCTGAGGCCTGGACATACCAAGCACAGCCCCAAAGTGCTGAGGGACAACAGCCTCATCTTGTTCTTTCCAGAACAGATGCGTCACTCAAACCCACCAGCAGTCAGAGACTGGCTGACTGAAGAGAGTTGTGCCATTTGCTCCTCCCTTAGGCAGCCCAGAGGTCCTGAGTGCTAGACGCACCATGTATTTCAAGTGTATTTTAACCTATTTAATCGCTTACTTGCTCATTCTCCATTCATTTCTTGAGAGTTATGGAGCACAGCCTATCCATGGAGCAGACTGGGCTTGGTGTGGGGGAGGCAGGAGCATGGAGAGCTGAGGTTGGTGCATGCAAAAGTAGAGACGTCATCCCAGAATCTAAGGCATTCACACTGGAGGAACAGATGTGGAAGCTGGCAAAATACGTTGTGCAGAGTTGGGTCTAGCACAACTAGAGAGAGTCGAGGAAGTTCACAGGGAAAGTAGGTGAACTTTCTAGATCTGGTAGGAGTTTGCCAAATATAGGAAGGGCTGGGGAGGCGAAGGCAGCAAGGGCAGAGGGCACATGTGCCAAAGCACAGGGGAGGCTGAGTCTGTTGTGTTAGGAAACACCAGCACCTTGGTGTGTAGCCCCCCATACAGACACTTGCCTGCTTTCTCAAGTTATCCCTCTATCTATCACTCCACAATGGGCTAAAAATGTCAGATTTTCACTTTTCCAGATTCTTTTCTGACTAGGTGTTGGGAGAACACCCCAACCCTAGCCAAACATTGCAGGAAAATCAGATGGAGAGTTTTGGAGAAGGTGTTCTTCCTTGATAAGAGAGTTGTTGGGAAGAAAATGCCCCTCTTCTCTGTTCTTGGACACAGCCATGTCTACAAGCCAAGCTGGGAACTGCTTCAGCAAACATGAGGGGAATGTCTCCAATCTCTAAAGGCAGCAGAGCAGAAAGGTGGCATGTGGGCACTCCCCAATGCCACCGATTAGCTGCCCCATGAGCCTGGACACTACGCTGCATCCAGACTTTTGGTTGGAGTCTGAAACAGTGATTGTCCTTGTAGCTTATGTCACTGTTACTGGGATTTTCTGCTACTTGCAGCACAGCAGGTGGAACAACATGACATCAGGAGGCAGGCTGGTGAGGAGCCTCTGATGCAGTCAATGCTGGAATTGCACATGGTCATTAGACATTATTGGGGAACGAGGCAGGAGCTGAAGGTGCCCCCCTCTCTGGCCTCTTGAGACCTCAGCTCCTGCCAATACCCCATTTCTGATGACAGATTTCACAGACAGCTCCTGCATGTGGTGTTCAAGTCTGAAATAAGAGCTGCCCCTTCCTCAACCTGTCACTGCTGCCCCCCATGTGAGGGCAAGAAGCCCTCAGCACCAGCTCCCACCAGCCAAGAGCAGGCCTTCCCTGAAGCCCAGGAGACACGAGCTCGTTCCTATCCTCTGCTTAGCAATTAGAGAAGTCATTGCCTGATGGAGCAAGTGTGAGTGTGCACACACACATTCTCTCTCTCTCTCTGTCTCTCTCTGTAGGGCATTACTACCCTTTATACTTGGGTCCTTGGTTCCCTGGAATAATCAAGAACCATAGCAACAAATGATTTGAAATTTGGTCATGAGGACCAATGAATTGAAATATCATTTTTGGAAAGTCTGGAGCTTAGATGTAGGGCAGTTTTAACCCCAGATCACAGAGCAAAGGCCAATCGAGATCATGCCTCTGAATCCACTGCCTTTTGTCTCTCTGCTTTGTGTCTTGCTTAGTGCAGCATCATTAAGAGGGGAAAGGGCCCCCCCACCCCAAGGTATAGGCTGCACCCACAGCCCTGCAGCAGCGGCTGACGTAAGGCAAGACTGTTCTTGGACCTGCGAGTTCTTCCTTCCCCATTTCCCCCTTGGTTTCTTAACAGGATCCCAGTGTGAGCCAGGCGAGGTCGGCAATATCCCATGAACAAGGGCTCTTTGTATTTTGCTGAGTTCACCCATCAAATAAAGCAACTCTCTCACTGGAGCCTTCAGAATTCCTTTTCTATTGCCATCAATTTTTCTTTCTTTCTTGCATATTTTTCTTTACCTTTCATTCCTTGCTGAACAGAATGTTTCTCTTTGTAGCCTATGGCCCACGCCTGGTGGGAGCTATTTCTGCCCAGCCCCCGACTGTCACACTCCAACCTCAACATTGTCCCAGCAGTGGTGGCTGGTTAACATCGGTCAGCATTCCAGCGACACCAGCCCGGCCACAGCCCTGCTGGGGGTCAGGCCTTGGGAAGCCCATGGAAATGTCTGTTTCTCTGCCTTCCTGGAGTCCTTGACATTTTTAGCTCTGTGACCTTGACAAAGCCAACTTCATGGTTCTTAATTTGTGCTTTAATTTACACCTCAGTTCTCTCAGAGGGAAAATCTTATGTCACAGGGTTTTTGTGTGGGTTGAGTAAGATAATGTGTAGAGCACAATGCAAACGTTTGCTGTTATTCCTTGTAGGAAGAACAGAAAGAAAGGACCCCCTGGCATTTCAGGAGAGGAAAAGAAGCCAGGCCAACAAGCCAGGAGCAATTCCCACCCGGGCCAGGAAGGGCCACCTATACCTTGTTATGTTTGGAGATGCTTCCTGTGCCAAGAGGCTCCACTTTGGTGGTCAGGACTCTCCTACTCCCCTGTGGCCTTCTGGCACAAAAAGCAATGCCCCTGGGGACCCAAGGAAGAGGAGGGGCCAGAGAGACAGGAATGGAAGAAAGAGTGAATGAGTACTCAGGCGCCAGCGGCTGGGTACCTGGCACTGACGCATTCAATTCTGATGCATCCAATTCTCCCAGCCCACGGGTGACACACCCTCATGACCTCCATTCTGCTGGATACTGTGGCCTGAGGTCACACAGCTAGCAACAGGAGGTCTGGGAGGTGAGCCCAGCTCTGGACATCACCCTTACCCATGGGGACTCCCCTGCTCTGGGAGGCCACAGCCCCTCCATCTCAGCTCCAGCTCCTGGGTCCCAGCCCACGGGACATCTCCTCTTGGATGATCCCCTGGCACCTCCAGCCCAGGAATATAGAACTGTCATTGCTTTCTTTCAGCAAGGAGGTTTAGGTGCCAGCAGAAGCTGACTCCATAAATATTAAGAGAACTAAGGAGAGCCAGACAAAATGGTCTGAAAGTGGGGCTCCCTGATCCTTAACCACTCCACGATCCCACCTCAGCTGCCTCCCAGCCAGCCCCGAGTGTCAGCGCCCAGCCCCAGCCCCTGGTCCTGTGGAGACACAGGGGGCAGAGGCCCAGGCCAGAGGCTCAGGGAGAAGGAAGGGCACTGGTGGCCAATAGGGTAGGGCGAGGGGCTGAGTGGGAAGGGGCAGGGAGGGGTAGCAGGGCACAGTGCCACAGGAGATCGTGAGGCAGATGGAGCCTGTAGACACCCAGGGAGGGAGGAGACGGACAAGCCCACCACATGGGCCGGCAAGGGCGTTTTATTCCCTAGGGAGAATAAAGCTGATGTTTGAGGGCCACTTATGCATGGTAACTTCAGTAGGAAACTCGAAAGACCTACTCGGATGTTCTGGGGTTTGGGGACCACAGCACATTCTGGGGTTTGGGGACCACAGCTCGACTGGCAGGAGGTTGAAGGCTCAACAGGTTTAGAGTCAGGAGAGCTGTGCATGGTGGGCCAGATTCCTGCCCTCTCTGAGAGGCAGCCTGGGTGTAGGGGCTTGGGGCTGCACCACACCAGGAACTAGGCTCTGAGTCCTGGGCCTGGCTTTGCCCAAACTGTGGCCCAACCCGCACCTCTCTGCAGCTCAGAGAACTGTTGTGTCAAATGAAGGTCTGGGTTGAGAGCGGTGGTGACTTCTATGTGTCAACTTGGCTGGGCCGTGGAGCCCAGATATTTGGTCTAACATTGCTCTGGGTGTGCCTGTGAGGGTGTTTTTGGATGAGATGAACATTGAATCTGTAGACTAACTAAAGCAAATTGCCCTCCCTAATGTGAGTGGGCCTAATTCATTCAGTTGAAGGCCTGAATAGAACAAAAGACTGATCGCCCCAGAGCAAGAAGGAATTCTGCCAACAGAGCCTTTGGACTGGCACTGCAGCTCTCCCCTGGGTCTCCAGCTGCCGGCCTACACTGCAGATGCTAGACCTGCCATCCTCACAATAATATGAGCCAGTTCTTTATAATAAATCTCTCTCTATATGCGCACCCTATTGGCTCTGTTTCCCTGGACAACCTTAACAAACACAGAGTCTTCCCAGACCCCCTTCTCTCTCCCAGAGTCTGTGTCTTTCAGGAAGAGGTGGCCCAGACTCACCGGAGTGGCACCCCCTGCCTCAGGTGACCCTGACACAGCAGATTAGGCACCCTTGGTAGGTCTTCTGCTATCCATAATGAGGTGTGATGCTCAGGGGTGCCTGGCACTTCCCCACCGTGAGGCCCTGCTCTTTCTGCGACCTCCCAGCTCCACCTTCCATCAGCCTGGCCTCCCACAGGCTGCAAGAACTCAGCAAAGAAGTCTCTCCCCTCTGGCTGGTTGACTTTTCCTTCCAGGCAGATAAACTCAACTCTCTTGCTCCTTCTTCATCCAGGGCATCCAGGACTTAGACAGAGCGAACACACCTCAGAGAACTCACCAGTGTGGTGCTGTTCTTCCTACTCAGCTCCTCGGGGCCATGGTGATGCCAGGGAGGGGCTGAGACCAATGAGAGAAAGAGAGAGAGGGCCCAAGGGCATATGTGTGTGTGTGTGTATGTGTTTTATGTGTGCGTGCATGTGTATGTGTATGTGTGTGCATATGTGTGCATGCCTGTTCGTATGTATGCATGTGTGTACATGTATATGTGCATTTGTGTGTATGTGTATGTGTGTGAGTGTGTATGTGTGTATGCTTGTGCGTATGTGTGTGCTCACACACTCCATGCATCTGCGATTCAAACAAAATGGCTTTGTTTTTATTGTCTTACATACAGAGGCAGAGTTTTACCTTTTGCAAAAGTGATGTCCAGGGCTCCTATCTCCCCTGGGTAGTCAAATGCCCAGAAAAGATAGTTGTGACTATTACCTCCAGTCCTTGTCCTTGGTAAGAAGCAGACCTGTTTGCTCACAGCATGCATGCTGTGTGCCTGCCTCGGGGAGCATGGAGGTAAGTCAGGCCGGCATGGCCAAGGACATGTGAGGCTGATGTTCTAACTGGGGAAGAGACAAGACACAATAAACAGATAATGGCATAGGGCAATCACAGGTTGTGAAAAGTTCTGTGAAGGAAATACACAGGGTAACGACCAAGACAGCAGCAGAGGGAACGGGGTCCTTTAGGCAGGACAGTCTGGGGAGGGGGAGCATTTGAACTGAGCCTTGAGGGATGGGAAAGCAGCCATGCAATAGCTGAGAGTAGTGGGGGGCAGAGAGGGGACAGCAAGTACAAAGGCCCTGGGGAAGGAGAAACTTTGGCATCTTTGAGGCTCCGAGTGGCGGCTTATGTAAACAGAGGCATGAGTAAAGGAAAGAGTACACAGAAGTGAGGTGGGAGATCCTGCAGGGCCAAGTGCTTTGGGACAGAGCAGGCTAGTGGGTGAAGGTGGATGTCACCCTGGGTGAATCCTCTCAGTGCAACATAAGCAACATAGCAACATAGCAAAAGACCAGGGAAGGGCACAGAGAAGGAAGTAATGCATTCTGCCGTGCATTCGGAAAAGCTTTGAAGTTTGAGCTGGCTTCAGAAGGAGGAGGAGGAGATTTCCGGGCAGAGAATGCGGTAAGGAGGGTCCTGAAGCCCAAGGGTAGGCTGTGGCAGGGTGGGATGGGGCTCACTGAGCCACCAGCACTAGGAGGGCTGAGGAGTCGCTGTGGGTGGGGTGGCTGACCTTGCACAACTGTGTTAAGGACTTGGACTTTACCCTGGAAGGGATGGAAAATGCAGTCAGGTGTTTACTGGAGCCCTGGTCAGGCTCTCAACCCCGCAAGGGTGGGGATGGGCTTGGCTGTGGCTAAGGACAGCTGTGGAGCATGGGGATGCACAGGATCCTCAGGGGGCAGGGGCACTGCCCAGAATGGAGGTGCCAGGGGTTAGGCAGAGGCTGGGACACAGGGGCTGGGAAACCTGGGGTCCTGCCACCAGTGCACCTGCCTCTCAGAGAATCACAGAACAAGACAGGAAGGGGCCTGGCATTGAGAGACAGCTCTGTGAGGTGACGGAGGCTGCTGCTGGTCCTGGCACACCTGTGTATGTGCACCCATCTCTGTGTCACTGTGCACATATATGCAGAAGCATCAAAGTCCATGTTCTCACTGTGCATATGTGTGGGTGCACACACATCACCTGGAACTCACGTGCAGGGTGAGCATGCACGGGCATGTCCACATGAAGGCACACACATTTGCCAGGAGTGCATGCACATGACTGGATGCTGATGTGCTGGATGTGTCATCATTTTATAGAGGCAGAGAGCAAGTGACAGCAAGGTGATAGACCTGCCCAGTGTTGGTTGCAGAGCTGTGAGTGCTGGGGTGCACGTTCTTGATGACTGTGCTATGTTTCTGCGTGTACATGCATACAGATTGTCTGCAATCATGTATGAAGGCCATTCAATTAGGGGAAAAAAGAAAAAGAAAGAGCTATATTTAATTTTCAAAATAGCATTTCCCAAATAGCTTTCTCTGGTTTGGGGCCTAGAGCCCCTGGATTTGCGGCAGCCTCAGGTCCATACCCAAAACGCATCTGGCCTTGGCGGTTGTCTCATTTCATCTCTAGAGAAAGGATCCTCACTAAATAAATGCATCTGCCTGGACCATTGTGGGGCACCTTTAACACTCCCTGCTTTGAAAAGGGAGCAACCTGTCTCTGGTGCCTTCTGACCCATCAGAGCTAGTTGCTTCATGAGAAGGAGCTATTCCCCTATCTTGAGACTCTTTAAAACAACTCCTCTAGACACTTGTAATAATTCTGCTTGACCTGATCAGAGACAAACCTCGCTTGGGAATCGAATTGTGGATCTGTTAATTGAGAGCTGCAAGCTGGAAGCTTTAAAATGTACCCCTGAGGTGAGGAACCTTTCTCTGTGCCTCTTGACATGGCCCCTTCTGCTCATTTCATATTTCTTTTAACTAGTAAAAGGATGTTTCATTATCCAGCCACTACAAAGAGCAGTAGCAGTCTTCCATATGTTACGAGTGGTAGGGAAAAGCCTTCACCAGCTGGAATATGCCAGAAAGTGGTATTTACACAAAAGATAAAATGCACTTTACAAGAGAAGTGAAAATAGATGGGTTGTTCCATTTTCTCTAGGGGGGAATAAAAGAAACAACCCAACATAATCCTCAGGTGTGTCCCCGTGTTTCCTGTCCTACTACTCCAGAACTTGGGTTTAGAATCTATAATGATAACTTAGTGTCTTTGATGCCAGGAAAGTAGAATTGACAACAGATGTTTGAAACCAGAAGTGGGACTCAAGAATTTTGCTTTCAGATCATGTTTTTCTGTAGCTGGATTAAAATATTTTAAAAAAAGTGTCAACATCAGAAACCCATATTGTTTCTACCTTGATTTATCTCAGGCTTGGAAAGATAATCATTGTTTAAAGTAATTAGATATCAGGTGGTCAAATCCAGCCCCTGATATTGGCATAGGGTCATGAGTAGCCAGCCTTCCTACCCGCTCTGGCTGCAGCCCTGGAGTTGCAGCCTGGTTTCCCGGCTGGAGCTACGTCTGCCATGTGAACACACACTGGAGAGGCCGTCGCCCACTGGTTAAGGTTGGTGCTCAAGGGGAAGGACTTTGCACCAAGTTCTTCCTTAATGCCCCCAGGCGAAAGGAAGTCTGTTACACTGAACTCTGTTCAGGAGGAAGCTTCTACTACAATTCCAATTTCAGTCTCAGAAAGAGGATGGTTGTGTGTTTTCTTCAATCTAACTGAAATTCTCTCTATAGTCATTTAAATCCACTCTCCTTCACTCAGCTCTCTGTGAATAACAGGTCACGTTGCTTTGTTCTGTCTCAGTACATGGCCACACATCCCTCCCAAAGGACTCGTTGCTCATTCCTCCCACAGTTTGGATGTTGCTGTTGTTGTTAACTAGCTTTATTAAGGTATAACTTGCAGTTAATATTAGTTACCAATTTGAAGTGTATAATTAGAGGAATGTTGACAAATGCCTATGGTAGTATACCCATCACCACAATCAAAATAGGGAAGATTTCTCTGATGTCCCATTTCAGCAGCCTTTTCTCCAGATCCCTGGGTCTTGACAACTATAGATCCATGTCTGACACTAAATTTTTTTCTTTCCTAGGATTCATATAAATGGAATCATACAGTATGTAATCTTTGGTGTGTCTTCTCTCATTTAGCGTAATGCTTTTGACATTTGCCCGTGTTGCTGCCGGTATCAGTTTGTTCCTTTTCATTGCTGAATAGTATTTCATTGCATAGATGTACAATAATTTATTTTGTTTTTTACAATTGTGAGCTATTATGAACAAAGTTGCAGTGAACATTCTAATGGAAGTGTTTGTGTGGATACACATTTTAATTTCTCTGGGATAAATACATAGGAGTGTGATGGCTGGAGCATATGGTAAGTACGTGTTTAACGTTATAGAAAACTGCCAAATGGTTTTCAGAGTGCCTGTACCATTTTACATTTCCACCAATAATGTATGAAAGTTACAGTTGTTCCACATCCTCTCTAACACTGATATTGTCAGTCTTTTAAGTTCTGGCCATTCTAGTGAACGTGTAGGGGTTCCCGTTGCAGCTTTAATGAACATTTCCCTAACGACTAATGTTGTTGAGTATCTCTGTCGTTTATAGAATTAATTGATAAATATCAAACATTTCACCCATTTTATTGTGTTATTTGTGTTCTCATTATTGAGTTGTAAGAATGTTTTAAATACTCTTAAATCAAGTAGGTGTTTTGCAAATATTTTCTCCCAGTCAGTGGCTTGCTGTTTCTTTTCTTAGCAATGTCTTTTGAGGAGTAAAAGTTGTAATTTTGATGAAGTCTACTTTATAAAAATTTTTATTTATAGTTCATATTTTTATGTCATATTTGAGAAATCTTTGCCTAACCAAACATAAAAATGTTCTCCTCTATTTCCTACTTGCTAAAAGTTTTATAAGTTTAGCTCTTGCAGCTAGATCTGTGACCCATTTTTTAATGGTGTGTCTTCTTTCATTTAGCATAATGCTTTTGAGATTTACCCATGTTGCTGCACCCATGGGTAAAATTTGCACTGTAAGTTTTTGTATATGGTGTGAGCTAAAGGTAAAGTTTTGTTTATTTGTTTTGCATGTAGATACCCGATTTTATAGCACCATTTGTAGAAATTACTATTTATGCCCATTGAATTACCTTGGCACCTTTGTAAAAATCAACTGACAATATAGGTATGTGTCTATTGTGGACTATTCTGTTTCACTGATTACTAGCATACTGTCTTGATTACTGTAAGTTTATTATGAGTCTAGAAATCAGGTAATAAAAGGGCTTCATCTTATCTTTGTTTTTATTTTTCAAGACTGTTTTGGCTACATTTAGGTCTTTGTGTTTCCACACACAATTTTAATAGTATGATGGAAATATAAATTCACACATTTAAAGTGTACAATTCAGTGTTTTTTAGTATATTCACAGAGTTGTGCAACTATCCACTGCTAATTCCAGAATATTTTCATCCCCCCAAAAAGAAACCCCATGTTTAGCATTCATCCCCCATTTTCCCTCTGCCAGTCCCGGCAACACTAATCTACTTTCTATGTTTGTATTGTAGGTTTGCCTATTCTGAATATTTTGTATAAGTGGGAGCATAACATATGTGGTCTTTTGTGCTCGCTTTTTTCACTTAGCATAATGTTTTCAAAGTTCATCTATTTTGTAGCATGTGTCAGTACTTCATTCATTTACATTGTTGATAATATTTCAGTGTATGGATAGACCACATTTTGTTTATCCATTTACCAGTTGATGAATATTTGCATTATTTCTACTTCTTGGATATTATGACAAGTGCTTTCTTTGATAAATATTTGAGTGCACATCTTTGGGTAGGAATATGTTTCCATTTCTCTTGGATATACATATACCTGCAAACGAAATCACTGGATCACATGGTAACTGTATGTTAAACATTTTGAGGAGCTACCAAACCATTTTCCACAGCACTGCATCATTTTACATTCCTGCTAACAATGTATGATGGTTTCAATTATTCCAATTTCTCCTTGTCAATGCTTAAATTGTCTGTCTTTTTGACCATTCATGGTGGGTATGAAGTGGTAGCTTGTGACTCTGATTTACATTCCCCTAATAACTAATGATGTCAAACATCTTTTCATGTGCTTATTGGTCATTTTTTATCTTCTTTGTATTAATAGAAATGTTTTTTCAAATCATTTGTCAATTTTTAAATTGGGGTTTTCATCTTTTGATTATTGAATTATAAACATTTTTAAATAGTCTGGATATAAGTCCCTTTTCAGGTATATGATATTCATATATTTTCCCATTTTATGGTTTGTCTTTTTGCTTTCTTGATAGTGTCCTTAATTTTGATGAAGTACAACTTATCCATTTTTTCTTTGGTTGCTGTGCTTTAGGAGTCATATCTAAAATACCATTGCCTAATCTAAGATCATGAAGACTAACACCATTTTTTTCTAAGAGTTTTATGGTGTTTGCTTTTACATTTCAGTCTTTTATTCTTCTGAATATATATTTTGAGACAAGGGTTCAACTTCATTCTTTTGCATGAGGATGTCTGGTTGTCCCAGCACCATTTGAATTGTGTTGGCACCATTGTTGAAAATCAACTGACCAGAAATGTAAGGGTTTATTTCTAGACTCTCAATTCTATTACATTGATATATATGTCAGTCCTTATGCTGGTATCACACAGTCTTGATCACTATAGCCTTTTAATAAATTTGTAACTGGGACATGTTCTGAATACCTCCTATTTACTCTGTTGGTAATGGGGGAATCTGTACCCTAAAGTGTGAGGCAGTTGGTCACATGATACGCAGCACTGGACAGGTGAAAGGATGGCAGTTTATTAGTTACATATACCTACAGCCTAGGGGAGGAGGATACCATACACCATGCAGGATTGCACCAAGGAACAGAGTGAGCCAGCAGACACTGTGGAAGGCAGGCTTCGTAGTAACCAGAGGGTGGAGTGCCCCATGGTTCTCACAAAAAGATGGGATTGGCTTGTTTGGGTTGAGGAGTGGGTTGGGTGCAGCTGGCCCAGCAGACAGAGGAACTAGTTGAGTGGAAACCCTTTCCTATTGAGTAGGGGAGCATATCTGAGAGAGCAGAGGAGCTCATCAGGCCTGTGTGGCTTCTCAATTTTCGCAAAGAAGCCAGACAAAAATTGGTAGAGATCGCATCAAATCTGTAGATCAATTTGGGAGCTTATTGACATCTTAATATTAAGTCCTTAGATCCACAAACATTGGATTCCTCTCCGTTTATTTAGGTCTTCTTTAATTTCTTTCAATAATCTTCAAAGTTCAAGTCTTGCATTTCTTTTCTTAAATATATTAAATGTATTCCTAAGTATTTTATTCTTTTGGGTGCTATGGCAAATGAAATTGTTATTTTTAATTTTCATTTTTAGATTTTTGGTTGCTTGGGATCTCTTATATACAAGATCTTGTCATCTGCAAATAGAGATAATTTTACTTTTTTCCTTTCCAATCTAGATGCCTTTTATTTCCACCCCCTGCCCAATTGCCTTGGCTAGTATTGGAGACAACAGATATTCTTGACTTATTCCTGATCTTAGGGGGAAAACATTCAGTCTTTCACCATTTAGTATGATTATTAGCTGTGAGGTTTTTGTAGATGCCTTTATTAGGTTGGGAAAATTTTATTCTATTTCTAATTTGTTGATTGTTTTTACCATGAAGGGGAATTGGATTTTGTCACATACTTTTTCTGCATCTACTGAGATGATAATGTGGTTTTATCCTTTACTTTATTCATAGCACACATTACATTGATTAATTTTCAGATGTTAAACCAACCTTGTATAACTGGGATAAATCTCACTTGATCGTGGTGAATTTTTAAATATTGCTGCATTTGGTTTGCTACTATACGATTAGGAATTTTTGCATCTTTCTTCCTAAGAGATATTAGTTCTATAGTATCCTTTTTGTCTTCTTTATGGATCACATATACCCGCTTCTTTGCATGTTTACTAATTTTTGACTGCATACTGGTTATATGTTACATTGTAAATGTCTGGGTTTCATTGATTTTCTTTTAAGAGTGGTAGGCTTTGTTTTACAGATAGTCATGTCACTTTTGGGTCGGTTTGATCCCTTTGAGGCCTGTCTTTAAGCTTCCTTGGGATGAGTCCAGAATAACCCCCACTCTAGGGAAAGCTCATCCCTACTACTAAGGTTTGTCTCCTCTGGTATCTTAATGTCTTAGGTGTTCACTGAAGAATCTTCACTGTGGCTAGGTGGAATTTGTTGTGGACTGCATGTTTGTGCCCTCCTCTCCAATTCATATGTGGAAACTCTAACTTCCAACGGGATGGTATTAGAAGGTGAGCACTTCGGGAGGTGATTAGGTCTCGTGGATGGGATTAGGGCCCTTATAAGAAAAGACAAGAAAACTCTATTCCTCTCTTTCTCTTCTCTGCCATGTGAGGATACAACACGATGGCCATCTGCAAACCAGGAAGCAGGCCCTCACTAGACAGTGGATCTACTGATGCCTTGATCTTGGACTTTCTAGCCTCTAGAACTGTGAGAAAGAAATGTTTGTAGCTTAAGCCACCTAGGCTATGGTAATTTGTTGTAGCAGCCTAAGCTGACTAAGATAGAATTGAATGTCTCCCTCTCCTATATGAGCTCTGGGAATCTTTAGCTTATAACTCCATGGTATTCTCAGCCAGCTTTGTGGAGATTCATTCTAAACATGCACATCCTAATAGTCAAAAACTCTCAAGAGGATCCTATGTAGGCTTCTGGTGCTCTTTATCTGCATAGTTCTAGATGAATCCATCACTCTAAGCTCTGATCACTACCTTCTCAACTCAGTGAGGCCACCAGGCTGTTTGGATTTCTCCTCCTCACTGAATCTTGAAATTCTCTTTCCAGGTAGGATAACAGCACATTTGTAGGGCTCTTCATATGTGTTTCTGTCCTCTCAGGGATCACAAACTCTGAAATAACTATTGTCAAATGTCTCAAAACCATTGTTTTATATATTTTGTCCAGTTGTTTATGACAGTAGGTTAAATGTGGTCCTTATTACTCCATCATTGCCAAAAACCAAAATTTGATGATGTTTTCTTAACAGTAGTCCTTGTCAAAAATAATGAAGGAGCAGTGTTGGAAGGTAAAAAGGACATTTCTGAGCACCCCAGGGGAGGGAGCCTCGATCTTTCAGGTCTTACATGGTTGTTACTGGATATGGGAGTGGACTTGATAGCCAAATGATTAATACTAATACAAACTTTGTCTCTGGTTTTTCCTTGGGAAAATGACAACTGATTTGAGTGCCTAAGTGATGGATGCAGCAGAGAAGAGCAACAAAGACAGAAACTTGGATATGGCCTCGAGGCACGTTGAAGATGCTTATTACCCCCTTATTGGTAACATGCTCCATTAATACTAACTGAATGAGTGGATGAACAAACAAATGACTGAATGAATAAATATGTTATGAGCATGAACCCTACAACAGACCTTGGAATTTTAGAAAGTTACAGACCCTACAATGACAGGCAGTTTAAGATTGGAACTTCATTATTAATAATACTCTAAATAATTAATTTTGTTCATTCTTACCATTTTGTAAATACAGAGGTTAAGTGACTTGCCCAAGTCCACATGCTAATTAGTGAAAAATCAACACCCATTGAGTGCTCTGCCCAGTACAACAGCTTTGAAAGGTCTCCCAGATTGCAGCTTATACTTAGGGTCTTGGAGGAAGGGGGGAGCACAGGGCTGGGAATCAACATGCCATAGACTCAGGGTCTGATCTATCTTGGTTAAGGTGCTGTCACTGTTCCATGAGAAATATTCCTCTCCTGTCTCTTCTCATCCCCTGATGAAGTCAAATCATCTTTGTAGAGAGAGGTCCTTTGTGGCAGTTCTTTCTATTTTTCATGTGAGCCCTTTCCCTGCCCCTGTGTCTTTATTTCTACTTCTGTAATAAGGATTTATAATCCTCCATAGCCTTTGAACAGGAAAAATGAGGCTCATTGCTACCACCCCCACCACCCCCACCCTCACTCTCTTGGGCCCTGCGTGCAAGGGCAGTAATGGCCTGATCTGTGGGACGGTGCAGCCCCCCGGGTGGGAATGACAAATTGCACATGAAATGAGTCTGTATAGGAGACAGGATTTATCTCATTCAGGAGGTAGATAACCAAACTGTATTGCTCATGCTAATTTTTTTTTTCTCTTAGAAGTATCTTGAATCTTGTTTTCATTCAACATCTCCAAAGAACAAACATTCAACTGGTTAGCTAGGTCTGAAGCTAAAAGTGAAATTTGTAGTTAAGAGTCTAATCCCAGATTTCCTACTGTCCTAAGAGCTCTTGGGGCTGAGATGAGTCTGCCATCACCTGTACAGGGCTCCACCTCTTTCAGAATGCCTCTGAGCCACTTGAGACCAGGTTAGCAACTTTCAGGAAGTGTTGGGCCAAGTGTGCATCTTTTACAACTTAGGTTCAGGGTGGAGAGTCCAGGCGGGCAATCCAGCATTGACCAGCAATAAGGGGGAGACTCTTGGAGGATGGGCTCCCTAAAAGGTAAATGCCCTGAGTAACTGTCTGGGATTATTCTTTATCATCAGCTATTGTTCTGCTGTCACACAACACTCTAGGATTAGAAGGAACAGGAACCAGGAGTGGGGGGAGGATGGGCTGAATGTGACTGAGTGGATCATCCTATTGGAGGACAAGGCAAGAGGAAAAGAATCGTGGCAACGTCAGAGAAGACCCCAGGTACAGCTCTCCCTCTCAGTGTTATTCATTTTATTTATTCCATTCTGCTTAGAGCTTACCCTGGGCTGCAGACATTTTTCTAGGCAACCCAATTTGTGTCTCTTCACATTGTTGGGTTTAACATCCGCGTCTGATAGAGCCTTGTCCTAGACAGCCAATCTCTTGTCCATTTTAAAAACTTTCTTGGAAGAATTCAGATTCCCCAGGGTAATCTGTTCTAGAATCTAATAACCTTTCCTCTCTGAAAGATTGCATTTATTTATTTGTCTGTTTGTTTCTATATTTATTAAATATGACCTGGATTCCCTGACACTAATGTTGTTTGCTGCTTCTGCAAATGATCAGAGGCCTAGCTCTGGGAACGATGCACAACCTCTCCCTGCTTGTGACTTGGGTTTTAAAGCCAGTGTGACAGGGTTTGAATTCTGACTTTGCCCTTTATATACCTTGCCTATCTGTTAGCTGTATTGCAACCAGCAGGATACAATCAAACATAGGATAGATTTACTGCACTCCACAGTAAGACGTGCCAGAAGACCACAGGCAGCAGAGCACCCGGTGCAATCTGGAACAATGTCATTGACTTTCTCCTCATGTGGGCATGGGTGGGAAGGCTGCACTGGAGCAGAGCTGCAGTTGGCCTGTTAAAGGACCAGACCCTCCACACTCAGTCTGCATCCTCAGCCCATTGTGCTGGGTGCTAGCACTTGCCTCACTGTGCTGGCCGTGTCCATCTGCCTCTGCAGACCCCGGCCTGAAGGTTCACCTGTATACCCTGCAGCAATGGGCTCCATCAGTGGAGAGAACTGGCAACAGAGCAGAGAGGAGGCAGGAGTGGGCCAGGGTATTGATCCTGTCTCTTTCTCCTACAGTGCTGTGGGCGTGCTGCTTCCCTCCAACGGGGCACAGCTCTCTCCACTCTGCTTTCTCTCCCCAGCTTCCAGTACCTGCTTTCTCCCCTTTCCCTTCATGCCGGGGCAGGCAGGGGTGGCAGTAGGGGGGAGCCCTGCTGTTACTAGTCTTAGGGAATTGATTATTTTTAGTGTTTTCTCTACCTCTGCTCTCCCCTGCATCAATAGCTGCTCGAATTACCAATTTAAGCGTGCCTGGATATACTTCTCGTGTGGATGAATTGACACCTCACAAAAAGCTGAGCCTTCTTGAGAGTGGGTTTATGGTGTGGCAGAGGACTACTGTGACTGTGGGCTGGAAACAGGAATATCGCTGGGACAGGGAGAACAGGGGAGTTTTCAGTACTAGCCCCAAACAAGGAAATACTTTGTTTATGTTCCTTCCCCTTTCCTGCCTCCCAACTACCCCAAGTAAAATTTGAAGAAATTATAATCAAAGGTGGTCTTTGAAAGAAAAACTAGTCCTCTAAGGCCTGCCTGAGAGTATGTGAGATGGGAGAGAGGGGAACTCTTGCCCCTTCACAGGGTTGAGGTGCAGGTTTTGTGGTCATGGTGGAAGGACTTCCTTCTTTGAGGCTCCAACTGCAGAAGGTGTAGTGGTGATGGGCACAGCCCTGGCGTCACACACCTTGCTCCAGATTCCAGCTCCTCTGTGTCCTTGGAACATGTTGGTTAACTTCTTGGTGTCTCAGTTTTATCATTTATAAAGTAGGCATAATACTAGTACGTACCTAAGACTGAGGATTAACTGAGTTAATCACGTAAAGTGCTTGTGAAAATCTTGACATAGAGTCAGCGTTCAATATAAACTAGTGGCGGCTTCCTGTTCTTGTTTCTGTTCTTGTTCTCATTTTCTTCCCCCCCTCCCCTTCCTCCCTCTCTTTCCTTTCCCCAACCAGGTGTCTCCAGGAGGCACTGGCCAGTCTAAGACCCCAGGGCTTGGTGAGGGCTCTGCCTGTGGTTCCCAAGGTTACAAGTTCCAATCCTGAATTTCTCTCCATCTTTTATGCAACCTCCAGGAGAGGTGTTACATCTTGCACAAACTTCCATTTTACGAATTGCCCCCTCTTCAAAAGGGCAGAACATGATTCAACGATGTGTAGGGAGTTGTGACCTTTCTAAACATTTCAGACACAGAAGAAACTGCCCATCTTTGGGTTTAAGCACACCTCTGTTTTTGTACTGTGTCACTTGATTTCCTTAAAGGTTTATAGCAAACCTTGCTTATAGGTGCCAATATTCACTGGAAATTTCTTGTATTTGGTTCAATGGCCAAATGGGAAAAAAAAAATCACCTTTTGATCCTCAGATACCTTGAGCTTCTGAAGCATGTTCCCACCCACTTTGCACGTTTTCTCTCTGCCCTAGCACTCATGTCCCGCCGCTCATTCGGGTCTCTGCTCACAGGGTGCTTTCTCAAAGAGTTGTACCCAGACTCCTTTCTGACAGCTTCAGTGCCAGCCTCCCATCACTCTCTTTCCCTCACCCTACCTGGTTTTTCTTCCAACTTGACTTTAAATTATGTGTTTGTTTATTGTCTTCCTTCCTACACTAGAATATAAGCTCCTCAGGGCTGGGGGCTTTTCCTGTTTGTTTTCCCATGTCCAGGAGTTTGGGAGACTGTCTGCTGGTACTTCTGCATCCCCTCCACCCAGCTCCCTTCTGCTCTGGGCAGTGGGAGTTTGAACCATTTGAAGGCAGCAATGGGGACCCTGACTTTGGGCTCCACTCCGCTCCAAGGGGAGCCCTGCAAGACCATTGGAGGGTGGGAGGAGAGTGAATTCAGGGTCTTGGTTCTCCTGGGTCCTGTAGTACTCTTGAGGCCTAATGGGATCCTAGCTCCCACCCCTACATTGATAGCCCTGGGAAATTGCAGCATCCCTTGTGGATTTCCCTATTTATAAGTGCCCACACATTTGTAAATATCTCCTTTATTAATCTCCTTATATTAGTCTTCAAGCTGCCCACTTGTTTCATGCCTAAAACCTGACAGATTGTGACAACTGTTCTTGGTGTATATCAGGGACTCAGGAATATTTATCTAATGTTTTCCAATAATTGGAAACTAAGGATGGTAAATAAGACTTGTTCTGTGATGCCAATAGGAGCACATTCTTAAATGTAGAAAAATTACTGAAGTGTCTATGAACATATTGATGGGAAACGAGTCCCCAAAGTATTTCAGAATTTAGAAAAAATAGTGGTTTCTAACTAATTATGTTTCTTGTATTTCTAATCAATCAGAATGAAGAATACATTTATAGATGAAGCTTATTCAAGATCTCTGACCTTGAAGCACTTTTTGGTGCTTCATCTGCTACTCTTATGTTTTTTTCTCATTCTTATTCTATCTTTTCTAACCCCTAAAAGCCTCAGATACAAATGTTCCCATACACGTTCTCAGTGAGCTGAATTAATACCCGATTTTTAATCACATCTTAAGCAGAACCCTCAAGTAGCCAAAGGCAAACAGTGGGTCCATTTGAACAGAGCAGCTGAAAGTGGGGCTGGTTTGGCCTGCTCCCACTCACAAGTGAAGGAACGGCCCTCTGTGATGTCTGCAGGGCTTGAGCAGTCTGGGCCTCCTGAACTGTGAAATCTAACAGCTGAAGATCCTTTCCAAGATGAAACACTGCATGATGATACAGGACAGGACCAATAAAGGCAAATAAATGGAAGGTCCAGATAAACATGGAGGAGGGACAGAGCTGGGTGACCACAGGAAGTGCTAAGCCATATTTTTGCCCACTTTACCAAAGTAAAGAAGAGGGAACTTTAGATGTGATTCTGCAAAAGCTCTTCTGATCTCTCTTCCTGCTAAAAGTCAAGGAAAACTAATTTCATATACAAGTGGGCAACAGAAAAGGATGATGGCTGAATTCCATATAATTTTTTTTGTAATTTAAATTCATTTTTATTGTATATATTTAAAATAACTTTTTTTTTTTTTTTGAGGCAGAGTCTTGCCCTGTCACCTTGGCTAGAGTGCAGTGGCATGAGCATAGCTCACTGCAACCTCAAACTCCTGGGCTCCAGCGATCCTCCTGCCTCAACCTCCCAAGTAGCTGGGACTACAGGCACGCACCACCACGCCCGGCTAATTTTTCTATTTTTAGTAGAGATGGGGTCTCCCTCTTGCTCAAGCTGGTCTTGAACTCCTGAGCTCAAGCGATCCTCCCTCTCCAAATATTTAGGAAAATAGTAGAAAACATGAAAATTAGCATAAAAAGAATTAGAAAAATTCAGAAAGGAGGAAATGTAATTGAGAAAAGGAGTAGAAATAAAAGAAAAATAAATTTAAAAATGAAGACTAAATTAGAAGTCAACTAAAAACAAATAAATCCAAGAGATTATGGCTTAAGAGAAATAGAGGGTAAGAAGAAGGGGAAATTGATCTTAACCTTTAATTCACTCAACAAACAAAAATAATTTCCAATACTGAAGATTTAAACTTGAAAAATAAAACAAAAATAAATAAAATAATAAAATATCAATAAAAATAAAATAATAAAGATTCTAGTACATAACATAGGAAAATATCCTGATGAACATAGGTGGGAAGGCATGAAACTCAAAGCAAACAAGCAATAAATTGGATTGCATTAAAATGAAGACTTTCTGTTCATTTCTGTTCATTTTCATGAGAGTGAAAAGACCGGCCAGGGTGTATCAGAAGATGTGTATATTACTTATATCAAGCAAAGGACCTTCATCCAGAGTACATACAGAATTTTTCAAATCAATAGAATGGACAAAAGGGCAAAGTACTTGAATAGCCATTTCACACAGCGGGATATCCAAATAGACACCAGATGTACGAAAATGTGCTCAAACTAGTTTGGTCATCAGGGAAATACAAATTAAAGTCACAATTAGATAACACTGTACACACACAGGAATGGCTAAAATGGAGAATACTGGTACCATCAAGTGTTAAAGAACACATGGAACAACTGGAATCTTTATTTCAGAGGGTTGGAATATGGATTGGTAAAACCATTTGGAAAACTGGTCGACAATATCTCCTAACGTGTAGTGTATGTATATACTATGGTGACCCAGAAATTTCACATCTTGGTGCCCCATCAGACACACAAGATGCATCAGACCCCAACCATCAACAGGACTGAATGTGGCAGCATTATTACTAATAGTCTCAAATAAGAAACAACTCAAGTATCCATCAACAGTAGAAAACATTGTGACATAGCCGTACAATGGAACGACATACAGCAATGACAATCAGCCGTTGCTACATGCAACCACCTAGATGTGCTACAAACAAAATATTGAGCAAAAAAGCCAGATACAAAGGTTCTGTGTATTCTACTGTTCTGCTAGACTGTTCTATTTCAAGATCAAACCAGCTGGAACTAATTTATGGCATTAGAAATCACAACAGTGTTACCTTTGGAGAAGGTGTAACTAGTGACTGGAATAGGATAAGGGGACACTCTTCATTGTTTTTGGTGGTGGTGGTTACATGGGTGTGTTCACTTTGTGAAATTCATCATAATCTACACATATTTGAGTACTTTTATGCAGTATGCTATTAGTCAGTTTAAAACTTTATTTAAAAATCATGAATATTATATATTATAAAATATATAAATATATATATAAATATATAAAACCATGACACTTATACAATCATATACAACTGTACCAATTTTATTTAAAATTAGATTCTTCTCATACTCTACTATCTACTGCTCAGTGTAGACTAGCAAATGGGTACTGCCAATTTAAAAACCAAATCTAAACAACTCTTAGGATTCTATTATGGTCCTCATTAGAATTTAAGCATGCATTAGTCAGGTACCCATTAAGAAAGCTTTTAGATGAAAATTTCAAGGTGTTAATTGATCCTTCAGGGGCATTTGAAGTTCACTTTCCTTTTGTAGTTTCTTTGAAGCTTTGATTAGCTTCAACAAAGACGCAATCATTTATGGAAGTTGAGTCCCTGATCTAACTGATTGAATGTATAAAAGATCTCAGTAAATATGCTCAAAATGAGATTGACCTGCATTTCATGGGGTTCACAAAGTTTCCTTCTTTCTAAGATTTATATATTTCCTTTACCCTTTGGAATATTTTCCTGGTTCTGGATTATACAACAGCAGAAGCGTTAAGTGGCCTTGGAAGCGGCACTCCACCATATATTCATATAACAGAGTGGTATCTCCTCATGCTGCAGGTGGGAGATTCTTTCCAGGGCTGACACATTTAGGTAGGGTCAGAAATGATGCGGGCTCCAGAGCTGGGCAAGTGTCTCAATTTTTCTTGAGCGCCTGTGTATATGTTACCTAAAAGGGAGTTAATTCTATATTTCCATCTCGGGAGCGAGATAAGTAAGTTACACAATCCCACAAGCGCAAACACCAGCAGTGTCCTTTTGCCCTTTTATCAGCCATCTTTTGCCAGGTGCTGTGGAAACCAAAATGAACAAATCTTGTCCACAAAATGAATTCATGACACTGCAGCGAAGGCAGACCAGTAAATCTTCCCCTGGAGTTGCACAGGACGAACCTACCACTGTGCTGTGCAGTTTAGTCGCTGACTTGCTTGACATCTCCCAAAATATCAGCAACACAAATCTTTCCTACCCTTTACTAGGGTGGGAATGGAGGAATGGTGTGTGTGTGTGTGCGCGTGTGTATTTGTGTGTATGTGATAGAGAGAGAATTTTTATAATGAAACTGCTTACTAATTTTTAAAAATTTATGTAAATTCTTCTGTTTCTATGTTCATGATCATGTTGTTTACAGATAACGTTTATTTCCTTCTTTCCTCCCTCATGTATTTTATTCCTTTATCTCATCTTATGCATTGGCTAGAACCTCTAGTATAATATTGAACAGAAGAAATAAGAGCAGTTATCTTTTTCTTGTTTTTTCAATAATTCACTGTTAAGTATGATATTTGTTTTGGGGATTTGATCTGCAAGAATGGAAATTTCATGTCATTCAACATAATAGATACAATTTATAAGATTAATAATATTTCCTTCTATTTATAACTCACTAAGATTTTTTTATCATGAATTTTATCAAATGCTTTTTAAAGAATTACTAAGAGAAGATCATGTAATTTTTCTCTTTTTTTAAGTTAATGTCTTAAATCACATTGACATTATCTCATCTAGAAGGCTTGGGCTATGGAGCTTTTTTATTTAAACAAGGCAACAAAACATAAATAAACACATTTTAAAAAATTAGTAGACTTTATTTTGTAGATGAGTTTTAGGCTGATAGAAAAATTAAGCAGAGAGTACAAAGAGTTACCATGTACAACTCCCTCCTCTGCAACCGTGGCACCCAGTTTCCTCCATTATTAGCATCTTGCATCAGTGTGGCACATTTGTTACAATTGATGAGCCAATATTGACACATTACTGTTAGCTAAAGTCCATAGTTTACATTAAGGTTCCCTCCTTGGGTTGTACAGTTTTGACAAATACATAATACCATCTATCCAATATTATATTATCAAACAGAATGGCTTTACTGACCTAAAATCCCCTGTCCTCTGCCTACTTATCCTTCCCTTTCTACCTCTAACCCCTGGCAACCACTGATCTTTTTACTGTCTCCATAGTTTTGCCTTTTCCAAAATGTCATATAGTTGGAATCATACAGTATTTAGCTTTTTCAGATTGGCTTCTTTACTTAGCAATATACATTTAAGTTTCTTCCACTTTTTTATAGCTTGATGGCTTATTTCTTTTTAGTGCTTGAGAAATGAAAGTAAAATCTTAAGCCCCCCAGTTGACTAAAGGGACCCCTTCTTGGCCTAGGGGACCCCAGAATAACCTTAAAACTGAGTTCCCAGCAATGGCAAGATGGGAGGTCAGCCGTGCCTCACTATGCCCCCTCCCTTGAAAACTGCTATTAGGATCTCTTCCCTAAAGGGTGAAACAGAACCAGCCCTTTCGAAAGACTCACTCCCTGGCTGATTTCAATCACCCTCCTAATGCTGCTCCTCCCTTTTGTGGTTTTGGCACAACAACTGGCCAGCTTTCCTTCTTGATGAGAGACCATCGACCATGAAGTGGTTCTGGCCAGTCTATGAAGGATGTGCACAAAGGGTTTTCGAGTCCTCTGCTTTACCTTTTAGCATCAGAGGGCCAAAAACTCCACCCTCAGATAATGCTAACGTTGCCATTTTTTAGACACGGGTCCCACGAAGGGGCAGGAAGCTTGGATTGCACATGTGCATGTTTCTCCTCTCATAAATACTCATGACTCCTCCTATAGGTTGTTCAATATGTATATTTGGCCACTATGCTTAGCATAAATTCCTGTTCCTATTGTCTTTCCCTCAAAGTACTTGTGTCCAGCTTCCGGCTGGAGGCTATACTTCCTAGCCTGTCAGAATGGCCACCCTGCAGGCTGCAATCTTTTATGAGAAATAAAGCTCTCCTTTCCAAATTTATGAACCTTGTCATTCTTCACTTGACATCCTGAACAATAATATTCCATTGTCTGAATGTACCACAGTTTATTTATCCATTCACTTACTAAAGGACATCTTGATTGCTTTCAAGTTTTGGCAAATTATAAATAAGGCTGCTATAACCCATTCTTGTGCATATTTTCATGTATATATAAGTTTTCAACTTATTTGAATAAAAACAAAGGAATGGATTATTGAATTGTATATTAAGAGTATGTTTAGTTTTGTAAAAGACTGCCAAACTGTCTTCTTAAGTAAGTGGATGTACCATTTTGCATTCCCACCAGCAATGAATGGCAGTTCCTGTTGCTCCACATCCTCACCAGCATTTGGTGTTGACAATGTTTTGGATTTTAGCCATTCTAACAGATGTGTAATGGTATCTCATTGTTGTTTTAATGTGAAGTTCCATAATAACATATGCTGTTGAGCATTTTTCATATGCTTACTTTCCATGTGTATATCTTCTTTGATGAGGGGTCTTTTCAGATCTTTTGATCATTTTTATATTGAGATGTTTGCTTTCTAATTGTTCAGTTTTAAGAGTTCCATGCATACCCAAGCCCTCTATCAGGTATGGGTTTTGCAAATATTTTCTCCCAGTTTGGGGTTTGCTTTTTCATTCTTTTAACAGTGTCTTTCACAGACCAGAAGTTGTCAATTTTACTGATGTACAACTTATCAATTTGCTCTATCATGGAGTGTGCCTTTGGCCTTGTATCTAAAAAGTCATCACCAAGTCCAAGGTCACCTAGATTTTCTCCTGTTATCTTCTAGAAGTTTTAGAATTTGGGGTTTTACATTTAGGTTTATGATCCATTTTGAGTTAATTTTCATGAGAGATATAAGTTCTGTGTCTAGACTCCCCCATCCCCTATTTTGCATGTGGGTGCCCGGTTGTTTCAGCACCCTTGGTTGAAAAGACTACCTTTCTTCATTGAATTGCCTTTGCGCCTTTGTTAGAGATCAGCTGACTATATTTTAACTCTCAGGCTTGTCCACACTGAGCCTCTAGCAATTTGTCAATTACAGTTTAAATGCTCCTACCAGTACTAGCCCCGGCATGGGCTTCTGCTCCCAGTAAACTGTGATTCTCTGTCTCCACCTCTTTCTTTTTTGAGGGAGCCCTTTACCTGTGACCTCAGTTCTCTGGGAGATCTAAGGAGAGTTGTTGCTTTTCAGCTTGTTCAGCTTTTTTCTTGTTGTGAGGATGCGAGAGACGAGTACATGTTGGACTGGGAATGAAACTTCGAATCTGCCGTTTCTAAGTTGCTTCCAGACGCACGCCCCGTCCCATGTTGCACCCAGCCTGGAGAAAGTGATGATTTTTTTTCACTTAGAGGAGAAGGAACTGTTATAAAGCACAGTCATATTTAAACATCATCTTGCATTGCTGGGCAATGGCCCTTCCAGCTCCGAAAGTGGGTGTGTGGTTCTGTGAGGGTGCAAAGGGCTACAAGCAGGCTTTGCTTTCCTTCTCTGGGGGCTTTCTCCTATTTGTATAGATTTTGACTGCCTTACTAGAAAACCTACCTTGTTATTTTACAATGCACAATAACACTCAAGATTTGTGTATAGAGTCTCTTCTTGTTCCTCCCTCCCACCTGCAAGAACACTCAACCTTTACATTTGAGGAAACTGTAGGAACCTGCCCCTCATCCCTCACTTGCCCTGGCAGGTGGGCATTTGGGTTCTAATGCCAAGAATGCCGTGTTGCGCTCTAAGATTTATAACTGAAAGCAATCCCTGCAAGCCTTGGCTACAAGCACAACAGTAGCCTAGCACACCCAGAGAGAAGAGTAAAAGACAGCAAGATGCATGTGCCCTGCCACGACCTGGAAGATGGGATGTAGTGCTGCCTCCCTATGACTTGACTTCTGTCCTGCCTTGGGCTCCTGTTCCTGTCCAACCCTCCTGGAGCTTAGCCACTACCTTGCTGGTCAAGTGGCATCTGGCAGACTATCCATCCTGCTGTTACCACTGAACCCCTGGTGTGGCACTGACTTGATCCTAACTCTCAGATATGAAGACTGATGCACTCCAGGCTTCAGCAAAGGAGGCATTGCTCCTAGACTAGGTGACCAATGCCCATGTTGTACAGTATCATGCTCTAAAATGTCACTTGTGTACATTACTAATAATAACAGCTGCATTTCTTAATTGTTGCTAAGTGCCAGACACTGTTCTGAGCAACTTATACACCTCATCTAGTTAAATCATAACTATACCCCTATGTTGTAGGTACTATCTGCAGTTTACATATTAAAACAACCACAACATCAAGCAAAAAGACAAACCTGAGGCTTTGAGATGTTAAGTAGCTTGTCTGAGTTTGCACAGCCAGCAAGCAGCAGAATCTGGTTTGAATCACATGGCCTGACTCAGGAGGACTCCAGCCTAACCACTGTGGCCGCTGGCCGGAGGAGACCTGAGAAGGCATGCAGGCCGCCTCCTACCCGGCATGAACTCTCCTTTGCTCCAGTTCCTACGCAAAGGCTTTCCAGTTTCTGATTACATGCAGGACACCAGCCTATTCGGTGGCTCTGATATGGCTAATTCCTTCCTCATTGCTCCATCAGATCTGCCTCTTCGACAGTCTCACTCATTCTACTTGCTATCTGTTTAAATCTTGCAGGTGGCTTCCAATGTCACTGAAAATTACATCTAAATTCTCTACAATAACCCCCCAGGCCCTACGTGCCCCAGTCCTGTCCACCTCTGCCACCTCATCCCTCACTGCCCCCCGGCCCCTGCGGCATTTCAGCCATGGGCGTCCTCCCTGTGCTGCAGGTGTGCAAGTCTCTTTCTCGTGGCAATGGTGGTTCCTTGTGCACCGTTTCTCTCCTGATGCCTGTGCGTCAGACTTCTCATCATTCAGGTCTTGGGTCCCTTTTCTAAGACAGGTCTTGTATCACCTCAGCACTTCCCACTCCCTGTTACCTTCACCTGACTTTTTTTTTTTTTCCTTTGAAACGATTATCACTATCTGAAATTATCCTATCCCCTCTTGTTGTTTACTTATTTATCATCCTCTCTTCACACTGGAGCATAACATCCAGCAGAGCAGAGACCTTGTCTGTCCGGTTTTCTGCTGCTTGACTCAGCTTTCCAGCAGTCCCTATTGAGGTGCTCAGTACAGAGGGTCTCTATAAACCCTTGATGAGGCAATGAATGAATAAATGTTCCTGCTCTTCCCTTTACAGCAACACAAAACAAGTCTTCCTCATCACATCCCTCTGATCGGGATGGGCTACATAATTTGCAGGGCCCTGTTCAGAATGAAAATGGGGATCCTTGTTCATAAGTGATTAAGAATTCCAAATTATTGTCCGCAGAGCCTTAAACAAGTATGGGGCCCTTCTCACCACAAGGCCCTGGATTATACATCCAGGACACTGGCCCTGCTTCTGAGTCATTTCTTCCCCGGGCTAAGTTTCTTGTCCCTTCTTCTTATGGCCTGGACCCTCTGTGACATGCTCCTCCTTTGTGGTTCCTGAGGTCTCTAGTAGCCTGAATACTTCTCACAGAAGTGATCCATTTGTTAATTCCTCCTCAATATGTGGTATGCAGACCAATAGGTACCATTCATTCCTGGATGTTTGCTCTGGAATTGTGTGGGGTGATTACCTCTATCCACCCACCCTGGATATAGCAACTGAACTTTTTATTAACACAGACTTGAACTCATCTCTGGAATCAATATCAGTGCTGGCTGTTGTCAACCTACTCCTAGGTACAACCCCTTTCCATTCATATTTTAAGTTAGTTAACTAGTTCAGGTCTTCACAGTTGGCTAGGCCTTAGCACTAAGTGCAGAACACTGCCACAAGTAAAATTATTTTTGTTAATTTTTATATATCAAGGACTTTCTGAATTTCGTGGCTCTCATTGGCACGCCAGCTTGATGACTCCACTAATTTTGTAAACTTCACTTTGATCCTTGATCCAGATTGTTAATAAAAATATTGAGTATCAAGAGGATATTTACTTTGAGTATGAAAGTTCCTGCTTTCTCGTCTTCAAGAGATCTTTAGGAAGCTGAAACCAATGCCCATTCTTTTCCTGAACACCTACTGAGTCGCAGGCAGCCAAAACATAAATGTAGGGTGAGGGTTACTGCTGTTGAAGGACCTGCGCGGAGGTCAGCGAGCCAAGATATGATGGAAAATGCAGCCTGACTCCAGGGCCGTGGACGAGCAGTGACGGCGTGCGTGTTGGAGTTAGCGTGCACTAGATTGCACAGGGCAGGGTAGGCTTTTGCTTTTGGTCTGCTGATCAGGAAGCCTGGCCGGAGGATGTGGTGCCCAGTGAGCTTTGAACAGGACACTGTGGAGGACACAGAGGAGAGGAGCGGGTGGGCTTTCCAGGCAGGGGTGAAGGGAGGGGGGAGAAGGTGTGGCTGTGTGTAGGAGAGAGTGAGGGCTGAGGAGGCCGAGACAGGAACCATGTGAGAAGGCTGCTGAGCTTAAACGGGGCCGTTCTGGAGGGGCAAGAGTGAAACATCTGCAGGGGTGCCGTCTACGTGGTGGTCCTTCTAGGCAGATCCTGAGGGTCAGGTGGGGAGGAGCAGGAGGGCAGCGCCGTGGGCCAGAGTGGGGCTAGGTGTGTGGAGGACAAACCTACCCATGTTACCATGCTGCCCAGGGCTGGCTTCTGAAGTAAGACACATGCCTCTGAGGCAGACTGATTCCTACTTCCTGGCCCCTTTCCCTGTCTCCATGCCCCTCTCCATATTTTGAGGCTGGGAGAGTGGCTCTCTAAGTTAGAACCTCATAGCAGTGTGTGCCCAGGGCTGCAGACCCAGGAACAGTGGCCTTGGCATCACATGAGGCTCTCCATAGGTGGCCCTGGAAAGGTCAACAGGCTGGCTCTTGGGGACACACCTGCTCAGCTCCTTCTCCGGGCTGCGCCCCCACCCACTCACCCGCCCCAAGGCCTACCGGGGTCCCTCCAACAGCGCTGTCAGTACAGAGGAGGGGCTGCCGCCTTCCCTGAGGGCTGGAGGGGCTCAATCTCTCTCTTTTCATAACAGTTTGCTGTCTTCCTGCAAACACACTATCAGCCTACCTGTGCCCAACAAGGGATCTAGCTCCTGTCATCTCCCACTTCCCTGGAAGCTTGAAGTCCCTCGAGCTTGCAGAGCATCCCCCACAGCCACTCTCGCTCCCTCCCTTCCTGGCAGCTGCGGCAGAAAGTGGGGCGCTCAGGCCCCCTCTGGGTCCTGGAAGGAGCAGGAGCGGCACTGACTGGCTTTCGGCAAATGTGCATTCCGGAGCCATCTGGGCGGCCCTGAGGACCCTCTGTCTCAGAGTACGTCTTAGGTGCCTGCGGTGACCCAGAGAGCGAGACCAGCCCTGTCGTGTGTCCCCCTGGCCACCCGGAGGCCCAGTGCACATGAGCCATGTTTAACACCCTGTAGACAGGCAAAGCTACAGGAAAATCAGGCTGGCACTTCTTGTGTCATGTGATCTGCGGGTTTCATCTACTGAGAACCTAACGAGGCCCAGACCCTTTGCAGGCATTTGCTCAGCATTTCCCTGGAAGGACTTCCATCAGCCCTCAGGTACAGCCCAGGCCCCTCTTGTGCCCCAGAGCTCACCGCGTTTCCCAGACGGGCCTGTCCTCTCCGCTGCGTCCTCCCGCTGGACTGAAGGATCAGGGGCATGGAGCTGGTCTGCACCCGACCTAGAGCAGGTTATTCATAAAACTTTGTATGTTCTGAATCTCACACCAGCCCTGCGTCGCAGGCATGGCTAGCCCCCTTTCTTACTTTTTCTTCTTTTGGAGGATCTAGGGTGGGAACTCATGTGTGTCTGACTCAAAAGCTCAGGCGTTTTCGTCGGCTCCATGGTGCCCTCCAAGGAGGGGAGGGCATAGGCTTCCTGCTCCTTTCCCTTCCAGGGGGATGTCATGTTGCACTGCCTGGGGCTCTTCAGGATTGTCACACCCACGTCTGGTTTCAAAAGTGCTGGGTGTTGGCATCTCACCACGACCCTCTCCAGTAAGGACTCCCTGAAAGGGAGATGCTACCCTGAGAGTCATCCTCCCTCCTCGGGACAGCCACATCCTGGGACTGTTGAAATCGGTATTACAAAGGCCCAGCTTCCTTGCCTCAATGGGGACACACTGAAGGGCCATCCTGGCCCCAGAGCACCTGGCAGGACTGGCCAAAGCCCCCTCTGTAGCTTCATCATAGCTCAGCTTCTGTGCCCGTGCAGTGTCCATGTCCTTTGTTTCTGTGGGTGTCATTCTAAGAGCCCTTCTCAATAAACCTCCCGCATGCAAATCTCAGAGGCCCAGGTTCCCCTGGGAATCGTACCCACCTTCATTAATCGGTACAGGACATGGTCTTAGGATGCAGACTCGAAATGGGGTTTTCAGGATGCGTCACCTGCTGGGGGCTGGCGATGAGGGTCCCTCACAGGTGGTGGATGGAGCACTGATATTCCTTGGCATGTGGTTGCAGCATGATAGCTCAAACTTTCACTGGTGGTGATCTGGGCTGAAATACTGTGGGAGGGAATGCATTTGTGGGTGCATCTGAACCACCAGAAATAGCCATCTCAGATGTTTAAAAAATTGGGGGTAAATAACAATTACTAAGGACTATGAAACTGGATGATTCTTGTTGGGAGCCAATGCACTGGAGAAAGACGATCCAAGGCAGAAGGGGATTAATCGTGAACATCAGGCAGAGTGTGAAAGCCAGAGCGCCACCTCAGCACCACGCGCGGAGACTCTGCTCCCCTCCGCAGAGGGTGGGAGGGGCTGAAGATTGGACCCAGACTTCCCACGAGGAACAGAGCTCCAGAGAAATTGGAATTATCGACCCTGGAAGGATGACCTTGCCATGTGTAGTCCCCTGATTAGAAGGGTTTGGGCCCTGAAGCTAGGGGTGGGGATATTTAGGTCAGTGCCCTTGAAATATTGAATGCCAGATTCCTCTGGCCCCTCTGGGCCCATGCAGTAGTCCTCTTCTCCCAGCAGAAAGCTAGTGCGTGAAGACACCATGAAGGCTGCCACCTTACATGACAGCACATGCCCCACGATCTGTCCCTGCCTCTTCCCCCAACCATCTTATCAATAACTGGGGTTGAGTCACAAGCTGGGCATGCTGAGCCCAGTAAGGGGAGAAAAGCATCAGCTGCCACAGCAGCTGCAGGACGCGGCCAAAGTGTGCAGGTTCTGGGAGTTAGGGGACTGACTCTGAATGTGTTGGATAAGGAAAAGAATATGAATGTGGGAGCAAACTCCTCTGGCACGGCCCCTAGGGAATGTGTTAATATGCTGCTAGGTTGGCTAGAAGCTTGGGGAAAGGGCTGGGCCACACATTAGGAGAGGTAGAAATGCCAGAACTTCCAAGGCATGTGGTGGAAGGTGAGTCAAGAGGCTCAGAGCAGTGGATGTGTTAAGGTGAGTAAACCAAAATTCCACAACCTCATCAGCTGGCTGTGTTTGAGGAGTTCTTAGAGGAAACTTCATGTATTAAAAAAATAAGAAATGCACTGGTGAGAAGCAATCTTGCATAGCAGTGAAGGATTCTTAGGGGTCTAGAGGTCTGGGACGTGCCAGAACATCCTCTCTAAAATTTAAGAACAACTTATTGCACCTCGTGCTTCCACCACCAAGAAGAAACCCAGCCCCTGTGTGGCTCCTTCAGGCCCGCAGGCAGCACACTCCACAGGTGGCGGTCCTGTTCCTACCCGTATCCTGACTGTGGTCAAGAGAAACGTGGTGCATGGTTCATGACAGACCACAATAGGAGAATCATACGGAGACGCCTAGGATGTGGACCAAGGACATGCCGCGTGAAGCGGAGAATTGTATATATGTCTGAAAAAAGAGCTCTTGGCTTGCTTCTGGGCCCTGGTGGAGAAGGGGTGCCTAACTGTGGGATAACAAATGAGCATGGGACAGGGCCACCCAGCATGAGTGGTGCATGTGGAGGCTAAAGCAACTCCATGTTGGATGCTAACCTGCCACATTGACTTCTGATTAACCCCTGTTCTGGGAATGCCTCTGAGATTTCTACTTTATCTACTGTTACCATAAATCCTGTGCTTAGGCAGATTCATGTAGCATTCTTGTCTTTCCCTGAGGGGCCAAATTCAATTTTCCTCCACACTCCTTCCTTGTGGTACATAAGCCCTGGGCCCAGGGGGCAATGGTGTGGAATCCACCCTCTCCCAGTCCCCACAGCACTTGGGACATAGCTATTGTTCCTAAGTCCCTATCAAATGTTTCTTTCTGAGAGACTGGATATGTCAGCCTCTTTCTTCAGCCTCTAACTCCCTCAGCCTTTGGAGGCAGGTTTACACAGACCTGCTCACCACAGAACAAGCGGGATTTTGTCAGACCCACTAAATCATAGGGTCAGCAGGTCCAGCTACAATTCATCCACATGTGGATTACAACATGGTGCAAATATGGCACATCCAGGAGCAGGTGGGAGCAGGCCCAGAGAACACTAGGGAGCCATGTAAACAAGGGAGCCCTGTATCATCTCCTTTGGGTCCTACCCATGGCCCTGTGGGCAGTCCCATGTGACCTCTTGATGGAATCTGAGAAAGGCCAAGCTTGGTTCACAGAAGCTTAGGTGGGAGCAAGACAAAATGGACCACTGGTACAATACAAGACCACTCAGGGTGTCCCTGAAGACAGGGGTGACTAGAAAGCATCACACTAGGAAGAACTTCAGGTGGTACGTCTAGCCATCCACCTTTGTGGAAAGGAGAGAGGCTGAGAATGTATGTGGCCTCATGTTCAGTAGTATCTTGGTCACTAAAGGTCTGGGAAGGGAAATACTGTAAGATTAGAACCAGGACATCTGGAAGCATCATGTGGATGGATGCAGAGCAGAAGGCATGGAGTTACCCCTCAAGCATCCACCAGGAGCGTCCACGACAGGAGAGGTGCCAGACAACCAAGTGGACAGAAGGATCTCTCCAGTTGGCTTCAGCCAGCCTCCATCCTTGGCAACCCAGGGCCGGGACAATGGGCATCTGAGCAAAGTAGCTGGGATGGCAGGATGGAGGCTATGTAGGGAGCCAGAGTGTGGGCTCCCACTCAGCAAAGCACCTTTAGCTACCACCACCACCACATGTCCAAACTGGTAGCAGCGAGACCAACAGAGTTCCCTGTACTGCAACATCACTTGCTAAAGAGGCCACCAGGGCTCGGTGGCAGGTTGATTACATTGTACCCCTTCCAACTTAGAAAAGACAGAGATTCATCTTGAGTAGAATTAACACATTCTGTGTAAGTGCTTCAGACTAAATGTTTGTGTTCCCACAAAATATATATGTTGAAACCTAAACCCCCAATGTGATGGTTTTAGGAAGTAGGGGTTTTGGGAGGTGATTAGGTCATAAGGGTAGAGCCCCCATGAATGGGATTAGTGCCCTTATAAAAGAGGTCCAGAGAGCTGCTTCACCCTCTTTCCACCATGTGAGGACAGTGAGGAGGTACTATTCCTGGTACTAAACCAGGAAACGAGCCCTCACTAGACACCAAATCTGCTGTCACCTTGATCTTAGACTTCCCAGCCTCCAGAATGGTGAAAAATACATGTCTGTTGTTTATAAGCCTCTAGTTGTTGGTATTTTGTTATAGCAGCCTGAATGCACAAAGAAAGGGTGGTTTGCCTTTTTCACTTATAGCATCTCAGCCAGCACCTCTATCTGAGGGCTCACAAAGCTCACATAGGCTTAGGCTGCCTCAGGAGCACCTTGGTAGGAAGGAGGGAGGGGTTTTTCCTCTAATTCTAGAGTTACTGCTGACAGGACTGCTGTGTCTTAGCCCAGAGCTCTCACAGCTCTGCTCTGGCTGAGGGCTCTTTACATCTTAGTCTTAGTCTGGTGTCTTGAGTAAGGAGATCAGGCTGGCCAGATGAGAGACAGTCTGCTGGATGCTATGCACTTGTGTTTTGTACCCATGTGTGCACTTTGAGGTGTAACGTGTGCATGTGGATGGGGGTGGGGGGATTCCCAGGGAGGACCCCGTGAGTCCCTGTGAGGCTGTCTACTCCTTCTAGGGAGTCCCTGACTGGGTACCTTGCTCTAAGCAAGCCAGAGTCAGATGTCCCTTTCCTCATAGCCCTTCCTCCACCTCTTTGGTGCAGCAGGGGCTTGTGTTCTCCTCCTAGCTGCTCCAGGAGTCCTGGGCTCAGCTTTGCTCTCAGAGCCTCTGCTCCTGGGCAGGAGGTAGAGATGGGGTCTTCCCAGGCCTTCCTTTATCCCTCAGGCTTGACCACCTGGAGCCTGGTAGGGAAACACCTGGTGTGATCTTGGGAAGGGCTGGGGAGGGGTCTCGCACTCCCTGGTGTCCTCACCAGCTCCCTCCTTTCTCCTGGCGCTTTCTGGAGACACTCACTGAGTGTTGCCCACCCAGAGGAGCCTGCAATGGTGAGCCTCGTAGGCTAGATAGGGAAATGGGCAGCATGGTGGTCACCACTGAGGGGTAGGTGGTGGTGGTGAGTGTGGGGGGTAAAGTGGCAAAGGGGTTCTGGAAGGCTCCCCACACCTGGGTTTGGGCAGGTCTCTATTGGACTGGAGTCCAGCGTGGGCACAGAGCTCCAGCACGGGGCGGCGTCACCACAGCATTTGTTAAATGACCTGCACTGAAGGAGTTTTCAGGCCTGGGTGCTCTGAGACACTAACAGCAGGGCAAGCACAGAGTTATCTTCTCTGAAAGGTGCTGCCTGGTGGAGGAAGCAGCAGAATGAGGGAGGCCTGGCCTTGCAGTTGGTGCTTCAGGATAGGTGGGTTGTCTTTTCCACCCTCAGCAGGACTGGGAACAATGGGCTTTGTCCTAAATCTGGGTCGTAATGTCGCATCCAGCCACTCATTCAACAGGTTTTTATAGACCACCTGCTTGGACCCAGGGATCCGGAGATGAATAATTAACCATGTCCCTGCCCTCATGGAGTTTGCCATCTAGGGAGGAAGAAAGCCAGGTGAACTCATTTCAGAGAGGGAGAGCCACCAGTAGCAGAGGGTAAGTGCAGCTGTCACTGAAGACCTCAGCCTTTGTGGGCTTGCAGAGGACGGAGGGGCCCCCTGCCTGCCTATCCCCCAGGCTCCACCTGCAGAGGGCCTGTGGGGCTGTGGACACACATGATTTAAGTGTTGTTGAAAGCTGTGGATCGTTTCCTCAAAAAGGCAGAACAAAACAAACACACACTGAATCTAGTTGTAACCCAAACCTTCTCAGGAACGTTTTAGTGTTTTCCCCCTTGCTTCTGCCCCTCCCTGCCAGAAGTGATGTGTGACCTGCAATCCCTTCCGTACAAAACAGCTCAAAGAGTCACCGAATTGTCAATACCTCAGCTCGGGCCTCAGCCCTTCAGGTGTGTCCTGGGCCCTCTCAGGCCAGACTCGCTTGCACATTTGTAGTGGGCATCTAGGGCTGGGAGGAAGGTGGCAGCTGTGAAAAGGAAGGTCAGAGAAACTCAAAGTGGGGCTAAAATCTGAGGACAGAGTCAATCAGTCATTTTAAAAACTTTCTTTATTTGGAAATAATTTCAAGTGTATTAGAAAAGGACTGCCTTTTCTGATTCGCCTATTTTTAAGATTTTCTTCCCCGTTTGTCTCTCTAGATATACACATATTTTTCTTTTAACCGTACTTTTATTTGATAGCAAATCACATACATCATGTCCCTTATTCTTAAAATAGTTCAGTGTGTATTTCCTAAGAAAAAAATATTCTCTTTTATACCCACAGTATTGTAAATTGACTATTAATATAGAACTTAAATTTACTGGCTGCATTTCAATTCTGTCAATTTATAATGTCTTTTAGAACATTGTTTTTCTTCCAGTAAAGGGTTGATCACATATTATATTGTGATATTGTCTCTTTAGTCTTCTTTAATCTGTAAAAATTCCCCAATCCTTTTTTTTTTTTATTTTATTTTAGAGACGGGGTCTCGCTGTTGCTCAGGCTGGTCTTGAACTCTTGAGCTTAAGCGATCCTCCCGCCTCGGCCTCCCAGAGTGCTAGGATTACAGGCGTGAGCCACCGTGCCCGGCCCCCAATCCTTTTTTTAAAAAATTTATTATGACTGAAATTTCTGAAGAATACAGTTGATTGGCCATTTTTATAAGAAATTCTACCTCCTGGAGATTCTCACTCTGGAGTTTATCTTTGCTCAAACTTTGAAAGGTGATTTTACATATGGGATTTTTGTAGCCTTTAGGGCTACTCAGAGCCAGAATCAAGCCAGAAGTGACAATGTTGGAAATAGTAGGATGTGCAGAGGGACTTTTCTGAACAGAAAGATGTCTGTGGTGAGGGGAGACATGTGGTCCGGCTGGGGCAGGTGGCTGGGGCTGTGTGGTTGCAAGGGAGACACACAGAGGGGAGCTGTCCACTCTCGTGAAGACCCATCACCCAGGTGGGAAAGTATCCTGGGCCAGAACATTGATGAAGGAAAAGAAAAGAAAGGCTACAGTGATGAATTTCAGCAGTTTATAATTTTAATTACAAAACTGTAAGTATTTCAACTCTATTATGTGCTTGTGTAACATGGGGAGATAAATATACATCTCTATCCCTATCATATATCTATTTATCATCAATCTATTTATCAGCTAGCTATCATCTATCTATCTCTATCTAACCTCATTAATTATTTTTAAGAATTATTGAGAGACCAATAGGAATTTTTGGAAAATCAAGAAAATAAGAAGTAAATCTATACACCCACACCAACATATTTCTCTCTTATCTATTTACCATTGACTAAATGACTGTGTTATTTTTAAAAAGTATTAAGAGCCCAACAGGGGTTTTAGTGGAAAGCTAGAAAGGAAATAGAAAATCAGGAACCCTTCACCACAGGTGTAATTCAAAACAAAATGAAGATACTGCTGTCTATGACTCCAACTGCTCTTTTACGAGTTTGGATTGTGTTAAAGAGAAGACAGCACCCATTCTTCATTTAAGGATGTTTTAAGTATGTGGCTTGGGGTAGGGAGTGGGAGAACTAAATTGCTCTGAATAAATAATATGAGACTTTGGCTGTGGGTTGGCTGTGGACCAGGTGAGAGGAGAGACGGACCCTGAGGGTGGGCCCTGCCTGCCTGGAGGAGATGGGAGAGGCCTCAGGAACAGAGCAACCCTTAAGGACTTAGAAAGGAAACAGTTACAGGGAGGTCATTTTTTAAAGAAAACTATTTTCCATGAAGTGAACTAATACCTTCTCCCTGTCATTCTTACAGCATCCTTAATAAAGGCTGCATTGCTTCCTAATGCCTTTCTGTGAAAGTGGATTCTTTGGGGAAAACCTTAAGAAGGTGTTGAGTTCTATGTCTGGGTTGGTGCAAAATAAAAACAGAGTACACAAGGAGGCTGGAGGCGAGGATAGAGGACATCCTGAGAGCACTGGGCATTAGTACATTTCCAGGAAACATCCAGACTTCCAAGGCTGTGAAACTGATGGGGTCAAAGCTGGACCCCGCCAGCACCTGGTTATGTATGGAGCACTTGCACGCAGTGTGTATAGGACACACAGAAAGGCTGGGATTGGAAAAGATGGAACCCCGAGGAGTCTGGAGGGATGAAGTAGGCCCAGGCTGTGCTGAGATGCATCAGGCTGATGACAGCAGGGAGGCTACAGGTTCACCTTTTCCTTTTTGTCCCGTGGGAAGATTTGTTACCAGCCCGCAGCTCTGCAAGGTAGGCCTGGACTCGTGAGCTAGAGCCTCCTTCTCAGCACGCACAGGCCTGAGGCAGTGCTAGGCTCCAGGTGAGGGAGGGAGAGCTCCGTGTTTGTGAGGATCCTTTGTCCCCCATGGCTGAGATCTAACTCAACTTCATGTGACATTTTATCTGTTTTCTATTCACAGTGTGTCATGCAGTCCTGCCTTCTGATTCTTTGCTCCCTTCAGAGGGATCTGCTTTTCTCTACATGTCTGAAAACAGAGATGGAAACCAGATAAGCAAGCCCTAGACTCAACCCTCAGCTTATGTTGGGACCCCTGTTTTCCTGTTCCTTTTCTCAATTTACTAAATTAATGTTGTTTTCACAGGGAGACACCTATAGGAGGAACTCTCAGGAAAGGCTAAAGCATCATCCTTTGTAGGGGGACCATCTTGTCCCAGTTTGCCCAGGGCTTTCCTGGTTTTAGCCCTGAAAATCTCACATCTTGGGAAACCCCTGTGTACTGGGCAAACTGGCATGGTTGGTCAACCTACTTCTGGGGAAACATGTCGGGCAGGGCATGAGTGACAGGAGGGACTAGGGATCCTATCCAAAGCTCATAGGCAAACCTGTCTGTTGTGGCAGAGGGTTCAAGGCTAAAGTCTCTGCTACTGTGGTCCAGTGGTGCCGGAGGGGACTAATAAGGAAGTATAGGCTATCCATGGGAGAGAGAATCTCTACTTTTTTATCAGTTGCCTTGTGCATTCTCCTATCCGGTGTCCTTGGGCTGGTCTGGAGAGCAACGTAGCAGAGGACTGCCACCTGACAAAGCACACGTGCACCTGTGCTTTGTCAGGGCTGAGATTTTTGCACCTGTCTTAAGCAGGGGGCCGCTGAGGATCACAAACAGAAAACCTTTCTTTATTTGGCTTTTTCAAAGAAGGAACATAAAGTATAATTTATCCCTTTTAAAAGTGAATAATGAGGAGGGGACATAGAGCTCCATGATTTCAAAGTGGAAAATATCATAGTAGTATTCAGGAACAATGAATGTCTACGGCTTGCTCAGAGAGAGGAGAGAGACACCTAGGTCCCAGCCTTTCATTCTTTTCTCGCCTTGCAGTGTCAAAACAGGACCAAGGGGAGGATGCCCTTGTCTAACACCACACACTCCTAGGTTGTTAATATTTTCCCAAATTCAGTGTCCTTTCACCTTCCTCACCTGAACTCTCTCTGCTCCACTGTGGCCAGCCTCTGCCCTCACTCTGACTCACTTGAGGTGACCACCGTCCTGCAGGACACAGTCCCAGAGAGCTTAGCTCCAAGGGCCCCTGGTGGTTGGCCTGTTTTGTCCCAACATTCTCAGGCATGGGCCACTCTGTGTTCTCCTGGAGGTGGACATCTGGAAGCACATATTCCTCCGCATGTCCTCACACTGTGTTTTCCCTCAGGAACTTTTTTCTCTTCATACGACCTAGCCCAATCTCTAGGAAAACTCTGCAGCCAGGCTACTCTGGAGCCTGGTAGCATCTCCATCTTTATACTTGATGTCCAAGAGCACCTACAGATGAATCATAAAGACAGCATATTTCCAGATGCAGTTGGATAAAGAACAGAAAGAGGAGTCATTGCCAAAGCAAAAGAGGACAGGCCATGAACTAACATCTCTGAATTCCTTTAAGTCGCTTGCTGAGGAGGAGAACTTGAGTCTTTCTAGAGCACTGAAGGCAGACAAGGGCAGCTTCAAAGCCATCACAGATCCCAAGCTCTAAGGCCTTGGGAGACCTTGAGCTGCAGCAATGGAGCCAGCTCTCTGGGATAGAGAGTTCATGTGACTACAATCCTGGTCTCTGGTAGACGGTCCTCTCTAGGTGCTATCGTTGTCTTATTCAACGTGATTTCTAATGTCCCAAGGCCCAATACAGTCTAAACAATCCCCACTTCTTCCTCCCCCAGCCTCTGCCCCACACAAGCCCCAGCCCCAGCTCTTACCTGGAATGCTGCCCCAGCCCAGTCCCCATGTCTGATTCAGACACAGCCTCAGGACCCCTCAGTCTCTCTCTCTGCTGCTAACAACTTCTCCAAGCCAGATTTGGGACAGTGAAGTATCCCTCCATAGAACCCAGTCTTTCACCCCAGCTGAAACACCACACCTTAAATGGCACATGTGGAAGAAGCAACTGGAAAACTTGTGGGTTTTATCTTCTGAGGTCCGAAGATCTCAGGAAGCCTTTGGTTCTCCAGCTCTCTGCCTTCCCCAAGACAGCTTCACCTGTCCTGTGTGCTAGTTTCCATCTTTCCTGGAGAATTTACTGTCAGCAAGGAGATGTGGAAGCAACTTGAGCACCACCTTCAACATAGGGTCATCCAAAAACAGAAGTACAGGCACACATGACTCAAGAGATGGGCACATATGCACCCTCAGATTACCAGGGACATGTCAGGTGGTGGCAAATGTGGACGCTCATGCTCCTTTGTGTATAGGGCCAAAGCAGCAAGGATGTAAGGAAGACTGGGTTGAGGCAACAAGGAAGAGCCTATGTGAGAAAGTTCCAGGTAGCAAATCATCTGCAGAAGGATATAGGGCTTGCCTGGGGACGGCCCCCAAGAGAAACCTATCAAGGAGCTCAGAGACCTCTCAGTGAGGGGATGGGTTGATTCTGAGAGGAACATACAGGTGACCTGGTGAGGCACTCACAGAAGGACCTACCAAGGGTCCAGGGAAGAGCCCAGAGCAGAAGTGAATGATGCACACCTGGACAGACACTTGGGCAGGACATTGGGGCAGATCCATCAGCAGGACCCCTGCATCTGTGTGTCCTGCATGGCTGGCTGCTCACCTTACTCTCTCCCAGGAAGTCCCAAAGCCCCTTAGGAAACAGAAATTTGGCAGCCTTGGTGAGTCAGGAACCAACTGAGCACCTCTCTGGTGCTTTCTTTCCCCATTCTAGGCCTTTGGCAGGCACTGGAAGCCCACTTTATACGGTTCCTTGTGTGGCAGAGGTGAACCTATCTCTCACAATCCGTGAAACAGGATGGGTTGAGGAAGACCCAGTCCTGGTGCGTTTCCTGTCTGTCTTTCATTCCTCAGCCACCCTCGGCTCAGGGGCACACTCCATAGCTGAACTTTCCCAGCTCCTTGGAGAAACAACCAAGCAGGTCTGGGAGGAAAGGTCATCATGAAAAATTCAGGGCCCCTCCCGGGCACTCCTCTCCTTAACACCTTGGATGAAGAAGACCACAAAGTGCAAACACGTTCTCCCCTGATGTCGTTCCTGGCCTCACACCTGCATCAGTGACAAAACCAAGAGTGATGATGGAAGAAGAAAAGTGCCCGTGGAGACTGTAGCCAGAGGCTGGCCCTGTGTCAGAAGATACAGAGTAGGGGGTGAGCATAGGAACTCCTCCAGGGGCCAATGGTTCTGGGGAGATAGTCAAGGCTGAAGGGTCCACTGGTCCTCAACTAAAATCAAGAGGTCTCTTGAGAACCAGAGAGCTGGGAAGCTTCCCCAAATTAATGAGGCTCTGAGCAGTCCGAGAGTGCCAGTAACCACAGAATGCCTCCCCGCTCCCCACCAGGAATACTGGTGCTCCAAGACCTAGGCAAGCTTCTCCTGAAGACTGTCATGACAGCAGGTTGGAGCTCAAATGTGAGATACAGCTGCAGAACCATGCTTGTGGCTGTGCCATGAAGTGTCCCTGATTCAGACAATCTTACTCCTAAGGGCTCACAGCTCATCCCTATCCCTGAGTGCATGTGCAGGAGGTCTGGCTGCCTCCAGCTTCCCAGGTTATATACACATGTGGGTCAGAGGGAGCCCTTGAGCTTCAGGTCTCAGGAAAGGCAGAAAAAGAATGAGTTGTTTATTTCAGTGGATTTATTCCAGAAGCAAAGGAAAACGTCAGCCAGGTCACCGGAGAAAGCTGAGTTAGTGTCAGCCTCTGAGCAGAAGAACCCAGGCCCTGTTCAAACAAGGGCTGACTGTCGGGTTGGTGGGAAGGGCAGAGGTCAGGGGTACAGGCTGGGCCTGATCCCAGAGAGGAGCTGCAAGCTGAGGCACACAGGAGTGTCAGCACCAGGAACTTGAGGCCCAGTGAGCTGGTTGCTGGACCTTCCTGTGATTACAAGGCAGCTAGACCTCTGCAAAGCAAAGCAATGAGTGTCTTGTCCCGGAGGATGAACTCTTTAGGGAGCACTCTGGGACACAGCCGTACCAGACAAGGGTAACTTGTAATAATGTAGTAGATAATAATAGTTATCCACATGCACTATCTTTTCTATAAAAATTATGGAACATGTGTTTATTTGAAATTATATATTCTGTATGATTGATCTGTTCCAATAAATGCTGTTATTTAAACCAAACAACAATAGAGCCAGCAGCATTGACAATGAGTAGTTAATAGCAGGACCAATTAAACAAACAGTATGTGTGAGAACGATATGACAATATTTTTATATTTCTTTCTGTTCTCTGACAGAATGTTTTCAAATGTGTTTATTGAATATTTACATTTTATAGGCTTTATTATTGTGTATCCTTAAGATACATACATGTACGACCTTTTAAAAGGAGAACATAAATAGGGCAAATTGCAGATATTAAATATAGGCTATATTAAATATTTTTAAAAACAATATTTAAAACAATGATACTTTTCTTTCCTGTGATACATTAAGATACTTTTACTCTTTCTGTATTTTTTTTTCCCAGTACTTTTCTGAACCACCTGCGGCCTTTAGAACGTTTTTTCTTTTCTCTTATGAAGTGGTAAAATGAAAGTCAGTCCAACATAAAATTCACTTTGACTTTTTGACTGTTATCAAGGTGCCAGTCTAATGTGATGGTATCAAACTGAATGTCCTCTTAACAAAAGTGTTTCAGCATGGAATTCTTAGGATTTTACTTACCAGTAGCAGCAGGCTTTGAGGCTTGTAGAAATGAATTTCTAGCTCTCAAAAAAATGTCTGTCTGCTTTGGACCCACATGTTTGTTTTGACCAGTTGGGTCCTCTGTATCCTAAATTTATTACACCCATTCTCCATGTCTCAAGTACCCATTTTTAAACACTCCAAGGCACACTGGATGTCATCATAAGCTAAATCTCTCTTTTTCAGGGAAAGTGATTTTAAAGCACAGAGTAAAACTTGTGAAATTGAAGTTGGATACAAAATAAGTTACAATTTTAGTAAAGAAATGAGAAAATTCTGGTTAACTTGGCTGCCCTTTATGTGTGTCATTATTTTGAATTACAAAATCACTCTTATATCCAAAAACTGAGTCATTTGTCACTTTTTGAGTTTTTGTTGAAACCTACCATAATGTCAAATAACTTGGGTGAAGTTTGTTCATCAAGTTTTTTTGTTTCTTTGGTTATTTTTTTTTTTTTTGGATCCTTACGGTGTCTTCAAAGATCATCAAATAATTTTGGAGAAACAACATGAATTTCTTTTGTTTTACTTTTATCTTTTTCTCTGTTCTCATCGCCAATGTATTTCTAAATGAGACAAGGACATTCTCCTAGTCCCTGTCCCACACTTTCAAAATATGATTTGATAGCCGACCAACATTTTGACAATAATATCAGACAACTTGTGAGCCATGTCTAAGGAAACTATCACCTTTCATTTCTATCCAGTCAAAAATCTCATTAAGTACTTCTGCAGGTTAATGACATACTAAAAAGTGACAATAATTTTCATTCTGGGTGCTTCAATATCACAGGTAAGCAAATTGTATGCCTTTGTAGCAGTTCTGTGCACAAGATGTGCAGAACATTTAGCAGGTTACTCTTCTCATTTTCTTTGGTAAGAAGTTAACAGATTGAATTGAATTTACGAAAGTTTACGTTTTTACTCTTTATGGAATACACAGATATATGAGCAAAATCTACTTTGTATTTGGACAAAATAGCAACAGTATTTTTTTATGTTTTCTGTGGTTTTGTTATTGTCTTCATAGAAATTAAGATAACTAAAAACACTTTTTTCAAATCAAAGTTTTATTTGAACTCAAATGTTCCCCTAAGAATTAGGGGATAATTTTTTTTGTTGTTGATATGATTACTTGATACTGTAGCAAGATCTGACAGAAACAGCTCTACTCCATAAGGGGCCAACACATCTGTCATCAAAATGTCCCTTTGTTTGCCCACAGGCACTTCAGTTGCAACTTCTGAAAGAGGAAATGTAACTTTACTAGTTTCATGGAGCATCCAAGGGAATGATAGTAAAATGCATGTTCACTCATGCCCTATGCCCATGCTAACTCAGCCATCACTATTTAGATCTGAGCTTTGGTATCTTTTTGGGAGATGAAAAACTATTAATTGATTTAGAAATACTTGCCTGTCTCATCCTGGACTTGGGAGATTCTGTCTTGACATGTGCTTTCCCATCTCCCTCTCCACCATGCTTAATCCCAAATTATCTTCTGCATGTTATTCAGTGTGCCCTTTTTTTGGTTACTTACACCCCTAATCCAGTTGTGTGTGTGCATTCATTTGTTATTAAAGTAACACAGACATTCAGACATTTTGGGTGATGTCTGTGTCATACTGATGTTGGTATTATAATCTTTCTCAGTTTCATTATGTGAACTCTTAGAAAACATGATCACAATATTCACATTGTTACAAACTGAACTAGTACTCTCTTGATACAAAGTGTAAATTAATCTGCAGGCAATGTCACAGATCGACTGTTGTGCTCACCATCACAACACAGTTGCACACTTGAGCCATATCGCTCCTAGTGGATGGTCCATTACTGTGAAGTGCAAATTGCTGTTGCCCGTATCAACAGGAAAGCAGCCACGGTGACAATGGAAGACGGTGAATCTCTCACACATCCATTTGATCCAAAAAACAGTGTTGCTTTCAGCCTACCTTTTTTTTTTTTTTGGCCATTGTATGGGTTTTGTACTTTTGCTTCAAACTTCCACATCCTTTCCTCAAAACCAGGACTTCTCACATCATGGGAAGGAGTTTTTAGGATATAGAATTTTCAGTGCTAAAACCAGGGTAGCCCTGGACTAGCCAGGGCGGTTGGTAGCCCCACACAAGGCCTCCTCCTTTCCTTCATGGCCACCTCCCCAGCAGCCTCACGCCCTCACAGGACAGCAGCAGAGGCCTAACTGGGGGCCTGCAACTGAGTCTGTATGCTGCCAGCTCATAGCTGATTGCAACATGTTTCCAGCATTTGGACTGCAGGAGGTGCTACAAGGGAAGCATGTTTGTATTGAAATATCTTGACTCTCAGCATATTTATTTTATTTTACTTTATTTTACAGGAGTGGTTTCCTGCAGCTCTGCCACTGGGTGAGAGAATGTCTCTGCAAATAGTAGTTTTCTTTTTTCTTTTCAATTACAAGTAGCTGCAGACTGGCCAGAGCCCAGAGTCGGCATGCTGTAAATGGTAGTATTCCCAGGTTTTTTCCTGCTCTGCCCACAAAGAAGTGTGATCCTGAGCAAGTCATTCTACCTGTTTAGTTCTTGTTTTCAAATTTTATAGTAAAAGAACCCAAATGACTGGATTAAAAATGGGCAAAGGACTGGAATAGACATATCTCCTAAGAAGACATACAAATAGCCAACAAGCCCATGATAAGAGGCTCAACATCACCAATCACCAGGGAAGTGCAAATCAAAACCACAATGAGCCATTACTTCACACCTGTTAGGATGGCTATTATCAAAGCAAAAAATGAAACCCAAAACATAAGTGTTGGCCTGGCTTTGCAGACATTGGAACCCTCATGCAGTGTTGGTGGGAATGTAAAATGGTACGGCCGCTATGGAAAACAGTGTGGAGGTTCCCCAAAATGGTAAAAATAGAACTGCCATATGACCCACCAATCCCACTTCTGGGTATTTATCCACGAGAATTAAAATCAAAATCTTTTAAATTTTTATTTATTTATTTATTTATTTTTAACTTTTAAATTTCAGAATATTATGGGGGTACAAATGCTTTGGTTACATATATTGCCTATGCACTGCCCAAGTCAGAGCTACAAGAGTGCCCATCCCCCAGACAGTGCGCCCCACACCCGTTAGGTGTGAATTTACCCATCCCCTCCACCCTCGTCATGGCAGTCTGGTAAAATCAGGATCTTGAATAGATATCTGCACTCCCATGTTCACTGCAGCATTATTCACAATAGCCAAGGTGTGAAAGCAACCTAAATGTCCATGTACAAATAAGTGGATAAAGAAAATGTGGTGTGTTTATATATATAAATTATATAAATAAATAAATGAATATATATATCTCTACATGTGCATTATATATAATGGAATATACATGCAAATATTCAGTCTTACAAAAGAAGCAAATCTTGCTGTTTGCAACAACATAGATGAAATTTGAGGACATTATGTTAAGTGAAATAATCCAGATGCAGAAATGCAAATACTGCATGATTCCATTTATGAGGTATCTGAAATAGTCAAATTCATACAAACAGAGTAGAATGGTGGCTGCCAGGGACTGGGGGGAGGGGGAAATGGGGAGTTGCTGTTTGCTGTTTAAATGGTATAACGTTTCAGTTATGCAAGATGAAACACTTGTAGAGATCTGCTGTGCAGCATTGTGCCTATAGTTCCAATACAGTGTTGTGTACTTCAAATTCTTTATGAGGAAAGATCTCACATCGAGTCTTCTTACCTCAGAAAAATGAAATAGAATGAAATGAGACGCCTCTGCCATTCTTTCCTCAAGCTTCGCTGGGTGTTTGCTACCCTTCGTTGAGCACTCTGCTCGGCGCGTCGATGAGCTGTCTATCCAAGGGCCAAGAGGCTGCGAAAACCCATGTCGCATTCCCACCGTGGAGGACAGGTTGGCAGCTGCACCCTCAGCAATCTCAGTGTGATCTGGGGCCCTGGTCTCTGGTGCAGATCAGTTGTTCTCCCCTGATGCCCACAGACACTGAGGTATTGGTTACGTTGTCCCCAAGAGTCCCACCAGGCTGAGAACTTGGAGAGCAGTCTGTGTACCTGATTCTAAATGAGTTGCTTAACCTCTTGACGACACACCTTTAAAAATGGGATGATAATAGAGTTGTGTTTGTATTTAACGAGGTGGTACCTGTAAGGGCTATGTATGGTGCCCATCACCTAGTGTCTTAGTCTATTCAGGCTGATATAACAAAATACCATAGACTGGGCGGCTTACAAACAGCAGAAATTTATTTCTAACAGTTCTGGAGGCCAGAGGTCTAAGATTAAGGTGCCATGAGATTCATTGTCTGGTGAGGTGCGTCCTCACATGGTGGGAGGGGCGAGGGGTCTCTTTGGACCTCTTTTATAAGGGCACTGATCCTACTCATGAAGACTCTGCCCCCATGACTTAATGACCTCCCAAAGGCCCCACCTCCTAATACCATCAGTTGTTAGGATTTCAACACAGGAACCTGGGGGACACAAGCAATCATTCCACAGCACCTAGTAAGTACTCAGTCAACGTTAGCTCTTGTTTTTATTACATTTCAGAATCTGCGATGCCTGAAGGCTCTCCAGGCCTGTCCACCCCTCGGGACACCCCCCATCCCTCTCAGGGGGTGGGTATTCTAGCTCTCAGGCCGCCTTCTGCCGTGTCACCTCATCCTCTGTTCTGGAGGTTTTTTCCTAATTTTAAGTCAAGCACCACTCATTGATATTTTAGGTATTTTTCCCCCTTGCTTTCCTCCTACCACTTCCAGAAATAATGTAGAGCTGCCAATCCCTTTTCTTGCACAGTAGCTCAGGGTTCCTTGAATTATTAACACATCAGCTCCAGCCTCATCCTTGAGGTTTGTGTCTTGGACCAGGGCAGCAGCACAGGAGCTGGGACAGAAGGGCAGGGCTTGGGTGCCCCACCAGGCACAGATCTGGGGTCTCCCCAATCATTTCTGAGGAGCAGCCCCAGCAGCCACAGGAGCCCCTAGGCCTGTGGCTGGTGCTGGCTCTGTGTATAGTGAGGTGGGAGCCCCAGTTCTGGACCAGCGAGCTCAGAAGGAGCTTGGGCCTTTTCTGGGCCTGGGACTCTACTTCCATGCAGGAGGGATTCTGTGCAGCACCTCAGGCAGAAAGCTGGAGCAGATAGGGAGGCCCGTTCAGATGTCTAGACTGACTTGTGCTGCTTCATCAATATCTGTGAGGCGGGAGCCATGGGGGAGCTGATCGACCAATGCTACAGACAAGAAAGAAGAATTCTGCCTCCAGACAAGTGGTGGGAGCCTTTCCACACTCTGCTTTGGATTGGAAATCAAAAGACCTCCACTGAATTCTGATTCTGCTGTGGCTTTCTAGACTGCTGCTCTCGCAGAGACGCTGGGCAGGGGCCCAGTGTGCCTGGTGTAAAGGCTGGTGGGCCCGAGCCAAAACAACTAAGGCTGTGATCTGGCAGGCCACATAACCTCTCCGGGGCTCTTTTTTCCTGTTTATATAAAAAGAGGATAATAATATTTGGTCAAATTTGATAATGTAAGTGATAAAGCAATATTCATGGTTTTTTGTGTTCATTTATTCATTTCATTTGTTCATGCATTCATTCATTCACTGGTAGGCCACACTATGCTAGGTCTATACATTGAGGTTACAGTTGTGAACAAGATGGACAATTGCTTGCCCTTGTGGAATTTACATTCTAGGGGAAACTAGACAATAAACAAATATATAAGTCAGGGAGGAGCCTGCCTATGGGTGGAGAGACTGTGTTGTGTTGGAGAAACCTATGTTTGCCAATCATGACATTGAGCTGGACACACTGCTGCCTCCCAAGCTCAGCAGGTGGGGCCTGGGATGAAGCTCTGAGGACTCCATGGCTGATCACTCTCAGGGTCTCTTTAGCTAATACCGCACTGCTAACTTGACATCCGGTGCTTAGGCAGCACCACGTAGGGTCCTCCGGGGAGAAATGTGCTCGGAAAGACAGAAAGATGGGATCGTTCAGAGCAGGAGATTTGCTGTCAGAGCACGGCTGCGTACTAATTGAATAACCTTGGGCACATTCTTTCCCCTTTCCAAGACTCAGTTTTCTCATCTGCAAAATAGGGATGAGGACATCTAACTTTACAATATGTGTGAAGCACTTAGCCATGACTCTGCATGTAGTAAGTGCTCAATAAATCTTACTTTTAAAATTATTATTATTCTTGGTGGAAAGTGAGAAGTTTTAATAATATGCTTCTTGTTTTCTGAAGTTTACATTTGGGCTCATTCTTGCTGTTGTATGCTCTGTGGGTTTGGACAAATGTATAATGTCTGTATCTACTTTTACATTATCCTATAGAGTACTTTCACTGCCCTGAAAATCCTCTATGTTCTGCCTATCCATCCCTCCCTACTCTGTAACCCCTGGCAACCACTGATCTTTTTACTGTCTTCATAGTTTTGCCTTTTCCAGAATGTTATACAGTTGGAATCATAGAGTCTGTAACCTTTTTAGACTAGCTTCTTTTACTTAGTAATGTGCACTTAGGGTTCCTCTATGTCATTTCACAGCCTGATAGCTCATTTCTTTTTATCACTGAATAATTATCTGGATGTACCACAGTTTGCTTATCCATTCACCTACTGAAGGACATCTTGGTTACTTCCACATTTTGGTAATTATGAATAATGCTCCTATAAACATCCATATGCAGGTTTTTGTGTGGACACAAGTTTTCAACTTCTCTGATAAATACCAAGGATCAATAACACACTTCTTTGATGACATGATTATCTCTTTTTGGTCAATCGGCAGAAAAAAGATAATTTTTTAACTTATTTAAAAATACAATTAACCTATTAATTCATAACTATTCATTGCTACTTTAATGACAGTTATTGATCCAGATTGATTCAGAACGTCTTGTGTTCATTAATTCAGCCGATGTTTACAAAGCTTCTCACTAGATACTGCATATGGAGCCAGGGATAGAGAGATAAATAAGCTGTCCTCTCTGCCCTCAAGACTAGTCCAGAAACACAGGCAAGGCAGCAAAGGCATGGAATACATGGCTACCATAAGGAATGTGCAGGTATGCACATGTAGGATGCAGAGGTCAGTTCCACAGGGTGAAGCCCTCGAGGAAAGGGATCAAAGAGGAGGCAGGATGGGAGGCTGCCTCTATAGTGAGCCTCCCACTCACCTCCCCAACCCCTCCAATCTGAGCTGTGCCCCACCCTCCTGAGCTGTTGAGGGATGTGTGTGGCAAACACCTGACAGTGAGGCCTGAATTCATGGAAAAGCAGAGTGAGGAGAATGAACTGGTACAGCCATAGGCATTCTGCATGCAGCATCAGCAGGAGTTAACGTCTAAGGGGATGCATTGGCAGGATTGAGAGAAAAGAAGATGAATTCGGCATCACTCAGCAGAGAGAGATGCATCACTCTCTGCATCAAGGGGAATTTGACGGGATCAGGACCATGACTTTTGACTGGTGACATGAAGTTGATGTCCTAGAGGTTGACACGATGCTCTTCTATTTGTTGGCTGGCTGGGCATTTCTTGCTGTCTGTTGGGCATGGGATGAGCTGCTTGTGGTACCTTTGGCTTCCCCTGACCTGTCCTCTGCTCTGGCTTCTCTGGGAGACCTCCCTAACCCTCCTCCCCTGATCAGAGGGACCACAAGCTGGGTTAAGTGTACCTGTCCCTGGAAACCCAGATGAATCATGTTTCCCTTTTTTCTGCCTCTCCCAGAAACGAGATGCTGATTGTGCTATGGCCCAGCTCAGTCCCTATTCACACGTGACTCTCTCCACAAACGTGCTGATTACTTAAGTTGAGTCTTCATGCTCAGACATTTAGAGGAAGCTTCAGATGCAAAATTGTTTACAAATTCAACCTTTCTTGTGCCTGAACTCTGAATGTTAAGAAATATATTTGCATAAATCTATGAGTGCTAAAAGGCAAGCACCGGTCCCATTAAATACTCTGAGAGTTGGCTTCCTGCTAACACAAGTGTGCTGGAGGGGGCAGGACCCGCCCAGTGGAGCCTGGGCAATTTCTCACCTTGGGCATTGCCACACTGGGATGAGCTGGATGCATTTCTGGATGAGGTCACCCTGTATTTCCTCTTCACAATCTTCTGGGACCCAAACTATCCCCCATACCTTCAATCACATCTTTACCCCAACCTGCCGTGGTCTTACTCCTTATACAAAGTCCCCTGACTTGCTGCTGCCTGTGCTGGTGGCGTGAGACAGGTCCATACACCCCCTCATCTTTTCCCAGCCTTGCCTCTCACTGGGCCTTGGCTGCTACCACTTGGGCCTTGTGATTCTGTTGTGTGGTCCTGGCCGATGCCTTGTCCTGGATGGCTGGGGCTCTGTTGGCTGTTACTGTGAGGCCATCCCACTTGTCCCATTGCTGAGTCGTTGGTTCCTTTGCCTACTTTCAGACTTAGATGAGCTGCCGTGTCCCAAGTGGGACCTGCTGCCCAGGATCTGCCAAAGGGTGGATGGCAAGACCCACCGGGGAGGGGCAGTTCGCTCCCCGCAAGGCAAGCTAAACAAGCCACGAGGACACAGATGAAGACAGGGAGTCAAATTCCTTCCCACCCTACTGTCCCATGGTCCCCTGCACAGATGCTTTGCACAGAGTGCAGCCTATGTGAAGAAATCCACGAGCACGCACAGGTGCAGACGCAGAGGGACTGTGCGTCTGCGCAGCGTGGCATGAAGCAGAGGCGGCGCTTCCACCCGACCTTGAATCTTTTCATTCTTCTCTTCTCCGTCACCCGTTTCTCATGCCCATTGCATCAGGATGGCGTCTGCGAAATAAAGCAGAGGTTTAGATCCTTGTATCAGGCTTTATTTTCTAGGGAAACTGGGCAACATGAATTGCATCAGGAGTGGTTCTAGAAAGCTATCCAGAGGAGATTTTGGAATTGGATTACCATCTTGTTTGAGAACAAGTAGAGCCCTGTTGAGGATGGTCAGTGGTGTGGTCACAACCCCAAACATGCAGGCATCTCACCTGGTTTCCTTTGAAAGCAGAGCCTATGACAAGGAGTTGAGTGCAGGTAGTGTATTTTTGGGAGGTGATCTCAGGAAGCAGAAGTGGGGAGAAAGGACATTAAGAAAGGCAATGAAGCCAGGTGTGGGGGCTCACTTCTGCAAACCCAGCACTTTGGGAGACTGAGATGGGAGGATCACTTGAGCCCAGGAGTTGGAGCCTGCAGCGAGCTATGATCTCACCATTGCACTCCAGCCTGGGCAAAAAAAAAAAAAAAAACCAGAAGCCAACAATGAAAAACTAACATAAATGTGTATTATTGAGGTAACTCCTAGAGAAAAAAGGACTAGGTCTTGCTGAGACCCCTGATAACGTTCCACCTGCAGATCATGAGGATGGAGCATACGGAACACTGAGATCATCTCACACTGTGTGTGAAGTTTGTCTCCAGAGATGTTAACTCCCAAAGCTTCTGCACAACACTTGTGCTGGGGCCAGTAATCCAGGGTAAGAGGCTGGTCAGCACCACCTGACAGGATCTCAAGGCCTGAGTGTCGCAGATGGGTAGTGGCCGAGGCAAGGCGAGAGGCCGGACAGGGAGGAAGGCCTTGAGGGAGGACGGGGGATGATATGACACATGTCACTTAAAGTAGGGCACTTTCACCACGAGGCCCACCTGAGTTTGCATGGAATTGTCTGTCTCAGGCCTGGCTGGAATCAGAGGTGGGCTGAAGGAATGCTGTGGGAAAGCAAAGATGTCGCTGCAGCCTGTGCTTGCATCATTCAGATGGGCTGGGTCTTAGGTTGTTTTATCCCTATTAAAATCATTGTGTGTGGCATCGTCACTGGAGTAGCTTAACACAGTGTGCTGATTATCATTTTATTGCCTCTCAGCTCTAAACGCATCTTTCCTTGCCTTGCTTTGTGATACTAGACCTGGGCGCTGTGACCGTGTCTCCATTTCCAGTGGGTCAGTGGGCGCAGTGCTGTGCTTTTTCAGTAATAAGCTCTGGAGGGAAATTACAAGGCACAGCAGAAGTTGGGCCCTCTATTCCTGACTCTAGTATGCTCTTTGTTCCTACTACAGCATGGCTAGTCTTCTGGAGTCCCAGCGGTGCCCCAGGGAGTTTCTCTGGCACTCCAGAAGGTGGCCTTCTGTGGACCAGCTCTGGCTGCCAGCACCCACAGCCACCAGGTTGAACTCTTTCCTTCTTGGTCACTCTCCCTCAGTTCTAGAGGTAGTAGCTACTCTCTGCATTTGCTATGCCAATATTCCTGTGAGTTCCTTTTTTCCTTTCCCCTTTTAATAGTTAATCATGTCTTGCTAGTTAGTAATTTTTTTTTTCCCCAGAGATAGGGTCTGGCTCTGTCACCCAGGCTAGAGTGCAGTGGCCCAATCATAGCTCACTGCAGCCTCAAACTCCAGACTCTTGGCCTCAAGAGATCCTCCTGCCTTGGTTTCCCAAAGTGCTGGGACTATAGGCATGAGCCACAGCACCCAGCCTAGTTGGTAATTCTTTATATTAAATTTTCCCTGCTCAAATTATAGGGTGTTTTCCATCTCTTGACTGGGCTTTCATGATCACACACAATTTTTGACTCCTGATATGGAGTTATTTATTTGGTGAATACTTTTTTGCCAATTTTCATAGTGAGGAAGAGCCCAAGGCAGTTTGCTCTTACACAGTGAGGACAGCGATATAGGTTTTGCACCATGGCTACACTAACTTTCTTGATCTCTTGTCAGAATGTAACCCGGAGAATCTCAATTGTCTTGGCGTTCTAGGGATCAGCATGCTGGTCAAGTAGAGGGTGCCATGTCCACTGGGCTGAGATCAAGAAGTAGCAAGTGCACAAGTGCCATAGTGAGACACAGGCAGGCCAGAAATGGGAGATGAAACCATGACCATTCATTAACCTGTATGAAATTTTGAGAGGCCTAAGGGACTAGCGCATAATGGCACATCTCATTTAAGACAAAGGGCAAATTTCTGCTCCTTACACTTCCTATACCTAAAATAGGCGTTAATAGACGTGCAGGTCTCTCTGGATTTTAAGGGTGTGGTTCGCTGTGTTGTTAATACCTCCCTGACTGCTTACAGGTCCTGCTGAGGTTTGTGGCAGCTGCCCCAGGAGTGCACCAGCCCTCACTTTCCTGACTTTTTTTTCTCTCCCAGTTTCTTTACTTGTGGCTCTGCGACCTGCCCTCTGATCAGGTGGGTGAGCCTGGTCTCTAGGTTGGATCTTAGCTCTCCCAGGAGACCTGGCTTGGCTGTGCCTCTGGCTCCTGGCACTTCTACGCCTACCCTGAAAATTCTCCACTCTAGCTCCGGCCCCAGGCCTGGGTCCTGGCAGGGCCAGTGCAGCCTCGTGAGTGCAGCCCCCATGTGGGCTACCTCTGGAGCTCGGTGCCAGGAGCCTGGCTTTAGCAGGCTCTTGGTGGGCAGGAGGATGCCCCAGATGGAGTCCCCAGCTTCTTATGTGAGTGGGAATTTTTGTGGATAGAAATCACAGAACCAGTGCAGGGCCTGTGTTGCAGTTGACACTGCAGCTGATACAGGAACCACTGTGAGATGTGCAGGGGCATTGGGATTTGGTGGGAAATAGACATTGTCTCCAGAGCTGACCAGGAGATACCAAAGTCTCTGGGAATTGCCAGTTTTGGGTGGGAATTGGGGCATAAGGCTCTCCCACAGGCCATGATTCACGCCAATTTCATCTACAAGCTCAGAGGCAAGGTAAACTCAGATTATATCTGATTTCAATAAAAATTTTATGAACATTTAGATCAAATCACTATTTAGGTTCTTCCAATCCCAAGCCTGTATGATTTCATGAGCCCTCTCTCACTCTAAGCCCTGTGGTCCAGACCTGGGTGAACCTCCCTGCAGCCCAGCTATGGAGGCAGGATCAACCCCTGTCCCCACGGCCTCCCACAGGAGGGCCACTCTTTCCCCATGAGCTTCACAGAGAGAAGCCCTGCTGTGGGATGCCTCTTTCTCCCTAATTGATTGTGGACTGTACTGTTACCTACATCTGCAGTGACAGGATGTATGACATGAGAGGAACCAGGGATAAAGAGCAACTGCTGCAAAAATCCATATGGCCTGGGGCAGTGGGAGGTGGCAGGGTGGCTGGGAAGGGCTCAGCTACTCAGGGGGAGTGTCATGTGGTAGCAGCAGTCAGGAGAGTGAGAATCAATCAATCAATCAATCACAGGGCCTCTTGAAAGCAGGATGATGCTATTTTCCAAGACTAGCACACCAACCCAGATACTTAATCTGTGTTAGAGAGGACACAGTCGCCTCTCCTGACCTAGCTCTGGGCAGCGCTGTGGTTAAGAGCTCAAGCCCTGCAGCCGGATAGTCCTCACCTAGTGTTAACACCTGTGTGACCTTAGGCAGGAGAGGCACAAGCTATATGCCCAAGAGTCCCAATCTGTGAAATGTGGGTAATAATCATACCTATTTCATAGGAGTATCAGAGAGGGATAAAATGATACAAAGCATGTTAAAGTTGTAGCCAGGTGCCTGACATAGAGCAAATGCTCAGTGAATGTGAACCATCATCACTACAGTTCAGAGGAAAGTGGGCTCTGGGGAGGGAGCATCTAAGCCTGTCCACTTCCTAATCCTCCTCCCTCTGGACAAAGTGCAGAAGCAGGAGTGGCACCAGAATGAGAGCCAGGAGCCTGGGACCCACCCGTCTGCTGCCAGCCTAGCACACCTTGTTCTTGCCTCTCACATTACCAAGTGGGCATCGAGCAGGAGGTCCCTGACCTGTGTGAGCACAGTCACTCCAGGAGGGTAGGTCATGGGGGACAGGCAGGAAGGAGGGTGTTCCAGGGAAGCCTCCAGGGCAATGGTGACACTGGGGTCTGTGTGTCTGCAAGGGCAGCAGGTGGGCAGGGCTGGGGGAGCACCGGCTGTGACACCTGCACTTCAGGGCTTGTTCCTGGCCCCTGCGCACTGAGGCAGCTCACTGGAGCCCCGGCCTTTGTGGGTGCCCCATGGGAAATGCTTCCCCAGCACTCACAGGCATATTTCCACAAGGACGCAGTAATGGAAGACTTTTTGATGGGGAAGCGAGACTAAGGGCACCTATGGGGGAAGGTGGAGGGGGGAGGGAGCCCAGCCCTGCCCTTGCAAAGCTCCAGGTGAAGAGGAAAAAGGTAAGCTGTTCACATTGCAGGTACTGCACAGGCAGCTGAGGACTCACAGGATCACGCAGGGGACTTCCAGGCTATCATAGAAAGAAAGCATCGAACTTTGCAACCAGGAACCCTGGGACCCACCGCCTATAGCCAAAGATCCTTGCCTTCTTTTGTCCTCTCTGAGACTTAGTTTCCACGGCCCTTTTGGTTCTGCAGGGGCCCCAAACATTGCTCTGACATGGGGGCAGCCCCTTGGCTCTGGAATGTGTCACTGGAGCACAATGACGAGTTATGACCTGACACAGAGAAAACCTTCCCATTTGCACGCTGGCTCCAATGTGGGGAAAGGGAAACAGTCTGGGTTTGAGAACTTGTCTGGTCCATGAGTTCTTCCCTTTTCCCAGGTTCCCATAACCCAGAGAAGTCAGGGCTTAAAATCGGAAGAACTTCCAGACTTTGCCCTTATTATGATCTTGAACAAATCCCATAACTACTGTCCTGTGAAGCTCACTTTCCTTGTCTATAAAATGGACTCACAAGTTAATTTTGAAGCTGACCTGAAGTGATGAGGGTGAAAGCTTTTTGTACCCTTGAAAGACCTATATAAATGTTACCACTGAGGTGATATTCTATTATAATCCCTACAAGCCCATGGTTTCTCCTCTGGGCATCGCCACCACTGGGTTATAGCCTGAGGCTGCTCAGGTCCATCTTGTGGCATCATAGTGTACACAAAAGTCTGGGCAGGAAAATAAAAATGCTCTCCAGATGTTCCCTAAAAGGACAGTCCTCAGGCATTGCCATGACCAAGCAACTTCCTGGAAACACTACCCAATGCCCCACGTGGCTTTTCTTCCCTACAAATAGCATCTCCGGCTGTGTGGCCCAGGTTCTCTGAACCCCTGCACCCAGAGCCCCCTCTGGTCTCCTCTCGCATGGTCTGTCAATTGGAGGGCAGGGTTGCTGGTGAAGGAGGACAGGTTGTGTCTGCAGACAGAAGGGAAAGTTCAGTCTAAGGAGCAAGTTGGTTTGGCTCAGATGAGCCCAGCCGCTGGCCCCCTCACGAATGATTTCTCCTGTGTTCCTGCTGGAGAGGCCGGCTCATTTCTTGATTTCAGTCCTAGAATGACAGAAGGTTCTCTCAGCTAAGATCCACCCTCTCAGTTACTCTTTGCTGAAATCTCAAACTCCTAGACCCAATTCAAAGGTGAAGCTTCATAATACAGCTTCCCTTCCATTTTGCACAGAATATTCCAGCCTCTTGGGAGTGGGACCCTTTGTTCATAACTTTACTGTGGCACTTTCATTTTCTGGTCGCGTGTCGTTGCTGTCTGTGTACGTGGTTCACCTCCCTCATGATATTCCGATCCCTGTGAGGACAGGGAGCCTCTTCCGTGCCTACTTGGTATTGAGCAGTTTACAAACCAGCTTCATATGTATTATTTTATTTGAGCTTCCTTAAAATCCCCTCCTCTGCATCAGGGAAAGTGCAGGGACAAGACTGACCATCACAGCTTTCTCTTCCCCATTCACAGCACAGCGTGACACACCAGAGACGCCCCATACATGCTTATTGAGTGAATTCTCAAGCTACTGTCCTCATTATGGAAGGGAGAAAATTGAAGCTTATGGAATTTAAATGACCATTCTAAAGTTTAGTAAATGCTCAAGACCAGACACAAGTTTTGATTCCAACTGCAACACTTTTCCCAGTGGAAGAGCATCCAAGAACTGCTACAATCATTCTGAGGCTAGGATTATAGTTCTTAACTCCCTGGTCACTAGAAAGCGTGATCTTTCCCACCATGATTCCTGGCTTCTCTCTTCCCATTCCAGCTTAAATGCTGTGCACACTTGTGCTCTAATCGCACAGCAAAATTCAGAAATTTCTGAAGGTGGGCATGGCAACCTGTTGTTCTAAGAATGAGTTCACATGTGGGCTGAGATGTGGATTTCTCATCCCTGCAGGGTGGGGCCTGGAACTGCCATGGAGCGCCTGGGATGGACCCCTCCAGGCAGCAAGTAGCAGCCCCACCCATGGATCCCAGCATGCCTTGGTGCCATAACAGCACTCCCACACTTCATGTATGCATGCATGAACCCAGCACACAGCATACCACACACACATGCACACACCCCTCTGCTCTCCCAAACAGCTCCTGCTTTCAGCATGCCTTTCCTAGACTGGTCATAAACCACTTTTCTGGTTGTCTCTTTCAGGGGCCCAGGCTGTGAGATGCTCTCTCCAGCTTTCTTAACAAAACCTCTCTACGTGTCTTCTGTTTGTTCCCTAGAGTCACTCTCTGGGACACCTTCTTGCACTAAAGTCCCCAAACCCTACAGAGGGTTAGAGAACCCAGCCTTTGGAGTGAGACCTACCAGATTTCAAACTCCAGCTTTGGCACTTGCCCTGGGCCAAGTCATTGATTTAGTCTTTGTTCATCAACTTCCTCCTCTGCAAAGAGAGAGTTGGCCTGGATGAAAACATGTATGTGAAGCACTTAGCAAAGTGCCTGGCACAAGGCAATCATTAGCTATGTAGCAACTACTGTTACTATGGTATGTTATTATGTTCATCATTATTATAATTACCCAGATTTTACCATCACTTTCTGTTCCATTTATGGTTTTAGACAATACATCTAAAAGGCCCCATGACAAAATCGGACCCAATGCAACAAGAATGTAGTGCCATCTCTAAAACATTCCTGCAAAACAGCAACAAACTAGAACCTCATCAAGCTTTTGTATTTAAACACCCAGGTTACACTTAAGTTAAATATCTCGCTTAGCAAAAACAGGTTACATTTAAGTCAAATATTCTGCTTAGTAAAATGGGGAATTCTACAGGAACAAGTGACCTAGTTTCTTCGGCAGAATAAATGGCACAGGAAAGGTGAATGCAAGTGTGACAGATTTGAAGGAAACAACTGCCATGTGTAGCCCTTGGGCAGATCCTGATTTAAACATATTGACTGTAGAAGTCCCCCTCCCACCCCCGCACCCATTTTCTGGAGGAAATTAACAAATTTGAGCATAAGCCAAGCATAAATTTAATTGTAAGAAATTTTGTTATATATAATTGTAGAATTGCAGTTATGGGCTAAAAAGTGTTTATTTATTGAAAATACATACTGACGTACTTTCAGGTAAAATTATAATGCCTGGGATTTGCTTTAAAGTCTCCAGGGGAGAAAATTGTGGGTGGGTGGATGAAGTAAGACAGGCATGAGGAGATACTTGGAATCTGGGAGATGGGTATAGAAGGGTATAGAAGGGTTGGCTTTAATATTCCTCACTCTTCTTTCTGCTTTCATGTATGTGTGGACGTTTTATAATGAAATAAGTATAAAAGTAGACAAAAGTTCCTACTGACATAACTTCATCAGTGCTCCCTGGTTGTGGCAGAGCTGCACACATCCTGGGAAGGAGCCCCTCTCCAGCCCCAGGGAACAGAGGGGATTGGCCCACGGATCCCACAGCAGTACCTGCCACCCTGACACTCAGGCCTCTACCATGCCAGACATGTGGGACCTTGGACCAGTGACCTAACCTCGCTGTGCTTCAGAGCTTCATCTCAAAACTGGGCATGGTGATATCAAGCCCCTAGGTTTGTACACAAGGAAAGCTCAAAATATGTTGCTCCGCCCTCCTCTCTCAGTCTCTAGTTTTTCCTGGTTTATCTAAACCTCAGATGGTGAGGGGGGCTGAGCACTTTGTGAATTTGCAAAGGGGGTGCTGCCTGTATAAGTGAGGCAGGCCTGGCAGTCTTTGGTGTATGGAATAGAGCCCGGGGCCAAGTCACCTCCTCCTTCCTGTGCATATGTATGAATCATAGCTTCAAGATACCAACATAAAATGTATCTTTCACAGTCAAGAAGCAGTTCCAATGAATTCCAGAATTCTTGGCTTTGCAACTTTGATATCTTGGCCCAGAAGTGAGAAATCTGAGCCAACTTAATATCTTCCTTCAAGAATCTGCTAATTTTGGTGCCACGGGTGTTTCACCAGCTGTTGATAGCTCCAGCGAGAAATGAATCAAAGGAGCTCAAAGGAGCCACATTTGACCTGCTGTGGATTCAGATCCAACCACACACGTGGACCTTGAGAGAGAGGCATGCCATGGATGGGCATGTGGGCAGCAGAGACCAGCTTCAGGCTAAGGAAAGGAAACCCGGGCCAGGTGGCCTTGGGCCTTGCATACAATGACAAGAATTTTGATTTGTATTAAAAAGAAGGGGAAGACTTTGGAGAGTGAAGGAATCTGATTTTCATCCATCAAATGACCAGAACTGAACTTTTGCTTTTAATTAGCAATAATTAGGTCATTGCAAAATTAACACAATTAATGAGCTTGAACCTGGGCGACTTTTTAAGACAGTAAAGTCAGGCAGCATAATGGGATAGATCATGTTCACAAGCACCGCCACTCTGTTGAGGGAGGAGTCCCTGTCAGGGCTCCCCCGGTGGAAGACACAGGCCTCCCCAGATCACCTGAGTGGGTTATGGCTCAGTTGATCTAGCTGTTGCTCAGTAATCTCCTCCCCCTCTCGCCCGACATCTACAAAGAGTTGCTTTGTTCATGTTGGCCGGAGGTCTAGTTGCTCATGGTGGGTGGGAGTTACTCCACTAGGGCCTGAAGCAGAATTGTTGGGGCCTTCTCCTTGCCTCTGTCTCCTCCCCTATACCACACAGGAACTGGTTAGAGACCTCCTTGGCCAGCCGGGCATCAGATGGGCAGGATCTTGCCCCCCATCTCTGGGCCACGGGGGAAATTTTTCGTTATCCGGAGCCTGTGCCAGTAGCTTCTTGTTCTGTCTGTTGGGGGTTTAGGGAACCTCTGCTCCGCCCCTAGCCCGGGCTCACCCATTACTGATTTCATGTATTTGGTCATCACCCAGGGTGAGTCTCTGGGGCCTGTGTCCTTCTCATGGCTCCTCACCCTGCAAACCCTGCAGGTATTTTCTTCTGTTTGAACTCTTAGAAATTGCTGGTGGTAGGTGTGTGTGACAAAGCCTGTGCCCGCTCCTGTGCTAACTTCATCTCCAATTAAGTAAATCTTAGCATCCTCAGAGGAAAAATTTTATTATAAATTTTTAAAAACATATTTAGAAATATCAGCATGATCATTAGAATGCATTATTCAGTTAGTTAAATGTGCTTTTATAAAAAAAAACCTGAAATGTGTCTTCGTTGTAAGGGCATCTGTTGTTTCTTGCAAATGATTAGCTGTCACTGAATCATCAATTTTTTATTTTATTGTGTGTCTAAGGCTATTTGTTCTAATTAAGGACTATACATGAAGCTAAATAAACCGGCCTCATTCTGTAAAAGGGGCTTCCAATCCTGCTTTGTCTACCAATCCTAATTGTGCTGTATGAGAAATGCCCCAGGAGTGACAAGTGTCAGGATTTTGGAACAGGTATATGAGGGGTGTGTGACCTCAATCCCACCATTGCAGGCAGGTTCTAGCCCACCAGGGCCCACCTAACCAGCCCTCCCCTCCCCCAGCCTGGTGCATCCCTGACTCTCCCAGAGAGGACTCGCTGCAGAGAGAGCCCTGGCAGCTTACTGCCCTGCTGCTGCCCAGGCCGCCCAGGGGACAGTAGGACCTGTGGTGGGCTCCTCAGGTTCTGGGCCAGGTGGGAGGCTGAGACTGCAGGATACATGGGCTGGGAAGGAGGTGGCTCCTGAAACTGGGCTTCTTCTCTGAGAAATGTGTTCGCAACCTAGGGCCCTCACCTCCTGGGCTCCAGGTGCAGACAGGAGGGAGGGGCAGTGCTGGGAGATGGGGATGGGAGGGGACGTAAAGGGGGAGAGGGAGGAGAGAGAATGAAGCTTATTGAGAGGTCACTGTGTAATGAGAAGTATTTATAGATAATAAAGCAAAGAAAATTAAGAGTGAAGATGATAATGAGCTGAGACAAGAGGCTTTATAGTTTTCCCTCTGGCCACATCAAGTGTACCAAGCATAAAAGATGGGAAATAAAAGCTGAAATGGAGTTGTCCCTTTCATAGGAATGCTCTAAAGCCAACATATCACAAAGGTGGATTTGGCCTTGGACCTACAGACTCATCCTTCCCCTTTCCCTAAGGGCCCCCCACCCTCCACAGCATAGGGTCCTTCAGGGAGATGTCCCCCCCACCCTGCCCACCACCCAGCAGGACATTTCTTCCCCATCTTCCTGATGCTCCCCAAGACCCTACCTTGCTGTCTGACTCTGGCAGCCTGTTATTTCCCTAGGGACTTTTGTGCTTTGAAGACAAGCCAGGATATTCCCTGTCTAAAAGTCTCAGAGACCTAAACAACCCGGAGGAGCACAGGCCAGTTCCAAATAGTTTAGGGAATTTGATGAAAGTTTTAGCACTCACGAATTATAATGTTGAGCTGTGTGTATGTGTGTATCTGCGTGAAGAGCAGAGAAAGAGAACACATTTTACCAAATGTGGGGTCCCTGCATTCAGGGATATGCTGTTCTGGCACCATTTGTTGAAAAGACTATCCTTCTACAGAATTGCTTCTGCACCCTGGTCAAAGTCAATCAGGCATATTTGTGGAGTCTCTTTCTGGATTCTTTTCTCTGGTCCATTAATCTATGTCTATCTCTCCACCAATACCACACAATCTTGATTGCTAAAGCTGTAAGAGGTCTTTCTGGAAAGTATCCAGCCATTGTTAATATAACGAGAACAATTTGCGCAACATGGATGTAACCTGGCAGCCAAGGAGAGAGGACTGGAATGCGCACGCGTGAACAATGATGACATCACTGTACTAGCAGTGGGGTGCTAGATGCCACTGAGTGAGCATGTGCACTGTGTGGCGGTTGCATTCAAAATGACTAAGCGAGTAGAGCAACGAATCTGCATCAAATTTTGCACTAAGCTTGAACATTCCTCTGTGGAAACTATTCGGATGATTCAGAAGGCTTTCGGGGACGGTGCAATGAGTACAGCACGAATAAAAGTGTGGCACATTCTTGCGATACTTCTCTTAAAAAGATGGTCTCCAGCTCCTGCACACATAGTAGTAAAATTCAATGGAAATTAAGTAGGTGGGAGGGGGGAGAAGGGGGTGGGTAAATTCACACCTAATGGGTACCACACACACTATCTGGGTGATGGACACACTTATAACTTTGACTCAAACTGTACAAAAGCAATTCATGTAACCAAAATGTTTGTACCTCCATAATATTCTGAAATTAAAAAAAGATATGGCATAAATGCTTCAAAGATGGTCGAGAATCTGTTGAAAGTGATCCACGTTGTGAAAGGCCTGCAACAAGCAGAACACCCGAGAATGTTGACCGTGTAGGGGCTGCAATCAAAAAAGATCGGCAACTGACAGTGCAAGAACTAGAAGCTGATCTGGGGATTCCAAAAACTCCTGTGTCTGATATTTTGATGCAGGATGTTGGCGTGAAACGTGTTGTGGCAAAATGTGTTCCGCGGCTCCTGCTACCAGACCAGAAGGAAAATGATGCTGCATTTACTAATGACTTACTTCAAACCGCTGACAATGAACCAGATTTCCTCAAGAAGGTCACAACCAGAGATGAATTTCGGGCCTACAATGGAAATGAAGGCCCAGTCATCCCAATGGAAGTCGCCTGGTTCTTCATGCCTGAACAAGGCGTGGTAAAGTTGCCCGAAGGAAGATCAAGACCATGTTAACTGGGTTTTTTGATTGGGAAGGTGTTGTCCACCACGAGTATTCTCCTGCAGACCAAACAATTAATAAGCAGTGCTCCCTCAGTGTTCTTTGTCGGCTGAGAGATGCAGTGCTATGAAAACGGCTGCAGCTATGGGCAACTGGTGATTGAGAGCTTCTTCATGACAACTTGCCCGCCCATGCAACGTGTCTCATGCAGAGTTTTTTGGCAAAACATCAAATCACCCAGGTGACTCAGCCCCCCTACAGCCCAGATTTGGTGCCCTGTGACTTCTGGCTTTTCCCAAAACTAAAATCACCTTTGAAAGGGAAAAGATTTCAGACCGTTAATGAGATTCAGGAAAATACAATGAGGCAGCTGATGGTGACTCCCACAAAGGATTTTGCAGTGTTTTGAACAGTGGAAGAGATGCTGGGAGAATTGTGTGAGGTCCCAAAGTGCCTACTTTGAAGGGGACTGAAGCACGATTGTCCTATGTATTAATACAATGTTTCTTGTATCTTGTATCTTCAGTGCATGTCTCCATTTTTCCTATTACATGGCTAGATACCTTCTGGACAGAACTCCTATAGTATGTCTTGAAATCAGGTAGAGTGATTTCTCCTACTTTCTTTTTTTTTTCCAAAATTGTTTTAGCTATTCTAGTCCTTTTCACTTTCTATATAAATTTAAAAATAATCCCGTCTGTATTTATAAAACAGTGTGCTGAGATTTTGATAGGAATTGCCTTAAACCTGTGTACTAAATTGACATATTTAATTATGTTAAATCTTCTAACCCATAAACATGGTATATTCTTCCATTAGGATTTTGTAGTTTTCAGCACACAAGTCCTGTACATGTTTTGTTAGATCTGTATCTAGGTATTTTATATTATTTTGAGTGATTATAAATGGTATTTATTTTCAATTTTAGTGTCTGCTATGAACTGAGTTGTGATCCCCCACTCAAATTCACATGTTGAGTCCTTAACCCCAGTGTGATATTATTCAGAAATGGGGCCTTTGGGAGGTGATTAGGTTTAGGTGAGGTAATGAGGGTGAGGCCTCCATGATGAAATTAGTGCCCTTATAAGAGACACCAGAGAACCTCTGCATGCTCTCAGCGCCACGTGAGAACACAGGGAGAAAGTAGCTGTCTACAAGCCCGGGAGCTGGCTTACAGAATGAGTTGGGTTGTGTTCCTTCCTTTTGTATATTGTGGTGTTAATTTTTCTTTATGTGTTTGGTAGAATTTACCAGTGAAGTCAACTAGCCCTGATTTTCTTTGTGGGAAGTTTTTTCTTTTATTTAATTATTAATTCAATATATTTACTTGTTAGAGGTCTTTTCAGATTTTCCATTTCTTCTTGAGTCAGTGTTAGTAGTTATGTCTTTCTAAGAATTTGTCCATTGTCTTTAGGTTGCCTGATTTTTTGGCATGCAGTTGTCCACAGTACTCTCTTTATAGTACTTTTTATTTCTGTCAAGTTGGTAGTAACACTCTCTGTTTTATTTTTCATTATAATAATTTGACTCCTTTTTTTTCTTGGTCAGTATAGCTAAAGGTTTGTCAATTTTGTTGACAAACAAAATCTATTTCTTTTTGAAGAAATAACTTTTGGTTTTGTTAATTTTCTCTATTGATTTTTATTCTTTATTTCATTTTCTCACCATAATCATGATTTCTTTTCTTCTACTTCCTTTGGAATCAGTTTGCTTTTCTTCTAGTCCTAAGGTGGAAGATTAGGTTATTGATTTGAGATCTTTCTTTTTTTTTAATATAAGTTTTTGCAGTTACAAATTTCCTTTTAAGCACTCTTTTTGCTATATCCCATACTTTTTGGTATGTTGTACTTTTGTTTTCACCTCAAAGTGTTTACTAATATCCCTTCTGATGTATTATTTGTTGTATCCATTGATTGTTTAAGAAAGTTTAATTTAATTTCCACATATTTTTGAATTCCCTAATTTTTTATTGATTTATAATTTTAGTCTATGTGAACAGAGGGCTTATCTTATATGATTGAAATCTTTTTTAATGTATTGATACTTGTTTTGTGCCCTCAGTGGTAGATTCTCACTCCTGTGACAAGGATGGGGCTGTAGATCCTACTGTGGAGTCCACATTTTTTTCACAAGAGGTGCAATTTACTGATGATCAAATAGTTCATTTAAGTGATTCCAGTAAAGAGTGGAAGATGAATTGAAGGAGATATTGGAGATGACATTCATGAATTGAACAGAGAGAAGGTACCCAGATGATCTCTAAGATGTCTTATAACCCCCAGATTCTATGACTATATGATTTTTATCTGAAATGACATGAGCTAAAATAGGTGACTCACACTTTGGGTGTCTCAGGTTAAACTCTGCTCCAAATAACACTGGGTGTGAATAAGGAAAAATCCGTACTATTTAACAACCCCAGGTGTCACCAGTCCATTGCTCTGCTCCCAGGAAGCAGGAGAAATACAGCTCATTGACTCACATCATTAGAGACAATTAATTGTTCCCCTGCTCCCATCCAGTGGTGTTCATTATTTGCTCTGTAGTGGAATCGCTTATGAACTTTCTGTTAAATATAGATACTGTTTCTCACCCCTAGAGCTATGGGGTCAAAATTGGGTGGAAATCTCTCAGGCTGGGTCCAAAGATGTAATTTTGTAAATCCCTACAAAAGATCCCAATGTCCCAAGATTGGGAACCATTTTTGTCATCTAAATCCCTCCTGCTGCAATGCCATGCTGTGATGTCCCCCAGGGCTGCAGCCATAATTCTCTGCAGATGGTCCTATGCCTCTGCCTCCTGCAGCCCACTCACCTCAAATGCCACGGAGCTGACAAATGAAGGCCAAGTTCTGGTACCCAAAAGCATACAGCATGAGGTGGTCAGTAAGGCTAATGCGGCCCTGTGTGTCAGAGACAAAAGGGGCTTGCGGGCAGTGGGTGGGGTAGGAACAGGAGAGTCCAGGTTTAGCTCCACCTTGGGCCTCTGCTTTGTTTAATTTAACTACGTCTGGAAAAAAATGCATGTGCGGACTCAAAGGAGGTTTGCATTGAAGTGCACATTTGGTACATCTGATGCCATGTTATTTTTTTATGTTGATGGACAAGAAAGGCCACTGTTTTGAGAAGGAAACTCTCTCTTGACTTCAGAGATTATGCACCAGGATGGGCTGTGTTCTGTCTCTGGAGTTCGGGGGTGGCTGGACACAAGTGTTTTGTTTTTGGCTTAAAAACTCATGGAGCAGAAAGCCGCTTTTCACTCATGCAAATGAAAATGACGAGAGCTGTAAGAGTTAATTGGAGAAGCTGAGAAAACAGCTGTACATCAATTCTGGCAAGTTGTAAGCCCACACTTACAGGCTTCATTGAAAAGACCAGAGAAAAATTGTTTGTGAAAGCTGTCTGGGAGTCAAATTATTCAAATATAAGTTCTAGATGTGTTCCCAGAAGCTTCTAACTCTAAGAAGGCATTGCGCGTGAATTCTGCACTTTGCTCTAATAAGGAAATTAAATTCTGATTTTAACAGTTCATAAGATGAGGAATTATCTTACTGGACCTAGGATTTTGTATTTCTTTGCAGTTTGTGACACCTCAGTCTTCTTAAAATGTGTCTCTAGAGAACTGATGTTATTCCATGTTTTATTAATATTCATCACAGAAAAGCTGTGCTTCACACTGCTGTGTTCCATTTCCACACCCTGCGAGCTGGCATTAGCGAGCACATTCTGAAACTGCTCCTGTTCACCTGGTGGCCTCCACACAGGCCACAGGCTTGTCACCTGTGAGGACGTCCGTGGCCCTGGGTGCTGCCTCCCCCAGCCCACCCCAGGGGAGGATCACAGGTGCAGAGGTGCATGGGTTTTCAGTGCGCAACCCCAGGGGCTGTTCCTGCACACCATCATGAGACAACATGCCCTGGGGTTGTGCCTGTACAGCTCGGAGCCAGGGAGGACCCCAGCCCAACTCAGGAGACAGAGCATTGACCTAAAAGAGAGTTCTGAGGAGATGGCTTTAGATCCTTGGGATCAGGGGTGTCTGTAGAAAGAGGGATCTGGGAGCAGAAGTCCTGAAAAATCTCTCAGGGTGGGTCTCTGATTTCAGGGAATAAAAGCTGCAGCCCTGGGCAACCTCTTCTTCTCCCCACCGTCCCCACCCAGGTCTGTGGCCAGGGCATGGAGGTGGGTACAGGGTAGTCCTGGCCAGGGGGCTGGACCCATGTCCAGGGCAGTCTTTGAGCTGTCCCTGCAGGCCCTGGGAGGTGGGGAGGAGGGAAGAGGAGAGGTCAGCAGCCCTGGACAAGGAAATGGGGTCAAGGCTGTGCCTTAGTCAGTTTGTGCTACTATAACAAAACACCACAGACTGGGTGGCTTAAACAACAGACATTTATTTCTCACCGTTCTGGAAGCTGGGAAGCCCAAGGCCAAGGGGGGGCGGTGGGTAGATTCAGTGTCTGGTGAGGGCCCGCTCTGATTTGTAGATGTCTGACTTCTCCGTGTAACCTCACAAGGGGGAGAGTAGAGAGAGAGGGCTCTGGGGTCCTTTTATAAGGACACTAATCCCATTCATGGGGCTCTACCCTCATGATGTCTAATCACCCCCAAAGGCCCCACCTCCTAGCACCATCGTACTGGGGGTTAGGACTTCAACATCAGAATTTTGGGGGGACACATACATTCAGTCCATAGGAGGTATCACTGCGATGTTTAGGAAAACAAGGTTCAGAGAGGCTGAGGTTTGTCCTGGCCACAGATGGGCCTGGGATCTAGGTTCCAAGCCTCCCATGGCTCTGTCTCCCCACTGCCTGCAGCCCTCACAGGACCAGCACCTCACCCTTCCTGCTGTCCATCCTGGGGACTACCCATATTCTAAGTGGGTGGACAAGTCCTCCCTGACCTGTAGGCTCACCCCCAACAGCTGCTCAGCCTCTGAAAAGTAGGGGATGGAGGCTAGAAAGGCCACATGGAGTCAGAAGATGGGGTCTAGTGCCCACTATACATTTTCATTTCTATTATTAGAGGCAGCTTGTGGTTGTGCACATGTGAGAACACTGGGCTGGGTATCGGGATTCCTGGGTCTGAGTGACAGCCTTGCCACTTGCCAAGCTCTCTGGGCTGCAGTGTGCTCATCTGTAAAATGGGTGTCCCCACAATGAATTCATTCATGCAGTTATTCACTCACTGTATCTGTTGAGCTCCTTCTGTGTCCTAGGTGCTGAGGGTGCCACTGTGAATGGAGAGACACAGACTCTGGTCTCATGCTGCACACACTCAGGCACACTGGCACACCCTCATGCACACTGGCACAATCATACACACCTTCACAGCTCTTTCCTCCTCCCTGTGCCCAGAGCCCTGGAGGCAGCATGGACACAGAGGCAGAGAGGCACACAGAATTGGTCCCTGGAGTGTTCATCCACTTTCTGTGACTGCAGGACACTAAGCACGAGAACCTTAAGGACACTCAAGGACTTCAGCTAGTGCAGGTGAGCACAGGGCCCCCTCCTAAAGGTAACTGCAAATGGACAAATGATCCACTTAAGGCTAGAGAGGCTGTGGGCAAAGGTTCTGCAGAAGAGACTGTGTTTATGTCCTTGGGGTGCTTTGTTTTCCTATCACAGACACTTTCAGACATGTGTACACCTCTCCAGACCATGACGGTTTGAAAGGAAGAAAGACTTTTTTTCTTATTTACTAACTGATTTCTACTCCAAAGCTGTAGGCACAAAGAAAGAGCCCTGGAGTGGGTGGAGAGGGTGAGGATGGCAGAGGCAGCAGAGGGCTCAATGGGCAGGTGGGGCCCTGCCCTTGGGGCCATGCGGGGTAGGGGTGGTGGAGGGGAGCAACTCAGCTCAGCGGGCCGGGCCAGGGCTATGCTCTCCCAGCACGTGGAGCTCTCTGAGTGTCCTGTGAGGGCCCTGGAAGAAGGCACAGGCACCCAAACTGTGCCAAGTATCACAGGCCAGGCTCTGTGGCCCAGGGCTCAGAGACGGGTGGGGCAAGGCCGGGGGTGGCTCAGTTTCCCATGTGTAGGGGCCTCCTGGGAAGCTGCAGCATCCAAGGCCAAGGCACATGCCCCTCAGATAGAGGCTGTTCTGCTGGCAAGCTGGGAGGGGATGGGGCACCCTGGGCTCTAGAATGTGGTTGAGTCTCCTGAAGAGGGAAGGCAGGAAGCCCAGGCTGGAGAAGAGCCACCAATTCTTGGATAAGTGAGCTGTGTCCCAGCTGCCAGGGCCAGGAACCATGGGAGGCAGCGGCACAGCTCTGAACTGCATTGTGCTCACTGTTGCTGGGGTCCCATGTCCCTGTTCCAGGTGTGGGGGGACAGGGCAAGCTGTCCCCCTCTGCACCCCAACACTCAAGCAGGACACCCTCAGGATTGGAGAAACCCTGGAATCAGTGTTTCCTCCCATCACCACAACTACCTCAGCCTGCACCTCCTCCTGCCTAAGCCCAGGGAAGGCCCACAATTATATGGGGAAGAAGTTAGTATTATTGAATGCCCACTGTCAGCAGGTGTTATAGAAGCCAGTTACCTTTCTTAACCTCCACCAAAACTCCACTGCCCCTTGTATGGAGGAGAAAAGCAAGGCCTGGAACCTTGCCCCTGGTCACTCAGCTAGTGAGCAGCAGCCCTGGAGGCCAAACATGCTTCCTCGCCTTGTCTGCGACCTCCCCTCTTTGCACTGCTATGTGACCGATGATGAGGAGGAGGAGAGACAGATGAGAGGCATCCAGCGGATGGTCCTTCCTGGCCCCTGTTCTCTGTCCCCTCATTCAGGTTGTGTTCCATTCTTAGCAGCACATACCTGCATAAATGTCCCATCTCCCCTCTGGAGGATGGTGATAACCCATTTCTGAGAACACATCATGTGCCAGACACTAGTGGAGATGCCGAATATATTACCTCATTTTGGCATCACAGTGATTCTTTAAAGAAGAGCTATTAACATCATCTTGCAGTGGAGGAATCTGAGACTCAGTGAGCTTGGGTGACCTGCCTTGGATCAGGCATCTGGTAACTGAGATTTGAACTAATGGGTCCTGAAGCCCATTCTCGACCACTATGATCATTGTTCTGCCTGCCATTCTGTTCCCTGTGCCCTCCCAACCAGAAGGCACAGAGATGGTGACAGTGGCTCAGTGCAGCATCTTCATCTGCCCTTGAGACCTGAGGATTTTTGCTGTGGCGTTTGGTGACCGCCTGGGCTGGAGGCTGGCCTGGGTGGATCTGGAGTGCTGATGGCAAGCTCTCCAGTAGCCATTGGGCCTACGATCCTGCTCATCTCTGGACACACTCAGATAGGTGTCTACAGAGCTGACAAGAGCCCCCTGTCCCTGGGTGGTGAGGCCAGAACCTCATGTCCCCATCCCCATCAACTGCAGATGGTGAGTCAGGACAGGAATGGATCAGGGCTGAGTGTCCCAAACTAGCTTGCCAGGCCACTTGGGGACCTCATTAGCTGGTGTTTCCAGGACATGTTGGATTCTGCAAACAACAGGTGCTCACAGCTTGCTGTAGGGAGACAGGACAGCTTCCCCCTCCTGTGTGAGGGGGAGAGCATCTGGCTTTCATCTTGTGCAGATGGACCTGCAGCTCCTCCAAATTCCGTGTGAGAAGTGGGTGGGGATCGATTGTCTGCTTTTGGAGGTCAAGTCTTGATAACAGGTAGCCACAACCATACTCTGTGGGGTATCCAGGGGCTTTTAGGCTGTATTTCCAGCTGAGATAATAGGAAACTTAGAGAGGCCCAGAGCTGGCTCTCCCAAACCCCACCTAGGCCCAGTGCTCTGGAGGCAGCAATCCAGGCAATTTGGGGACTAAGAGGAGTAGCAAGTAGGCTTTAGGCATGAACATAGAATAGTGTAACACGTGAGCGCTGGGCACTGGGATTCAGCTGGGCTGTGAGCCCCGTGAGTACAGGAGCACCATCCAATACTGCAGTCATGAGAATGTCCAGGCCACTCCTCTTGTTTTATAAAAGGTGCTATGGACCGAATGTTTGTGTCCCCCATAAGTCATATGTTGAAACCCTAACCTGCAATGGGTTGGTGTTAGGAGGCGGGGCCTTTGGGAGGTGATTATGTTTAGATGAGGTCATGAGGGTGGGGCCTTCAAGATGAGTCAGTGCCCTGGTAAGAGGAGGATGAGAGCCCAGAGCTCCTTCTGTCTGCCACGTGGAGACACAGCGAGGAGACTGTCTGCAAACCAGGAGGAGGGCCCCTACCAGGGGCCAAATCTGCTGGCACTTTGATCTTGGGCTTCCCAGCTTCCAGAACCATGGGAAAGAAATGCCTGAGGTTTAAGCCACCCAGACTATGGTGTTCTGTTATGGCAGGCTGGGGTGACTAAGGCAGTCGGCGAGGATGTGAAACCCAAAGGAGGTAAGGGCCTTGCCCAAGGCCACACAGCAGGCTGGTGAGTGCTGGCGAGAGGTCGGGGTTGGAGTGCAGACCTCCTGCCACCTGCCAGGTGCTTTCCTCATTTCTTTCTCTTTGTTTGATTTGTGCTTCTCAAGCCCAGAGTGTGTGGCACTGAGCAGGTTTTCAGAAAGAAATATTCAACTGGTGGAGCAACAAGGAGTTAAAATCCTCATCCTGTAAAATCAGAGGCCTAGTAACTCCCTTTGAACAGATGCAATCTTTGGTGGCCATTTCTCAGTGAGAGGAGGGTGCCTGGTGGGTGCCCAGGCTAGACGCCCTATGACTCGAGGACTTGGACTTGGGCTGTCCAGCAGGCTCAGTCACTTCCATGCCATGCTTTGCCAAGACGATCCCAGCCCTTCTTCACTGGTCCTGTGTGGCTGCCTTGTGTCCCCACACCCTCCCCACCTTTATTTCCATTTCCCACATTGTCTCAGGCAGGGCAGGTCCCCTGGGCCCACGTGGGGGACGAGGAGAAGGGCCCTCAATGGGGTGGGGTTGGGGGAGGAAGCACAGGCCAGGGACACCTGAGACAGCACTTCGCTGAGGCTTTTTGGCACTCCTCTGCTTGTTTTTTTGCTTGGTTTGATTTTCAGCATACTTTTCCCCATGAATGTTGGGAGATTTAAAACATAGAAACCCCTAGAGAGGTTGTGCGTGCTTCTTAACGAGGAAGGAAGAGGAGAACGTGAGCGTGTTTCCCAGTTGACTGGGGTGACAAGTGGCAGGTGGCAGCAGCTAGAAGGAAGCAGACAGGAAGATGGCGGTGGTCAGAGGGTCTGCGCCCCAGGAGGATCTGCAGAAGTGGAGGTGGGCAGGTGCAACTGACACAGCCCCAGTGTCTGTGACCCTGTGAGTGAGGTTCTCACTCAATCCCTGCCCTGCCCTCCCATAGATGCCACACTGAGGCTGGGAAGAGGAGCCAGCAGAGAGCCCACCAAAACACACGTGGGCAGGTGCTGAGCACGGGCCTCAGGCTGCCCCTGCCCAAATGCAGCTTTCTCTTCCATAAAATGAGCTTGTAATCTCCACCGTTCCTTCAACTACAAGAGTTGGCAGGCTGGGAACTCATGGAATATCATGGAATATCACAGTCTACAAAAATATGGCAGATTCATTATTGTCACTGTTGTCCCAACTGCCGAGACGGAAGGAAGGGAGGGTAAGAGAGCGAGGTTTGGCAGGCCCAGGACAGGAGGTCAACACTGTTCTGATGTTGCTTTTCCCCCTCGAGCTTTGTTCCTCTCCCGAAGGTGACAAAAGAAAAATCCATTCACAGAGGGTGAGGAGCCACATCAGCCCTTGCTTGTAAAGTAATTCACACAGTAGATTTCCTCACAGATGTCTTAATATGAACGAAGTCCTTCTTTCCGTGAGTATCACACGGCCTTGGTCCGAGCTGCAGACTAAGCAGCTTGGGGGCCGGGCCTGGGGAGGGCCGGGCCAGGTGGGCAGGGAGCAGGGTTTCAGGTGCCCGGGGGGAAGCTGCCTGGAGGGAGCGAAGGGGCAGAGACCGGAGATCCACTGGGTTCTGCACTGACTTCCCCCTGTGTGTGCAGAGGGAGGGGAAGAGGAGGAGAAGCAGGAGAGAAAGTTCGCTGAGATTCACCAGGCCTGGGCTTCTGGCGAAGGCAGAATGAGCAGTCAGGGCACATTCGAGGAGACTCTGGTGAACGCTCTCCAGGGGACAGCGCCGCCTGGGCAGCTCAGCACCCACGTGGCCCCGGACTCCCGGGACGGAGTTGCCAAGCGGGTGGCTGCGGGCCTTGGGGTGCAGGGCTAGGGGTACACAGGCAGCTGCTTCCCAGCTGCCCTCACTGGCTAGTTCAAGTGTCCTTTCAGTCTGCTCTTTCTCGGCAGGGGACATGGGGACCGAGTGCCGGGACGACTCAACTGAAGGCCTCCGAGCTCTGAACATGGATTTTTCCCGTGAGAATGTTTAGCTCCAGTTGGCTTCACAAGGCGTGAAAAAGCAACCAACTGTCACAGCAAGGCTAGCGAGCCCAGGCCCGGGAGACAGGCCTGGGGGGGTTCAGCTTTGGGGAAATTTCCACACATGCCGCCCCCGCCCCGGGCTTAGGGCACGGGGGTGACAGCTCTGAACTCCGTGTGCTTCCCGCCGTGGGATTCCGCGTGGGGACGAGCGCTGCCCCTGCGGCCACCTCCCCTCCGAGGTGCACGGCCGCTTTTTCCTGGTCTACCCCCGGCCCTCCTTCCAGAGCTCAGCGACTCCTGGGCTGACAGCCAGCAGTGAAGTGTGTGCAAAGAGCTCGGAGAAGTTTATGGCCCTGGAGAGCTGAAGAAACCGGCTTGCTGAGTGCGGGCTCGCCGGGGCGTGCCCCTGGCGCTCCACCACTGCCATGTTTTCCCAGAGAAGGTCCTGGCTCTGAGGCATCAACACACCACTGAGGGGGGATTGCATGGCTTGGGGGAGAGGATGACGGGTCCCCGTGGGCCAGCATGGTGGCAGGCCAGGCGCCCGAGGTCTCCCTCTGGCTGGGGAAGACCTGGCCCACCCCCCGCGGCTGCTGACAGAGGGGGGGATGATGTGTCTTCCTCAGCCAGAGATTAGGGTGGGTGGGTTCAAGAGTTTTGGAAGGTGCTCTCTCCCAGGACTGTTTCCTCTCATTCCTCCGGTACCGGAAATTCCTTTCACGCAAAGAAAACTTTGCTGAGAGCTAAAATCTGAAGTGTGAGTCCTTTTGGATCAGAAATACAGTGAGCGGCCTTCACAGTGATCTGAAGAAGGCCGGCAGGACCCTCGTGACATACTCCTCCTGCTTGCTGAGAAGCAGCCCTGGACACATCCACTCGTGGGGGCTCTTTGTCCCCTCCAATAGACCCCTAAGTAGCCAGCGAGAGGCTTAGGATGAGTGTTAGTGCCCTGAGGGACTCGGTTGGTCTTGGCTTCCCCACTAGTCCTTGTAAACCAGCACCATCCAGCAGTCTAGCAGAACTTTCTGTGAGGATGGAAATGCTCTCTCTCTTTTTGATCCAGTACCGTAGCCACTAGCCACATGAGGATGTAGAGCACTTGAAGAGTGGCCAGGGTGACTGACAATTGCATTATCAATTTTATTTAATTTTAATTATTTTAAATTACAATAGCAGCATATAAGTAGTACCCACCATATTGTACAGTGCAGCTCTGGTCTCTTCCTGGGGAATCCAGAGCCCTCAGCCAGAGCCCTCAGATCAGCCCAGTTGCCCAGCCTTTGTGTGAACTTAAGAAAGTTGCTTGACCCATTAGTGCCTCAGTGTCTCTCCCTGTGCATGGAGGGGGGCATATTGGCCCTTCCTGCCTTGATAAATATACATGGAAGTGAGAACACACCAGTGTCACCAGCACCTAGCTCAAGAACATGGAACATGACCAGGATCTTAGAAGCTCCTCTCTTACTCACATGACAGCTCCTATCAAAGGATACACCCTACCTCGACTCCCAAAAGGAACTATCAGTTTTTCCTATGTTTGAACTTAATATAAGTGAATCATTCAGTATGTACCCTCTTGGATCTGGCTTACTTTGTTCAATATTATGTTTGTGAGCCTTATCCAAATTGTTATGTGTAGCTGTGGTTTGTTTATTCTCATTGCTGTTTAGTATTCTATTCTATTCTGTGAACATATCATACTTTATTTATTTATTTTTCTGTTAATGGGCATTTGAGAAGTTTCAAGTTGGGGTGTATTAGGGATAATGTTTCCATAAACCTTTTATTACCTGTCTTTGGAGAATATATGTTGGCCGTATACCTAGGAGAGGAATTGCTCTCAGGACAAGAAGATCTTGAGAAGGGAGGTGTTAGAAGGAGGAAAGTAATGGCAAGGAAATAATCTATGTGTCTTAGAAATTTTCCCCAGTTCCAAGTATGGAAAGTATGTAGATGTTCAGCTTTGGGAGGCCAAATAATTTTATGAAGTGGTTATACTAATTTATACACGCATCAATAGTACATGAGGGTCTGGTTTTTCCACTTCACAACATTTAGTATTTTTCATAATTTTGATTTTAGTCATTCTGGAGAATGTGAAGATTTAACATATTGCGGTTTTAATTTTATGACTTCATATACCCGTGATGACTGTATTAGTCAGGGTTTCCTAGAGACATAGAACCGATAAGATCGGTGAATCAATACGCATGCACACGTGGGCGCATGTATATGGAGAGGGAGGGAGAGAATTTTTAAATAATTTGGCTCATATGATCGTGGAGGTGACACGTCTGAAATCTGCAAGACAGGTTGGCAGGCCGGAGACTCATGGAAGAAAGAGTTGATGTCGCAAGTCATCCCAAGGCAGTCTGCCGGCAGCATTCCCTCTTCTTTGGGGGAAGTCAAGTCATTTTTTTCCTAAGGCATCCAACTGATTGGATGAGGTCCACCCATATTATTGAGGGGAATCTGCTTTACTCAAAGTCTACTGATTTAAATGTGGATCGCATCTGGAATATCTCTTCATGGCAATGTCTAGACTGCTGTTTGACCAAATATTTAGGTTCTGTGGCCTAGTCAAGTTGACACAGAAAATTATCACAATGACTAATGAAGTTGAGCATCCTTTCTTATGTTAGTGGCCATTCGTTTATCAGATATTTTCTTGTTTATGTCTGTTAAAGTCTTTTTTTTTTAATTGTTATTTGATTTCCTGTAGTTTTCTTTTTGATTTTTAGGAATTCTTTATATATCGTGGGAACAAGTTCTCTGTCAGATATATGTATTGCAAATATCTTCTTCATTCTGTTGGCTACTTTTTCACTCACTTATTAGTGTATTTTGAGGAATAGAAACTTAAAATTTTAAAATAATCTAAATCACCTATTTTTTCTTTTATGATTATAAATTTTTGTGTTTTTTTTCTAAGAAATATTTATCTACTCCAAAGTCACAAATAAATTGTTGTAAATTCCATCTAAAAGTCTTATTGTTTTACTTTGCCATTTTGATCTGCAACGCATTTTTGAAAATTCCATCCCTCTCTCACAGATCTATAGTACCACCTTTGAAAAAGTCAAGTGAACATATATACGTGTGTCATGAATATGTGTGTGCGTGTGTGTCTGTATATGTGTTGGTCCATTTTTGGCTTCTATGCTGTTTTGATCATTCGTTTGTCTCTCCTTGTGTTAATACCACATTGTATAATTAATTGCAGGTTTATGACAGGTCTTAATATCCTGTAATGCAAGTCCTTCAATTTTCTTAATCTCCTCCTTGTCTCTGTCCTCCTCTTCTTCCTCTTCTCTCTCTTTCCTTCTCCTCCCTCTTCCTCCTCCTTCTCCTCCTCCTACATCAGGAATGCCTTGGATGTAATTGGACCCTGTGCAATTTCAACATGGATATTTGAATCAGTCATGAATTTACACACAAAACACACACTCACACACCCAGCGGGGATTTGATTGGGACTGTGCTGTGTGAAATTACACACCTTCAGGGAGAACTGACATCCATCACCAAATTGAGTCTTCTAATGATGATATATCCCATCCTTTATTTCGATCTTTTGAATTTCTCTCAATGATTGTTTCATATTTTTCCGTGTAGAGCATTTATTCATCATTTATATTCATCCAAAGGATTTGGAATTTTCTGATAAAAATTATAAATGATATCATTAAAAACTTTTTCTGTTTGTTTATTGATACTCTGAGTATATAGAAATACAACTGATTTTTTAATGTATTGACCTTATATCTAGTAAGTTTGCTAAATGAATTTATTAATTATAATAGTATGTAGATTCCTTTGAAGGTCCTAATGTCCTATGACATTATCAAGGAATCTGAAAACAAGCAGTTTTATATTCTTCCATATTAAACTTTATTCTGTCTATTTACTTATTTCCTAATTGCACTGGCTAAGAATGTCAATAAAATGATGACAAAAAAAGATACTAGTTGACAACCTTTTCTTATCCATAATCTCAGAGGAATTACTTTCAATCATTTACAAATAAGTATGACGTTTGCTGTAAGTTGTTGTACAGGGTATGCATCTCATTAAGGATATTGCCTTCTATTTCTGTATTGCTAAGAGTTTCTTGGTTTTTAATCAAAATATTGTTTGGGAGCTCTGATTTTTTGTTTATAAGAGAGATTTGTCGGTAAGTCTACTTTTGTGTGATAATTTCCCTGTCAGGTTTTGATATCAAGTACTTAATGGCCACATAAATATAATTTGAAAATGATTTCTCTTTATTTCTGAAAGAGTCTGTAAGATTGGTATTGCTTATTTCCTATAACTTTGTAAAACTTTATCATCAGGACTAAGGGTTTTTTTTGTGGAATTGTTTGTAATTATTGATTTAATTTTTTAATTTTCATTGTGCCATTCAGAATTTCTATGTTCCCTTCTGTCATTTTGGTAGAATGTTTTCTTAAGGAATTTTAAAAATTTCATGCAAATTTTCATTTCATAGTATAATATTTTTCATAGTATCTTCTTATTTTCTTTATGATGCCTATAAGATCTGTATGTCTCCTCTTTCATTTATGATTTTAAAAATTTATTTTCTCTTTTCTATAATTGTTTAACATGTATAATTTTTAATCTTATTTTTATTATTTCTTTATCTTTAGTTTCCTGGTTTTGATTTACTCTTTCTGCTTTCTGCAGATGGGGGGACTAAATAATTGATTTTCAGGCTTTCTTTTAAATATATGCAGTTATGATGATAAATTTCCTCTAAGCATATTTAGATATTTCCCATCAATTTGATATGTCATATGTACCTTTCCATTGAGGTCAAAATATTTTCTAATTTCTGTTTTGATTTTTTTCTTTGACCTATGTGTCCTTTAGAAATATATTTTTAAAATTTCTCTGGTTAAGGTTTTCTGGTTACCTTTTTGTTATTGAATTCTATCTTACTTTCGTTAGAGTCACTCAGAGAACGTACTAAGAATAATTTCTATCTTTAAACAAATTTGGTGGTTTTCTCTGTGTACCCAATGTGTGTCTGTTATAGCAAATCTTCTAGTGCATTTGGGGAAAAAATGAATCCTGTTTTGGTTGGGTATAAAATTAGGCAAAATTGTTAATTACATTGGCCAGATCCATATCCCTTCTGGTATGTGTCTGCTTGTTTTGACCAGATATTAAGAGTGGTATGATAAAAGCTCCCTAAATATTTATGAATTTGTCTAATTCTCCCGTTATTTCTGCTTTTTTCCTTTGTTGGTTTTGAAGCTATGGTATTAGATACACTCGTATTTTTTTTTATGGGGGTACAAACACTTTGGTTGTATATATTGCCTATGCACTGCCCAAGTCAAAGCTACAATCATGCCCATCCCCCAGACAGTGCACCCCACAGCCATTAAGTGTGAGTTTACCCATCCCCTTCACCCCCCTCCCACCTGCCCTGCCCCTGATGAATATCATTTCCATGTGTACACATAAGTATTGATCAGTTAGTACCAATTTGATGGTGAGTACCAGTGGTGCTTGTTTTTCCATTCTTGTGATACTTTGCTTTGAAGAATGGGCTCTAGCTCCATCCAGGAAAATATCAGATGTGTTAATTCACTGTTGTTTTTTATGGCTGAGTAGTACTCCATGGTATGCATATACTACATTTTATTAATCCACTCATGTATTGATGGGCACTTGGGTTGATTCCACATCTTTGCAACTATGAATTGTGCTGCTATAAACATTCACAGCCAATGTCATACTGAATTGGGAAAAATTGAAAGCATTCCTGCTTAAAACTGGAACCAGACAAGGTTGCCCACTATCTCAACTTCTATTCAGTATAGTGCTGGAAGTCCTTGCCAGAGCAATCAGACAAGAGAAGGGAATCAGGGGTGTCAAAATGGGGGAAGAAGAGATCAAACTTTCACTCTTTGCTGACGATATGATATTATATCTAGAAAACCCGAAAGATTCAACCAAGAGACTCCTGAAATTGATAAAAGAATTCAGCAAATTCTCAGGATACTAAATCGATGACACAAATTGGTAGCCTTCATATATGCCTATAACAGTTGAGCTGAGAAACAAATCAAAGATGCAATACCTTTCACAATAGCATCAAAGAAAATTAAATATTTAGGAACATATTTAACTCAGGAGGTGAGAGACCTATATAGGAAGAACTACTAAACACTGAGAAAAGAAATTGCAAAGAACATAAACAGATGGAAAACTCTACCATGCTCTTGGATAGGTAGAATCAATGTTGTTAAAATGTCTATACTACCTAAAGTGATTTACAGAATCAATGCAGTCCCTATTAAAATACTAACATCATTTTTTGCAGATCTAGAAAAAATAATTCCACGCTTCATGTGGAACCAGAGAAGACCCCGTCTAGCCAAAGCAATCTTAAACAAAAAGAACAAATTGGGAGGCATCAATCTACCAGACTTCAAACTATATTACAAGGCTATAGTAACCAAAACAGCATGGTGCTGGCACAGGAACAGAGACATAGACCAATGGAACAAGACTGAGAACCCAGATATAAAACCATCCTCATACTGTCATCTGATCTTTGACAAAGTTTACAAAAACATACACTGGCGAAAAGAATCCCAATTCAACAAATGGTGCTGGGAGAATTGGATAGCCACATGTAGAAGACTGAAACTAGATCCACACCTCTCACCTCTCACAAAAATCAGCTCATGATGGATAACAGACTTAAACCTAAGACATAAAACCATAATAATTCTAGAAGAAAACATTGGAAAAACTTTTATAGACATTGGCATAGGCAAAGAATTTATGAAGAAGACCCCCAAAGCAATCACACACCAACAAAAATAAATACATGGGACCTGATCAAATTAAAAAGCTTCTGCACAGCCAAGGAAACTATCACTAGAGTGAACAGACAACCTACAGAATAGGAGAAAATATTTGCATCCTACACATCTGATAAAGGGCTGATAACCAGAATCTATATAGAACTTAGGAAAATCAACAAGAAAAAATCAAACAACCCCATTAAAAGTGGGAAAAGGACATGAACAGAAACTTTTCAAAAGAAGACAGAATAATGGTCAACAAACATATAAAAAATTGCTCAACTTCTCTAATCATCAGGGAGATGCAAATCAAAACCACAATGAGATATCACTTAACTCCAGTGAGATTGGCTTATATCAAAAATTCCCAAAACAACAAATGTTGGCATGGGTGCAGAGAGATAGGAACACTCATACACTGCTGGTGGGACTGCAAATTAGTACAACCTCTATGGAAAGTAATATGGAGATACCTCAAAGAACTAAAAGTAGAACTACCATTTGATCCAGCAATCCCACTACTGGGTATTTACCCAAAGGATACATTCGTATTTTGAATTGTGATTTCGTTGTGGTAAATGTATCCTCTTATCATTATGAAATAGTCCTCTTTATCTCAAGCAACACTTGTCTAAAATTCTACTTTGCCTGATATGACCCACACCAGCTTTCTTCTGGCTAGTGTTTACATGGCATAATGTTTTTTATCCTCTTAGTTTTATCTTTCTGACCACATTATATTTAAACTGTTTCTCTAGTCATTTATATATATGTGTATAATCATTTATTTTTTTATTGGAGTATTTAGCCCATTTGCATTTAATGTAATTATTGACATGGTTGTACTTATATCTACTGTGCATTTGGGTATTTGTTTTTTATTTGAACTATCAATTTCATATTCCATTTTATTTTCTATTAATTAAACACTTCTTATTCCATTTTTACTCTACTAAATCTTTAGTTATAAATTTTATTATTATATTAGTGTTTACTCTAGACATTACAAAATGAATCTTTGACTTATTATAGTCATATAAAAAGCTGGCTCTTTGAAAAGATCAACAAAATCAATAAACCTTTATCTAGATTGATCAAGAAGAATAAAGAATCAAATTACTAGAACCAGAAATGAAAGAGGAAACTACTATTGACTCTACAGATATAAAAGGAATACTAGGAGCAATTGTACACCAACAAATTAGATACCTTAGATGAAATGAACAAAATCCCAGAAATATGCAAATACTGAAACTGATTCCTGAATAGTCTGGAGAGATCTATAACAAGTGACTCGATTGAAATAGTAATTAGAAAAAAAAAACTACCCCCACACAAAATAAAATCCATGCCCAGATGACTTCACTGCTGAATTCTACCAAACACTTAAATAAGAAGTATTACCAAATGATCACAATCTCTTCCAAAAAATAAAAGAGGACAGAATATTTCCCAACTCATTTTATGAGAGCAGCATAATCCTGATAGTAAAACTATATAAATATATTGCAAGAAAAGAAAACCACAGACTGATATCTTTTATAAATACGAACATAAAAATCCTCAAGAAAATACTAGCAAGTTCAACCCAGTAATACATGAAAAGAATTATACACCACAACCAAAAGGGATTTATACCAGGAATGCAATGTTGATTTAACACCCCGAAATCAAACAGTATATTTTGTCAGTAGAATAAAAGAACAGAAATCAAATAGTCATCTCAATAGATTTGCAAAAATCATATGAAAAAATTTGAAGTCTTTCATCATAAAAATACTCAACAAATTAGAAATAAAAGGTAACTTCCCCAACCTGATAAAAGGCATCAATATACAAAAAACCCCCACAGCTAACATCATACTTAATGGTGAAAGACCGAATTGATGGAGGTAATAGCTAAAATACACAGAGTTTTTGGTTTTTTTTTGAGGTAATAAAAATGTTCTAAAATTGATTGTGGTTATGGTTGCACATTTCTCTAAGTATACTAAATAAAAACATTGATTAGTACATTTCCAATGGATGTTTTATGATATGTGAACACAAAGAAAGAAATAATATTTTATCTCTTCTAATATTTATGTTTCAGATACTTTGTTTTTCTTCTTCTTTTCGTGTGCGTGTGTGTTCCTATGGTATGTCTGTCATTATTTTATTATTTTCAATATATCTTTGTCCTTATAGTTGAAGTGTGTCTCTCATAAATATCATGCAGTTGGATTTTTTTTTTAAGTTAGACAGATTACTTCAATTACCATTAATATAATTACTAATATACTTGGGCTTAATTCTACCATCTTAATTTTTTCATTTGTCTGAACAATTTTTATTTCCTTTGTTACTCCTTTTCTACCTTTTTTGGATTAAGATCATTATTTCAATTTGGTTCCCCTATTAAAATTTTAGTTATATTTTTGTATCATTTTTAGTGGCTACCTTTACATATTCTAATAAAACTTAGCTTAGTTTCTTACTCTTTTATGAGCAATTCAAGAATTCAAAATAGTTTTTACTATATTTATCTTCTTGTCTCCTGTGTTTACTATTTTATCACATATTTTACTTGCTCATATGTCATAGCCCCACAAGAAAATTTTTATAGTTGCTTTAAACTGTCAATATTATTTCACATTTACTTACATATTTATGTTTTCTAGAGCTTTTTATTTCTTCCTGCAATTATATGTTTCTATTTGGGACCTTGTCTTCATCCTATGCATTTTCTATGATATTTTCTATCACAGCTAGTGAGAAATGCTTCCTACTTCTGTTTGTCTGAGAATATCTTGATTTTACTTTATTTTTTTAAGACTATCATTGTGAAATGGCAGCTTTTATTTTCAGCTCTTTAACTCTGTAATTCCTTTATCTTTGGGCTTCCACATTTTCTTTTGAAACTTCTATTTCTTTAGCTAACATTCTTATTATTTCTGAAAGTAACAGTTTTTCCCCTGGTTGCCTTTGAGAATCATCTTATATTTATTTTTTTTACCTATCTGCCAATTATTCGTGTAGATGTGGTTTTCTTTGTATTTTTCCTGCTTACGTCTTGCTGAGCTTTTTGACTGTGCAGGTTGAGGTCTTTCGTCAGTTTTGCAACGGTCCCGATTATTGATCCTTCAGATGTTGCCTCCTTCCAATTCTCTATTTTCTCTCCTTTTGGAACTCCCTTTACTTATGTATTAGATTTTTCACTGTATTTCACATGTTGTTACTCACTCTTAATTTTAAATTTGTTTATGTGGTTAAGTTGAAAAAATTCTATTGTAATATCTGTTAGTTAACTAATCCTCTCTTTTGTGACCAATCGAAGTCCATCCAATGTATTTATTTCAGATATATTTTTCAATTCTAGAATGCATATCTGGCTTTATTCTTTAGATTCTACTTCTCTGCTGATTTTCCATCTCTTTGTCCATTTTTCTGTTTTTCTTTATTTCTTCAGCACATTTATAATAATTATTTAACGGTTATTTTATTAACTTCAATATTTGAAAAATCTGTAGGTCTGCTCCTATTGTTTGTTGTTTATTTGACTAACAATCTCATTTTCATATTCATATGTCTTAACTTTTTAAAATTGTTTGTCAAACATTGTATGAATAAGAGCTAAAAAGTTCCTTTTCTACTCTTTGATTTATCTACTGGAGATCATCCACCTTTTGTCTGTCAGGCACGTAGAGTGAGCAGTGGATCAACCCAAGGTAATAATGACAGTCTTTGGCCACATCTGACCTGATAGGAATAGCTGGGTGCCCCAATAATTACAGAAATACCAATATACAGTGAAGGGGACTCCCAGAGGCTGGGAATTATTCTGGCCAACTTGAGAATGGGTTGAGAAGACTCAGGAATGCCTCCTGATGGAGAAAGCACTCTGGCTCCCTCTCAGTTTGATCCTCCAAAGTATCAATTCTTCCTTGGGCATTTTGGGCACCCTGCTATGACCAGGGTCTCTCAGGTGGTTCCTGAGCATCTCTGAAGATACCCTCACAGGCCAGGAATGACTGTGTTGCCCATGTTTCTTGTCTCTCAAAGGTCTGGACTCTGACTTCCAGAGCAGGCTTATCAGAGTTCAGGGCTGTTCAAGGAGGCACTGAGTTCAGAGATCAAAACGGCTCCTAATGTGGTCCCCATTGGAAATTTCCATACCCCATTTTTGCATGTGGTTTTCCATATCTCTGCATTTGATGCTTAACAACAGACACATTTTCTGTGCCTCATCTGGCAGCTCATTCAGGGGTGAGTAGAAGGGCTCCTGGATCTTTTACCTTGGTGCCAGCTTCTGCATCGTTCTTTGCTCTGTGCACGTGTGGCTCCTCTGCTCCCTTCCATCCCCTTTCTTGCTGAGCATCAGCCTCTCCTCCCTCTTTGAGTGGGGAGGTACCAAACTTGCCCCAGCTCTCACTCTCTGTGAGACTCTGGGTTTTTCTTTACATCTCTGGAGGAATCAGGACGGTCCCATGGCCATGTTCTTCTGGGGCTCCACACATCAGGTGCACCTGGCAGAGTCTGATAGACGAGGGGAGAGAGATCACCCCTCATGCACTGGGTGTGGGTCTGCTGGGGGAGCGATGGCAGCCAGTCCCTCTGCCTCCCCCAGGATAGAGGGGTGGGAGGGCGAAGTTTAGGAAATCTGCTGTCTTTGCTGCATTGCTTCTGTGTTTTTTCCGGGTCACTAGGTACATGGCATACAGTTCTATAGGAAATGCTGTTTTTTGGGAGATATACAAGAAACAGCAGCCAGTGACACTTTTAGTTCAGATCCCTGATATTTATTCTAATCCCCTCTCTGTCCCATTCTGAAAATGTCACTGAAAAAAATTATAATTTGTGCACCATCTAAAATAGGCCTAGCACCATGTTAGGTTCCTTTTGCCCTACAATTCCAAAAACATTTGTGAATTAGATAAACCTCTCACAGCTCCCTAACTGTACCCCACATGCTACGCTGGGCACATAGAAGGGAAGGAAGCTGTGCCCCAAATGCAGGCACATCAGACATATTTAGATCTCAAGGGGCAACTCAGGACAGGGTCTGGGTAAAGCCCAAAGACCTGGAAAACTAAAGCATCCACAGAGGAGTGCAAGCACCATGCAGAGAAGTGGGTAGGGAAGGCTTCTTGGAGGGAGGGGAGCAAGTCCCAAGGGACAGGCTGGTGGTAGGGGTGGAGCTTCCCAAACAGGGCACAGCGGGGGTGATGGTGGTGGCTGGGAACCCACCCATGGACACCATACAACCACAGAAGAGAAGGCGCTTGAGATCACCTTGTCCAATCAGCTCATCTGTAAGATGAAGAGACCAAGGCATGGATGGGAACAGGGCTTTGCCCAAGGTCACAAGATAGAGAAGCTAGGGTCTTTTCTCCACAGTGGGTCACCACAATCACTCAGGAGTGGGGTATGAATGCAGAGTTTGCTCTTGGGGTCTGTCTACACATTGGTGGCCTGTCCAAGAGCTTCATAGCTGCCCTCCTCTCAGCTCGGGCTTTGTGGAGGAAGCATTTTCTTTATGTGCCTTTTCCTTAAAGCCCAACCAATCAAGGTCACTTACTATACCAAGGACTGGTCATGCCTATGTCAGGACTAAAGAGATCTAAATCTGCACTCTTCACCCTGCATTTCACAGATGGGGAAATTGAGACCAAGGAGGGCAGGTGGCAGGGCTCTGCCTTCCAACCAGGCCACGTCCTTTGGCATCCCAGAGGACATTCAGCTCCTTCCCAGGGGGACAGGCAGAGGACACCCCCTACTACAATGGGATGCCCCAAGCCAGAGGAGAAGTGGGGGAGGAGCAAAGGGCACAGGAACCACCCTGCACTTTTGGATGATCATGCACACTGTCCTATCAGCTATCATCCCTCCCCCCAAAACAACTTGAAGGGGAGCAGTCCCTTATCACTGCCACCTGGGAGCTCTGGATGTCCCAGAGGACTGTGGGGAAGCCCGCACCCGTGCTGGAGGCAGGAGGAGAGGGAAGCAGAGGGCTGCTTGGGGATTTGAGACAGCAACAGAGGGCTGTGGCCCTGGGTCATGTCTGAAATGGGGAGGAGGGACCCCATTTATCTGTCTTTGATCTTCCCTATTTTATGGGGAAAGGCTCGAACCAAATGGGAAGTAGGTGGAGAGGAGAGAACTGAACTTGCCTTTGAGGTGGCATTGATATTTCCTCTCTATATTACCCACCGGGCCAGCTGTCTTTGTCTTTGAAAGTCTCAATCTGGTGCTCGCTTCGGCAGCACATATACTAAAATTGAAACGATACAGAGAAGATTAGCATGGCCCCTGCGCAAGGATGACACGCAAATTCGTGAAGCGTTCCATATTTTTTATATGATCCTTTCAATAGATGCAGAAAAGGCTTTTGACAAAATCCAGCACCCTTTTATGATAAGAACTCTTAACGATATAGGCATAGATGGCTCATTCCTAGAAACTATTAAAGCCATATATGATAAACCCACAGCCAATATCATACTGAATAGGGAAAAATTGAAGGCATTCCCCCTTAAAACTGGCACCAGACAAGGGTGCCCACTATCTCCACTTCTTTTCAACATAGTGCTGGAAGTCCTGGCCACAGCAATTAGACAAGACAGAGGAATTAGGGGCATCCAGATGGGGGCAGAAGAGGTCAAACTTTCACTATTCGCAGACGATATGATATTATACATAGAAAATCCCAAAGATTCAACCAAGAGATTACTGGAATTGATAAATGAATTCAGCAAAGTCTCAGGATACAAAATTAATACACACAAATCCATAGCCTTCATATATGCTAATAACAATCAAGCTGAGAAACAAATTAAAGATGCAATACTTTTCGCAATAACAACAAAGAAAATTAAATATTTAGGAACATATCTAACTAAGGAGGTCAAAGACCTATATAGAGAGAATTATGAAACACTGAGAAAAGAAATTGCAGAGGATGTAAATAGATGGAAAGCCCTACCATGCTCTTGGATAGGCAGAGTCAACATAGTAAAAATGGCTTTGCTACCTAAATTAATTTACAGAATCAATGCAATCCCTATCAAAATACCAACATCATTTTTTGCCGATCTAGAAAAAATAATTCTACGCTTCGTGTGGAACCAGAGAAGACCCCGTCTAGCCAAAGCAATCTTAAGCAAAAAGAACAAATTGGGAGGCATCTATCTACCAGACTTCAAACTATACTACAAGGCTATAGTAACCAAAACTGCATGGTATTGGCACAAGAACAGACATGTAGACCAATGGAACAGGACTAAGAACCCAAATATAAAACCAACCTCATACAGTCACCTGATCTTTGACAAATTCCAGAAAAACGTACACTGGGGAAAAGATTCCCTACTCAACAAATGGTGCTGGGAAAACTGGATGGCCATATGTAGAAGACTGAAAGTGGACCCACAGCTCTCACCTCTCACAAAAATCAATTCACAATGGATAACAGATCTAAACCTAAGACATGAAACCATAAGAATTCTTGAAGAAAACGTTGGAAAAACTCTTATGGACATTGGCCTAGGCAAAGAATTTATGAAGAAGACCCCCAAAGCAATCACAGCAGCAACAAAAATAAATACATGGGACCTGATCAAATTGAAAAGCTTCTGCACAGCCAAGGAAACTATCACTAGAGTGAACAGACAACCTACAGAATGGGAGAAAATATTTGCATGCTACACCTCTGATAAAGGGCTGATAACCAGAATCTATACGGAACTTAGGAAAATCAACAAGAAAAAATCAATCAACCCTATTAAAAAATGGGCAAAGGACATGAACAGAAACTTTTCCAAAGAAGACAGAATGATGGCCAGCAAACATATAAAAAGTGCTCAACTTCTCTAATCATCAGGGAAATGCAAATCAAAACCACAATGAGATATCACTTAACTCCAGTGAGATTGGCTCATATCAAAAAATCCCCAAATAACAAATGTTGGCGGGGATGTGGACAGATAGGAACACTCATACACTGCTGGTGGGACTGCAAATTAGTACAACCTCTATGGAAAAGAATATGGAGATACCTCAAAGAATTAAAAGTAGAATTACCATTTGACCCAGCAATCCCACTACTGGGTATTTATCCAAAGGAAAAAAAGACATTTTATAAAAAAGACATCTGCTCTCGAATGTTCATAGCAGCACAATTCACAATTGCAAAGATGTGAAAACAACCCAGGTGCCCATCAATACACGAGTGGATCAATAAAATGTGGTATTATGTATACCATGAAGTATTACTCAGCAATAAGGAACAACAGTGAATTAACACATCTGGTATTATCCTGGTTGGAGCTAGAACCCATTCTTCAAAGCAAGTGTCACAGGATTGGAAAAACAAGCACCACTGGTACTCACCATCAAACTGGTACTAACTGATGAACACGTACATCACACAGGGCAATAACATTCATCTGAGGGCGGGGGCGGGCGGGCGGGAGCGGGGTGGAGGGGATGGGAAAAACTCTCACTGAATGGATGTGGGGAGCACAGTTTGGGGGATGACCACGATTGTGGCTCTGACACGGGCAGAACAGGGGCAATATGTATGGCCAAAGTGTTGTACCCCCATGATATTCTGAAATTAAAAAAAGAAATTAAAAAAAAAAATAAATAAATAAATAAAAAAAAAAGAAAGTCTCAATCTGGAGAAAGGGCTCCTGAATTGAATAGGATTTAAAGGAGGGAATGCAGAAATGACAGTTCCTGGAACTGCAAAAATGTTGTAGTGTTTATAATTCATCTGAAAGTCGGTCAAGGATAAGAGGGAATAGAGTACATCTGTGTTTGAGTGTGTGTGAGGTGGGGGTGTAAATGAACTCGTGTGAACATGTGCACGTGAGCACATGTGTATGTGAGCATTATGTGTGCCCGCATGTGAGTGCATGTGTGAGCATGTGCATGTGTGTGTGTGAGTGTGTGTGAGTTTCTGTGTATGTGAGTGCACATGTGTGTATGTGAACATGTGTGTTTACGTGGATGCAGATGTGTGCAAATGTGCCTATGTGTGTGAGTGCATGTGTGTGTGAGTGTGTGCACTACAGGAGTGAGGAAGTGACAGGGCTGGTCCTCAGATCAGAAACCTGTGGCTATTAAACACTGTTCTCTGCACCACTGAGCCTGGGGGGTGGCGTCTTTACCATACTTAGGTATTGGCACTGCCCTGTGCCCTGCATGTGGGTTCTGCATGTCACTTTTGGAGCCTGGGCAGGTCAGATCACAGACAGCAGGACTCAGAGGAAAGAGAGGCAGGTGCCTGTGTCAGGCCGGCTATCAGTTACCTTCAGGCCATCCTTCAGCAGGTGTCATGTGAGGGTCTGTGTGAGGTCCCTGTGAGGGTCATATGAGGGTCTGGGTGAGGATGGGCATGAGCATCTGGGGACCCAGGGCAGACCCACAGGAGGCCTGCACTTCCAGCAGGGGAGAAGGACAGTGAACGATGAAGGTCGTGCCCTGCAGTGAGTGTGGTGCCAGGACCTGAGCTCAGACCAGAGCACCCTCAACTCGGGTGGGGAGGAGGCCAGGACAGCGCAAGGAAGAGGGGACACTTGACTCAGGCCACGGGGCTGGGACAAGCACCCAGGAGGAGCCCACGTGGTATCTGGGAGCAGTAAGCCTGTCAGTGCAGCTGGGGCTGCTGAGTGGCTGCAGATGGAGCTAGAACTGTTTGTTGGGCCCAGAGTGTGAAGAGACTAGAAGCCTGTGTCGTGTTTCCAGCTTTGGTTCTGAAGAAGTGAGCAGTCACCAGGGGTGCCCTGGCTGGGGAGCGTGGGCAGTCGTAATGCAGCCCAGTAACCCAGGGCTCAGCCCCACAGGGAAGTGGCCACAGCTGGTGGTCAAGGGGTCCCAAGTTCCTGACGTTGTTGGTTGGTTTGCAGATTGACCAGGAGACTGTGGCTCCAGGAGCAGTTGTCTAGCAGCTCAGAGCATTCAAGAAGGTCTCTGTAGGCTCAACCCTCACCGCCCCAGGGTAGCGGCTGCAAGGTGAGAGGCTTCTCCACAAAGCGGATGAACACGATTTCAGGGTAAATTTCCTCCTGTGATTGTATTTCATTTTAGAGCCATTAGGATAATATTGCTATTCTTTCCATGTCAGTGATATCGCTGCCTCATTTGCATTGTTCTGTGCACATCTCTGCTCTAGCTGAGACATGTCTGGGTCTGTAAGTGGTGTTTTGAAAGGCATAGGCACAAAGCCAAGGTCAGGCTGTCAGCCCCTGTTCCCTTTCTCTGCTCTCTGCTTATCAAGGCCCTCCCTGCAGGTATGAGAGCCTTCCTGGGGGGCAGATGTGTCTTCCCCCAGGCCACACACCTCTGGAACTGCTACCCACAGTGGCCTCTGTGTGAGGAAGGGGCATTCATTTTCCTAATGTGCCCTCGCCCTAATGCCGAGCATGCTGTGTTGGTCAGTGCCGCAGGACAACCCCACACCTCAGCGACCAAGGGCCCTGGAGTGTCCTGGGCTTAGGAGCTAGGACTACAGGGAGGACTGTTGGAGGCAAGGTGGCTTCCTGGAAGAGCTTGCTCTGGAGTCAGGTAACTGGGTTCAAATATCACTCTACACTGTGTGTGTGACCCTGGATGAGAGACCACGAAGTCTCTGATCCTCAGTTTCCTCATCCGAAATGCAGAATGGACATCCGGACAGGGCTGTAGGGAGGATCCAATGATATGGAGGTGAACAGACTTTACAAATCATAAAGCACAGCACAAATGTCACTTGTTACAAGGCAGTGAAGTATAGCAGCTCCAAGCATAGCCTCTGAAGCCACTCTATCTAGATTTGAATCTCACCTTTGCCACTAATTATTCAGGCTCTTTGGTGACTTATTTGTGTCTCCAATACCTCCCCTGGAAAATGCATTTTGCTGCCCAGGTCTCCTTCTGGGGAAGGACTTACTCCTCGACAAGGAGTGAGGTCCAAACACAGCCTCCAGCCCCTGGGTTGGCCTGACTGCAGAGAGCCACCTCACCTGAGATCACGGCCTTGCCTGAGCAGCCCAGGGAAAGCCTGAGCCAGGCCGGGGTTCAGGGCCTGCCCATCTCAGCTGGTACAGGATAACTCTGATGGGTGATGCCCACCCCAGAGCTCCCTGTCAGGTTGGTCAAAGCTTTGCTGGGCCTGCTCTGCAGTCAGGGTTCTTCTTTCTCTGTCCTGTCCTACACCCCTGCCCTTGACGGGTGCTGATCCTTAAGAAGCAGCTTGCACCAAACTCCGTCTTAGGGTCTGCTTCCAGAAAACTCAGCAGGTGCCCGGCAAGTAAACATAATGCAATGCACAAGTCTACTTGGATAGTTAGATGAGTTAATAGATTCCAAAGATTTTGAGCAGTTCCCTGAGTCTGGGACATGGTGCTATTTTATTATTATTAATTATTGCTGTTGATTTCATCATTGTGTCCTGAATAGAGAGATTCTCACCCAGCTCCATCCTCTGGTGGCTATCTGTCCCTAGGCAAGCACAGTATGGGGTCTGTGGCTGTCCTTCCTGGCGTATCACTGGAATCCTCAGCTGTGGGGCCAGCAGGGCTGTAGCCACATATCTCTGTGAACAGCTCCTGTGCAGCGAGCACACACTCCGTGCCAGACTCTGCCACACCAGGCCCTCTGCCCTGTCTGCAATACTTACAGTGACCTCACGAGGAAGTGCTGTTGTCCCCACTTTACAGATGAGGAACCCAAGGCTCAGGGGGGGTAAGGGTCTTGCCCACTACCAAATTCTAGTAGGAGGCAGAGCTGGGACCCAAAGCTTCTGCCTCATGCTGTGCAACCTTCTCCTATATAGACCTGGGAGCTGGTCCCTAGGGAGGTGGAGTAGGTCACCCAGTGATTAAAAGCCAGTGAGCCTGACTCCCACTGGTTCAGCAGGCTTTGCACTGTTCTGTGCAGCTTCCCCTTGCTCTGGGTAATCTAAATGCTTAAATGTTTAAAAAAAGAAAAAAAAAGTGAAGTCAAAAACCAATTTCTCTTCTCATTACAGTTTCTACCTGCTGCCTGATCTTCTGGGGCTTTCTTGGTCTGTGTTTATAATGCATCACCATCTCTCAGATGCCCTTGGTGGTTTGGAGAGAAGCTAGTGGCTATCTTGCTAGGCATGGGGAGGTGTTGATGGCAGAGCTGAGAGAAGAAGACAGGAGGAGGGAGGCTGAGGCTATGTCCTCTGTAGACTGGGATGGCCACCTGAGGCTGAGTGGCCTTGCCCAGGTCTTGCACCTTACGGCCCCTGGGAAGGCACATTGGAAATGTTAGGAGACTGAGCCTGGTGTGGATGTGTATAGTTCTTCCAGACAGCAAAAATCTTGATCATGCAGCTTCCAGAGATGGGACGCCCTGCCCTTTTCCAACTTCTGTTTTGAAGGAATAACGAGCAGACTGGCACTTGCCTTGGAAAACTGATGTCTCTTGGCCCAGGTAAGTGTCACTATTAATTTAATTTTGGCCTCAATAGATTTGCCTTATCTGGACATTTAATGTAAATGTCCATACAACACGGACTTTTGTGTCTGCTCCTTTGATTTAGCCTAATGTTTTTGAGGTTAAACTACGTTGTGGCATGCAGTGGTACTTTGGCATTTTTCATTGCCAAATAGTTTTCCTAGGGCCAATTGTATATATTTTGTATTTTTAAAAGAAAACATTTAGTTTTGGAATAACTTTAGATTTATAGAAAAGTTGTAAAGATATTGCAGAGAATTTTGTACAACACACACCCAGTTTCTTCTATTATTGACATCTTACATTAGTGTGGTACATTCGTTATGACTAATGGACCAATATTGATATATTGATATTAACTAAAATTCATGCTTTATTCATATTTTGTTCGTTTTCACTTGATGTCCTTTTTCTGTTTCAGGTCCCCATCCATGGTATCACATAACATTTAGTCATCACGTCTCCTCAGGCTCCTCTTGGGTGTGGCAATTTCTCAGACTTTCCTTGTGTTGAATGACTTTGATTTGGATGGCATTGATCACCAGGATGTGATCAGGTAGTGTTTGTCAGGTTCCTCAACCATTTCTCTAAGGAGACCTAGCTCCTTTTGGGAATGGCATTAGAAAATACAGTCTTGGTGCAAGGTGCATTCAATGCTACTGGGGTGTCATTGCTTCTAGGCCCTCTCAATGGTCAGGGTAAAAAAACGTGTGTATACTAACCCATGCACACATGCACACACACGTATCCACCTGCATCTATATTAAGCTATACATGAATTCTTACTGATCTCTCCAACTGTAATGTGGTACCAAACATAGTGTTCTAGCCTTCTCCTCATGCTGTCCATGAGCTCCCTCTACATCTGTGAGAAACTGGCTCCCGCCACCTGCCATCCACCATACCTTTACTTAACTGTTCAACTCCACTATATGCATATGGTAGCTTTAGTGTTGTTAACACACATACCTATGGGGAGCAATTTTATCAACTGTGGTGCAGTACTGATATATAATTCCGTTTTTCTTTAGTCCTTTAGATCCCACCCATTTCCAAAGTTACTTAGATTGGCACCTCCTAACACCCCCGCCTCCTTCTTTAAGGTTATTTCAATCATTTGTGTTATAGCTAGATTATTTTGCAACAGTCTACAAATCCGTGATGGCCCAACCTCCTAAATGATCTTTTTACTTTATGTACATTAAAGTGCTACAAAGTTCTATGGGTTATGTGCCCACCATTTCAGTACTGGAATAGTTCCACTGCCCCAAAAGATCTCTAGTATTCATGTATTCTAGTATCTTCATGTATTCAGCCCTCCCCCACCCTGAACTCCTGGCAGCCACTGATCTGTTTGCTGACTTAACTCTATAGTTTTGTCTTTTCCAGAATGTCATACCAGTTAGCATCATACAGGATGTAGCCTTTTCAGACTGGCTTCTTTCACTTAGCAATACATGATGGTAGCTCATTTCTATTTATCACTGAATACTACTCCACAGTAAGGATGTACCTAGACTTTTAATCCACTCACCTATTGAGGGATATTGTGGTTGCTTTCAACTTTTGACAATTATTAACAACTTTACTGAAAACATTCATGTGCAGGTTTTTCTGTGGGCGTATTTTCAAATCAGCTGACTAAATACCTAAGAATGTGATTGTTAGATCTTATGGTAAGACTATGTTTAGCTTTGTACAAAAACTGTCAAACTGTCTTCCAAAGTGGCCATAACATTTGTCATTCTTACCAACAATGAATGAATGTTCCTGTTGCCCTATGTCCTTGTCAGCAGTGGTATTTTCAGGGTTTTTTTTTCTTGTGCCATTCAATTAGGTTTGTAGAGCTATCACGTTGTTTAATTTGCAATTCCCCAATGATAAATAGCATATTTTTGTATGCTTTTTGCCACATGTATGTCTTCTTTGATGAGGTGTCTGTTTAGATCTTTTGCCCACTTTTGAAATCGGTTGTTTGTTTCCTTGTAATTTAGTTTTAAGAATTATTCATATATTTTGGATACAAATTCTTTATTAGATATGGGTTCTATAAATATCTTCTCCCGGTTTGTGGCTTGTCTTTTAATTCTCTTAAGTATCTTTCACGGAGTATACGTTTTTAATTTTAATAAAGTCCAGTTACCAATTATTTCTTTCATAGATCACACTTTTGGTGTTGTAGCTAAACCCTCACCCCCAAATTCAAGGTTATGTAGATTTTCACCTCTATCTTCTAAAAGTTTTATAATTTTGCATTTTACATTGAGTTCTATGATCCATTTTGAGTTCATTTTTGTGTAAATTATAAGTGTCTAGGTTCATGCTTTTAAAAATTTAAATATTTATTCTGGTAAAAACCAAAAAACCTAAAATTTAACTTCTTAATCCTTTCAAAGTGTACAGTTCAGTGGGTTCACGTATATCCAATTTTTTTCTAGCACCATTTATTGAAAGACTATCCTTTCTCTATTGAATTGTCTTTGTGCCTTTGTCAAAACTCAGTTAACTATATTTGTCTGGGCCTATTTCTGGGCTCTCTATTCTGTTCCATTGCTCTGTATGTCTATTCTTTTGCCAATACTATTTTGTTTTGATTATTGTACCTTTATAGTAAGTCTTGCGTTTCTCTGTGTTATTTGCATGAACTTAGACTTGATCCCCTGGGAATAGGGACCTAATGGGATGAGCAATGGGGTAAAGTGGCAAAATTTGAGTTTGATCCACTTGAAAGAAGTGTGGTAGGCATATTGGAGAACAGTAAGACTGGGTATGGAAAGGCCACATCATCCAGCTGCCAGATCTGGAGGCAGCGGCATTGGGACCGGGGAGGAGCAGGAGAAAGGCAGGTAGGGAAGGATTTCCTTCTGGGAGCACCAGCTGGTAGGCAAATGAGGTTGCCTGCATGTGTGAGTTAGCACGGGGTAGCTCTACCTTCCCACCCTTCTCCAGCAGGGTGCAGCCTCTTGCAAAATTTTACTTCTTGACCCCTTTTTTGATGTCTAGGGGCCCACAGCCAACTCAGTTGACTAACCATCAGCTGTTTTCAGCACCAATCTTCTTGTAACCTCATACTATAGAGACTGGAAAGTGAGAAACTGACTTTCCCAAACTTCTCTGTAGCCAGGGGTGGCCATAAGACCCAGTTCCATCCAGTGAAATGTAAAGGTCTATCTTCAGGGGGAAATTTGCTTTCTTGATAAAAAGGGGCATAATATGCAGCTGCTCCTACTCTCTCCCTCCACACACATAGACACACTTATTTCTTCCAGCCTTGGTGTTTATTTTATAACTGAAACCACAGATGCAAACTGAAAGTCAAGAGGAAGAGGCCAAGAAAATCACAACAATCTAGCCCTGACAGTACGGATTCATTAAACCAATGCTAGGCACCAACTACCCCAGTTTTCTGACTTTATAGGAAAAATGATTCCATATTTGTTTAATCCCTGATTGGCTGGATGTTCTACTATTTGCTGCTAAGAGCATTTCTGATACATGGGTGCACCTCCCTTATCACTACTGTCATCCTTGCCCCTCTGTGGGTGGAAACACACTGTGTCTGTGACTGCCCTCACTGCTGGCCTTTTCTCGCCTTGCCTGATGGCTTCTGTGTGCTGATTACCAAGGGCGGGCTCCATCCAGATCTCTGGGGCCAGTAAGGCTCTTGCAGAACAAATCAGAGAATCCTTCTACCTTCTGTGTGATACTAATTTGGAAGGGAGGGTTATAGGATAGGGATTCTTTTGAGCTGAAATGTCATAGAGTTCAGCTTCCATTTGTCTGAGTTTGTCTTGTGATATGGATAAAGTACTAATTTTTCCAAAAATCAGCTCCTGTCCTTGTATTAATACATCAGTGGATGGGCATAATTACCCAGGGCATTCCTGACCTTCATTCTGGACTTATCTAAGTCTCTGCTGTGGTCCATCCAGGACATTCACATGTGTTTATCTGCTTGTGTGTCTGTCTCACACAGTAGTCTGTGAGCTCCTGGAGCTCAGGGTTCCATAAAACCACTCAACAGGGGATGTATCTATCTATCTATCTATATATAAATGAAGCAAAGAAGGAAGAAACACGGCAGCTTTAGAGATTGATCAAAGAGCTTCTACATATTCCAGGAAAGAAAAGAAGTCTGGGTGATGAGAGCAAAGGCTTTTAGCAGGACATAGAGAACCTGGAGGCTGTAATTTCTGGGGCAAGATACTGGTTCATGGAGGGGAAGGGAGAGAGGGAGAGAGAGATCTACATAAAGGACCTGAAAAATCAAAAAATGTAGAATTTTCCACAGAAGATGGAAGAGTTGACAGGATCCTATTCAAAGAAGCAAAAGAATCTGCCAGACACGTGTTGGGTTAAGAAAGATCTAGGTCCCACATAGCGTAACCCACATTAATATAAAAAGCCAGGAGCTTCCTCTTTGTTGGGCCTTCCAGGGCAGGGAGGTGGGAGTACACAAATAACTTCCCCAGACTTGTTGCCTCCTCCAGGGTCCTAGGGAGGTTGGAGACCTAGCTGCAGTGGTTGACAGCCACCAGAACGTGGCTGTTCTGGTCTCTGGGTGGTAAAGCCAGGGAAATATGACTTCAGACGTGCTCTGCTTTGGTTTCAGTTTGAGAAAAAGTTTTAGCTCATTCTTTCTCTAGCCCCAGAACCCTCACACAGTCGCAGCTTTGAAGAATCCAGATTAGCATAAAGGGAAGAGCATGGGCTTCACCCTTAGAAAGTTCTCAGTTCAAATTCAGACAGCAGCGATGTGATGTTGTGGTTGAGCGTGGTCTCTGGAGTTACATTTACTTGGTTTGAATCCCAGGTCTACTACATTTTAGCTATGATATCTTGGACAAGTTCCTTATGTTTTCTGTGCCTCAGTTTCTCCATTTGTTAAAATAGATATTATAATAATACCTATCAAATAGGGTTGTTCTGAGACTTAAACAAGGATACATGTGACATGCTTAGAAGGGATCCTGGCAAATAATTCCTATTATTATTATTATTATGTGACCTTGGATAATCACTTAACCTCTCTTAATCTCTCTTTCTTTATTTCTAAGATGATAATAAACATACTTTATATGGTAGATACTGTGATATATGACTCAGATCCCCCTTCAATGATGGATTGTTGATTAAACTGCTGGAAGTGGTTTTGGCAATAGCCTTTAGCTATGAATCCCTTTAAGGATCTCAGCTGCAGAAAAGTGGTTCTCCCAGGGTCAATTCCCTTCGCATTGTCCTATATCCAGTGACTGATGGAAGTAGGAATATAAAGGCCTGACCAATTAGCCCAACATGAGATAATTCTGGAGGACCGCCATTTCTCCAGGGATCCACTTGGAGCCAGGTGAGGCTCTTGTTGGGTCTGCACCCCAGCTCAAATCTTTCTTTCCATTCTTTCTACAGGTCTTGATCCCAAAGACACTTTTTAATAAGCATTCTGCTATCCAAACTCCATCTCAGAGTCAGCTTCCAAGACAGTCCAACATGTGACATCTAACTTTACAGAATTGTTGCCAGGATTAAGAAGAGAGATGAAATATATAGTATTTAGCACACTTACTGGGCAATATGTCACCTCCCCCCCTTTTTAACAACATCACAGTCTAAATTTTTGGGAGGACCCCAATGTGCCCTATACCTTCTACCTGAAATATGACTTCCATGACTGACCCAAATCAAAGATCAGTTTCTCAGGCCAATCTAAATCCATTATGCCGCAGTTCAGGATTTGACATTTGGTCCCAGATGATAAGAGCACATGAGTTCAGCTGGTCTAATGAAATCTACTTACTCCCATCCCAAACACAAGGCCACAGGTTAAGGTGAAGATCTCCAGGCAAGGTCTGTGCCATGCATCCAAGATGGAGTTTCTGCTTCCTTATCCCAGTCTCCTTCTCCCCAAGATTGAGTGCACAAATTTATCCAACATTCCAGTTGTTGCTTTTCCTGGAACCATGCTTAATGGCATCAGACAAGTGCTGATTTGCATAGAGACTGCCAAGACCCTTTTCAAAGCAAAGAAATGCACATTGTTAAACAGTTACTATAACACTGACTGCGACCATGAAAACAATTTTACAGCAGATTAAACACACTTAGTGAGAGAAGCCCAGTGCAAAAGCAATCTCAACACTAAATTACAGTTTAGTCAGAAGCTAGCAGAGAGCCCAGGAGAGAATGACAAGATACAGCATCCCAATTGCCCTCACTGGGTTATTTTCCTTAGGTGAGTGGGAGTTCTCCTCCGGCTTGGTGAGATTTCCTTCCTGAGATGAGTGTACAGTGAGGGAGGGGAAGGAGGGAAAGCCAAGCCAAAGAAGGAGTTGGATGAAAAATAGAGGGCATGAAATCTTTACAAATCATGGGGAAACTTATGTCAGGAAAGGAGAAAAAGGCAGATATAAGGCGAACAGAGAAAGATTGCTCTTACTATGAGGGGACAACAGGTCTGAAAATAATGGTTTCTTAATTAGACATGAAAACTCTCATCAGATATTAAGGGAAAAAAATAGAATTTCCAATACAAAAAAAAATTCCCAGTTTTATGTTGGTTCCTCTCTTTCTCCAGCCATGTTTATTTTTGTCCATCTCCTTTCTATTGAAGTGAGAGTTTTTCTCCTCTAGATTATTTGGCTTCCCCTTACTGGACACTCAGTCTTGCTAGTCGCTGTCCAGTGCTGACAATGGCTGAATAATCAAGCTCTCTTTATGTGTGTTGCCTGGGGAAATCTCAGGCAATGAATCTTGTTCTTAAATTCATACTTGCTTTTCTTTTCAGCAAAAAGCCAGGGACACTTAGACACCTATAAATAATAAAAATAGATGACATTGGAAAGAGGCAAGGCCATCAACATCATTTAAAATCTCCCTATTCTAGGTTGACAACTAATAACTAGGCCTGGCCTAGAGAAGTGAATCCTGAAAAAGAGACAAAGGAATGGATTATGCTGGGAATTCATCACCATGAGCATCACACAGATAAGCACGATTTTCGCTTTGGTAATGATCCCTCTGGTCCAGGTCAGCCTATTAGGAATTACAGAGCACATGATTCCCTTTATGTCTCATATTTTATTCACCATCTGTCAGAGTGCCTAGAGTTTTCTGGATTAAATAATCTCCCACTCAAAGATAAATACTCTTGGGGAAAAGAAAATTATAATCTTGTTTAATTTAAACCTAAAAACACAAGGAAGACGGGGATAAGACAAAACTTTTGCATCTAGCCAAAAGCAAGGTTCTTCTTGACTGAGGTATAATACAGAAGCAACTAAGCAAGAGTTATAGAATAATTTATAAGGGGGTCTTCTGGGTTGAATTATGTACCCGAAAGTAAGAAATGTTGAAATCCTAACCCAATACTTCAGAATGAGGCCTTATTTGGAAATAGAGTCTTTACAAATTTAACCAAGTTAAGATTAAGTCATTAGTGTGGGCCCTAATCCAATATAACTGGTGTTTTTATAAAAAGGGAAAATTTGGACACAGATATAAACAGAGAGAAGAGGACATGAAAACATAAAGGGGGAAAGCCACGTGAATGTGGAAGATTCAAGTGATGCATCTACAAGCCAAGGAACACCTGCGGCTACCTGAAGCTAAGAGAGAGACGTGGAACAGTTCCCTCCCTAGTGTCTTCAGAGGGAGATGGCTCTGCTAGCACCTTGATTTCAAACTTTTGATCTCCAGACCTGTAAGACGATAAACTTCTGTTGTTTTAAGCTACCCAGTTTATGTTACTTTGTTATAGCTGCCCTAGCAAACTAATATTGGGGTTTCTAAAAAATTTTATGGTCGTGTTCTGAGAAAAAATGTCCTTTAATTTATTATTTTGCCTCGAGAACTAGAAAGCCAGTTTTCCTGTCATTATTATACTCAGCATGGTTCCTAATACAAACCTTGTATTGAGATCCATCCAGGGAAAAAAATGGTATTAAATTTTGTGTTGAGAATGATAGAAAAGTTTCACAAGAGAAGGCGGAGGAGGAAGGCGGTGGGTGGAGCTGAGGGCGGTGGTGTTGATCAAGGTGAAGGAAGAGTCAGTGGAAGAGCAGGAGAGTGGTGGTGAATTCAATGTCTTCTATGTTTCTAACTGTTATTCCCGTCTATGTCCTGTCTCGGTTCATGCTTTCTGTAACCCTATGTGTTAGGCAATCACTTATCTGTTTCACCAGCATACAGAGGTTAATAGCATGAACAATTGCAAGTTAATAAGGTGCTATAAAAGTTAGAAATGCATTCATCTGTGTAAAAACAAACAAACAAAAACCACTTGCCTGCAGTGGCTTAAAACAAATAAGGTTTAATTTTTCCCAAAACATAAAATATTTGGAGGAAGAAAGATATTCGTAATGATCCAGCGCTTAGATACTATCAAGACTAATGCCTGTGTTATTCTATTGAATTTTTCTTCATGCTTGAGGCCTCCTGGTCATAACATAGCTTCTGTAGCTCCAGATATTATATCTATAATCAAGGTAGGAAAAAGAGTAAGTGGTAGCATCAGTTTTAACTGTTTCTTTTGTTAGGAAAAATAAATCCTTTCAGAAACCCTTAAAACAGTGTATATTTTATTGATCTGAACTGTATCACGTAGACACACTTAGTGATCAGTTTGTTGGGAAAATAAGCATTAAGTTTTCCAGCCTCTACAGTAAGGAAATAGGAGAAAATAGCATTGGTCATATCTCTTACGTTAGCCAAAAAATAGTGTGTGCCCGAGTGGTGAAGTGAGAACATGAACCTGAGTCTCCTGACTGTGGATGCTGTTTTCCTTTTTCCATACAATGTTTTTAAGGTGAGTCTGCCAGTCTGTCTTCTACAGGTGTATCTTCTGTTCTGTAGAACCAGATCCTTTGAAAAAAGCTATGTCTTTCTCATTGGGCTGCTCCAATATTCTGATCTAATTTCTCTGCATAGAAACAATATTGCATAATAGGAACTATACTACCTCAGAAGACAATTGACTTGGATTCTAGCCCAACTTTTGTCATAAATTTCTAAGTATCTTCCTTCTGTACCTTGGAGTAAAATGGAAACAATTAAGCCTAATATCTTCTATTACCCACAGATTTGTGATGTACTTGAAAACAATTTGATAGTTTCCATATGAGACTTTGATTGGATTAATACTAATCATATCACACGCTACCATTGCTAATATTTGTCAAGTGCTTTATAGTTTAAAGTTTCTTTTAAAATTGTACATTACCTTACTTGAGCCTCATAATAGCCACTATAAAGTGAGAAGAGTAACAAGTCAGAGTAAAAGTTGCACATGTAACCAAAATTCTCTTTCCTTTAAATTATTGAAACAATTCCAGTATGGATCTTCCAATATCCTAAGGCTATTTTCCATGCACATTTTTTAATCACAGCATGTATTTCATACACTATACCTGTGCACAATTTCCAAGTCTATTATACTCTCTTCCTTTCTGTGATTCTCCTTCATTCTTTAGCCACAATTCATTTTTATTTTTATTTGTACAAATTTATGGAGTGCACGTGCAATTTTGTTACCTGCGTAGATTGTGTAGTGGTTATATCAGTGCTTTTAGGGTATTCACCACCTGAATAACACACATTGTGCTTATTAGCTAATTTCTCATTATCCACCCCTCCCACTTCTTCTCTCTTCTGGTCCCCATTGTCTACCATTCCACTCTCATGTGTACCCATTTTTTAGCACCCACTTGTGAATGAGAACATGTGATATTTGACTTTCTGTGCCTGGCTTGTTTCACTTAAGCTAATGACTTCCACTTCCATGGCCGTTGCTACAAAAGACTTAATTTCATTCCATTTATGGCTGAATAGTATTCCATTGTGTATATATACCACGTTTTCTCTATCCATTCACTCACTGATGGACACTTAGGTGGGTTTCATATCTTTGCTATTGTGATTAGTGCTGTGATAAACATACAAGTGTGGGAGTCTTTTTGAAATATTGATATTTTTTCCCCTTTGGGTAAAAAAATTCCAGTAGTGAGATTGCTGGATAGAATGGTAGTTCTATTTTTAGTTCTTTGAGAAATCTCCATGCTGTTTTTCATAGAGGATGTACTAATTTACATTCCCACCAACAGTGTACAAGAGTTCCCTTTTCTGTGCATCCTCACCAACATCTGTTATTTTTTCTCTTTTTTAACATAGCCATTGTGACTGAGGTAAGATGATATCTCCTTGTGGTTTTAATTTGTGTTTCTCTGATGATTACTGATGTTGAGTATTTTTTCACACACTTATTGGTCATTGCATATCTTCTTTTGGAAACTCTATTCATGTCCTTTGTCCACTTTTTAGTGGAATTATTTTCATTGTTGTTGAGTTTTTTGAGTTCCTTGTATATTCTGGATATTTGTTCCCTGCCAGATGAATAGTTTGCAAATATTTTCTCCCATTATGCAATTTATCTATTTACTCTGTTGATTATTTCTTTTGCTGTGCAGAAGCTTTTTAGTTTAATTAAGTCCAATTTCTCTATTTTTGTTTTTGTTGCCTGTGCTTTTGAGGTCTTAGTCATAAATTCTTTGCCTAGACCAATGCCCAGAAGAGTTTTCACTAGGTTTTCTTTTAGTATTTTTATAGTTTCAGGTCTTATGTTTAAGTCTTTAATCCATCTTGAGTTGATTTTTGTATATGGTGAGAGACAGGGGGTCCAGTTTCATTCTTCTGCATATGGCAATCCAATTTTCCCCGCACCATTTATTGAAGAGGGCGTCCTTTCCTGAATGTATGCTCTTGATGGCTTTGTCAAATATCAGTTGGCTGTGAATGAAATTAGTTAATAAGTACAATATATGTTATTCAGGTGGTGGATCCCCTAAAAGCCCTGACTTAACCACTGCACAATCTATGCATGCAACAAAATTGCACATGTACCCCATAAGTGGCTTTATTTCTACTAACCACAACTCTTACGCTAGTGAAGGAGTGAAGGACATGCCATCCCAAAACATGCTAGATTGATATATTGATTATTTTGAGTTGAGAACATTAGAGAAATTGTTGTTACAGAAAGGGCTGGCCGACCTGTCTCTTCCTTCATGCAGAAAGCCATGAAGATTCCCCTGGGAGGGTGCCCTCTCCATACCAGGGTGAGAAAATAGCCTTTATCTCCTGAGACTTGGACCTGGAGGCTGCAATGGACCTGAATAAATATATTTAGTGAAGTAACCCTTTTTTTTCCTCCTGTTTTATACTCCCCCATGTATCTGCTAGTGACTCCTCTAGAGAATTTATTGTCCCTAGCCAGATTTTCTTTGTCCTGTCATTTCTTCTCAAATTTATTGTTCTTCATCTAAAAAGTATAAAAGCATCTTGCTTTGGACACTTCTTCAGACTTCACCCTCTTATGAAGACCCCCATGTACGTGTTACACTAACAAAATGTGCATGCTTTTCTCTCGTTAATCTGCCTGGTGTCAATTTGGATTCTAGATCCAGCCAAAGAGACCACAGAAGAGCTTGAGGGGGATTGGAGGGGATCTCTGGCTCCCCTACAGTAGCCATCGATTTGATAGTCCCTTCAAGACTCCTTATCTAAGTCCAACCAGGGGACTCAATTCAGAGGACTATGTTGTCAAGCTACAGGATAAAAGGCAGGGGGCCAAAGTTACCCAGGGCACCTTCCTGTGTGAGTATAGGCTGAAGAGGTGAATGAATTTATGAGCACATCACAGTTCTACCTGTCTGTTTCTTATTAGGGTTATTGTTTTATCTGACTTTTGGCAATAAATATCCGAATCCAGCAGTCAGTAGTTTCAGGCAGAGTTTTCTTTGGCCGAAATGCCCAGCCTAAACTCACATACTAGACTGAAGCTCAGCAAAACTCCCGATGCTCATTTAGCCCAGGCAGATAGCTTTTGTTTCATTTGGGGAAAGACATGAACCTCAAAGGACAGTCAACGTGCTTAGAGTGTCTCTGGGAGGGTGAGCGTCCCAAATTGTAGGGGCAGGGTGGGCACTGGTGAGGGTGCTGAGGGGAGGAGAGAGAGCAAACTTCTCATCTGCCCAAACTTCTCTAACTTCACCATGCCCGGAGTGAGGCTCAGGTAAAAGGTGGTGTTATGAAACTGAGGAACTCCGTGCTTCATGGCATGACATCTGGAAAATAATTTAGTTGCCATGGGAAGATGGCTCCATTTTGGTGACTGCCAACATGGCTCTGAAACTGACCAATTCTCATCCTATTTTAGTTCTTTCCAGCTACTCAAGAACCAATCTCAGATATAGTGAATGAAGCCTCTAAGAACCACCTTCCAAGAACTTTCTTCTTGGTCGTTCTACTCTTCAGGAACAAGATAAGCTTGCATTGTTCTCCCGTTAAGAAAGAACATTCTGATAGGGACCTCAGCATCTTAGGGGGAGAAGTGGAGAGAGAATAAATCTGGGGAAATGAGTAAGATATAGGGAAAGATTTGTGTAAGGAGAGCTGCATGAAGGTCCTAAGGCTTTGTCCCCTCAGGTATTCCTTTTCAGCAAGCAGGTAAGGAGAGAGGAAAGCAGCTGGACCTACAATACTGTCCAGGTACCCACTACCCCCAGATCCCCTCTATGTGGCTGGCTGTGGGAGAGAGGAAGGTTCCTTGTGGATAGTTGTTATGCCTGAAATCATAGTTGATGGGAACAGAGAAAGTCATTTCCCTGAAATATGAACTCCATTTTCTTCTCGAAATCCTTTCCATGATTTTTTTGCTTTCTGTTCTGAGACTTGAGAGAGCTGGGATGACAGCTGTCTGAATCCATGCAGGGCTGTATAAGGCCAAGAAGAGCCCTTCCTTATCCAAAGCTGGTTTTCCCAGAAACGCCACAACCAGGGGTAGGGTCTGGAGTATAAATGGAGACGTCATGGGGTGGCTGGGTACATGCAGCTGCCATCAGCCATGTGTCACTTCCTGGGTACCTGGAGATGGGAGAGGGAGGAAGCTTCAAACAGTGCTGTGTGGCATAGATTATTTTGCATCATGAAATGCTATGGAAAAGGTCAGTAATAAAATTGTTTTGGACAAATGAGTCTTCTATGAAACATATAATTCCAAAAATCAATTGAAAACTGAAATTCTTATCTTCGGCCACGTAACAGCTGCTCATGGCTCTCATGCTGCAGCTCAGTGTCCGCGGCTAACAGGAGAGCTGCGAGAGTCTGAGACACTTCAAGGGGAAGAAAAGGTTAGAAACAAAATTCAAGAGGTTGATTCTGTCAAGACCTTCCGGGACTCTCCAGTCTGGCAGATTCATTATTTTGTGATACGGTAACAGATTGTGTCTGAAGGAACATGATAGAGTGATTTAGATCGTGTCCAATCCCTGTCGGCAAACAGTATCTCAAGCAGCATCAGAAAATGAAACAGTGTGGCTGCGCCGCTGCTAACTATCGAGTTTGCCATTTCATCTTGGTCAGAAAGAACTTAATGGCCAACATTAGATAACATTTCTTATTTAATACCATACTGTTCATTTATTAAGGTCATAATTTATCTTAACTGTTTAGTTGGATGAATTTTGATGATTGTATATATCCATAAAACCACTGCAAAGACACGATACAGAATATTTCCGTCACCCCAGATAGTTTGTTTGTACTGTTTTATATGACCTTTCTCCCTACCAACAAACAACCAATATTCTGAATTCTATCACCATGGATTAAGTTTGACTGTTTTTCAACTTCATAAAAGTGGATTTATAGTTTTGTGTCTTGCTTATTTTACTCAGAATAATGTTTTAGAGATTCAACCATGCTGCTCCATGTATCAGTAATTTATTGTTTTTTATTGCTAAGTAAAATTATGTTATATTAATATACTGCAATCTGGTTATTCATTCTTTGGTTGATAAATGTTTGGGTAGTTTTCTGTTTTCTCCTGTTATGAAAAAGGCTACTGCAAATATTTTTGCACAATTCCTTTTGTAAACACATGTTTAAAATTTTCTTTGGTAAATAGCCAGGAGTAGAATTGTTTGGTAATGTGTATGCTTGACTTTATAAGAAACTGTCAAGAGTTTGCCAAAGTGAATGCTATATTTTACACACCCTCAGCTATGCATGAAAGTTCTAGTTACTTCACATCCTTGACAATGTTTGCTATTGTTAGACTTTTTTTATTTTCGTGATTCTAATTGGTTGGAATTGGTATCTTATTGTGATTTTCATTTTCATTAACCTGATAAATAATGATTCTGAGTATGGTTTTATTTGCTTATTAGTAATCATATATCTTCTTTTGTAAAACGTCTGTTTAAATGTTTTTCCCATTTTTAATTGGGTTCTTCATCTATTTATTGTTGAATCGTATACAAACAATTGGTCTCCTATATATTAATATATATTTTTTAATATATTGTTTCCCAAATTCCCAGTTGTCACTTGCCTATTCATTTTTAATAATGCCTTTTGATAAGCAGATATATTTAATAAAATTAAATCTATGTTAATTTTCTTATTATATAGTGTCTTTGTGTCATGTCACAAATATACTTTATTTTAGAAGATTTATAAATGTAACATTTATATTTAAATCTGTAATCATCGGTAATTATTTTTTACATATTGTAGCAGTTAAGATCATTTTCCTTATAAATATGTAGCTGTTCTAGCACAATTTTTTAAGTCTCTCCTCTTCATTGTGTTGATTGGCTCCTTGGTCAAAAATCAATTGAGTATGTGTTTTTGTGTCTATTTCCAGACTTTCTATTCTGTTGTATTGCTTATCCTTATGCCAATATCAATACCACACCATCTTGATCTCTATAATAAATCTTAAATCAAAGGATATAAGTCCTCCAATTGGTTTTACATTTTCCAATTGCACTGGCCTATATTCTAGACAGTCCTTTTATGCATTATAGTCATAATGCAGCTTGTTTTCGAGATTTCCCTGTCTTTTCGAACTTCCACAAACAATGATGGGCCCTATGACACCTAAAAATTATCTATGTTAATTGACCTTCCTGGCTTTTATCCAGGAATCTTACCGATCATAACTTCTGAACTTGAAGGTGAAGGAGCAGACAATGAATGGAAACATATTTTATGTAATGACCTTGGCTATAACATCATTTTATTCTAACATTTAAATCTGCGGAAGCTGGGATTTGAACCATTATCACATTTGCATATGATGGTCCATTTCAGATCGTGTGCACTTGATATCACACATCCATTTTTACCATTTGAAAACTACTGACTGAATGAATGTGTATTTAAGGAACCCATTTTTCCTATTCCCTTTATTAAAATGTGCCATTAGATTATTGTTTTTAATTAGCAATGAGGGAAAATAAAGCTATAAGTATGAATACAGTTGAGATTTGGCATTTATCTACAGCTGTATCTACCTTCAAAGCACTTCATTCTCACTGCGTGGTTACTCCTAAAGGTGTCATGGAGCTGGAACAATCCCGCCTTTCTCTCGGGTACTATGTCCAAGATATTCCTGGAGGTAAGCAGGTTCCCTGCCTCCTCTCTCTCTCCTAGAACCATCCACCCCATTCACTCCTCTGTAGCTCACATTCCACTTCTTCATGTTTGCCAGAACTAACTTGCAGCCTCCATGCCCGCATGACTCTCTGCCAATCTACACTCCATGGTTCTTGAATAGTCTTGTGTCACAAAAGAAAAAGAAAAAGAAAATACTTGCCCTGAAATAACAACCTGCATTGAAACTTTGATAGGCAGAAATTTTTGAATTTATAATGTTGTGACTTTGTTTTTGCTTATCTGATATTTTTGGAATGGGTCAGTATGAACGAACATTTTCTAAGTGTACATGTTTGATTTTCTAGCTCCTGTCCATTAGATCACCACAGAGTCAATGACAAACATTTATGAGTATAATGTTTAATTCAAGTCAACAATCAGAACCTGTGGCTTCTGGGCCCACATGTGCCCACCAGACATAATTGACCAAATCCTAGGGCTGAGACTGACTTGTGTCTTCACTTCATTCTGTAATTGCTCCTGGTCCTGTGGTTTCGTCCTGCCAGCTCAAAGACATATATAGTTAAGAAATGATATTAATATAATATATGAAATTGAAATATTCCTTTTTCTTTCGCACAAAGACTAGGACTGTTTATGACCTTAGTAAGTCATTTTAGCTCTCTAAGCCAAAGGTTCTTCATCAATAAAATAAGGGGTTTGGTCTCAATACATGGCTCAAACCAGGGGTTTGCATCAAAAGCACCATAGCATTTTGTAAAACACCAAGTGCCCTGGCCACACTGCCAGGTGTTCAGACATGGTGGGTCTGGAGTGAGGTCCAGGATGAATTGTGGTTATAAAGGCCCACAGATGATTTCTGATAATGTGATGCTTGTTAAGTTGAGTAAATGGTCTAGATTAGTGGTTCTCAAACTTCAATGTGCACGAGAATTACCTGGAGGGCTGGTTAAAATACAAATTGTAGGCTTCACCTTAGAGGTTCTGATTCACTGGGTCTGGAGAGAGCCCAGGGATCTATATTTATAACAAGTTTCCAGGCGATGCTAATGCTGCTGGTCCAAGGGCCATATTTTGTGAACCACTGCTCTAGATCAGTGACATTCAATCTTGGATGAATATTAGAACCACCTGTTGAGCTTTTAAATATCCTAACATCCATATTGCACCCCAGATCTCTTAGCCCACACCCTCAGGAGGTAGGACCCAGGCATTAGAGTTTTTCAAAGCTCCCTGGGTACATCTGGAGGGCAGCCAACGTAAAGCACTACTGTTTTTGTGCTGTTAATTCTCAGATCCTTTGGCAGTGTTGTAGGTGGATGATAAGTTCCAGAGAATAAGCTAATAAGAAGTAGAGTCTCTCTAGTAATAAAATCAGAATTTCAGGAAAAAGTATCCTAACCAGCCTTAGGTTTTATTCTTGAAGCTTCCAATGGACCAATAAAAAAGAAAAAAATCCCCTTGAGGTCCAAAGTATGTTTGAATAGGGACTTGGAAACCAAGTATTAGTTAATAAGAAACCATCTTCATGCTTTCATTTGCTCTTTGTATGGGTGTGGGTGTGTACATATATATTACCTTGAACATCGGGACATCTTATGGGGAGGAGAGATGAGTAAATAAAAAATAATTTGTATATTATTATATTTTGAAATTTTAAAATATCATCTTAATAGCTTCTCCATTTCACCAAAACTTCCAAAAATATCAATAGATGATACAGGCATACCTATTTTTTACTTTATTACACTTCACAAATATTGCATTTTTTACAAACTGAAGATTTGTGGCAATCTAGCACCAAGTAAGTCTATTGGTGCCATTTTTCCACAGCATGTACTCACTTCATGTCTCTGTGTCACATTTTGGTAATTCTTACAATATTTCAAAGTTTTTCATTACTATTATGTCCGTTATGGTGATCTGTGGTCAGTGATCTTTGATGTACTATTGTAATTGTTTTGGGGTTCCACAAAGTGCACCCACATAAGATGGCAAACTTAACTGACAAATGTCAGGTGTGTTCTGACTGCTGCACTGACCAGACGTTCCCTTATCTCTCCCCTTCTCCTCAGGCCTCCCTATTTCCTGAGACCCAACAATATTGAAATTAGGCCAATTAATAACCCTAAATAGCCACCAAGTGTTCAACTGAAAGGAAGAGTCGTACATCTTTCACTTTAAATCAAAAGCTAGAAATGATTAAGCTAGTGAGGAAGACATGTCAAAAGCGGAGATAGGCAGGAAAGCTAAGACTCTTGTACCAAGTAGTTAGGCAAGTTGTGAATGCAAAGGAAAAGTTCTTAAAGGAAATTAAAAGTGCTACTCCAGTGTACAAACTAATGATGAGAGGTAAAACAACCTTATTGCTGATGTGGGAAAATTTTTAGTGGTCTGGCTAGAAGTTTTTAGTGGTCGCACCACTGCACTCTAGCCTGGGTGAGACAGTGAGACCTCATCTCATTTTTGTTCATCTGTAAGAAGCAATTTCTCATCCATTCAAGTTTAATTATGAGATTGCAGCAATTCAGTCACATCTTCAGGTTCCACTTCTAATTCTAGTTCTCTTGCTACTTCCACCACATCTGCAGTTAATTCCTCCACTGAAGCCTTGGAACCGCTCAGAGTCATCCATGAAGACCAGAACCAACCACATTTCCATGAGCCAAAGCTTAATCCAGAGCAAGGACCTAACTCTCTTCAATTCTACGAAAACTGAGAGAGGTGAGGCAGCTGCAGAAGAAAAGTTTAATGCTCACAGAGGTCGGTTTATGAGGTAAAAGAAAAGCAGCCATCTCCATAAGATAAAAGTGCAAGGTGAAGTAGCAAGTGCTGCAGCAAGTTATCCAGAAGATATAACCAAGATAATTGATAAAGGTGGCTACACCAAACAGTAGATTTTTAATGTAGACAAAACAGCCTTTTTGGAAGAAGATGCCATATAGGACTTTCACTGCTAGAGAGGAGAAGTCAATGCCTGGCTTCAAAACTTCAAAGGACAGGCTAACTCTCTTGTTAGGGTTTAATGCAGCTGCTGACTTTAAGTTGAAGTCAATAATCATTTACCATTCTGAAAATTCCAGGGCCCTTAAGAACTATGCTAAATCTACTCTGCCTGTGCTCTATAAATGGAACAAAGCCTAGATGACAGCACATCTGTTTATAACATAGTTTACTGAATACTTTAAGCCAATTGTTGAGACCTACTGCTCAGAAAAAAAAGATTTCTGTCAAAAAAATTACTGCTCACTGACAATGCACCTGGTCACTCAAAAGCTCTGATGGAGATGTGCAAGGATATTAATGCTGTTTTCATGCCTGCTAACACATCTATTCTGAAGCCCATGGATTAAGGAATAATTTTGACTTTCAGGTCTTATTATTTAAGAAATACATTTTGTAAGACTATAGCTGCCATAGATAGTGATTCCTCTGATGGATCTGGGTAAAAATAATTGAAAACCTTCTGGAAAAGATTCACCATTCTAGATGCCATTAATAACATTCATGATTCATGGGAGAAAGTCAAAATATTAACATTACCAGGAGTTTGGAAGAAGTTGGTTCCAGTCTTCATGGATGACTTTGAGTGGTTCCAAGACTTCAGTGGAGGAAGTAACTGCAGATATGGTGGAAATAGCAAGAGAACTAGAATTAGAAGTGGGACCTGAAGATGTGACTGAATTGCTGCAATCTCATGATTAAACTTGAGTGGGTGAGCAATTGCTTCTTATGGATGAACAAAAATGAGATGAGGTCTCACTCTGTCACCCAGGCTAGAGTGCAGTGGTGCGACCACAGCTCACTGCAGCCGTGAACTACTGGATTAATTGATCCTCCCGCCTCAGCTTCCTGAGTAGCTGGGACTACAGGCGTGTGCCACCTCAACTGGCTAATTTTTTTATTATTATTTTTCTGTAGAGGTGGGGTCTTGCTATGTTGTCCAGGCTGGTCTTGAACTCCTGGCTTCAAGCAATCCTTCCACCTTGGCCTCGTAACCTGCTGGGATTACTGGCATGAGCTACTGCACCCAACCAGAAAGTGATTTCTTGAGATGGGATCTACTCCTGATGAAGGTGCTGTGAACACTGTTGAAATGACAGCAAAGGATTTATCAACTTAGTTGATAAAGCAGTGTCAGGGTTTAAGAGAACTGACTCCAATTTTGAAAAAAGTTCCACTGTGGGTAAAATGCTATCAAACAGCCTTGCATGCTACAGAGAAATCTTTCATTAAAGGAAGAGTCAATCAATAGGGCAAACTTCACTGTTGTCTTGTTTTAAGAAATTACTATAGCCGCCCCAACCTTCAGCAACCACCACCCTGATCAATCAGCAACCATCAACATCATGGCAAGACCCTCCACCAGTGAAAAGATTACAACTCACTAACGGCTCAGAAGATTGTCAGCATTTTTTAGCAATAAGGTATTTTTAAATTAAGGTACATAGATTCCTTTTTTAGACATAATGCTTTCACACATTTAATAAAGTAAAATATTGTGTAAATATAAATTTTATATGCACTGGGAAACTGAAAAAAAAAGTGTGACTTACTTTACTGCAATATTCACTTTATTGTAGTGGTCTGGAATTGAACTTGCAATATCCTTGAGGAATGCCTGTATATTGTGGGATAAGGGGCTTCTTTGTGAATTACACTAATTATGCACCATTGTTTCCAATGGGAAGTTCTTACACATGAATGAAGCCCTCTGCTATTCTGAGCTTTTGGTTTTTACTTTTTTCCTGGTAGATACTGGAGGAGATAGAATCAGAGAAGTTCAGCTGGAAGGTAATCAATGAATGACTTTGTCAGGGCAACAAAGGTTCAACTCTTGAGGGTTTTTCTCAACTTTTTAAGGCAAAACAAGATCAGTCTTCCTGTTGCTTATATGAGCTGGACTTTTAATATCCAATTTCTATGGGTGGAAATGTCCTTGAATGTAAATTAATATTATAAAGACAAGATGTAGCTTTGAAATACAAGAGGTAATAATCATGAAGACAGCTGGAAACTAGGCAGGTCAAGAATCCATCGAAGGAAGGCTATCCCTCGGGGGGTATGAGGGATTGGCAGCTGAACAGGTAGAGGGACTCTTCCAGTGTGTTGTCTGTCTATTCAGGGATAAATGGACAAATAAGGCAATGCACTTTGTATATCATCTACTATCTGTTTGGTACAATGTTTGCAGGAGGTTGGCAGTAACAAGCAGTGCTCCCATAGTCCTCTAGAAGGTGCTACACACGGGGGACACTTTACCTATAGAGAGAGAAACAAAGATGAGAACCACATCAGACTTCTCTTTAGAAACCATGCAAGCAAGAGGAGAGTGGAGTGCTATTTAAATGTTGAAAATAAAACCCCACCAATCTACAAATTTGTATCCAGTGAAATCATCTTTCAAGAGTGGAGGAGAAATAAAGACTTTCTCAAATAAAAACTGAGGGAATTTATCACCAGTAGACTTGTCTTGCAAGAGATGTTAAAAAGAAATTCTTCAGACAGAAGGAAATAATACAGATCAGAAATTTGATCTATATAAGGAAAATAAGTTTAAAGGAAGGCAAAAGAAAAGAGAAGAAATTCTTTTATTTTTCTTATTCCTTATTGATCTAATGGATAACTGCTCAAAATAATAATAGCCACAATGTATTGGATAGCTTATGGATGAGTAAAACAGATGACAGCCATATATAAATAATGGGAAGAAGGACTGTCATAAGCTCCTGTACTACCCATGAAACAGTATTTTATTATTTGAAAGTGTACTTAAATTACTTGTCAATGTATACTGCAAACTCTAGGGTAACCACTAAAAATATATATGAAAAGAAGTATAATTGATATGCTAAAAGAAGAGAGAAAATGGAATCATAAAATGCTCAATTAGAATGAAAGGAGGTGGAAAAATAGGGAAAGATTAAAAAAAAGAAACAGAGAAGAACAACAAATAGAAAACAGTTATAATATGGTGGTTATTAATCCAGCTAAACCAATTATCACTTTAAATGTGAATGACCCAAACACAGCAATTAAAAGACAGAGGCTGAAAAGTGGATGAAAAAACAAGACCCAATTATATGGTGTCTACTAGAAACCCAATTTTAACGTTAAGACGTGGACAGATTAAAAGTAAAGGGATGGAGAAAGATATACCAAGCTAACACAAATCAAAAGAAAACCAAAGTAATTATATTAATTTTGGACAAAAGTGACATTAGAATAAGAAACCTTATCAGGGTTAAAGAGGTGGATTACATAAAGTGGTCAATTCTTCAAGAAGATATAATAATCCTTAATGTGCATGTGGCAACCAACAGAGCATCAAAGTAGGTGAAACAAAAACTGATAGAATTGCAAAGAAATGTAGACATATTCACTATTATAGTTGGAGACTTCAACATCCCTCTATTAGTAATTGACATATCCAACAGGCAGAAAATCAGTAAGGATATAATTGAGTTGAACAGCAGTATCAGCAAATTATACATAATTGACTTTCTAGGATACTTTATTCAACAACTGTAGAATACACATTCCTCATTAGCTCACATGGAACATTCACCAGGATAGGCCACATTTATGGCCATAAAACACATCTCAACAAATTTGAAAAACAGAAATCATACGAAGTATGTTGTAAAAGCACAATGAAATTAATATAGAAATTAATAACAGAAAAGTAACTTGAAAATGCCAAAATACTTGGGGATTAAACAACACAGTTCAAAATAACACATATGTTTAAAAAAAGTCTCCGGAGAAATTTAAATATACTTTGAACTGAATGAAAATGAAAATAAAACATCAAAATTTGTGGGATGCATTAAAAGCAGTGCTTAGAGGAAAATTTACAGCATTAAATGCATATATTAGAAAAAAGAAAGATCTAAAATTAATAATCTCAGCTTCTCCCTTAGGAACCTAGAGAAAGAAGAGCAATATAAGCCTAAAGGAAATTAAGAAAATAAAAATAAAAATTAGAGAAGCAAGAAATAAAACTGAAAACAGAAATACAATACAGAAAATAAACAAAACCAAAAGATGGGTTTTTGAAAAGATCTATAAAATTGATAAAGCTCTAGCCAGGGTAAATAAGAAAAGTAGAGAAGACACAAATTACTAATATTATAAATGAAAGAGAGGCTGTCACTACTGGTCCCATGGACATTAAAAGGATAATAAGGAATATTATGATAATTTTGATGAAATGGATCAATTCTTTGAAAAACACAATCTACCAAAACTCACAAAGGAAAATAGGTAATCTGAACAGGCCTATATCTATTAAGGAAATTGAATCAATAATTAATAACTTTCCAAACAGAAAGTACCTGGCCCAAATGATTTCACTAGTGAATTCTACCAAACATTTAAGAAAGAAATTATTTCAATTTTCTACAATCTTGTCCAGAAAATAGAAGCAGAGAGAATACTTCCTAACTCATTCTATGAGGCCAACATTTCCCTAATACCAAAACCAGATAAAAACATTATTAGAAAGGAAAATTACAGACCAATATCTCTCAGGCACGTACATGCAAAAATCCTCAGCAAAATATTAGCAAATTGGATCCCATAATGTATTAAAAAATTATACACCAGGATAAAATGGAGTTTATCCTAGGTATGGAAGGCTGGTTCGACCTTTAAAAATCAAAAATCAATTAATGTAATCCATACATCAAAAGGCTAAAGAAGAAAAATCATGCAATCATATCAATAGATGCAGGAAAAGTATTTGACAAAATCCAACACCTATTCATGATAAAAACTCTTAGCAAACCAGGAATGGAAGAGAAGTTCCTCAACGTGATAAAGAATATTTTATAAAAACCAAAGCCAACATTATACTTACTGGTGAGAAACTAAATGCTTTATGCCTAAGATCAGGAACAAGGCTCTCGTGACTCTTGAGTCAACATTGTACAGTAAGTCCTACCTAAAGCAATTAAGACGAGAAAAGGAAATAAAAGGCATACAGATTGGGAAGAAAGAAACAAAACTGTATTTGTTCACAAATGACAGGACTGTCTACATAGAAAATCCCACAGAAGCAATGCCTCTGCAGGGGGACAGATCAGGTAGGAACGCAGGGGTAAGAATAAAGACTTCCTCTTGCGATTCACATTACTCACAGTGTTTAGTTTTCTTTTTCTTTCTCTGAACTGTTAGTAACATCCTGTTTAAATATTACAGCCAGATTTCAGGGGTCTAAACTAGATAAAGAACATTAAATGGAGTTCAGCATCCTCCACAGCAGTGCCCAACCTTTTTGGCTCACCTACCGCTCACCTCCTGCTGTGTGGCCTGGTTCCTAAGTTTCGTGGAAGACAATTTTTCCACGGGGGTTGGGGGTTGGGGGTGGGGGGCGCAGAGCTCAGGGGGTGATGCTCGTCCCGGTTCCTAACAGGCTGCGGACGTGGGGGTACCGGTTTGCAGCCTGGGGGTTGGAGACCACAGCCCTCAAACCAGGAGAATAGGGCCAGGAGCAACAGTCAGTGAGAAATCCTCAGAAGATGAATCACAGAAGAGGAGAGAGGACCTATGAGGTCCAGCTGTCTCTATGAGATTCTCCCTCCATGGCTGATCTTGGGGAATAGAGTCTCTCATGCCTGAGAAGACGGGAAAGTGACAGAGGCTGGAAGCAAGGCAGGCCTGGCACGCCTGGTGGAAGGAAGATCTGTGGTGCTGGGATGCCTGCTGATAGTTGTAGTAGGAGCACCTTCCCCTAAGCAAGTAACCTAAGGTCCTTCCGGCAAAGCAGCCCTGAGCAGTAGTTCCAAGGAAAAGCCAAGAATCTCTGCTGCTCACCATCCCTCTGTGCGCTCTGAAAGAGGGATCCAAAATACAGCCAGCAGCCATTTGCTGATTAGAGGTCACACATGTACCCTGCGTTCCTGGAAAACGCCCATGCTGGCTTAACTTTGGAACTTTCACAGCTGTCTGTTCCTGTTTACCCTGTGTGAATCAACCAATAGACTATCAGAGTTCAACAAGTGTCAACCAATCAGAACCAAGCAAGTCTGCATCCCTCGTTTGCATAAGGAGTCCAGAATGGGAAGCTGGGAGGGAGCTTTCTGTATAAAACCCCTCTCCTCTCTGAATGTTCATTTTGTACTGAAGCCTGTGTCTCTCTGACTTGCAAATTGTTCTCTGTAATAAAGTCTCTTTCCTTTTTTTAAAAGAACATCCTTGTCAGTGGATTTGCTACCACGTCTTGACCAAGAGACTTTGTGAGCTTAGGAAGCAGGCTGGCTCAGGTCTCCTTTGGAGTTGACGCTGACATTAAGAATTTTAACCCACCACCTAAGGGCTAGAATCCCAGCATCAACTTAGGAAAACAAGTAGTAGACATCTTATACATTTTTTCTTGGAGAGTTGCCAGAATTCATTTTCCCTTCTTGGTTTTGCAGAATAATGCAACAAAATATTTAGGAAGATGTAACAAAGGAAAATTAAAGACACACTTGTTATGCAATAATAAACAAGTCACATACTTTGCATCCCATTAAATATTCTGTAGCAAATCAATTTTAATAGACCCAGAAATGCAATCTAGATATTTGAATGGAGTGAGAAAAATTCACAAGGTGAGTTGGAGGAGGAGCCAAGGGCTGAATTAATTAGGCTGGGGATTTTAAACCATGTTCTGGAGCCCTATGGCTTTACAGAATAAATTTATCTTGTGAAACTATTTTAATATAAAAACCATAAAAATGGAAATAAGTATATTACAAATTCACAACCACTAGCCTGAACTTCAATACCTTAGTAAATATATTTTGCTACTTCAGACTTCCTCAGTCCATTATCATTTACTATATAAATTTTGTTATAGTATCTGTTGTCATGTAGACAGTATTAAAGTTAGATTCTTACTTAAGTTATAAAATCAATGTTTTGAAGGATAATTTATGCAAAATATAATGCATCCATTTAAATTATACGGTTTGATGAGTTTTGTCAATGAATGCTTTGAATGCTTCTGTGTAACCACGACTATAGTCAATATATAGAATATTTTTATTATCCTCAAAAAGTTCCCTTGTATTGCCTCAGTGGCAGGTACCCACCCACCAACCCACTCCTGGCCCCAGGGAAGACTAGCCTGCTTCCTGCCACTATGGATTCAATAAATGGAATCATACTCTTTTCTGTCTGGTTACTTTTACTCAACATAATGATTTTGGGATTTGTCCAGTTATTTATTTCTTTTAATTGCTGAATAACATTACATTGTTATGGATACACAAAAATTTGTTCATCCTTTCATGCATTCTCACAAAGAAAGATGCTCCAAACATTTGTGCTCAAGTGTTTGTGTGGAAATACACTCAGGGTCACTATCCCTGGGGTGGCCCATACCCAGAGACCAGCATGGAGGCAACACCCTGGGAAGACTCTGATGGGTACTACTCCCCCAAGATCCTCCCCCAGGTCCCGTCAGGCCTGAGGTGGAGGAGGGGGCTGGGGGGCCTGCCGCAGCCAGACGGAGGGGACCTGGTGCCAGGATCCTATGCGGAGGGGCACATCAGCTGTGGGAACCCTCGGGCTTGATTCTGACCCTGGCGCTAACACTTCTGAGGTGTGTGATGTTTCACATCCCAGAATTAAGCAGTATAAATGGACAATTGAACCAGAGGAGCTACTATTCCCAAGACATTTTTAGTTACATGACATTAAGAGGAACATGTACTCAATGCCCTTCGGTGAAGAGAAGCTGGCCTTTCAAGTTTCTTAGAGGAGTTTCTCTTCTGAGAAAGCTGTTCATGAACCAGGGCAGGAAGCCCAGGCTGGACACAGAGTTACGGACATGCACTCTCCTCTGGCCTTTTAAGAAAGCAGTTTCCTTCCATTTGCTAGAGTGTCTCTTAATTTACACAAGCTTGCTTTTCATACAAATAAAACTATTTTTAAATGTGTGGTGTTCTTTCTTAATCATCTAAAGAATTTTAAGAGAAACGTGATTGTTTCCAACAAGACTGACAGAATTTAGAAAAACATTTCAACCCGTCTTATTCTTTTATTAGCTTCAAATAAAACAATTAAGTTTTCTTCCTTTTTTTCCTTTCAAATACTTTTTTTGAAATGGAAGTAATGAATAATAACATCACCAGTAATGAGGATATTGACATAAAATTATAATTATATTTATTGATTATATAATTATGATATATAATAATTAATATAGTGATACAATAATGATAATATGATATAAACAAACATTTGCTAAACCAGTTTTGAAAACAGTTGCCAAAATTCACAAGCTCCTCGCTGATCTGGTGAATGAAAAATACAGGCAATTAACCAGGTAATTGACTTAAAATATCCAGCTACATTGAGGCAAAAGAAGAGTTTTAAGTTCTAATTACTTAGGTGATTGTCCTTAATCTCTACTGCCCTTCCTTGGTGTGGCCCAAAATGCATTGTGTTCTTGGGTGATGCATTACATTTAAGTTTCTCATTCTCCAGCTACTAAACAATATCCGTACTGCTAAATGCTCACGCTAAATACTGAATGGTACTAAGCAATGCTTGCCACGCCAAGCAGAGGGAGGCACGGCCCTGCCTTCAGCACTGACGGCGAGGGTTACAGGGTAGGGAGCCAGGCTCGCAGTGTGTGAGGGGAGAAGCTCCTCACCTGGGCTACCTGCATCCGACCTTCCTCTGTGGCCTTTCTCCTCTCGGTGTTAGTGTTGGAGTGACTTCCCAGGCTGTTGAGCAGACTAAGACATGATGTTTGAATGCCCAGACAAGATGTTTGAACGCCCAGAGGAAGATGTGGAGGCTAAGGGGTCTCACAGGGTCTCTTGCTTTCTGGGCTGCGAGAACTTCTGCAGCTGCCACATGGCCCTGCTTGGGGAGGAAAAATGTCTTTTCCTTCTCCCCATCTGAGTTTCCTTGGCTGGAATCCCTGAAACCAAAGGCAGATGAACAAGAGAAAAGCATGCCAATTTATTTAACATAAGTCTTTTGTGACACGGGAGCCTTCCTAAGGAAATGAAGACTGAAGAAGTAGTCAAACCTGAGCGTTTCTACGTAGGTTTGATGAAGAGCAGAACATCACGGGGGAACTGAGCAAGGCCTGTGTGTTCAGATCCCTCTCGGCGGCGTCCCTGTATTTTTGAGATAAGGATGCTCCTTTCCCCTGGGTGCAGGGAGAGCACCTCTCACATAAGCATCTTATGACCTGCTTTGGGGAAAGGTCAGAGAGCCCTTACTGCACCTGCAGTTTCTCAAATTCCTTCAGCTTAAAATATGCACTATGCCAAAGTGCCACATTTTGGAGTGGCTGTTCAGAACTCCATCACAGGGGTCCAAGCTGATATGAGAGGAGATTGGGAGGGCAAGTGGCTGGAGAAGTGGGCAGGAGGAGGAGAAATAGCCCTGGTTTTACTGGTTCTTTTCCAAATGGCCACAAGGCCTCAAGGCCCCAGGGAGTGTTTGTGCACTGTGCTGGGGTTTCTGGAGATGTTGGGGGTCAGGTTAGATGCAGATCTGTATTTCATCAGGGACTTCCACAGTGATTATCTTGAGTTCCTACTGAGGGAGATGGAGAAAGACAGGCAGGATGATGGTGGATTCACACCCATTTGAGCCACTTCACCAAGAGGAGCTGCTGGTGTCTTGCTCTTTAGCATACTTGGGTCAACATTTTAACCAGAACTTGAATGACAGCTTAGGAGGCATTTTGTCCTGCCTGACTAGTTGATCCATGAACACACAGACCAGCTCAAGTTCCAAGCACCCAGCCCCTGCTTGATCACATTCTGGTTTTAATTTCTGGTTGTTTTGTCTCTGGACTCAAAAACAAACTCTTAGGCTGAGGATCCTGACTCTGGAAGAACACAGACTCACTATTCTTCCTCACCTCTTGAGACTTGTTGGTCTTTGGTTCTCTGGCACCATTTTGGCATAATCCATCCTCCAGCCTTGGTACCTATCCATGTCTGCAGAGGACTCCCCACTCTCTTTCCCAGGCCTCTTTAACTCATCCCCAAATTTGCTTTCTTGGTTGATGCCCCACCTGCTGCTAAGGAAGGACACTGAGTGAGACTTTCAAATTTGCCAGTGACAAGGCAGGAAGGATGTGGGGAAGGAGGACCAATGACATTTATAATATTCATGCATATGCACATATACATATACATGCACATGCAATGAACTTAAAAATAGGAAATTCTTCATTTGGGTAGAAACAAGCACTTGTGCAATGTGGAAAGTAACTTCTGAAAAGACTTGGGAATTTAAACTGAACACAGGTTAATATCATATGCTTGAATACCACTTATTTTATCCCAGGCACTGTTCTAAGCACTTTATGTGTATTGATTATATAATCCTCACACTAATCATATGAGGTGGCTAATATTATTATGAACTTTTTACAGCTGCAGAAACTGAGGGATAATTAATTAAAGTACAACCAGTCAAGATTACTACTGACCTGGTAAGTTATGGAAGGAATTTAAACCAGGCAATCTGTCACTGAAGTTCATGCTCAAAACCACTATGCATAAGTATGTAGGATTGCCAGATTTAGCAAATCAAAATACAGCATTCTCAGTCAAACTTGAATTTCAGATAAATAATGAATACTATTACAGTATATGTATGTATATCCCATGAAATATTTGAGATGCAATTATACTAAAAAATTCGTTGTCTATTTGAAATTCAAATTGAACTAGTCACCCTGTGTTTTACTTGGCAACCCTACTAGCGGGGTGTGTTAGGGATTATAGTAGAGGAAGGGCACTCTTGGTTATATTATGGGAAGCACTCAGAAATGCATAATCCCTGGCTGGCTAATCACCTTTAAGCTCCAAGTAACACTATCAACGGCTTAAGTGGCCACCTAACAATACAGAACTTGGTGAAGATTATGTTGGGTCACATATTTTAGGCTCAAGGCCTAACTGAGGTCCAGTAATTAACACCTCCCTCTAGTCTAAATCTAGGGCTTCTAATTGTTCTGAGCAGCAGTGTAGAAGCCAGATGGGGAAAAATCTGCACAACCAACCTGACCTTCCCACTCAGTTCCAAGCAGAGGGAAGTAGGAAAACCTAGAGAGAGAGGTGATTTACCTTCTTCCCATGTAGCTGCAAAGCAAGGGGCAGTGGAGCCTGATCAAATGGCTAAATGAATGAATTAGCAAACCAATAACTAATTCTGGTGAAACATTTTCAGACCAAATAAAAAGTTGACTAATGGGGTCCACCTCCCAACAGCCCCATCCCAGAGTCAGCAGCAAACCCCACTGTGAAGACACGCCCTCCCCTCCTTTAGGAGCTGAGAGGAGCCCCAATTCATAGAGGGGGCTGCCTCCCCAGCGGGGGTGATCCCAGGAGCAAGGCCCCACAGAGGGAAAGAAGACACACAGCTGATCCCAGTCTCAAAGAGGAAGGCTGTGGAAAGAAACAGCCCCCTCAAAATATTCTCCAGCATCTGGGCAGGGAGAACAGGCTTCCACAAACTAAAAAATAGGGCTTTATGATTTTCAGTTTCCCTAGAAATAAAATGCTGCAGTTTAAGATTAATCGTCTGTCTTGCCAGATCCTTGAAATGACCTGAGTTAAGTGATCACAGTGATTAAAGGATATACCAAAAAAAAATTGAAGGCAAGCTATTAGAATAATAGTAAGGGTCCTACTGGTAATAAGTTCATGGCAAAAGGTCCAGACACTGATTTACTTATTCCTTGAAGAATTTTAACAGAAGATAAAATACCAAGTCAATGCAAGTTACCTTAACTCTTTACCCAGACATTGTGTATCTCTCATTAGAAACAAAACAGAAATTTTTGTTTAAAAAAACCCCAGACTTAAACATGTGTAAGTAAATTTCCTCACTGACTAGTTTTCTTTCAGATTGTTAAGCAATTTATGTGAGCCACATTTTATAATAGAAAGTCATAAATGGAAACCTGGTAAATTGGTTTGAAAATACATAATTTTCCTCACAGTCTTCCAGCCTGTTCTCTCCAGAAGCATCAGTTGCTGTTGTTAGATCACAGAAATCTGGAGAAGTCTGCAGCATCAGTCCTTGCTATGGCTATTATTACAATTATTATCAATCATTATATACACACTCTGGGCTGCAATAGGCATAGGGTGAAGAGGGAAATTTCCCCCTTCACTCTCTGAAGATTTCCTGAAAATTAAGTGACAAAAAGCAGATTAATAAGAGAACAAGGCATACAAATTTATTTTAATGTGCATAGCATTATCTCGCAGGAGAAAGATTACCCAATAACCCAGTGCGGTCCAGATGCTTATGTGTCCTTCTTCACAGGGGCACGGGAGATAGGGGTGTAGGAGGAAGTGATTTTTAGGGGGAATAAGTGGACCCAGTGCTCAGAAAATGGTAAGTAAATAATTCTCTTTGAGAATTATTACAGAGAATGAACAATAGTGTGGAACAAAGTTTGAAGTTGGTTTGGGCTCCAGGTGTTATGTTTAACTTTTAGTCTCTTCCTCTGTGGTATGAGTTTTTATCTTCTCTGGTTAATGAAATTTCAGGAGCAGAATCAAAAACAATGTGTTCATTTTTGGGGTCCACTTTCTAGTGAGATAAGAAAACTTTAGGGAACAGCTTTATTTTATGCTTTGGGAGAGACAGAGGATTGACAGATGGGCGAGGGGGAAGGTCATTGAGACTTGAGGCTGCTTTTTTAGTTTAGCAGGTCAAAGTGCCATATTTTGGGGTATCGGTTTCTGAACCCCAACACAAGCATGTGGAAAATGTCCAGTTCTAGATCATAGAGAGTTTGCAGCAAATAATAGATGAAAGCAAATACAGCAAGAATGGTGCACACACACAAACACAGAAAATGGCATAAGTCAGTTCACTTTAAGGGCATTTGCCAGAAATAGCTTCTCTTTGGGTATAGGGATTTGTGTTTCTCTTTTTTCTTTTTCTTTTTTTTCCCTTCCTCTCTCCCTCCCTCTCTTCAAAGGGAGGGAGAGAGGAATGAATCATAGTTGCCTTTTGACCTCAGGTTTTTGCAATAACTTCAAAATAAATGAAAGATAAACTGACAGATCTTAAAAGAGAACCAGACAAACCTATAATCACAGTTGGAGATTTTAGCAAAACCTTTTCAATAATTAATAAAACAATAAGATAAAAATAAAAAAGGATATAGGCCATCTGAACAACATTATTGACCAATTTTACTTAACTGATATTTGCAGAATGTTACATCCCACAACTGTGAAGTAAACATTATTTTAAAGGACACATTGGGAATCATGTATATTGATCTTATACTGGGCCATGAAATAAGTATCAATAAATTTAAAATTAAAATATTATAAAATAGAGTCTTTGGCTATAACTAAATTAAATTAAATGTCAATAATAAAACAATAACCCCGTGCGGTCCAGATGCTTATGAAAATCTCCAAGTACTTAAAAATTATATAGTTTACTTCTGTGTAAACCATGGATCAAATAATCACAAGGGAAATTAGAAAAATATTTTGAACCAAATAATAGTTGAGTATATAGTATATAAAATTTGAGAGATGTTTCAAAATATTTGCATAGAAGAAGATTTTTGACTTTTAAAAGCTTATATTAGAAAAGGAGGAAGGTTTAAATTCAATTAAGTAAATTTTCACCATAAGAAGCTAAAAAAAAAAGCAAGTTAAACTCAAAATAGTAGCTATAAAGAAATAATAACAATCAGGAATTTAAAAAATAGAGAAAAAAATTTACAAAGGCAAAGTTAATTCTTTGGAAATGAAAAAGTCAATCCTCAAATTCATATAAAATTGCAAAGAGCCCCTAATAGCCAAAACAATATTGAGAATGGAAAGCAAAGTTGAACTCTAATTTACTAATTTCAAAACTTACTACAGTGTTGAAAGCTGCAATAAATAAAACAGTGTGATACTGGCCTAAGGGTTGATATATATAGAACAGTGGAATATAATTGAGAAATCAGAAATAAATCCAAACATCTATGGCCAATTGACTTTCAAAACAGGGCTCATTTTACTTTTAATGGGTCTTTTGTTTCTTTAAGAAATGGTACTGGGACAACTGGATAGTCACATGCAAAAGAGTGAACTTGAACCCTTACCTCATTTCGTATAGAAAATTGACTCAAAACAGATCAACAACCTACATTTAAGAGCTAAACAATAAAACTATTAGAAGAAAACATAGAAGTAAATCTTCATGACTATTGCTCAGGTGTGGCAATGGATTCATAGATTTGATATCAAACACATAAGCAACAAAAAATCTTTTAAAACTTTTTGTTCATCAAAGGATATAATCAGAATGGGAGAAAAATATTCACAAAGCATACATCTAATGAGGGTTTAGTATCCAGAATATATAAAGAACACTTACAACTCAACAATAAAAGACAAAAACACAATTGGGCAAAGGACAAAGGGCATGAATAGATATTTTTCCAAAGAAGATATATTAATACAAGTAGTCAATAAGCACATGAAAAGATATTTAACATCATTGGTCACTAAATAAATGCAAATCAATACACAGGAGATACCACTTTACACTCATTAGCATAGATCTAAAACAAACAAACAAACAAATAAATAAATAATTAAAAATAATAAATGACAGTAAGGACACGGAAAAAAAGTAACCTATACAGACTGCTGGTGGAAATGCAAAATGGTTTAGCCACTGTGGAAAACAGTTTGCTGGTTGCTCAAAATGTTAAACATACGACTCAGGAATTCCACTCCTAGGTATATACTTAAGAGAAATGAAGTTGTATGTCCACACAGGAACTTGTACATGAATGCTTATAGCAGCATTGTTCATAATAGCCCAAAGGTGGAAACAAACTACATGTTCATCTGGAGATGAATGGATAAATAAAATGTATATAGACAAACAAAGGAATGGAATATTATTTGGCACAAAAAGAAAGGAAGTGCTGATAAATGTCACACCATGTATGAAACTTAAAAACACGCTGAGTGAGAGAAGCCAAATGCAAAAGATCACATAGAGTTTCTTTTATATGCAATATTGAGAATAGGAAAACCTTTAAAGACAGAAAGCAGATTAGTGGTTATCTGGGGTTATGGGAGGGAAGAAAGGGAGATAATTACTTAATGGGTTCAGCTTGTTCTTCTGGGGGATGAAAAAGTTCTGAAACAAGAGGAATGTTGGGCAACATTGTGAATGCACTAAATGCCATGGAATTCTACACTTTAGGATACTTAAGTGTATGTTATGTGAATTTCACCTTAATAAAAAAGTTAATGCTTTGGAAAGAATAATACATTTTATAAACCTTAAAGATTGATGAAGAAAAAAAAATAGAAAACACAGATTATCAACATAAAAGTGGAGATATCACTATTTAACCCTACAGGTATAAAATGATAATAAAGGAATAAAAGAACATGTTTTACGTATATTTTTTAATTTTATTTTTTAATTGACAAATGATAATTTCACATATTCATGGAGTACATAGTGATGTTTTGATACATATAATGATGTAGATCAGGGTAATTAGCATGTCCATCATCTTAAACACTTATCATTTCCTTGTGTGGGAAGGTTCAGTATCCTTCTAGCTATTTGAAACTATATAATATATTGTTGCTAGCTATAGTCATCCTACAGTGGTCTAGAACACTAGAACTTACTCTTCCTACCTAGCTGTAATTTTGCATCCTTTAACAAATCTCTCTCTATCCCTCTTTCTCCTGCAGGCTCCAGCATCTTCTCTTCTACTTTTTACCCCTATGAGATCATTTTTTCAGCTTCCACATATGAGTGAGAATACACCATGTTTAACTTTCTGCTCATGGCTTATTTCACTTGGCATAATGTCCTCCAGTTTCATATATGTTGCTACAAATGACAAGATTTCATTCTTTTATGGCTGAATAGTATTTCATTGTGTATAAAACCACATTTTCTTCATCCATTCACCTGTTGTGAATGCCTAGGTTCATTCTATATCTTGGCTGAATAATCCTGCAATAAGCATGAGAGTGCAGATGTCTCTTCAATATAATGATTTCCTTTCCTTTGAATAAATTCACAGTAGTGGAATTGCTGGGTCACATGATAGCTGTTCTACTTGTAGTTTTTTGAGGAAACACCATACTGTTCTCCATAGTGGCTATACTAGTTTACATTCCCATCAACAGTGCGTAAGAGTTCCCTCTTCTCTGCGTCCTTGATGACATTTGTTATTTATTTATTTTTTTAAAAGGTTAGTTAACTTTAAAATTAACAAATAGTTTTCATTTTTTGAAATTATTAAGTACATAGTAGTTAGATTTTTACAAAATAATGTACATTTTTAAGTATATCTAATTGAAGTTTCTTGAATGCAGCCTTATTTGATTACAGCTAAATTTTTTTTTTTTTTTAATTTCAGAATATTACGGGGGTACACCACTTTGGCTATATACATTGCCCATGCACTGCCCGTGTCAGAGGTACAATCATGGTCATCCCCCAAACTGTGTGCCCCGCACCCATTCAGTGAGAGTTTTCCCATCCCCTCCACCCCCCTCCCGCCTGCCCGCCCCCTGATGAATATTATTGCCCTGTGTGATGTAAGTGTTGATCAGTTAGTACCAATTTGATGGTGTTGTTATTTTTTGTCTTTTTGATAATAGCCACCCTAACTGGGGTGAGATGACACCTCGTTGTTGTTTCGATTAGCATTTCCCTGATGGTTAGTGATGTTTAGCATTTTTTTACATATTTATTAGTCATTTGCATGTCTTCTTTTGAGAAACCTCTGCTCAGATCATTTGCCCGTTTTTTAAATTGGATTATTTGGGTTATTTTTTTTTTCTTTTTCTTTTTGCTGTTGAGATATTTCAGTTCCTTGTATATTCTAGATATTAATCCCCTGTTGGATGAGTAGTTTCCAAATATTTTCTTCCATTCTGTGGGTTGTCTTTTCATTCTGTTGATTGTTTCCTGTGGAAAAGCATTTTAGTTTGATATAATGCCATTTGTTTACATTTTCTTTTGTTGCCTATGCTTTTGAGGTCCTATTCATAAAATCTTTTCCCAGACTCATGTCCTGAAGCATTTTCCCTATGTCTTCTTCTAATAGTTTTATAATTTCAAGTCTTACATTTAGGCCTTTGATATATTTTGGGTTGATTTTTGTACATGGTGAGAGGTGGGGGTCTAGTTTCATTTTTCTGCATGTGGACATCCAGTTTTCCCAGCACTATTTATTGAAGAAACTGTCCTTTCCCCAATGAATATTCTTGGCACCTTTGTCCAAAATCAGGTGGCTGTAGATATGTGGATTAATTTCTGGGTTCTCTGTTCTGTTCCACTGGTCTATGTGTCTTTATGCCACATCATGCTCTTTTGGTAACTACAGATTGGTAGTATATTTTGAAGTCTGATGATGTGATACCTCCAGCTTTATTCTTTTTGGTCAGGATGGCTTTGGCTACTTGGGGTCTTTTGTGGTTCCATATGAATTTTTAAGATTTTTTGTTTCTATTTCTGTGAAGAATGTCATTGGTATTTTGATAAAGATTAGACTGAATCTGTAGATTGCTTTGGGTAGTATGGTCATTTTAACAATATTAAGTCTTATGATCTTAATTCTTTCCATTTGTTTGTATCCTCTTCAATTTCTTTCATCAATATTTTATAGTTTTCCTTGGAGAGGTCTTTCACCTCCTTGGTAAAATTTATTACTAGGTATTTTATTTTATTCTTTGGAGCTACTGTAAATGGGACTATGTTCCTGATTTCCTTTACAGCTAGTTTGTTGTTCAAGATGCTACTGATTTTTGAATACTAATTGTGTCCTGAAACTTTACTGAATTTGTTTACCAGTTCTAAGAGTTTTTTGGTAAAGTCTTTAGGATTTTCTATATATAAGATCATGTTGTCTGCAAAATGCCCTTTGTTTCTTTCTCTTGCCTAATTGCTCTGTCTGGAACTTCCAGTACTATGTTGAATAGGAGTCATACAATTGGACATTCTTGTCTTGAAGAATATTGTTTTATAATAACTTTGCCAACTAACTGGACTAATTTATTGAAAAACCCAAATTTTCAAAACTTATTCAAGAGGAAAAAATCTCAATATTATATCTGGTAAGAAATTAAATTTGTATTAATAATAACATGTCTTCTGATAAACTAAATTTCAGGCTCAGATGGTTTCACTATTGAACTCACTAGAAATTTAAGAAGTAAATAATACCAATTTTATATAAACTCTGTACAAAAAGTAGAAGAGAGAATGCTTTCTACTCATTTTGTGAGGCCAGTATAACCCTGATATAAAAAAGTTGACAAATATTTTACAAGGAAGGCAGAGTACAAATATCCTTCATGAACATTATGACCACTGAAGCAAAACTCCTCAAAAGATACTGAATAGATTCCAGCCACATATTGAAAAGTATAACATATTATGATAAAGTAGAGTTATGACCAATGACATTACTCCAAGCATTCATTTTTCCTGTATTTCTTCAGTAGCTTGCTCATGGTATCCCTGGTTCTACTTTTGCTGCCTTGCAGTCCATTCTCCATGAGGTGGCTGGAGCAGTCCTTTAAAAATATCCATCTGATTATGTGCCACCCCCACCTATAACATCCAGAGCCTTGCCATGACCCACAGCCCTACTGGATGTCCCATTACGTGTCTGCCCTCATTCTTGTCTCTGTCTTTTCCCTCATCACTCCAGCCACATCCGTCTCCTTGCTGTTCCTCAAATATCAAGCACATGGCTCAGATACCATTCTCTGCTTGGAAACCCCTCCCCATACTCGTCACAGATTTGGCTCATTCTTATCTTTTGCAGCTGAAATGTCACCTCTTTTGTAAAAGCTATCCCTTGCCCAGTAATTGTCATTCTTAACATCTTGTTTATTTTCCTTCACGTTACTTGTCCCAACATGAAATTTTCTTTGATATATATGTGTTTGTATTTGTGTGTGTGTGTGTGTATGTGTATGTATTCATTTGTTCATAGATACTTCCCGCAAGAATGTAAACTAAGTAAGGTTGGGAATTGAGATATTTTGTTCCACTGCTATATTCCATCTCTGCCATGCAGCCCAAATGACATCTGGCACATAAAAGGCACTCAATAAATATTTTTTGAATAAGTGAATGAATCAATAAAAGATTATATGGTTCCATGAGTAAGGTTGGAGTTGAGTTGTGCTTTGAACTCTTGGTAGAACTTGAACAGGTAGAGGGGGAGGGAAAAGAATAATCAGCCAGAGGAACAGTATCAACAAAGATATACACAGTCATGCACCACATAACGACTTCCAATCAAAGAGAAACTGCATATGTGATGGTGATCCCATGAGATTATAATGGAGCTAAAAAATTCCTATTGCCTAGTGATGTCATAGCCATGGTAATGTCTTTGCATAATGCCTTACTCCTGTGTTTCTAGCAATGCTGATGTAAATAAACCTACTGTGCTGTCAGTCCTATAAAAGTATAGCACATGCAATTATGTACAGTACATAATACTTGATAATGATAATAAATGACTATATCACTGATCTATGTGTTTACCATACTATACTTTTTATCATTATTTTAGAGTGTATTCCTTCTATATATGAAAAAGTTAACTACAAAACAGTCTCAGGTAGACCCTTCAGGAGGTGTTCCAGAAGAAGGCATTGTTATCATAGGAGATGACAGCTCTATGCATGTTATTATCCCTGAAGACCTTCCAGTGGGACAAGATGTGGAGGTGGAAGACAGTGATATTGATGATCCTGACCCTGCATAGGCCTAGGCTAATGTGTGTGTTTATGTCTTAGTTTTTAAGAAAAAAAGTTTAAAAAGTTAAAAAAATTTTAAATAGAAAAAAGTTTATAGAATAAGAATATAAAAAAGAAAATATTTTTGTACAGCTGTACAATGTGTTTATGTTTTAAGCTAAGTTTATTACAAAAGAGCCAAAAAGTTTTAAAAAAGTAAAAAGTATAAAATAAAAATGTTGCCATAAGCTAAGATTAATTTATTATAGAAAAAAGAAAAAATATTTTAAAATAAATTTAGTGTAGCCTAAGTGTACAGTGTTTCTAAAGTCTACAGCAGTGTACGGTAACGTCCTAGGCCTTCACACTCACTCACCACTCACTCACTGACTCACCCAGAGCATCTTACAGTCCTGCAAGCTCCGTTCATGGTAAATGTTTTATACAGGTGTGCTGCTTTTTATCTTTTATACCAGCAGACCCCAACCTTTTTGGCACCAGGGACTGGTTTCATGGAAGACAACTTTTCCATGGACCGGGGAGGAGGGGATGGTTTCGGGATGATTCAAGTGCATTACATTTATTGTGCACTTTATTTCTATCATTATTATATTGTATTATATAATGAAATAATTATACAACTCACCATAATGCGGAATCCAATGCCACTGCTGATCTGATAGGAAGCAGAGCTCAGGCGGTGATGCTAACGATGAAGAGTAGCTGCAAGTACAGATGAAGCTTTGCTTGCTCGCTGACCAGCTGCTCACCTCCTGCTGTGTGTCCTGGTTCCTAATAAGCCAAGTACTGGTACTGATCTGCAGCCTGGAGGTTGGGCACCGCCATTTTATACCATATTCTTGCTGTACTTTTCTATGTTTAGATATGTTTAGATACACACATACTTACCATTGTGTTACAATTGCTTACAGTGTTCAGTATAGTAACATGCTGTACAGGTTTGTACCCTAGGAGTAATAGGCTGTACCATACAGCCTTGGTGATGGCTGTGCCATCTGGGTTTGTGTAAGTACATTTTGATGTTCACACAATGAGAAATCGTCTAACAATATATTTCTTAGACCATATCCTTGTCATTAAGTGATGCATGACTGTAGTTAGCAATGCAGGGCTGGAGATGCAGACTGGGGCTTCAGCAAGGCATAATTCCTCATTTATTGCCTTTGAATGGGCTACAGAAAGAACATTTTTTAAGCTTGGACCCAAAAGTCTATTTGACTATTATAGGGATCAACCAAAGTGCAGTCAGCATGTTTATCTGGGTGGCTTATCACCAAGGAACACAGATAAGACCCCGCCCCTCCCTCTGCATCAGGAAATCAGAGCCACAGGCCTAAGCGGACCTATCACCAGGCAGGCAATGGGGAAATGTCTGGGTGGGGTCACCAAGCCTCCCTACCTCAACACTCCCCTTTCCGCACTCTCCTTATCATTTGCATGCTGTGTTTGCAACCAGAAAGCCTAAGTTCAAGCCTGAGTTGCTTCATTTCTTGGGTCAGATCCTCTGGGTTCAATTCTGTCTCTGCCAACTTTACTAGCTGTGTATTTCAAACAAATTAATCTTTTTTTTTCTTTTCTGCTTCGGTTTCCTAATCTCGGAAATGAGGACCATTATGATACTTATGTTGGAGGGCCGGTGGGAGGGTTAAAAGTTGGAGATCGATTTGTCTATCTCCAGATGGACATATAGATAGATGTAGATATCTGTATCTGTATTGGTATCTATGATATATATTAAGATATGTATATATTTATATATCTATGAAGATATGTATATATAGATATAAATATGTAAAGTGCTTACACAGCACCCTGCACATAAAATTTTCAATAAATTGTAAATATTATGCCTATGCCCTAGACATTTGAGATAAGAAGGATAAACCATAAGCTACTATTTTAGCTACTGTTTCTTCACCTCTAAGCCTCTGCAGTTTAATGCCTTTGTAAAAGGTAGGATCTGGGCTGGGATGTCTGCCAAATGTGGTTCTTTATCTCCAGTCTGAGTATAATAGACCTCATTCAGTGCACTGGCCTCCAAAATGCAAACAAGCGAGATGCTGTTCTTGAAGGTAGCATACCGTGGTGGCCTTGAGAATTAGATCTCGGTTTCTCAAAAACCTCCCCTTAAGAAAATGCTTCCTTTGGTTGATCCCCATATCAGGGCTAAAGTCAAGTTTTGGTCACAAGAGACCCAGGATCTTTAAACTATCACAGCAGCTTCCTGCTACTCTTAAGAAGGATTTTGAGCTGGCAATATCTGATCCTTTGATAATTGAAGTTTGCTTTTGAACAATCAATACAAAATGTCAAAAAGCTCAAATGAGTGCAGCAAATGAATTGATGATACAGAATTTAATAACTAATGCTCAAGAGATAGCTCCCTTTTAACCTTGCAAGAACTTTAAGGCAATTAAACATCAGTGGGACAATTATATTTGTAAAATGAAACAGCAACCTGGGTACATTCACATTTTATCAATTGAGAGGGTTTCCCAAAGTTATCATGAAATAAGTGCTAAGTACAGTAAACATGAAACACAATCTTGGCTATGTGGGAAAGGAAGAAGCTGGGGTACCACGGGAGACAGAGGAAATGGTAGCAGCTGCCTTTAGTGAGCTCCACACATGCACCCATGCACACAGGTGCACATTACTGACCCTCTGAAGCTCCTCCTCCTGTCCACTGAGGTGATCCCGCAGTCTGCCTCCACCTTGTCTCCACAGTTGCTCCTCCCCACTCTTAGAGGACGTCCACACCCCTTCACATTTTCTGTCTCCACCCTTAGTGACCTCTTCTCCTCTTCACGGCAGATACCACCTGTACGGTCTTACCCTGGGAGGTGTCATCATCAATAATTGTAGGAAAATGAATTCAAATGTCCCACTCTGACCTCAGCATCTTGTCCTGCCAGGCACTTGCTCAAGTGCACTGAGTGAGTCAACTCTTCACCTTTGTTGAGATCTCTAATCCACCCCACTATTCTCTGTCTATCCAAGACCTCTTGTATGCCTTTCTTTTGGTTTCTTTCTATAGCCCATTATTATAATTACATCCTTAAATATAAGTTCGTTCCTTTCACTTCTCTGTAGGTACTTCCCTAAACTCTAACCCTGGAGGAACCCAATAGTCTGCTTTCTTCATGCCTAACATGGGTGTAACAGAGCTTTGCTGAAGAAAAACAGCACTGCAAGGTTGACCTGTATCACTTTACATGCATGACCCCACCTCCGTGTGGGCAGGCAAACAACCATGTTTCTCAAATAGACTCACTCAACCATTCCCTTCACCTTCTCTCTTCTATGTTTTACATTTGTTTCAAATTCTCAGAAAGCCTTTCACTCCCAGAGCTAGGTAACCACCTCATTTCATATCTTATCAAGAAAATAGAAAACATCAGACAAGAACACTTTCAAAGTCCACTCTCCCCTACAAAAAATTTATATATATATATATTTGCATTTCATCTGTTACCCTCTTCCTCCTAATAAAGCAGAAGAAATAAGTTTACTCCTCTTATAAAAATAACTAATATTCATGAATCCTTTTTTATGTATCAGTCACTGCACATATATAATCTAATGTAATTGTCACAACAAACCCAGGAGGGAGGCACATTATTGTTTCTGTTCTTTTTTCCAGGTGAGGAAATTGAGACACAAGAATTTAAATAATTTTCTCAAGGTTACACAAATATTATAGTGGAGATGGTACTGGAAACAGAAAATCTGGCCCCAGATCTCAGACTGTCCACGTGCTCTGGAGCTCATCCTGCCTCAGTTTTCCAAGGACTTTGTTTCTTTGGTGATTCCCACTTCTTATGTATTCTTTTTGCTTCTCTATTGGATCATTCCCATAAATGTTCAAACCTGATCAAGTTGTCTCATCCAAAAGAAAACAAGCCAACAGCAGACTCAACCCCCTTGACCTCTACTCTGTAACTGAGACAGCAGACCAGTCAGCTTCATGCTCCTCTCCACAATTCTGAGGCCTTGTTAAAATATTCAACAACAAGTTTAAAGAAATATAAGATATTGAAATAGAGGAACACATGGCCATCAGCAATGAGAGTTTTTAACAGATTTCTGGAAGGCAGAAAATATTTGGAACATATTCATGGATAGTGAGGTGGAAAAGTCACAGCACAGAGAGATGGGCTGGGAGAGGCCATTCAGCCTGACAAAGCCCTGGAGGGACTCCAGATTTGGAGTCAAAAGGAGCAGCAACTGATGGAACCAAGAGGAAGACAGAGGGATTGTGTGCAGGTGTGTGTACCAAATGGCTGGCCCATCCCCTTATGGGACATATTGATTCAATACTAGGCAGAAGTGTCAGGAGGCTCTTTTCTAAACACAGTAGCCACCCCCCTTATCCCCAGGGGAAGCATTCCAAGACCCCCAGTGGATGCCTGAAACCTTGGGTAGTACCAAACCCTATATATATGTTTTTTTGATCTAATAACTGATGTGGCTACTAAGTGACCTATGGGCAGGTAGCGTATACAGCGTGGATATGCAGGACAAAGTGATGATTCACTTCTGGCCTGAGATTTCATCACGCTACTTACACAATTTAAAACTTATGAATTATTTCCAGAATTTTCCATTTAATATTTTCAGGCCACAGTTGACTGTAGGTGGCTGAAATCACGGAGAGTGAAACTGTGGATAAGGGGAAAGTGCTGTAATTGCATCAAGCATGTGGATAAAATAGAGCAGGTAGGTGTCACCCCAGCATCTAAACTTCTAGACCCACCCCTACTGACCTTCTCCAAGGTAAGGGAAGATCCGGAATCTTAGACAAGGTGTCAAGGAAAAAGCCAAACCTGCAGTAACATTCATTTGCTCAATATTTATTTTTTAAATTAAATGTATTTTAATTTCCAGGTACCAAATGAAGCAATGGGTAATGGTTAAAAAAAAATCAAGAACTAACTTGTGGTCAGTTACCATCTCACAGCCTGAACCTCCTTAAAGCTTCAGGAGGGAAGCTTTCCCTGGTGGGAAAAACAATGATCTCAAAGTCCAGGAAAGAACTGCAGTACCCAGAGGGTGATGAAGTATTTACCACAGTCTCTCCAAAGACCTTGAGGCAATAAGTCAGACAGTTCTATACTTTGTCTACTTTTCAGCACTAGAATTTTGGGTCACCCATGGCAGAGACAACTCGATTTCCTAGACTATACTATGTTGCTCTACCTTTTCTAGTCCACCTTACAGGTGGGTGGGGCCATACAACTCATTTTGGCCCTTGGGCTGTGGCTGCAGGTCTCACCTGGAGGCTGCGCCAGTCACAAGGATGCACACATCTGTCCTCCTTTCCTTTCTGCAGTGACAGTGGAGCCACACAGCAGGAGGGAGGGCCACAGGTGAAACAGCCTGGATCCCGGTGTGATGCCAGGAGGGGAAGAGAGCTTCCCAAGACTCTTTCTCAACTCACAGAAAACTTCATGAGGGAAAGTGAGTCATTCTTGTGTTGATCTGCTGGGATTTTGTGGCTGGCCTATGGTAGTAATTATCTGGATTCATGTACCTCCTAAGAGATGTAACAGAGCGTATCTCTCACTGCTCCAATCATAAACTGATTTTCACACTTTAGTTGCTTTCTGACGACGGTTGGGAAACCTAGAGCTCAACATAAGGTGAAGAAGCAAGACCTTTTTCCACTTTATGTGGTGACAGGGGTAGAGAGGCATCGCCAGGCAGGGCTATACGGCCATTCCCTGGGTCTCGTGCTGCCTGCAGGTAGCTCTGCATGTAAAATCAGATGTTCCTAAGGAGGCTTGAGGCCTCGGTTTGAACCTCATGAAGCCGGTTCACTTTGCTCCATGCATTCTCAATGAGAGTGGTGGGGCGCTTGGGTAGGCAGCAAGAGGCCGAGTCTTCCCCACCCTCTTGTTCCGGTTTGGCTGTAGATACGGCTGTAACCAATGGGGGGACAGGAGGAAAGTCGGTGGATACAGTGTGTGTGAAAATGGATAAGGTGTGAATATCTCTAGAGTCCTTCACTTCCTCTCATAATTTCTCACCCAGGTTATCACTCCTTTACTTAAAGTAGTTCAGTGACTCCCAGTGCTTCTAGAATAAATCCCAAATTCCTTCTCATGCCATAGAGCACCACCAGCACCATGGTCCGGTCACTGCCTACATTGCTGCCTCTTTTCTTGGGGTTTCCCTGGAATACTCTACCCATATGGGGCTGTCCCCCACCAGGATGTGAGCTCCAGCAGAGGGATCTCGTGTCTGTCCCGTACTGCACACCACACACCAAGGACGGTGCTCACTAAGTGTTTATCAAATGAATGAATTAAATTTTCAGTTTCCCAACCTGGCATGCTGGTGGCTCTGTGCCTGCAAGCCCTCTGCTACAATGTCCTCTCTGCTGTCCCTGCTCCGTCTCCCAGGCTAACCTGTGAGCTCTCCTGGTTGCCCACATGCTGTTGGTCACCTGCTCTTGCACACCTGTGCCATCTGTACGCTGTTCTGCCAGTAGAACCTGGGGACTAGTTTCACTTTTTTATTCTCAGTGCCTCAAACTGTGCCTGGCATCCACAGGTGGGAGAAGCTCAACAAGTTAAGTTTTCGATAGGTTAAAAGTGAACTGATGGGCAGCCACTGACGGACTTCCTGCATGGGGGCTTTCTGCTTTCTGCACTCCACTCTGCTCTCTGCAGGGTCCAACTGTCTAAGGGGGCTTCCTGTCTCTGCCTGGGGGAGCTGCTCCAGAGTGAAGGCCCCTGTGTACTCCTCCTTTCCTTCACTGCTCCTGCCTTCTCTGCTTGCCCTCCAAGGACCTTGGCCTTCAGATTCCCAAATACCTCTCTGGGCTTTGAGCCATCTGCTTTGCCTAAATACTGAGTGCTAGCTAGATTCATCCTGCTGGCCACGAGCTTGCCCTCTTACGTTTATCTGGTTTGGACTGGATATTTCATCTTGACCTCTAAGTAATATGCTTACCTGATTTCTTACCTACCTGCCAGGTGGCTAACGTACCATCTAACTTAAGACCTCCGACTTTGGGGTGTCCTCAACTCAGGAGCTGATCTGCCCTTTACTTTCTGTATTCTACCAGACACAGACCAAATGCTACAGGCTGTAGCTTTTGGACTGGGCCGGTGGGTAAAGAATCAACACTGCTGCCCCCCACTTTCAGTGCAAAACACCCCTCTGTTCATTATCCCCAGCCCTATATTTTAGCTCAGAAAACTGCCTCATTACTTCACAAGGAGAGCTAGGGGAGAAGGTGTCCAGAGCTGCGTTAGTCCATACCCAATGCAGCACACATCCTAAAATGTCACATCCTAATCAAGGGCAAATCACCCTAATGCTTGCCATGGATGTGGGGACGCCCAAATAAAGAAGGTAACGAGAAAATATGTAGTTTATCATATCTGTTCTCAAAAATAAAAATTGCTTTTTCATGTAAAGATTTTCACAAACTCCCAAAGCCTAGAACAGTTTCAATTTTTCTGTCCAGAGATAAGGATTAGATTGAGAACTGTCTCCTTGGGATAGAAAGGTGACAGTCACTGACATTTATTGATAAAACCAAGCTTGATTAAAATCCGAGGGCATAGCCCCGTGTCCCTCTGGGCCTGGGGTCAGAGCTGCCAGGTGGAGATATTGAACCGCCCCCTGCCTTTTATTCTGCCCAGTCCTCTCTAATCTTTATACTGATGAAAAAAAAGTAGCCAAGGGGAGGGAAGGAAGCATTAAAAAGAAGAGAAACTTCCTGGAAACCAGGATAATTGACAAACTAGAATGGTGGCCTGCTGAGGCTGGGTGAAACCCCAGAAGTTATCAACTTATTTCTCCCTTTTTGCTCCCTTTTCTGACTTTTTATTGTTTTTACTATAAAAACAGAAAAGTGTCCATATCGAACACACAGCTTGGTAAACTTTCATAAACTGAACACAGCCTTGATATAATCAGCCCTCAGATCAAGGAACCCAATGTGGCAGTGCCCTGGAGGCCCCCCTGGGGTTTTTTCTGATCAGACCCCCCTCACGGGTAACTATGCAGCCTGCCTAATGTGTATTAGTTTTGCCAGTTTTGTACTTTGTACAAGTTGAGTGGCACAGTAGGTACTTGTTTATATCTGGCTTCTTGCCTTCAACACTATGCTTGTGAAATTCACTCATATGGTCGTGTGTAGTTGTGGACTGTTCCTGCTTATTGCAGTTCAGTGCCCTTTGGGTGAAAACAACACATTTTTCTGTTCTCCGTTGATGGGTATTTCATTGTTTTACCTATAATGAAACCAGAGGTCAGGGGGCTGCACGGTTGTCTGAAGTTGCGCATGAGCATGGTGCCCAGCATAGGATGCCTGGCTGGACTCCTGCCCAGTGCTCTCGTGTCCCATCATGCTGCCCTCCCTGCGACATTAGGCTGACAAGTTCTGCTGTGCATACCTGTCATGCTCCCTGTGTACAGAATAGAACTAGACTTACCACATGTGCAGAGAGAGGCCAATGAAAGAAAGTTTTGTCAATATATTCCTTCCTTGGCAGATAAACTGCAAGTAACAAATCTAGATGTGCATAAAGGTGCATAACATGGAGAGCTGGGGTAATATTTCACCTGCTCTGACTGCAATATGTATTTCTGGATGTGTTCACTTGGCAGGGATTTCTGCTACTTAAGAACTACCAGAATAGATTCTCCAGAGAGGCAGCTGAATGTTTTCCCGGAGAGTCATCTTGAGACCAAGAATACATGACCTATGCCTACTCTTACCAGGACAGGTCAAGTGTTGAAGGCAGTGGAGGTCAGTGCCATGCTGAGCAAATGTGGGCCTGCTGTAGAGCCCAGTGGTGCCTGATCCCCTCTCTGCAGCTCCGCACACCCTCTCTCCCCCTCCATCCCAGCACTTGCCAATCACCCTGCTGTCCCCAGGGAGTCACTGGTTCCCGTGACAGGTTTATTGCCCAGTTAAACCAGCTGCCCCTCTGGCCATGTGCACGATTTCTCCCTGTCCCTGTGACGGGGGCCTCTAATCATTCTTTCTCTCCCCCTGCCTGGTGTCAGCCACAAATCCAGGCAGGCTCATTAAAGTGTCCACTTGTCCAGGAGCACCTTGTTAGGAGGATTCATTGGCGGCCGGGCCTCACTGCTGCCTCCACCTGGAGAGGTGGCTGATCCTGCAGAGGTGCCTTCGGCCTGAGCTCATTTAGTCTTTACCCTCAAGAAACTGGGGCGGCTGCACAGGCTGGGGCCCTGCCGGGGCTCTGAAAGCTGGAGGAAAAGAGGAAGGGGGGAGAGGAAACAGTAGTTTCCTTTTCCTACCTTCTCTATCTGCTTTACTTCTCTACCTTCTCTTTGGAAGCCCAGCCTCATTGACACTCTGCAAAATAAATTGCTGTGTGATCTCGTGAGTTCCTGAGTGATCTCATGGTGATTTTCCTGCCCCAGAACACACTTTGCTCTGTTCTGGGACCTTGGATGTTCCTTGGGGCAGCCATGGAGGATGAACAAGGTGGCATCCTTACCACACCCTCCAGCCCTCCCGAAACTCATCAGCAGGGTAGCAAACTTATCCTTGACAAGTTTGTTGGAAGGATAAAGTAAAATAATCTTTCTGAGAGTGATTAAAAGTCTCCCTGTTTAAGAGAAGGATTTTATTTATTCTGAGTACAAGAAGCATCAATGAATAAAAAGACTCTCTTAGCACTGGGAGAAATGGTTAGCATAGTCATTCTTCTGTTGATGTGACTTGACAGCATGGGAGTCACTTGGTGGTGCTTAGCTGGCAGATAGGCAAGCCTGGAGACTCCTTTTATTCACATATCTTGGAACTTTTGCAGGGATGGCTGGAAGGCTGCGATCAGCTGAGATCACTGACTAGGGAACCTACACACAGCCTCCCCAGCCTAGCTATCTCAGAGTTGCATAGCTTTTTCTGTCTATATTCACCTAGAATGAGTGTTCTAAGAGACTCAGGTAGAAGCTGCAGCCTGTCTTATGTCCTACCTTGGATGTCCCCAAATGCCACTTTAACCACATTCTACTGGTCAAGTAAACCACGAAAGCTAGCACAGATTCAAGGAGAGAGACATCATGTTTCATCTCTGAAAATGAGCCACAGAAAATGATTTGCCACCATCCTGACTCTACTACACTTTGGTAAACAACATTGGGAGGGATGGTTTGGGGGCTTCAATGTTTCCACATTCCAAGTCCAGAATCTTTGTATCAATAGAGAGAGTCATTTACATATATGTGTGTTTATCATATATCTTATTTCCTTTTTTGGGGGTGGGTGGGCAGATTTTTTAAAAATCAGGAGTTTAGAAAGACATCAGCATTGGCAGAAACATGGAAATTATATCATTTTCTATGATAAAGTATGAAACAGAATATAGAATTCCAGAGCATGAATACAACATAATTTATTTATCCATTCTACTGCTGATGGTCATTTGAGTCATTTCCAGATGGGGTCATTATGGGTAGTGTTGCTTTGGACATTTTGTATGTGTGACAAGATGCATGCATGTACACAGTTCTGTGGTATACCTCTAGAATTAGAATTGTTGAGTTACAGGGTGAGATTATGCCTACTTTTAGTAGGGGGTGACAGATGTCCAAAGATTTGTGCCAATTTATACTCTTAATAAAAGCATGTGAGAATTCTAACACTTTTTCTCCTACATCCTCACCAATACTTGGTATTGTCAATCTTTTAAAGTTTAGTTGTTGTTGTCCTAATTTATATTTCTCTGATAAATATTGAGCTTCAATTTTTTTATATATTGGCCATTGAAATGTCATTTTTTAAAGAAAATTTCTCTTTAGTTATTTTGCCCATTTTAGTATCTGGGTAGTGTCGGCCCAGTAGAATGAGTTTGGAAGTGTTCTGTCTTCAATTTTTTTGGAAGAGTTTGAGAAGGATTGATGTTGATTCTTCTTTAAATGTTTGGTAGAAATCACCAGTGAAGCACCCCCTGGAACCCCGTCTAGTCCTAGGTGTTTCTCTGTTGGGAGGTTTTTGATTACTGGTTCAGTCTCCTTACTAGTTGTAGGCCTATTCAGATTTTTTTATGTCTTCATGATGAAGTCTCGGTGGCCTACATGTTTCTAGGAATTTGTCTATTTCCCCTAGGTTGTTTATTTATACAGGTATGCAGTTGTTCATAGCACTCTCTTATAATCCTTTTTACTTCTGTCAAATCGGTAGCAATGCCCCCTCCACCATTTCTGATTTTAGTTATTTGAAATGTCCTTCTTTTTGTCTTAGTCTGGCTGAGGATTTGTCCATTTTATTGATATTTTTGAATAACAAACTCTGGATTCCGTTAATTTTCCCTATTGTTGCCCTATTCTTAACTTCATTTATTTTTGCTTTGATTTTTAAAAATTATTCCCTTCCTTCTGCTAGGTTCGGGTTTTGTTTGTTTAGTTTGTTTTTCTTTTTCTAGTTCCATAAGATATAAACTTAGGTTGTTGGTTTGAGATATTTTTCTGTTTTAATGTAAGCATTCACAGTAATAATTTTCTTTTTTAGCACTTCTTTCACTGTATTCTATAATTTGGCATGTTGTATTTTCATTTTCATTTGTCCCAAAATATTTTATGATATTTCCTGTGCCTTCTTCTTCCGCCCATTGTTTAAAAGTGTGTTGTTTAGTTTCCACTTTTCAGTTAATTTTCAAATTGCCTCCTGCTCTTGATTTCTAAGAGTTTTATTCCATTGTGGTTAGAAAAGATACTTTGTATTATTTCAGTCTTTTACAATTTATTAAGACTTGTTTTGTGGCCTAACATATTGTCTATCCTGGAGAATGTTCCATGTGCTCTTGAGAAAAATGTTTATTCGGCGTGTGTCTGCGGGGTCCAGTTGGTCTACAGCATTGTCAGGTCCTCCTTGTCCTCACTGATCCCTGTCTGATTGTTTTATCCATCAGTGAAGGGGGGTATTGAAGTCTCCTGTTGCTATTGCTGTCTACTCCTCCCTTCAGTTATGCCAACATGAGCTTAGTATATTTAGAAACTTTGATGTTGGGTACATATATATTTGTGTTTATCTTCTTGGTGAATTGACCCTTCAGTCATTATGTAATGTCCTTGTTTTTCTTTTGTAACAGGTTTTGAGTTAAAGTCTATTTTGTCTGATATTAGTAACACTACCCCTGTTCTCTTTTGGTTACTATTTGCATGTAATATCTTTTTCCGTCTTTTGACTTTCAACCTATTTGTGTCTGTGGATCTAAAGTGAGTCTCATGATTTCCAGAGCTCCTGTGAAGTTATTTTAGCCACTCTCATCCTTTTATTGATGTTTCTGTGGGAGAACAAGGGCCTGGAGCTTCCTAGTCCGTGGTCTTGCTGACATCACTCTTTATTTATTGTTAATATTGCTCAACGGCACTGTCCTATGGATCATGTTTTGTGGCTTCCTTTTTTTTGTTTTTTATCTCGATACTGTTTATGTCACTGAGGGTACATGCTGTTCATCACCACTGACTACCATGCCGCATTCCTAAATGTCCAGCCACCACATTTTATTCATGTATTTACATAGCTACTTTGAACTCCCGACAGCAGACAACACAGCGATCACACCCTCATTTCAGCCAGACTTCAGAAAGAGCAACAGTATGGCTGCTGTGCAACCTAGTGGGGATGTTGTACATTAGAAATAGTTCTGGAGGGAAATCATACATTTGTCCTTCCCAGAGATATGGAGGACAAGGGTAGACAGTGGTCCCTGGCTTCACATGATTGGGACAATAATCCCTGGCAGAGGAGACTATGTGATTAAAGCAGATCTGTGCTGACTCCAGGAGGCATTATTGTTTGAGCGATTATATCAATTTTTTTAATTAGCGGGAATTGTACTTTGGCAGCACTTCCGAGTCTAGACCCTGCCTCTCCCCTGGGGCCCTCCAGGCGCTCCTCTTGTTCCTGCATCTGTGCTCACACCAGGCATTGACAGTGGCCCCTGAAATCCTCTACGAGGTGAGATTTGAGAGCTGGAGCTGGTGCCAGACAGATCAGAAAGCTACCTGGTGACTCACTGTCTTCTCCAGCTTCTGCCATGGCCTTACTAAGCTTGGCCTAAGGGGAGAAGGGGAATTAACACATCTTTTTTCTGCATTGCTCAAAGGTAAATAAACAGAAATGTATTCAGGGATTTCAACTCAGTGTGGTATGGCTTTGCTCAGTGTTGTGGTGGAATGGTGGGATTATAAACTTGGTGCCTCAGTGCTGACTTCTAGAATTGAACCCAGAGGAACTGAGAGCTGAGAAGAACAGTGTTGTCTGTTGGTTGCAAAGTTTTTGGACCCTGGAAAGGCTGAGCAAAGAGGCAGGGGAGAGGGAGGAGGGTCTAGGCCAAGTGACTTGAGAGGCTCAGCATTATCTTTCCCCATTGCCCCTGAGGTGTGCTTCCTCCTCTGCCTCCTCCTCTGCCTCCTGCTTCCCACGTGGTAATACCCTGCCCTGGATGAGGGCTGCCAAAGCCTCTGCAGACCGATGCTGGGGCTGGTACCAGCACAGGGCAGGCTCTGTGACAGCCTCCAGTGGGATGGGGCTGCGTCACCGTGAGCTGCTCATGCAAGACAGGTGCATGTGGGGTGAGTGTGTGGGGGATGAGGGCAGGAGGAACTGAGCGGGGGAACAGTCAGGCAGTGAGCCAGCCAGGCAGGGACATTTATCGGGCACCACTGGGGCCTGCAGGGGCTGGTGCTACCTGGAGTGTGGAGTGGGGTGAGAAAGAGGAAGTGGAGAATAAATCTCTGTACCTGGGGAGAGTCAGTGCTGTCAGGGAAATAGGATGAGCACAGAGGCGGGACCTGAGGATAAGCGTGGCCTTGAATCCAGTCAGCGGGGACTTGGTCTCATGGGGCCTGGGGAGTATGGCCGGCCAACCGCATGGTCTGCTTGGAGCAGTGGATTCGGTGGGGGGAACTTGCTAAAGGCTCTCCTGAGATGGGAACGCGGTGTCCAGATCTGATACTGCATGACACCTTACAAATCAGCAGCCCCTTTCAGAGCCTAAAGTCTCTTCAAGGATTTTGGTATTTTCAATGTAAACCCTGGATATGTTCCAAACAGATGGTTTTATTTTGTCATCCAGCTCCATGGAGTTCTGTCTGCATCTGTACCCATAGGAGCACACGGTAAGTACATCCTAGTGAGGGAAAGGGTAGAACGTGGGCTCCACCCTTCTCTCTGCTTCTTAGTTTTGGCAATTCATGGGGGTGGGTTCAGGGTCTTCCCCAAGTGTCCTAGGCTCCCTGTCAACCCTGAGCTTAGAAAGCTCAGCTGCACGGTGAGGACTGGCCTGCTCAGCTCTGCCTCCACTACCTGCGGGCTCCCAAGAAGGAGGCCCCTGCAGGGTGGAGGAAAGGGCAGGGCAGGGGTTTAACCAGGACCTTGACTGTAGACACTGAGGACTGCTTGCCGTAGTTGTCTCATCAGCAAACCTCCTTCAGTGTTCAGGGCTGCTGTGGAATTATCATCTCCAAAGTTCCTTCCAGCGCTGACATTTTGTGGTCAGCTCATGCCAACTACTGCACTGACGTGCTGCACTGTGTCCACAGAGGCTAATGCTCAAAGGCTCAGGGACTTGGGTACAAACCATCTTGGGAAAGGTCCTTTTTAGGATCGAATTGCAGTTTGACAGGTGGTAGAGATGTAGGAATGTCATTTGTGATCATAAAAAGGATAAGATTGGCAAAATGCCAAGAGAAAGGCTGAGAACAGAGGATAAGCAACTTGTCACCTGCCCTCAGCTGAAGTCACCAGGTGTACTCCCACAGCACCCTAGCCTGGGTCATTCAAAGGAGAAGGAAGTCCCTGTCTCATTCTCTCTCTCAACGCACACACACATGCACACACACACGCACACACTCACACCATGTAAAGAGTCATTTACAGATGACACCACTGAGCCTGTTGCTCTGAAGTTCTTGAAAAGAAGTTATTGCCACTGTCTGGACTGGGGACTCCCTCATCCTCTTCCCAAGAGTCTGCAGAAGCCCTGAGCACCAAAGAAAGCTGCAATTTCAACTTAGCTGAGCATCAGCAGGCAGTGGAGGAGCTGATAGTGGATGTGCTTAGATAAAAACTTAGAAGTTATTTTTGCTTAGAAAAGGAAAAAAAACACCTCAAACACAAACACACCAAAAAGCTCCTGCGGCTGCACTCCCTGCTAATGATGCATACACCCTGAGGTGCCCTGAGTTAAATCCTTCAGTGCCTCTTTAAAGCTGAATTTTTTTAAAAAGAAAGAACACAAACCTCCTCTCTTCTAATTGTGGGTGGATATTTACATAAAGAACAGATAAACAACTTGACTCTTACTTTTCTGAAGCAGGTCTTATTAAATGCTCCCACAGTGAAGCAGTACATTCTGTTGTTGTTCAAGACCCAGGAAGACGCAGGTGGCCCTGAGTTCTGCTTCTGGAGCTGCACATTGGCCACATGTTTTGTCTCCATCCCCCCTTGGCTCTTTGGCCACTAGCAAGGCAGTCAACAGCCCTAAGACTCAGTTTCCTCCTCTGTAAAATGGGAATAATAATTCCTTTCTTTCAGTGTGGTAGTGTTAGCAAACAAATATGTGATGTATGGCAAGTGCTCAGTAACCATGGCTGTAACGATTATGAAGCCGCTATTTGGTCAGGCTCCCTCCAAGGGGAGAGCGGGGCAAGTTGACTTCCTTCTACCCCCTGGGCGGTGAGTGAACCTCAGACACTGAGACGGGATTTCAGTGGAGAGCTAGTCCTCTTAGGAAATCAGTGAGCTCCCTCACCACAACAAAGGGTTACAATTTGCCCAATATGGACATAAACTAAATTAGAATGGGGCCTACTGTGGGCCTGCCCAAGTGTCTCCCACGCCATGCACTGCCACCAAGAAGGGCCGTCCGCAGGGTGCGCCTGCCCAGCCTGCCGGCCCACACTGTCCAGCTCCGGCACGGACTCGGGGGCCGGGCCTCTCTGACCTGCACACATTCTGCTTCTTCAGGAGCAGATGGAAAACAGAAAGTCCTGAGTCCTGCTCCCAGACAGCCTCAGCCACCTCCTATTTTATAGCCCGTTTTGTCCGCAGGCTTTGTGGTTTACCCATAGCTAATTCTTAATCCTCTCCTGTACTCTGGACATCATTGAATATTAAAGCCCCAATGATCCTTTTCATATGCAAATGATGTAAGCATCTGCAGAAGCCAGTGCACTGGGAGCTCGCAGCCTTGCTCCTTCCAAAGCCATGTTTAAATGATTGAGTCTTCTGTCCCCCTGGGGTCTCCAGGACCTTGACTCCTCTCCTCCCTGTCCTGCGAGTGACTGAGGGGTGCCTTCATGAGAAAGGCATGTGTCCCTCCTCCATGGTGGCCAGGGCAGCAGGAGTGAATTCTCTGTGCTGGACACCAGCCCTGGGCCTGGCTTGGGCATGGTTGGAGGCAGCGTTCAGCCAGGCGGGGCTCAGTCTCCTCCACACAGCAATGCACAGCTCAGGCCCTTCTGAGGAGCTTGTAAGACTCTCTCCTTATTCGTCTCTGGGCCCTACTTACCATTTGTTCCAGCCCTGGACATGGCTGTGGGAACCAGCGCTGCAAGCGCTCAGATCAGACCTAGGCATGAGCCTACAGCAGCTTGTCTCAGTGTCCTGGGTTTTCTGGGTTAGGAAGAGGTGGAAATGCCCTGAGACCAGTGTGGTGTCCACACTGGGGTCATCTGGAAGTGCAAGAGGAACGTGTGCCCTGGGTAAGATGTCAGCGTGGGGGAACAGAAGAGGGAGGAGAAGCCTTCCCTTTTCCCCATGGAGACATGGTCTGGAGACTTGTCAGGAAGGGTCCCCAGGGAACACATTAGCCGAATGGGGCCGTTGGCTCAATGACACACATGCATTTGGCTTTGCCTACTGACCTCTTCACTTCATTACCCTTGGGATTGAACCCTAGCAAAGCAATAGCATGGAAACCCTTGCCTCAGGCTCTGCTTTGTGGGAAACATGAGCTAAAACATCATCTTAACCCAGAGGAGTTGGTCTCCTGCAAGTTACTCCAGATCATAGTTCCCAATAACTCTCAGACTTCTCAGATGTCCCCTGACTCACTGAAAGACAATGGCATTGACCAGCCATAGGTCACCTTGAGTGACCCAGCGCTCAGTGAGCTGTCCTTATAGGCAGGGACCAGACGATTCTGGGGCTTCCATCCACTGGGTTTTCCCATGATCCTTCCCAGAACTGCTTTACTCCATTTTGGGATATTTTTCTTTGGTTCTTATTCCAAGGCTGCCTCCTGTCTATGCGACTCTGTGCCTCCAGGCTGGTGTTCCACGGTGCCCCTCCACCTACCTGGCTGTAGAGTCAGAGAATTGGGATTATTCTTGGCACTCCCCGTTTCACCTGTGCACCCCCAACCCAACCTCTCAGCAAGGCCTGCCACGTCCTGCCCTCTTTCCTCCCTCCCCCCACCATCTTCCTAGGCCAAGCCACCACCCTCTGTCCTAGGTACAGCAGCTGCCAGATTCATCTTCTCCCATCAACTCTTGCTCCCTCCAGAGCATTATTTTCAAAATGCAGTTACAGGGATCTTATCTGTGCCGTTCAAAGCCCCTGAGAGATGCTCCATCACTCTTAGAATCAACCCAAGGTTATTAACAATTTCCGGGATCACTGGCCGGTCAGCCTCTGTCCCTGGTCTGTGGCCATGCTCTCCTCCCACCCAGCATGCCAGCTGGATGGCATTCCTGCTTGTTAACTGTATTTTACCTTCACAGCTTTTATGACTATTTTGAGTATAAATTAATGTACGGCTATAGATTTGTTTAGTGTTTTCCTTAGTAGACTATTGGCTTCACAAAAGCACGTACAATTTTATTTGTTTGGTTTGTGACCTGACACAGTAGGAATATAATAAATAATTTACTGATGATGAATTGACAGGCCTTGGGGTGAGAACTCTCTCTCAGAGTAACTGTGACACTGGACAAATCTATGCCAATGATCCCACAGAGCAGCCTTGGGGACTCAATAAGCAAAACAGGAAGATCCCCTGTCACACTATTTAGCACATGGGAGGAGCCCAATAAATGACAGTTATCGCAGTTTAACTCAGGGAACTTAGAAAGTAACTGAGAAAGTCTCAGTTTATGTCCAAAGGTAGGAAAAAGCCGATGTCCTGGTTTGCAGGCTGTCAGGCAGGAAGAATTCCTTTTTTCTCAGGGGAGAGTCAGCCCTTTGTGCTAATCAGGTCTCCTATTGATTAGAGTCCCATGCATGTCCATCTGCTTTCCCCAGTCTACTGGGTCAAAAGTTAATCTCATCCGGAAACACCCTCACAGACTCACCCAGAATAATGTCTGATCACATGTCTAGGCACCCTGTGGCCACAGTCAAGGTGACACGTGAACTTAACCTTCACTGTCCTGGATTTCAGGGGACTCTGGATGTGCTCAGGGGCCCTCCTGGGGTGGTCAAGGGGAGGCTGACTTCTTCCAGAAGGAGTGGGAGTCGACCAGCACTGAGGACTCTTGGAAGGAAATTATGCCATCAGGTCAGGCCCCGTGGGCTCTGGGGACCCCCAGACCAAAGAGGCAGGTTACATACAGCAGAGCGCTGGGGGCCCAGGCCCTGGAGTCACACTGCCTGGTGCAGATCTGTCTCCATCACCTACTGTCTGTGAGAACTTGGGGGGGCACTTCACCTCAAAAAGACTGTTTCCCTCATCTGTAAAAGTGTGGATGACAATAGCAGGCCAGATCACCATGGGGATTTAACAAGCTGAGGCCCAGAAATCCCTTGGTGTGGAGAATGGGCTGGAGTTATTAGTTGTCAAGTAGTAGGAAATATCATTCAGTGTAGCCCAGCTGTGCCCTCACTTCAGCTGATGGTACCTGGGGACAGTGCCCCTCAGGACAGTGTGGATGAGCTGGCTGCTCCTGGGGGCCTCGGGGATAGTCCTTCCAGGGCCTGGGCTGTCACAGCAGGGGGGCTGCAGAGTTAGGGAATGTCAGGTTGACTATCATGGGACCTCATTGTCCCCAGAGTGGGGGAGGCCTGAGTGGCACTCAGGTGACACTTGCATACCATTTTATAATTTATTATATTTAATTTAACTCTCATGACCACTCTGTGCAGTAACTGGGCAGGCAGGGATACCCCAGTGGAGGAAACATGATTTGCAATGGTTTATAAGGCAGGGGGGACATGGCTAGTATGTGGCCAAGCCTTTTAGCACCCTTTCTCCTGCACAGCTCAGTCTTTCTGAGTCAGGTCCCCACAGGTGATGGTGGACCCAGCAGCAAGCCCCTGGGGTGTCCACCTCACACTGCCCTGCTGGGTGAGCAGAAGCCCAGCACATGGATGCCCACTTCAGCCTGAGGGACCAGGTGCAGCTGCCACGGTCTACTCAGTGCCTGCCCTGATCTCACAGCAGCTTTGGAAGACATACCACACGTCCCTGGGGCTGGTTTGAAGCAAGTGTCGGCAAGTGCTGGGTGGGGGTTCCAAGCAGCTGGCGCAGCAAGACCCTACCTCCAGATTTGGGGAGGAAGGAAACATTCAGGGAGAAGCTGGTAAGGGCTGTGGACAGTGGTCACCTTCTATGACCCCCAGTACTTGCAGGAGACTGGCCACACACACTCTGTCATGGTGACATTGATACCAAGCCAGCCAGACGTGAGAAGCAGATCTCAGTGACCGGGAGGAGGCCAGGCCTGGCCCGCATCCGGTGAGGCCGAGTGTGTGCCTGGTAGATATAGAGCAGACAGGAGCCTTCCACTGGGAGGAGGCTGGAGGAGGCAGGAGGAGGGGCAGCTCCACCCAAACTGGATTACAGTTGCACAGGCGCTCTCTGGGGGTTCACTAAAAGGCCTCACAGAACCAGTTGGTAATGATTTCCTGAGCACCAATAAATTCGAAGCCTCTACTATCTGAATATGAGGATACCATTAAAATGATAAATGTGGCCTCTCCTACTCTTGGGAACTTATGGGCTGATGAAGGAGTCCTGCGAGGCTGTCTGAGCAGGGGCAAAGCTCTGGCCAGGCAAACACACCGGACTGCAGCTCAGCAAGGGATGCCCTCTGGGATGTTGAGGCACAGCTGAGGTGCAGATAGGGCCAGGGCTCTGCAGGAGGATGAGGCCTTGGTTCTGGAGGGGGCCACTCTCTTGGCACCTGGATGCCACTGTCCAGAGCCTTGGTTGGGGAGTTGTCTCCATGTTTGTCTTGACCTTGCACGAGTCATTCCCCTCTCTGAGCCCTGACTGCCTTCCTTCAGAGGGTGGCTGCAGATGGACTGATCCTTTGAGCACCGGTTCACGGTCAGAACTCTCACAGAAGACAAGGAACCCCTCCACACTATTCCCCTTTTACCCTCCAGCAGTGCCCACGGAGTCCTTCTCCACGTTGCCTGTGCAAACACAGTGTTTCAAGTTGCTGATGGGTGGTGAGTTCCTGGACTCGCAGCTCCACAACCCCTCCGCCGGCCCACACATACCTCAGTTTCAGAGATTTTGGGTACCTTTATCTAGTCATAATCACCCTCCTGGACGAGGCCCTGAGGCATGGCAAGGGAGCACCAGAGCAGAGAGACAAGAGGGGCTGGCGGTGAGAGCTGAGGTCTGGGCCTGGGGAGTCCTCTGGGGCTGTGCAGCCCCTTCCCACTTCCTCTCCCCCTGGTACTTTCACAGCCACTTTCCTGATGTCCTGGGGACCTGGGGACTTTTGCTTTTCCAGGGCCTGGATTTCTGGGTCACACTCCTTACTGTTTTTTCTCTCCCTGCTTTTTCCCTGGAGTAAAGTGTATTTCTTCTATATTCCATTGTAGATACTACACTTGGCTTGCTGTCCAATGGTGGGACAAATGAATGGATTATTCACAAGGCAAGTTCAAAAAGCGTATGGTGGTTTCTGGGGTATTCAGCCCTGAAGGTAGCAGACACTTGTGGAGGAAACATATGATCAAAATTTGGATTCTAATGAGGAATTTTAGGCATCGTGGCAGGCTGGCAAGTGAAATATTTAGGGGAAAAAAATCTTTCTGACTCCTTCTATCCATAGCAGAGTTCTGCCCACTCAGCCCAAAGCAGAGGAGGACCTACTGGGTGGTGTGCTGTCTCCCTGGGGAGCCACAGGAGCCTGCTTGTGTCTGGGCTGGGCTGAGTTACCTATTAGCAGCTTCTTTAATCCTTCTAATTCAAGGTTTCCTGGGTCAGCCAGACATGCATATCTAGAAGGCTCTCCTATCTGTATAGCTAAAGGTTCTTGATGTGTAAGGCTAATGAAGTTTTGAAAATTTGAAAACAAGGCAGCTGTTATCATTCAGAGTACCCTTGCCCTTGAATTTCTGGGTGAATTCCTGGGCTGAGTTCTCCTCCATGGTGTCTGGCTTCTCACTCAGCTTTTTGAATTGCACATAGGCTCCCCTTAGACACTATGTCTCCTGCCTTCCCAGCCCCAGGCATCCCTCCCCTCTCGGTTTCATCCTGTTCCTGGGAGGGAAATGGTCTTTTCTTAGGCTAGGTGGGAGCCTGAATCCGTGTGCTTCAGGAAGACTGGTCCCCAGCTGGCCCTTGTCAGTGGTCCAGAGCCTTTGGCCAAAAGTTGACTCTGTATTCTGTCATCTCCTGCTGAACTGGTCAGCTCTGTGGCTGGAAAGAGCTAGAGAGATGGATAAGGGGTGCCAGGACAAAGAAAGGAGAAGACTTCTCTTGGGATGCATAGAACATATTTATTCATTTATTTAATAACTACTGATTATGTGCTTATGTGAGCAAAGCTCCCTGGTGGTGCTGTGGATAGAGTGGAGAACAAGGGAGCCCAGGCTTTCCCCTGCAGAACTTGGTGTGCTGTTTAACAAAGAAATAACCTTTGTCTACACTGGGGCTCATGGAATGATAACTCACAGTGTGGCACTCGGGCACACTGAGTACTTGCACTAAAGGACATGGGAAGGCCTCAGAGTAATGTCTTTCTGACACTCCCCTGCCTTCCTGTCTCTTTCTCCCCTGTAGGAGTCACAGAAACCGGAACCCCTCTCCCTCAAAGCAAATCATAACACCTAGAAAGGTCACTCTCTCCCTTCTCCCTTAAAACCCTCACTCCAGAGTGGTTCTTCCCCATGTCCGGTAGGCAGAAAAGCTACACAGAGAAGCCAAGAAGAATCTGGACAGGCCTGGCTGCCCTCCTACCCATAGTCTATCACCATTTGACCATACCCTTTGCCCAAGCACATTTCTACACACTGTCCACTCTTCATCAAACCGAAGCATACAAATAGACAGTTTCCCTGGGTCTTTGGGTCTTCATTTCTGAAGGTCCTGGTGTCATGTAAAACTTTGATTACTTGTTATGCTTTTCTCTTGTTACCCTGTCTTTTGTTATAGGAGTGTTGGCTGTGACCCTTATGATGAGTGAGGAAAGGTATCCCACCTTTCTACTCCTACGTCTACATAAACATGTTTACTTTGGATAGGTCCATGACATACTTCTTCTTTGCACATTTTCATGTGTTAATTAGATCAGTCATGGGAGTGATACTCAAAAACATCTGACATGTCTTGGCAGTTGTGTCAATGGCTGCCCACCCAGGCCCACGCTGACACTCGGCGGCAACTTAATGCACTATCACGCTCTTCTCACACATCCGTGGATGGAAACAGACAAGGGCCAAGCATTAAAGGACATAAGAGAATTATAGGCTCTGTGGTTGGTAAGGGTACCTTAAGTGATTTTCAAGGACATCCTGTATACTCCGGGAAGCATTGCAAACCACCATCTTACACAGAAAAAACAATTCTGGCCGATTACAAAAAAAACCAAACCCTCCATTGCCCGGAATATAATTTGATCACCTCCCACATGACACATCGTGGTGTCAGACTCTAGAAAGCCCAGAGTCTGTCTGGCACATACAACCTGGGAATCAAAAATAAAATGGTTTCTACTTCTTTGTACCATGAACTGTAGGTATGAAAACCCATTTATTTAGGATTAAAGTGTTTTCTTTCAAACGCCTCTTGAGTGATTCGACCCCAATGCACAAAGTCCATCTGTCCAGCAGACGGTGAAGAAAAGCCACCCAGCTTTGTCCCGGGAAATCAGCTCAACTTCCAACCTCATGCTCTGACGCCACACGGAAAGTCCAGCACCTGTCCAGGAAGCCACACTAAGTGTGAAAGCAGGAACGAAACCCTCCTGCAAAGAGATGAGATGCTTTTATTGAAAAATAACTGTACATTTTTTGTGTTTTCCTTCTATATTTTATAACAACTCCCCGGTGGCTGATATCCTTTGCCTTCTACTGTTCCGTGTGGCCTCTCTTTCCTCTGCTCCCTCAGACGTAACCCAGTCAGCTGCGTCGGCTCCCGGGAAGCCTGCGGCTGAGGAAGGCTTGACATTCGATATTTATCATCTCAGCCTGTCTTCCCCCAGCTTGCTAGCTCTCCACCCCCAGACTTCTTTATCTTATTTCACTAAACAAGATGAGTTTCTGTCATTGCTAAAAGTAATTGACTTGTTTTTTAGTACATATCAAGGCCCAGGTTAAGGACTGGACAATACAATGCATTTATTACTCTCTCTCTTCTGTTTATTCTAGTGTGAAATTGTTTTCCAGGTAGTGATTAATTCTGCCAAAGCGTCCTGCCCTTGCCAGGTAATTTGCTGTGTTTGGGAAGAAGACGCTCACTGCATGGGCCTGCTATCACAGGTGTCGCCACTGTTTTGTCAAACACTGGCTCCTCCATTGTCTTCTGTCACTCAGCCAAGCCCACGCTCCTTTATTCACTCCCCAAGTCTGATTTTTCTGTGGGGATGATGGATGCCTGGTCTTGGAAGAGAATGTGTCAGGAGGCTGCCAGCAGGGTGGAGGGGTCTCCCCAGCAGCGGCTCCAGAGGGCTCCCAGCAGCGGTGGGGAACGAGATCGGGGTTCACCATGCAGAACGGCGCTCTCCCACCATCAGCCTGCTCTGAAAAGTGTCTGGAGTGACTCTCAGTTGATCTAAGATGTCATTTGCTCCCTGGGCTCAAGGAGGGAAGTGTTGGCAACAAGGGCTCCTTGATGGTGAGGCAGACATCTCTCATACCACCCTCCTGGGGGTGACAGGTGGCAATGGAGTGACACACCAGAATGATTCCAGAGGGACCAAGGTAATGAGGCTCCTGGGGACGTCAGCAAGGATGACCTGAGGAAGGCTTCCTGATTATGCCTGTGAGAACAAGGAAACTGCATCACTGTGGGCCGGGCTGTCTCAGCCTCAGCACGATTGACAGTGGAGGCTGGACAATGTTGACTGTGGCTGCTGTGTGCATTGCCTAGCCTCTGCCTATTGGATAACTAGATGCCGGTAGTGTCTGCACCCCTCCCCAAGTTGGGGCCACCAAAAAGTCTCCAGATGCTGCTAGACGTCCCCTGGGGGTGGGGGACAAAATGCCATGGCTGCAACTCAATAAGAGGAACCATGAGCACCTCCCCTTGAAGAGTCTCCCCACAGGGGCTCCAATGTGGAGGAACGAGCATGGGAGCTTGAAGTCAGGGCTCTGGACCTGAACCCTGGCTCAGTTCTTAGCTCTGTGAACCTTGGAAAAATTATTAACCAAGTCACACAGTTTTCTAGAGAGTATAATGGCTCTGGAAAAGCAAACGAGCTATGGAGTGGCAGGACAAACAAGCAAAAGGACACTCTCACCTCACCTTCCCCTGTGCAGACTCCAGTGGAAGTTTCCAGGGGGTTCGGCCTCCCTCCTCAGTGCCTCTGCGCGGCCCTCTGCCAGATGCTCTGTGCGTTGAGTCTTGCAGTGAGTTCGCCCCCACCTCTCAGTCTGGAGCTCACCCATGGGCCTGCTGGGCTCTGACCTCCCTCCTCTGCAGGCTGAGCTCCACGGGAGGGCCTTGCTTTGTCTCCTCCCGACAGGACACATCGTCCTGGGACCCCCAGCCGAGCTCCCTTCCGGCTTCTGCTTGTCCTTGCCCTGCATCCCCAAGCCTCTTCCTGTAGTGTGAGGAGCTTCTGCTTTGGCTGAGCTTCCATGGAGTGTCTGCTCGGCCTGGCCCTCTGCCTCTGCGCGGCCACCCTCGCCCGCTGTCCGCTCTGACCGCCTCTAGGCCAAGACGTCTCGAGGATTTGGGCTAAGAGGGGAGAGCCTCCCTGGGATGGGGGTCTATGTGGGGCCATGGCTTTCACTGAGGTCCCCGTACCAGTTCCCACTGCAGTGGCAGCTTCTTCCTGCACCCACCATGGGAGCACCCTGGTGTCCAGAGGCCACAAGGGCAGACCCCCTGCCTGCCTTCAGGGCTGGCAGCTCTTTTCAGGCCTCTGGGGTAGTCCCTGGAGTGGATTCGTCGCACCCTGATCTTCCTTGGCTCTCAGGCATGAGTCCAGGCTCACATGTGTGGGACAGCAGGCCTCTGAATTTCCTGGTGCTGGTGGCAGCAACACGCAAGCCTCTGAGAGGGGGCAGGGGCCTGGGTCTGAGCCTGAGCGAGAAGCCCCCCCTTTCAAGTCAACCAGAGAAGGATGATGTGCAGCATCCAGCAGCCCCAGGCCGACCCGCGGGGTCTGAGGTGGGTTCCCCTCCGCATCTCAGTCTGGGCGCACCCTGGGGACATCCCGCGCTCTGTGTAGCTCCTGTTGGTTTGGGCGAAGTTCTAAGAAATGAAGGCCCAGGATTCTCCTGCCAGACCTTCACGGGGTGAGGGGAATCAGCAATTGTAATAAGAGTTAGCGCATAGTGACACCTTATCTAGACTTCTCACACGTCTCACATTGTTAAATTGTCAGGACAGCCCTGTGAGGCACCTGTGATTTTTACCCCACTTCATTAATACAACAAAGAGGTAAAGGGACTTGCCCAAGGTCATACATCTTAAAATCTCACACTGCTAATCACCAGACGGTGTCTCTTCTAGAGGTGTGAGAGCTTCCTTGGGCAGCATGACCTGCTCCATTAGAGAGATGTGTGTTCTGTGTGGGAAACAAAACAAAACAAAAACAAAAACCAAATTTATCGTCCAGAAGACATTTAGATTTGGCTTCATTCTAAATTTACCTTTCTCATCAGATTTGTCGTCCTAATGGAATTGTGCCTGCAACAACAGTAAAATGAGTTTGTGTTCCTTGAGCACTCAAGAGCAATGGTGTGTGTGTGTGTGTTTCTCTGTGCATCTGTGTGCAGGTCTGTATGTCTGTGTGTGTGTGTGTACACGTTTTATGTCTATGTGTTTGTGTGTGTCTGTGTTTGTGTGCCTGTCTGCCTGTCTGTGTGTCTGTGTGTGTCTGTGTGTTTGTGTGTTTCTGTATCTGTGTGTTTCTGTGTTTGTGTGTGTTTCTGTGTCTGTGTGTCCATGTCTATGTGTTTGTGTCTGTATGTCTGTGTGTGTCTGTGTGTATCTGTGTCTGTGTGTCTGTGTGTGTGTCTCTGTCTGTGTGCCTGTGTCTATGTGTCCGTGTGTGTCTTGGTTGGAGCTGGTTGAGGTAAGGTTGATAAAAATGAACTGGCCCCGACATGAGCAGGGCAGTGCAGCAGGGAGACACATCCCAGACCAGTGTAGCTGAGCCACATGGTGAATTCTTCCCAGGGACTAGCCTGTCCTCAGCCCTCACTTGCAAAGGGAATAAGCGCAATGCCCTGGGTGCGGGCACAGCCGGGATCCTTTGATTTAAATTCTGCAGCACAGTTTGCCTTTTTTTCTTAGTTTGCTCTGTTTTTAAAGCACCAGACAGTGTGTGCTTATGAGTGTACGCGTGTGTATGTGTATGTGGTGTGGTGTATGTGTGCGGAGGTGTGGTGCGTGTGGTGTGTGTGTGGTGTGTATGTGTGATATGTGTAGTGTGTGTATGGTATGATATGCATATGCATTTGGGTGATGTGTGTAGTGTGATGTATGTGTTTATATGTGGTTTATATGTGTGTATGTGTTTGTGTGGTGTGTGTGGAGTGTGGGTGGGTGTATGGAGTGTGTGTGTGGTGTGTGTTTGGGTGGTGTGTGTGGTGTGTTTGGGTGGTGTATGTGTGTGTAGTGTGTGTGGTGTGAGAGGGTGGTGTGTAGTGCGTGTGTGTGGTGTGTGTGGTGTGTGAGAAGGTGGTGTGTGTGTGCTGTGTGTATGGTGTGAGAAGGTGTGTGTGTGTGGGTTGTGTGGCGTTAGAGGGTGGTGTGTAGTGTGTGTGGGTGGTGTGTGTATGGTGTGAGAAGGTGGTGTGTGTGGTGTATTTGTGTGGTGTGTAGTGTGAGAGGGTGGTGTGTAGTGTGGTGTGTGTGTGTGTGGTGTGTGTGTTTGTGTGTTGTGTGGTGTGAGAGGGTGGTGTGTAGTGTGTGTGGTGTATGCACATTTGAAGGTGTGCACGGGGTCCTGCCTGGGCACCTCATGTGTGGTCAGGACAGGGACGAGGGCCACGGCACTCAGCAGTGTCGCCCCTCCCTGGGGAAATCCCTTCGCCACGCTGTGCTCCTGTGGCATCAGTGAGATGGTGATAGGAACCACACGTGCCCCCCAGCGGGTGCTGAAGATCAGATGATGCAAGACGTGGAGATCCTGCCGTCCTAAGATGGGGATGTCGTTTTCTCCACTGACCCTTCCTTCCCTGCGTCTTGGACATTTTCATTTCCTCCAGTAAGTCCTTCCCCACCTGCTGATGATCATGCGTCAGCTCCTTTCTGGAGTAAATGCCCTTAGAGGCATTCAAAGCAGTCCTTACTGCCTGTTTGACAAACCACCACCCTCCATGGAGACAGTGTCATGTGCTGGATCCAACATTACCCGCAGCCCTGAGGACTGAGCCTGGCATTCCCAGTTCAACACGCAGCCCGCCGTCCAGTTCAGATACGCTTTTAAAGGGGGTGGACAATTTTTCGGCCAGACTGTAATTCCACAGTTGCTTGTTCTATTATTTTCATGCCTTGAAATACCAGGGTGGGATGAGGACATTTGTTTATTTCACATCTGAAGTGACCATCCTTAGGTAGACTCTATGATAAAAAGGTTGCTTGAAAATGACACACTCCGGAAGCAGGAGATCACACTGCACGCATGGGAATCAGGAAGCGCTGGATTTGACGGTTCCACCATTAACTTTTTTTTTTCTAATTTGGTAAAATACATACAACATAAAATTTACCATCCTAACCATTTTAAGTGTGTAGTTCAGTAGTGTTAAATATGGTTGTGCGGCCAGAGGCAAGGAGCTCCTCTGAGCTCATCATCACCATCATTGTCAACACTAAATTTGGAAGCTCCTTGTGCCAGGGGCAAAATTTGTTGAGATTTGGTGACAGAAAGGAACCGCCGACATTCACGAAGCTCTGAATGTGTGCCAGAAATTCAGGCAGCCTCTACTCGTGACACCTGATTCAGCCCTCACAGCTCCACCTAGACATGTAGAAACTGAGGTTTAGAGAAATTAGCAAACACCCATAGCCATGCAGTTAGTAAATGGCAGAACCCAACAGAATCTCCACCCTTAGACCATGATTCACGTTTATCCAGGTAAAAGATGTCCTCTCACTTCTAACTCCCCAATCCCAAATTGTTTTTAATTTATTTGAGCAAAACCAACATGTGGCACATATGGCAGGTAAACTTTGCCCTGATTGCTAAAGCATCTGATCTCCTCTGAGAGGGACCTGAAACCTTTTCCCGGTTTGACCCAAGAATGACTAGCAACAGTGAATGGCAACCCGCGTGTGTGCAAGGCCGTCGGCGGTGCTGTGGGCAGATGGCCAGGGCTGTGCTGGAGGCAGAAGGCCTTCCCCATTCGGGTAGGTGCTGCCCAAACCTGTCTCCCTTGGTGCTCTCCCAAGCTCATCCTCATGTCTCTTAGTCATGGTCTTTGGTTCCAAAGTCCATTTCCTATGACTTTTCTTTTTCTAAACCTCGTCTGTGCACAAACATATTCAATTATTCCTTATGACAGGTGACGAGTGAAACAGTCATATATGATGCATCAGTGGTTCCATATGTATTGAACCAGTGCAAGTGCCAGGCACTGGGTGATGGCATAGGGGTCTCACTGGGCACAAAGTAGATACGTCGCACCCGGAGTCCTGACTCTCATTAAACCGGGGCTTCTGCGGTCCAAGGAAAATTAGCATCTGCCTCTGTTTCCACTCCTGAATCCACGGGTCCCTCTGGAGAGAAGCCATCCCTGAGAGCTGTTCTCCAAGGGCCTCTCCCTCCTGCCCCCACTCCCCCACTCACTCTGCTCTGCATGAGCTGTCATTGCCTCTCATTTTCCACATTCTGACTTGTCCTCAGATAAACAAGAATATGCTTGGCACAGCAATGTTAGAATTCTGATGCCTTTTTTCTCCTTTCTTCCCTGGAGATCTAATTAAGAAAGTGTGGAGTGGGAGGCTGGGGTCTGGCTACAGCTGTGGGTGGCAGCAACTCTGCTCCCTGCCAGGATCCGCCAGCCCCGCGTCCTCCTGTCCTCCTCCCTCGGCGCCTTCCCACCTCTCTTTCCCTCCCAGCCCAGCGGGGAGACCAGCCGCTCTCTCCCGGGGCTCCCCTCAGCCGTGGGCACAACCTGGTGTAAACATAGTAATTGCTGAGGCTTAAACAACAAGGAGTAGTGGACACTGTGCTAACTGGACACACGTGCCTTGCAGAAGGACACTCAACTTCACCTTGGATGTGATGCTATCCACAGTGTTTGCAGCCAGATCAGGGTAGAGACAAGCTCTCTGGTTCCATATTAAGAACATAGGAACCCCAAGATGGTAAGTGGTAAGGCTGATGCTAGAACCTAAAGCTGGTGTTTGCCTTTCCAACAGGTATGATGAAATATCTTTGAAGAAGAAAAGTCAGTCCTTGCTCAGTGCTTGAGGAAGATTTAAGCTCCTCTCTGCATGGAAGATGTTTCTCTCACTCCAGGCGCAGCTTTTGGTTTGCATCTCTCACCAGGAAAACAATCACAGTGGAACCGGTGCACCCGAGGACCTTCCTGCCATCCCTGGCCCCAGGGGCTGCCTCCAGCTGTCACTCCGGCTAAGTGCCCCTGTCAGAGTTGACCCTCAACGCCTAGCTGTGGAGCCCAGAGGAACGGGAGGGAGGCTCGTGCTGCCCGCCAGTCTCCTCTCGACAGGAGAGGGGAGATGCACACGGGCTTGCGGCTCGGTCTGTGCGAGATCAGCGAAGGCGGCCATAGACGGTGAGGGTGGAAGACGGAAGAGGGGAATTGAGAGCTGAGAACAGAGGAGAAAAGAGCAACTTGGAGAAGCAGACAGACAATGACAACGCTCACCCGGGAGGAAAAACGGACGTGAGGGGGGCTGAGAAAGAGGGGGTGGGAGGGGGAGGAGACGCAGAGGACCATGCAGGGGAAGGACAGGAAGAGCATAAAAGGAAGGGTAGACAGCGGCGCGCGTGCACACACAGCAGTGGGGCAAGAAAGCCACGGAATGAAACGTGACATTTCTTATCAAAATGACCGTGGTCTTCAGTACGCGTGGAGTGCTGCTATTACAGGCGAGGAAATCCGAGCATTGGTTATTTTTTTTTCATGACTAGACAATTTCACACATAGTAAGACAGTGAAAATCAACCCAACAGCCCCAAACACTCACTTTGTTCCACTGAATTATTTAAAAATAAATAAATCAATAGTGGAATTCATTTGCCCTGGCCTTGCTACTCCTTGCATATCACCAGTCCTCATCCCTCTCGTGATGTTCCCCAAGAGATTTGATTGTAAGACTTTTCTTTTTCTTCTTCTTGCTCTTTCCATTTGTTTATTATTGGGGCCTGTTTCCTTTTGCTTCCTCAATCCTGCCAAGCGCATCTCACCATGAAGTGCCCCAGCAAGGGACGAGAGGAGGCTCTTGCACTGACGATTCCTGGGTAAGACACGTCACCTGTCGCTGTCACACACTACCTAACAGTTGTCTGTGGGGTGGCGTGGGGGGCACAAACAAGTAATAGAAGTGTAACTGCCGATCAGTTAGGACATAACCACTGGCAACCAGGCTCCATGCAACGCCCCCTGAGAGCAGGCTTGACCTGGTAGCTCTTCCTGCTTCCCTGGCACATCAAAAGTGCCATTTGCTGCCCAAAAACACTGTTAAACTCTCATCCCAGAGCCCTAGTGGTAGTTGTTCCTTCTGCTACAAGTATTCTTATCCAGAGCACTTCCTTATCCACCTCATTTCTGCATCATGATAGTTTTGTGAATCAAGGCATGAATTACTTTTCCAATTTAACACCTGATACACAGCAGGAGTTCAATAGATATTGACTACTAACTAGGATACTGAGACCTAAAGAGACTGAGGAAACAAGAAATTCCTAAAACCATTCTTACAGTTATTGTTGGTGGCAGTTATGCCCCCCACCCTGCCCTCAACTCACTTTATTCCCCTTGCCCACTGTCAACCTGGTCCAAACCCAATCAGCTGAATCTGGGCTCAACTCTTTCAACCCTGGGACTGAGTTGGATGTTGGCTTGGTGACTGTGACTCAAGCTTTGAGTTCTTTCCCACCCCAGAGTTCACCCAGCATGCTGGTGCATATGACCTTCAGTTGCCCTTGAGGCAAGGAGGCCTGGGCTCACTTCTAATTATCTTTTTCGTTAAAGTAACAAGGCTTGGGTAGAGCAGTGGGGAAGGAGGGACTGAGGGATGGAGAAAGGGAATAAATCTACACCTGTAAGCAGGGTGCATTCACTTTTCTTTTTGAGTGGCCCAGAGGCTGCTCACAGCTCAGACTTCTGGTGTTTTCCATCATCATTACTGAAACCATCTCTATCAGCTTTGGGGATGTCTTTACCCAGCAGCCACAGCCACACTGCTTTCTTGCAGAGCCCATGGGGTTTGCACCTTTTGGCTGACACAGGCTTGACTAGACTACAGTTTCCTAGGGGATCAGAGCTGGCCTATGTAGGCCAGTTTCCCATTCTATAGTGTGTCACCTTCGTTGGCATTATAGACCAAATCTGGTGCAGTAAAAGCCAAGACACAAACCAGTGTTTCATCTGTGCTTTCCCGTGGGAGCTTGTGTGTCTTGATAGGGCTAAAATTATAGGCAGGACCCACTGTGCAAAGGAGTTTGTGAACTAAAATAAAATTCTAAGCCCCACAGCCAATGGAATGGACTCCCTCTTGGCCAAGTGGACCCCAGAAAAACCTTAAAGCTGAGTTGCTGGCCATGAGGAGAAGGGAGGTCAGACACACCTCCTCATGCCCCCTCCCTTTTAGAGTTACTCTTTGTAACAATAAGATACTGAATCACTAACATGACCTTAGGCCATGCAAGACAAAGCTTAAAACACACCTGCAGGCCATCAATTTACTTAACAGATTGCTTTGTGAGGGAACAATAGAAATTCACTAAAAACCTTCTACCCTGAAAAGGACAAGCTGTAGCCTTATGTATGTTAATTGCTTAATCTGCTTCTGTAAGACTGCTTACGCCACACCCACAGGAATGTTTGTGAAACTGATGTTATAAAGGAAGAAATTGAAATTGACTAATGCCTGCAGCTCATGCTCCCGTCAACAGCTCCCCTTGCAGCAGCTACCTTGTAAATTACAGTAACTTCCGTATGTGTGCACTTCCTGGTATAAGCCTCTTATCCCCCCCCTTTGCTCTTGAAGTATAAAAGACAAGTCCCCCTGACCTGGGGTGCTCAGATTTTGGCAGAAGATCCCCTCTGAGCCTGCCGGTGTTAATAAACCTGATCTCTCTGCATCCTCGTGTACCTCTCGGTGTTTCCTTTGGCAACGTGACTCCGGTTTTTGCCGTTACAGCTTGAGTCCAGTATATGTACATCAAGGAATCTTTAAACCTACCTATAACCTGTAAGCTCTGCATCCTATGAGCATCCTTCAAGATGTCCCACCTTTTTGGACCAAACCAATGTATACCTTCCATGTATTGATTTATGATTTTATGTGTAATTCCTGTCTCCATGAATGTGTAAAACCAAACTATAACCTGGTTGCCTTGGGCACATTTTCTCAGGATCTCTTGAGACCATGTGCTCCAGGACCAGCGATCACACACATTTGGCTTAGAATAAACCTTTTAAAATTATTTTGTACAGTTTGGGTTTTTTTTCTGTTAACACTGTCATCTCTGAATGCATCTAAGGTTGGCACTGAAGACTGCAGGGGAGGCAGACCCAAGGCAGCCCTGCTGTTGCCCTTTGTTCTCATGTGTGATGCACCCCATTCCTCACCTCCCCACAAATCAGCTAAAATGCTAAGAATGTGCATTGCTTCTACTCATAGCAGTTACAGATTTCTCTCTTTTCACTCTCAGCGCAGGTGTGTGTCTCTGCTACTGTTGTCTGAAAGGGGCAAAACCATCCACCCACCCAGGATGAGTGTTAGTGCTAGTTGTGGAGATGGGGTGGCACTAAGGTTGACTGCCAGGCTGGTGAGGAAGTCCTCCATCCTAGAGGGAGCTAACAGGAACCAGCACACCATTCAGGCAGCCGTCTTTGAGCCCTTTGAAACTACGTCCCATTTTTCAGCCCTAAACCACCTCCCCCACTCCTTAATTAACAGGCGACAGTGTGAAGAACCATTTATTGCCCAGTTAACTATACAATCGAGGGAACATGTTTGCTACTGATTTCTATGGACTTCCCTTAAATCCTCTTAAGAGACTTTTGAGGCCCTCACAGTTTCTGTTATGGAAAGCAATGTTTTGGTCAATATCCCATCCTCTTTACCACAACCATTAAGAACTGAGGGGCCTGAGCTTTTATCCTATGGGCAAGCTAACAAGGTAGCCTGCCACATTTTCAGGAATGGTGGTAGAAAACACAAGACTCCTGGGTCAGAGACAAAGAATGGTTTATTACTCATAGCAACGGCAGTAGTCAGGATATTTTTTGTGGCATTTTTTTGCCACTTCCATGAGCCCCAATTTCCATAGGATCATATGAAAAGGTCAGATGACATTTGCACATGCAGTACCTTGTATTACAGTAGAAGAACACTGAGTTTAGGGAGCCTGAAGCTTTTATCATGGGATTAAGCATGCCTGTCCTTTGTTCTGGAAGGAGACATTATCCTCATTGCCTTGGACAATAAGCATACCTGCCTTTTGTTCTGGGGTGTAACACTCTCTTTATCATTCAAGGCTATTTTCTCTACACATACTCTCGAAAAGATTGTCTAGAACAAATGGTGATCAGTGCTTCACTCATAATATGTGCAGGAATGTCAGAGATCCATAGAGGAATGTCTCCCAATAGACTTCCAACTCTTCACTCTCAGAAGACTTCTGATTTCTGCTTAAGCTGTATCCTCCATGTTCTGTGTAAAATAGGAGAATATCCTTGGCATAAAGCTGGATAAATGATGATCTCACTCAGTGTGATACCTCCTCCAGCTCCTGCTTTGGGATATTCTTCAGTGCTTTCAAACATGTGTTTTGGAAGAAGGATTAGTCTGATACAGGTAACTCTGTTACCTGAAGCTTTAGTTTAATAGAGTCTAATTTATCCATTTTTGGTTTTCTTTCTTTTATGGTTAGTTTTTTGTGTGTGTCTCATTGAAAAAACTTGCCTATTTTAAGGTCTTGATGATGCTTCCTATGTTTACCTCTGCAATTAACCTGGAACAGATTTCTGTGTATGAGGTGATGTAAGTGTACACACACACACACACACACACACACACCACAAAGTATGCATTGTCTGAGTACAATTTATTGAAAACACTATCCTTTCCTGTGCTGCCCTGCAGTGCTATTTTTGTCATAAATCAGGTGATCCTATAGGCATATGCTTGCATCTGAGTTTTATATTTTATCTGATTAGTTAGTTTGCTCATTCTTGAGCCAATAGCATGTTGTCTGAATTAATTCAGCCTTATAACATGCTTGATAGCTGATCATATCTTTTAATTTTGTTTGTATTCTTCAGGACCATCTTGGTTATTCTCAGTCCTTTGCATTCCTATAAGAATCTTAGAAACAGTTCATTAATTTACACAAATAATGCTGACATTGGGGGTGGCTTGCATTGAATCTATGAATTAATTTTGGTTAAAAAAATCTGGATTTGCACACTAGGGTCCCTCTCCCCTCTTAAAAATCAGTATGTGGAAAAGGGGATGATTTATTTTTCCCAGTCCCATAAGGAGAAGAGGGGGCTCTATTTCAGTACCAATGACCTTGTTAGGATGAGCAGACCAAGATTTATGGGACTTTGGCTAGGCTTTGGCCTTTGCTGACTGCAAACATACACTTCCAAAGTCTAACACTCTTCCCCATTTCTGTGCTCTCTTTCCTTCCCGTTTGCCATGGCATCTCAAAACAGATGCTGAATCTTTGCCTTGTACCATACCAGATTGCTCAACTGGCTTCCCAAAGCCACTCTGAAGCCTTCATTGGAAGTATAGAACAGTTATTTTCTACTTCTTTATAAAATGTTTAAGATGAGTAGAAAAATAAAACCTAGCCCCAGCATTGAAAAGCCAGGTGAGATGGTATCTTCTCCAGGAAGGGCTGCGCAAGGACTCAAGTGTCCCTCCTGCCTCGTACATGATGCCCGTAAATGGTGTATTGTGTGCTGCATCTGCTCCTTGAGTGTACTGTTTTCCTGTTTCTCCTATCTGAGCTTCCTGTCTGGGTTGACTGGGCAGGTGGTCACTCAGGTGAGGAGCTCCTGGCACACTGTGGAAGCCATGGATGGTAGCTGGAGGGGATGAAGGTGAGGAGGAGAGAGGCGTCCCTGATCCTCCCTTTGCAGGTGTTTTCATTCAGGAAAGAGTAGCAGGAGGTGCCTCCCACTTTCCCCTCATCTCCTGAGTTCTGGACAGCCATGGTTTTCCCAGCAACTACTCAGGCATGCTGTCAATGCCTCCCACTTCCTGGCCCATCCTGGGCAGTCACCAGACAGTTCTTTCCCTCTGTAGCCAGAAAATGAATAGTTCTGCACTGTGTGGCGTTCAGACCTGCTTCCTCGGGCTCAGGAGCCCTCATCCTCCTGGCATGCTAGACTAGACACATCCCAGCGACCTGAGACAGGTCTGTCATTTCCATCTTAAATTCTATTCTCCCCACATAAGCACATAATTGAATGATTATAACTACTCCAGACACCTAATTCACATGCAGATGAACTTGTCCCCAGGAACGTTAGTACATTTCAACAAGTAATTAGCAATTTTAATGGCTGACTCTCCCCTCAGGAGCCTTGGTGTGTTTAAAGGAGACTGACAGGCCAGAATCAATCTCAGTAGAGAGATTTGTCCTTTCCCTTGGAGGCAGTTTGCATCTTTCCAGGCTCTCAGCACGTATATTTTATTCCTTACTACAGAGTTTTCCCTCCAATATTTTTGACTTACCCTGGTTGGTCATTTGGTCTCCTCTGGAGGGTGTGAAGTCTCCACTTTCAAGGCTTACCTGCTCCTGGGAACTAAAGGGAGGCTGTAGGAAGCTGGTGGGGACCCGCAAGATGGGCCAGGGAGTCAGTGCGGTAATCAAAAGGTTCACTGTTGCTGCACAGGGACACATGAACACAGGGCAGGTGAGTGCTCCACAGGTGGTGGCTGGTTTCGCTGGTGGTGTTGAGGTTGTGAGTGTTGTTGTCGTGCGGTCAGCCAGCCATGATTCAAGGCATGGCTGGACAGCCCAGCTTCTGATCCTAATTTGCTTCTCTGACCTTCAGTGTCTTCATGAACTGGATTCAGAAAGAACTGCTTCTCAAGGTTATTGTGAAACTTAATGAGGTAGCTTGTGTTAAGTGTGAGCTGGTTTTCCAAAGTCCTCTGGGGAGGAAGCAACTCATTCTTATTCTAGAGTGACGTCAGACAGACATTACCAGTTAGTGTCAGGAGAAACTAACCCAAGATCCTCTTAGCTATTGAAATATTATCCAAATGTTTTCAACATTTGGAACTACATCCCTCTGGTTTGATAGCAGCAGTTGGAGAAGGGTGATTCCGCCACTGCGGACACAGAGCTGGGTCTTCCATTGTGGCAAGTTTGGTTGGGTTTCTGATGAAGTTAGAACAAGGGCTAGAGGTGACTGTCAGGGTGGAAAGCCTAGTAGGTGTTCATGGTGCGGGTGGAGAAAGGGTTCTCATGCAGAGGTTAAGTTATACAACAGTAAAAAAAGTTTATTTTATCCTTTAGATGGACAGAGAGCATGAGAGATGGGGGGAGGGGAAGAGAGCAGGGAGGGGGTGTGGCATCCCAAAGAAAGAGAAGGGGGTGCCAGCAGCAAGGCCAAGTGGCTCGCTGATTTTAAGGGGGATGAAGAGAAAAAAAACAGCGATGGCTGTCGGTTGATAACAAACGCAGCAGCGGGTAGATAACAAAAACTGCGAGGATGTCAAAGTCTGAGAGTTGGCTTCCTGCCCTTCCCCGAAGAAGAAGGGATTATCACAGGAGATGCGACTCTGTGCTCCAGATATGGTTGAGGCTGTAGCTCGTTCTTCTGCTGTTTACTCAGGAATTCTATAAAAGCAGATTCTCAAAAAACATTTTTGAAAGAGAGAGATGCACATCTCTTTTCCGTGCATGCAGCCTTCTTCAGAAGTTGTGCAAGACAGAACTCCTGCAGGGGCCTGTTTAGTGAGAGAACTCATGGATCTTTAGCCATTCCTGGGGAAATGGTGGGATTAAGGATTTTCCTGTTATTTTTTCAAGGCTGCCCCTTTCAGTGACTTTGTTATCAAATCAAATGTTTCCATGAAAAAGTAAAAGTTGAGACAACTACCTGGTTGTTTTCAAATATTCAACTGCTTTGCATTATATTGCTAAAATATCTGAGGACTTAGTGGTCTCAGTTTTGCTTCCCAGTTTTGGCTGCTGAAAGGGACATGCTGAGGCTATGTAAGGTGAGCCTGCCTGTCTATGTCCTGCCTCCTCGCCTGGAGAGTCAGCAAGGCAGTGCCCGGGTCTGTATGCCACATTTCCTGTGTGGGCAGCCCAGGGCCTGGGCTCCAGAGCCACAGAGCCAGTCTGCCACAGTGTGCACTGGGTGCTGGGTAGCAGAAACCACCCTGAACTCTCTTTCTCCTTCTCCTCTGCCACCTTTGATTTCTTAGTAAGTACCTGCAGCGTTAGTGAGATGGGACCCAGCTGATGAAGTGCTCTCCATGGTAATGTTACGGGATGCTTGGCAAAAACATGAGTCTATTCTGTGCTAGAAAAAGATGGGAAATAGTAGCCTAAAATCACAAGTGGCCTGACCTCTCTCCAAATTCACTTCTTGTCATTTATGTCACTTAGCTTGTGCACAGGCTGGAGTTCAGGATACAGGAGCCCTGTCCTAGACTACTCCCTGTGTCAGAGCCTGGCAGACCCACAGACCCCAGACTGCAGCTGCAGTCATTTGTTCCTCCTGGTGCCACTGTCTCAGGAGCCTGTGAGCTCCCTGTGAGCAAGCACTGTTTCTTGAGAGCTCTGTCACCATTTGCTGCCATTTGCTGAGTATTTACCAGGCACAATGATAGGGGCTTTATGTGTGTTATTTGTTTCTTATGAGAATAACAGGTATGAAGCAGATGTTGTCCTTTCTAAAATCAAAGAAACTGAAAGTGACTAAGGGACTTGGCCAAAGTCTCATAGCTATAAGATGAACAGGCAGGAGTCACACCCAGGTTCACATCAGTGGCTGGATCAATAGCCACATCCCAGACCTCAGAGCCTGGCAGAGCATGTGGTCATAAACACCCGGGTGAATGAATGCGTGAATGACTGAATGGGGAGAGGAAGATGCTGGGAGCAGAGGATGCTAGTTACTCAGTCTTGAGGCAGGAGTGTGGCCATCCTGGGCAGGGGAGCTCAATGATGACTGACGGACAACAGGGGTGCAGTGTCCTGACCCCTGATTGCTTCACCCACTTTGGATGGCTGAAGCCTGACCACTAAAGTTTCCATACGGAGGATTTTATTTTTCCTGGAAGGTTCTCTGGAGTTCGGGCTCAGCCCGGGAGCTCTGGACTCCTGCAGCCAGCCCATTCTAGCCCTACTGCTATACCCAGCTCTGACCATGGCCCCAGTCCAGATAGAGGATTTTTTTGAAGAGTTTAGAAGCTATCTGGTTATAGAATGGGCGAGTTGGCCTTTAAATTGCCCAGACTAGTAGGGCCAGCAGGAGAGACACTTTCTGAAGCTTTCTGAAGCCATCGAGTCTTCTAGTGGAGTAGAAGAGAAGGGCAGGGGTGTGAAGAAAATGTACATCTGTCTAGCCGTGGACAGGAATTTGCTTTTCCTCCCTGACCTGGTGATGGGGATGAGAAAACACTCTATGTTGCTCACGGTGCCATGGCTGGGGTCTCCGCCTTAATAGGGGCCAAAGAACCCGGTATCCACCAAATAGAGGACTGGACAAGGGCCCTTCTGAAGCCTTTCTGTCATTCTTTCCATGATTTCCTCTCTGGACTCATCATCCACGGCTCGTGCTTCTCTACCAGAGTGTGGGGAGGGGCTTTAAGGGCAACAGCAAAAGCACAGGGAAGGACAGGGCCCAGCCAGGTGAGCAGGTTACCTGCTGTTACAGTTTCATGGTGCTGTGTAACAAATCACCCCAAACCTCAGTGATGTAAAATGACCACCATTTTATTATACATTGTGATTTTGTCTGTGAGGCATTTGGGCAGAACTTGGCTAAGTGCTGCTTGATCCACATGGCCTTGACAGAGGTCACTGGAGGGTTTCTGCTGGCTCACTGGCACACCTGGCACCTTGCTGAGGATGGAAGGGTAGGCTTACATGGACTCTGAATCCCAGGACCTGCATGTGGCCTCTCCATGTAGCTTGGGCTTCTCAGAGCAGGTGTTTATATTCTCAGAGAGCGAGTGTGACCCCTGAGGGAATGTTTCGAGGGCAAGCACCACAACAGAGAGTGGAAGCTAACAGTTTCCTAAGGTCTGGGCAGAGAAATGGGCACTGGGTTGCTTCTGCCATACTCTGCAGGTTAAACTGTCTCAGAGCTGCCCAGGTTGAGCAAGGCATGGGCATGTGCAAGACTTTGCAGCTATCTTTAAATTTGGCCTACCTGCTTGTTTGGGAGAGCAACAGAGAACAAGACACCAGAAGACGGTGACCTTGTGGTCAGACCTTGAGCTGTGGACTGCTCCTTTGTCTCTAGAACTTGATGTAGTTTTTAGTCCCTGATAGGACCTGAAAGGGCCAGAGAGGAAAGAGCCAGCCTGGTAGGTATTTCATGTCATAACAGTCAAGAAACACTTTTAGGTGTTCTCAATATAAAAAGTGCCATACAAGATGCTCGGGGGATACAGTCACGTCCTTTTCCTGAAGACCCTCATCCTCAAGGGAGCGAGAGGGGCACATGGTCACCAGCCATGCTTCAGGATGAACCCAATAATAGGTTGGTGTGGATCCAAGCCATGTTTTTCTAATTATTCTAAGGCTATGCTAACTGTAACTAGAGAATTTGGCCCAGGTGATATCTTTAAGGGCGGACTTTTTGGGAAAGCTCACACATTAGCCTAAGGCCATTGTCTAACACAGGACTCGACATCCCTATGCCTGTCTGTTTCTCCATACACCCTGGTAGTGGCCTCCTGCCACAGCCTCATCCTCTGCCTCCCTGAGGATGGCTGTCTGTATGGCAGCAGGGCCCAGGTGGGGTGAACCCACCTGCCCCCTCTGAGTGCCTGGGCAACGTGACCTCCTGTTACTGAGGACACACTCATCCTTGCAGCCTGGACTTGGAGGTGGGGAGGGCCACATCCAGCCTGGGCTTGTGGGTCTTTGGACTTGGGCACCTCCCATGGAGGTTAAGTGAGCTGAGGTGCTGCGACCCACTATGTCCAGAGGGAAAAGGATTAGTTCACTGTGGAGACCAAATGAGAAGGATTTCCATATTTTGGAAGACATTATTTCATCTTTTTAATTTATCTTTAGCTCTAGTAATGATGTTTTTCAAAGAAACGTGCCTTTGGGAAGAAACAGAATTGTAAATGAAGATGTTACTGCTACTGGACTTCTAAAAGGGAACAGCGGCAACCGTGTCCTCAGGGGTTGACAGGGTACCCTGCTGCAGAAAGAGGCAGGTGGGGAAGGGCAGGGGGATGTGTGCATTTCAGAGGAGCTGTAGTGACCTCTGGGGACAGCGATGCAGGAAAGCCAGCACCGTGGCCCACCGTGGCCTCAGTCTCAGGCCACAGCAGGCCCGAGCCTTTCCTTGAAGTTTCATTTGCCCATAATCCTCTTCCTTACTTGACAGAATCTTTTAAATGTGCCAGAGTAATTCTCCAGTTCCTGAAATAAAAATAGTCTTCAATTCTCACTCCTCTCCTTGGAGATTTGCCCATCACCACCTCAACGCAAGGAGGCAAAGCTCGCTCTGCTTCCCAGAGGACATATGGCTCACGAATGAGTGCCAGGGAAGATGGTCTTGTGATGGTTCCACAGAAACATCACATAAATCTGCCGGCCTAGGGCCATGCGGCTCAGAATCCCCACAGAGGACGGGCATCTTCCCAGAGTGGCCGGGGGCGACCTTTGCTGCATGGCAAGGAGCAGGACTTGGCTGTTAGTCCAGTGGCCCTGCGTGTGTGGATGCGTTTCTTTTCGTTGCCCACAATCCTTCTCCTTACTTGATAAGATCTTTTAAAAGTTGTTGTTAAACCCTTGGGCAGACACCTTCCCCACAGCCGAGCACAGGCTGCCAGCATCTCTCAGGGAGGAAATGAGACCGTCCCTCTTGAGTCTCAAGCTAAGAAACATTCCGCAGAAGCTCTGCAATCGGCTCTGAGCCGGGGCCTGCCCTGGACAGCGCGTGGAGGGAAGCCTGGTTGAGCTGCGTTTGGAGTGGGGGAAGGATGCCTCAAAGGTACTGTGGGCAGAGCCTGGATCCCTGCCCCCCGAGCCTGGCCTTCCTGCGCTCCGGCAGGCTCGATGCTATCCACATCGTCCACGACCGCAGTTAGAAGCCCAGGGCTCGCCCTTGAACCCTCTCTCCTTCACGCCGTCCCTCCTGAGCACCTCTGAGACTGTCATTCTCAGCCTCCAGCCAGCACAGGCTCCGCCATGGCGGCCTCCTCTCCAGGCAGTGCAGCTGCCTCATGGTCTCTGCAACATCCACAAAAGTGGCCGTACAAACGCTCTGTTCATGTTAGCCACTGCATCAGTTTCCTACAGCTGCACACTGTTTATAAATTACAGTCACAGGTGAACACAAACAGAGTGGCTTAAAACAACACAAATATAACAGTTCTGCGGTCAAAGTTAGACATGGGTCTCACCCTGTCTACGATGAATTTTCCAGCAGGGATGCATTCCTTTCTGGAGGCTCCAGGGGAGAATCTGAGTCCTTGGTCATTCAAGCTGCTGGCAGAATTCAGTCTATGTTGTGGTAGGACTAAGGTTCTTCCCGTGCGGCAGCTCTCTGACTCACTCTTCTACCTTCCTTTTCTGTCTTCACAGGATCACACTGGGCCCCCCACCTGGAAAATCTAGGACAATCCCTCATCTCCAAGAATTTAGCCTTCACTGCATCTGCAAAGTGCCTTTGCCATCTGAAGCAGTGTGCTCACAGGTTCCGGGGATTAGGCCATGGACATCTTTGGGGGCCATTATTCCACCTGCCACCCAGCCTTGCTTGGAACCCTTCAATGGCTTGCCTTTGGTCCTAGGACAAAGGAGAACATCTTTCAGTGAATTGAGGGGCCCCAGGAGATTCACCAAAATTGTGCCCGCTGTGAATTTTAGCACCAGGGCCAGCAGGAAAGGCATTGGCTCAGGACCTCTGTGTCTTCCTGGTTTGGACCCAGGGCCCGTGTTCAGGCATGGCAGAGCTGTCATCACTGGGGCCATCTGACCCCTGATCAAGAAAACATAATGATCCAGGCACAGTGGCTCATGCCTGTAATCATCCTAGCTACTTGGGAGGCTGAGGCGAGAGGATGGCTTGAGCCCAGGAGTTTGTTTGAGTCCAGCCTGGGCAACATAGTGCAAGACCCTGTCCCTGGGAAAAAAAAGAGAAAACATAATGGTTTTTCAATTAGGCTGCTCAGTGTGCAAACAGTGGATCTTCAGAAACACAACATAAATGGGAACCTCACATCCTGGAAACCACTGCACAAGTAGGGCAGGGAGAACTTAGGGGCCTGAAATGGCCTGATGGTGTGCAGCACATGCATTTGTGTTTGGGACTGTGTGTTTGTATGTCTGTGTGTGTGTGTATAGGTTCAGGGATGCTAAGAAACCCCATGTAAAACCCCTGAAAATCCTTCAACATGTTTACTTCACTGAGGAAACTATTTGAGTTTTCAGCAAGCCACTGCTGCAAAGTGGCTTACTGCAGGTACTCCAAAGGGAGATTTCCTGGACCCACCCCTGGCTCTTCCCCTTTCTAGCTGAGGACTTTGGACAGATGTCTTAACCTGTCTGTGCCTCAGTTTCTTCATCTATAGAAGGGTAATTGTAAGAGTTAATGAGTTTGATGTTGCAAAGGGCTCAACAGCACCTGCTACAGAGTGACCCTATTTAAATCTGCATTGCTGTTACCTACATGGCACCACAGAAGAAAGATAGGTCCACGTAGGAGGCAGTGAACAGTGGTGGGGATGACAGAGAATTTGAAGGTAGGCAGTCCTGGGGTTAGATATCAGGCCCCAAGTTTGCTACCGACGGGAGCATGGACACATTATTTCTTTTTCTGGATAACCTTACCTGTAAAATGTGAATAATTTGGGAGAAGCTTAGACATAAAATGTTTAAAATATTTAGTATACTGCTTGGCACGTACTAGACATCCCATAAGTAGCAACTGTTGCTCTTAAAAGCCATGAATCCTACTTCTAAGAAGCTTCAGTCTGGAAGGGAAGGCCCTAATGAAAGCAAAATGCAAAGTAGAAGCCGACACAGGTGTCAAGAGCAAGATAGCCTAAGTTCTAAGGGGACGTCAGTAGGCAGAACCAGCTGCAGCTGGGGAGGGTATGAGCGCACGTTCTGAGATGGTACAATGGAGTTTCTCCCCAATGGCATGGTGATTTAAGGCCAGGGATATCCAGTGCAGGGTCATTGTGTTGCTGCTTCCCATGCAGGGACCATGGCAGACATCAATGCTCACTACAGCCTCCTTGCTCTGACTCATGGCAGAGCCACTGAAGCTCACACCACTTCTTCCTCTGGAGAATCATTTGGGACTGGAACCCACAATACAGCTAGTTTTATTCTTTGAGTTGGATGTTAAAATACAGTTGAGAAGCATTCTAGGTGGAGATACAGTGTGGGCCCAGGTGTGCCAGGTCAGCCATGGGGCGTGCAGGTGCTGGATACTGGCCTGGAATGAGCAGTATGGTGATAGTAGGAGGATAGTTGGAGGGGGTAATAAAAATTTAATTATAGATACTATTGCCTTTACATTTACTTCATACTGGTACTACCCTGAGTGCTTCGTATGCAATGCTTTCTGCAATTCTAAAACTTCATGAGGTGGGTTCTATGATAGTTTCTGCTTCACAGATGGAAACATGAGCACAGAGAAGTTAAGTAACGTGCTCAGGGTTGATGGCAAGTAAATGCTAGCAAATGTAGATCCAGGATTCAACCCTGGGCAGTATTGGGGGGGGGCCCTCACTAAGACCATCTTAGTTAGAGTGTCACAAGGCAGAGGAAGGCTTCATTTTGTGGGGGGAAGAGCCTGCAACCTTAGCCCTGCCTACACTGCATCTAGACTGGTGTAGGGCATGAAAGATCTTGAATAATGTAATTTATTCTATAGGCAACAGGGAGTCATAAAAGAACTTTCAATTAGGATGTTGTGGTCAGAATCGTGCTCCAGGTAGCGGTGCATGGATGGAGCAGATGAGTTTGGAGACAGGGAGATCTGTGGTAGAAGAAGGATGGCCAGCCAAGGGAAAGGATGGCGGGGGAGTAGGTTGTCTGCTTCAAGTCAAGCACTTAGTGAATTTCCAGGGCAAGGTTTGGCTACAGCATTGGGATGATCACATTCTGAGCTGGGAGAGCTCACTGTGGCCCACTGACTTGGTTAGACTCAGAGTCTGTACGTTGAGTGAGGGAAGGAGTGGCAAATGATGCAGCTGTGGATTTATCTGCAGTGTCTTCTTTCATGTATACATACATTTTTATCATTTAATGCAGAGAATATCACAGGAAATTAGGTAACAGGGGGATGGCGGCAGTAGTGTTCTAGGCAGCACTTGAAATGTCAGGGCACCTGTGAGCTTCAGGATGATCCGTTTCCCCTGCAATGATTCCATCTGTGGAAGGTCACTCGGGGTGAAACCAGAGTTTTGGGGGGGCCCATCACTAAGACCGTCTTAGTTAGAGTGTCACAAGGCAGAGGAAGGCTTCATTTTGTGGGGAGAAGAATTTCAATGTATCTTTCTCAGAGAGAGGAGAGTCCTTTCTTTTGTAAAAGTGTGTATCAAGCATAAACCAAACTGAAAATTTTTTTTCTGTAGTAACACATTCCTTGTGTCTGGCCTTCTGCTACAATCTAGTAACAATGCGGTACAGAGAAAAGAGAAAAATAGGCCATGCCAAAGGATTTACTAGTTAAGCGATGTACTTAGATCTAGTTAAAGTTCTGCTTTCTCATCTGTAACAGTGGGGCAAGAACTTGCCTTTTGTTGATGGAAGGTCAAATTTGAGATCTTAGCTGAGAAAGGTTCGGAAATTATAGATTCACCCACGAATGTTATTGTTGTTGGTGTTGGTAGTGTTGCCTCCAGAAAGCACTGTGCTGAATGGAATAGTCCTTTATTTTCTGAAGCTTGCATGGAAAATGCTCCTTCTCTCACACAAGCTAAATTACCCAGTGCACAGAGCTCTCTGCTATAGACTTTCCCCAAACTGGGGATCTTCAGAATCAGAGAGCCATCCTGAACGGGCATGGCCTCCGGAGTGCCTGAGCACAGGAACATGGTTGCTAAGGGCAACCCCAATGAGAGGAGCCTTCCAGGGCCCTGACGGAGCAAGGAGGCACCCCTGTCTCTTCTGACTCCCACGAGCACAGAAAGAGCACTGTGTCTCCTCAACCACCACGGGCGGGATGGAGGACCATTTCTCCATCCACAGTTGCAGTATTTGCTCACGTGGATTCCCATACCAAGGTTTTGATATGTGGTAGTCATCACTGTTATCATTAGCAGCAGATACTGCAAATATTTATTAATGCCCTAATATATGTCCAAGATGCCAGCCAGTGATTCTCTATCCTGCCTGTACAGGTGAAAGTCCAAATCTCTATGCTACACACCTGGCCACTTGATTCGGAGTTTCTGTGGCTACTTTGCAGTGGTATTTCTTAGACACCTCCCCTGGAGATCCCAATACGTAGCCAGAGCTGAAAACTACTCTGCTAGACTCTTCAGGGGATGCAAACTGATATAAGACACAAGTGCTGCCCAGAATGGATTTGCATCCTACTGAGAAAAACAGAACTTGGGCACGCAGGCTAGTTAGGCACACATGGCAGCAGGTGCCAAATATCAAATGCTGCCCTTAGTACAGAGAGCAAGGCCACACGGGCCAATGTGAGGCATGCAGGATGGCTTCACGGAGAGGGTGGGACTGAGCTGAGAGTGAGAGCAGGACACCCTTGGGAAAGGGTCCTGTGAGTGTGTGAGATCAGGAACACAGCCTTCAGTGCAGAAACAAGCCTGATCCCACCTGTGGGGGGTGGGGGAGGGTGTTCCGTGACGCGGACTCGCTCCATGCTCTGAAGAGGTAGGAGGGTCTTGTCCTCTCAGGGCTGCGTCCTCAGCTCCATTCTGCCCTTGGTGTCTCCAGGAGGACAGAGGGGAATGGCCGGTGTCACACCCTCCCCTCTGGAAGGGGATAGTAGAGAAAGAACAGGACCATGGCAGAGCTGGAAGCGTCTGAGGAGGGCCTGCAGAGAGGTGGTGGAGCCCAGCAGGCCAGGCCTGGACAAAGGGCTGGGGGTTCCCCCCACTTGTCTTTGTGCCTTCTGTAGTTTCTCTAGCATTTTCTCTTTCATTCTGTCAGGATTTAAGGAAAGATCTTTTTGAAACTCTCCATCCATCATGGCTATGCTTCAGGGAACCAAAGGCAGGGGAGTTTGCTCACACCTGGGCCACCCGACAGAGATGCAGAGGACATGAGTTTGCTTCAATTCCAGCAGTACTTCTTAGACTTCAGCATGCACCCTGGGAGCCTTGTTAAGTCACACCATGCTGGTCCCATGCCCAAAGGCTTCTGATTTAGTGGGTCTCGGGGAGGGGGGGCCTGAGAATTTGCATTTCTATCAGTGTTCCTAGATGATGCTGACACTGCTGATTTGGGAACCACTCTGAGGACATCTGAATTGCAGAAACCATGTGGCAGTGTGGCAGCGGGTCAGGGGAGGGGGGAGAGAGGGGAAAGACAGCAGGGGTGTGCTAGCTGGGTGTTGAGTCCCAGCCCTATCTTCCTGGAGCTTCATCTTCCTACTTCTGTGAGACAGCACTAACAACACCTGCCCGGCCAGGTCACAGTTTTTGTGAGCTTTTGTGAGGTATCATGGGAAGCTTTCCTGAGCTATAAGTGACTATGCAAAAGCAACAAGCTGCTGCTAAATCACTTCCAATTTTCACTGTGCTCTGCTCTGTTCCTGACCTATTCCCTTACTAGAGACAGATGGAGAACACATGTCTCTTTGTGCCTAGAGGCTGCCAGGTGGCATCCTGAATCCACAGCATGCTTACAGTCTAGAGCCATTTCACAGGCATGGCAGCCTGCTCTCCACATTCAGCTTCCCCAGACCTGGTCTCAGCAGTCCCCTTGGGCATCTGGAGAGTCCCCTGGCCAAGCCTCCAAGACAGCAGGCCAATAGAGGGTGTCATTTCCATAGCAGCAGAAACAATCCCTGTTTGCAGAGCACTTTCCCCAGGGCAGGCAGCCCAAGGAAAACCATAAACTTGTTTAGGAAGTTCAGAGGAAATTGCTGGAAGAGACAGTTGTAGAGGGAACCAGTGTTTGTTGAATACCTACTGTGTGACAAAAACCAGCCTAGGTACTTTTGCATCCATCTCATCTGGTTCTTCCAGCACAATGTGAGCTTGAATGTTATACTCATGATGGAGAAGAGATAATGCACCCAGTGTAAGGAGCTCGCCCAGGACCACACAAGTGAGGAAGTTGTAGAGAATTTATGGTGATAGCATGGGGCCCCTGCAAGACTGACATTCCACTCCACCTTCCCTTCTGCTTTTCCCCTCTAGTCCTGAGGGCTTGGCGCAGCTACGGGCATTCTGGGAACTAATCTATGGGGAGTCTGAATGGAGCTCTATTCAGTTTAGGTTTAGTAGTGTATATGTTTGTGGTTTGCAGCCGTTCAAGTGCACGGTATAGTTAAGACAGATATGTCTAATGCAAATGATATATAAACTCTTGGATTGCGAGATAATTACTAAAGAGGAGTGGAGCATATAAACACATTGAAGGAAAAGTATAAATATCTTTCTGACTTCATTAGAAATGCTGCTATCAACAAACCTCACATAAAACAATACATCGCCAAATGGGGAAATCCCTGACATACTGGTTAGTATGTGCCACAGACTCAAATGTGCTCAAAGACAAGTCAGTGCCCAGAACTCATGCCATGGACAGCAGGAAACGGATAAAAGCTTCCCCTAATTTGACAACGATCTGAAAAATGTACACAATGTTAGTGATAATGAGTTAATTAAACTTCAAAAATAAGTAAATCGACCAAGCAAGGACTATATTATCTTTCTGTCCTTGCTGTAGAAAATTATGTTACAAAATCATTGTCATAGGATTAACTAATCAAAAGATATTTAGCTAAACCAAAAAAAAAAACACAAAAAAAACCAAAAAAAGAAACAATAAAGATTTGTAGTAGTGTGTTAGCCATTTGATTAATTTAAATAATATGTTATTTTCCTGGGTTTTGTGGAGTTTCTTGGCCAGTTTTCCTAAATTAGTGATTTGATGTGATTCTCCATTCTAAAAATAATTACTGTTATAAAACTACTCCTTCCTTCCTTCCCTCTTTCCTTCTTTCCTTCCTTCCCCTACTGTACCAGCCTCAGGCCTCAGACTCCCAGACTTACCCCGGTGGGCGCTGACTCTTGCCCTGGCAGAAGTGGGGAGGCAGGAAGCTGAGGTGCCCGTGTGGCTCCAGAGGCTGTGGCCGAGGCAGAGGCCGAGGCAGAATTGTGCAGTTTGCATTAGGCCTGTTTTGGTGCCTTTTCACCTCTACTTTCTTTTCTTTTCTTCTCCCCTCTTGCTGGTACCCCTGGCCAGTTCCCACTGGCCCCTTGCCATTTCCATCAAATTTCCTGTGGCCTCCTTTATGGCATTCAGGGCAGTGTGACTTGTGTTAAAGTTACTTGTATATATTTCTGTCTCCTTAACTAGACTGCGAATTCCTCAGGGGCAGTGACTGTGTGTTGCTCACTTTTCTGTTCCCAGTACCTAGTCTGGTTCTTGGCACTTATAGGCACTCAATCCGTGTGAATCATACTAATCTAAATTGACTCTGGGGAGGTGTCCAGAACAAATTAAGACTAAATATTTGTCAGTAAGGGTCAACACAGTAGTTAAGGTCAGTCCAAGCAGAGATTTCTCCAGGGTGAACAGGGTACATAGCATCCTCCCTCTTAGGACTTCGAGATCCCAGGATCAGAGGAGAGTGGACCAGTTTTCTTGTAACCGTACCTCCAAATTCTTGGTGTAGCAGAGATTAGCTAGCTGTTCACCAAACTGATTCTTCATCCTTTCAGACACAAAGCAAAAGTATATTTCCAACATCTATTGTGATTGCGAAGTTTAGCAAATCCAAAATCTGATAGGGGAGGCCGGGAGGCTGAAGATTTAGGAAAGAGTTGCAGTTCAAGTCTGAAAGCTGCCTGCTGGCAGAATTCTTTCACACTTGGGGGAAGTCAGTCTTTGTTCTATTAAGGCCTTCAACTGATTGGTTAAGGGCCAACAACATTTTGGAGGTCATTCTGCTTTACTCAAAGGCTACTGATTTAAATGTTAATCTGTTAGTCACATCTGAAAAAGACCTTTATAAAAACCTGCAGAATGATGTTCAACAAAATGTCTGGGTACTCAGGGGCTGAGTCAAGTTGACAAATAAAATTAGTCATCTTCCATCTACTCTTATCAACTTGGCACCCATATACATCTCCTTAAACTATGCTTAATCTCCAAATAAAGACAACAACAAGGTCATATTTCTGCCTAACATGATATAACTATCAAGCATACAACCCAAACTGCACTAACCCTCTCCACAGACGAGGATGCAAAGTCCTTGAGTGATCTTTATGGTTTGCCTTGATATGCTGTAACTTAAAAACTATGAGGTAAACTTAACAATACTTAAATACTATGATATAAAGCGAAAGCTTTTATGTTATATAAGGGGATAAGAGAGGAAAGAAGACAAAGAATATACACACACATGCAAATATATTCATAACAAAACAAGAAAGAAATAGTCACGACACTCACAGCCCTCGCTCTGTAACAGGCCACGTGGTTGTCGCTGGTGTTCGCAACGACCTTCTCCCATCCCGTATTCCCTTTGTTGTCAGCAAGCACATCCACTGATCATGGTTCTTGACCTGGTAGGGTGACACAGACCCTCATTCCTCACTCAGGGACATTAGTGGTCCTGCCTAAGTCAGGTTGTTGTAGTTTTCCAGTAACTTTAATCACCGGGCATAGAGACACCCTAAGGCATCTCCTGTATTTCAGACACACTCTTCCTTACTGCCACTGTGGAGCAGCGGTCCAATTTCCTTTGGTGATTAGGATCAACTGCCCCAGTCAGCATAGCAACTCACTTTTTGTCTGTTGATTTAGAAGCGTGAGGACACCAAAGTGGCCAGGTAGCAGTCTTAACTTCCAGCTCAGTGGCCTCATGGGCCATGCATTCCACGAGGCAAGCATTCCTGCTGCAAGCATTCCTCCCTGTGGAACTAAGGTTTCTAGACTAGCAGAGCATAAGATTGTGGGGACAGGAAGCAAACATCTTGCTTGTGGGTCACCAGGCTGAAAACATACCTCAGAGGCATCCTGAGAGGGCAGGAGCTTGGGTCCAAAAATGACCTGAAGAAGATGTCCCATCATCCAGAAATGCCCAGTGGGATATTTTGGGAATGTCATTGGCATGAAAATAAACCCCAAAGATGTCCACATCCTAATCGCTAGCACCTGTGACTATGTTACCTTATTTGGCAAAAGGGACTTCTAGGAGCCAAGGAGCGTGGGCAGCATCTAGAAGCTGAGAGGGCAAGGACATGGGTTCTCCCCATAGTCTCCAGAAGGAGCACAGCCCTGCAGACACCTTGATTTTACCCCAGTGAGACCCATGTCTTCCAGTGAGACTTCTGTCCTCCATAACTGTGATAATATATGTGTGTTTTAAGCAAATAAATTTGTGGTTCTTTGTTATAGCAGCAATAGGATACTAATACGGGGAGTGATTAATAAGCTTCTTTTGTATTGAACCACTGAAATAATGGAGTTGTTTGATAAAACAGTTAAGTTAACCTAACTAAAATGCTTAAAGACTAAGTAATAAAGCCCCCACTTTTGAGTAATGAGATCAGAAGCAACAAAGCCACTTCCTCCTCTTGAGATCCAGTCTGGCCTCTTCTGAGTGGCAGGTCTCTGTTCTCTGCTCTTTGGTGCACATGTGGCCCTGCAGACTCTTGGCATGACATTTCAGTAGCAAAGCCTGACTTAATACTCACCCTGGGAACAAGCAAGCTGGAAGCTGCTGATGCTGAATCCCCCTAATGCTTTATTTAGCTGGTACTTACTTCAGACAGTGCATTTAAAAGGCCCTGCTTCTGCCAGATGTACAGTCAAGCTGACCTGACAAGAGATCCAACCGTGGCAAAGCAATGTGATAATTAATGGGTCCTCCTGGTCTCCCCTGATTGGATTCATGTTTTCATGTCACTTAGCTATCAACCCTGAAACCTCTCTTAGTTTTCACTAATCAGCAGTGCTCTATCCCAGAACCTAGTAGATGATCAATAAACATTTGCTGAGTGAATGAATGGCTGAGTCAGAGATCTAGAAGGGTCAGATTTTACTTTGTTTAAGTCCCAACCAGTCTCTGAGAAATTTCTGTCCTGGAAGCCAGAGCCAGGGAAGGTCACACAAGCTCCCAGTACGTCAGGGTACTAGCTAACTGTGGCCAAGGATGTTTTGTGAAAACGGATACAAAAGCAGCCTGGATATTATGTGCACCACAGGGAACACGGCAGAGGGGCCTGGAGCCCTGGCACGTGCCCAGACAGTCGTCATCCCTTGCAGGGGTTGGAGTAGAAGAGACCCAGCAAGGCCAGGTGATCTCAATGCCACTGTTCTCTGCAAGGACATGGGAGTGGAGGTTATAGGGATGGGCTTCAGTCAGACAGACCTAAAATTCAAATCCCATCCAGACCGCCCCTGACTAGATGTATAACTCTAGGTAGGCTGCATAGCTTCTCCAGAATCCAGTTTCCTCATATATAAAATGAGGATAATAATAGTACCTACTTTATTGGATTGTTCTGAGGATTAAATCAAATTAAATCTCTTAGCACAGTGCGTGGAAGTTGGTAATGTCTCAGTAAGTCTTCCCTTGCATTGCTGGCCTCCGCCTTCCCTCACTGCGGACCCATCCCTCTTCCAGACATGGAATTCGGGGCTCGGCAAGCACAGAGGACAGCCCTGCGGGGTTTGTGGTCCAGCTCTCCTGCTCCAGGCAGGCTCTGTCTTCTGCCCCACACCTTCGTCAGCTGGGTAGGATGTCAGCTCCTCTCACAAGGGAGTAGTAGGACAGTCAGGGCCAGAGGAGAGCTCACGCCTCTTCTGTGGAAGGTCTTGTAGCCCACAGAGACTGCCCCTGTGGGGAGGTTCTCTCCAGGCTGCAGGGCAGGGTCCTGTGGTGTGCTGGCCTTGAGCCATGATGTCAAGAAGGGAGAACCCTCAGGGCTTTTCTGTTACAGCCACATGTCAGAGCTTTGGGAATTCACCTAAAGAAAGGCAATGGAGGTTATAGGGAGGGGTATCTTTCCTGATACATCCTTCCCTCTGGAAATGCAGAAACCAAACCCTGATGTGGTGATAAAATATTCATCCAGCTCCCCCTGGGTACAGTCACATGGGTCACTGTGAGCTCCAAGGGGCAGTGAGAGGGATCAAGTGGTCAGACTTGGAGATGAAGCCCCTGGCCAGATCCTTGTCCCTTAGACAAGCCCATGCAGTGACCTATATAACAATTTCTTCTGCTGCATGCAATATTTTTCATAGAAAATCTGTAGTCTAATTAGGGTCATGCTTTCTGCTTTCCTTCCCTCCAGTCGGGAAGTGACTGCCCTAAAACTTAGTTCATTTTCCTCCCTCAGCATCCTGTGTTAGTGCTGCATTATTCAAAAACTCTCATTTTTCTATTTATCATGTGCTAATTGTGATTTTGCAGTGAAAGGAAATCTAAGAGTTGGGATAATTAATTAATTTTCTTAATTTTTTAGTACACTTCTAGCTAGTTCCAAAAGCTGTACAAACAGATATTTGGATGTGTTTGTTTTCATTCTGAACAAAAGGCATCGCCTCCTGATACTTGAAGTGGGTGGTGCTTTGGCTACTTGCACAGAATTCTTTCCAGTTACTCAATCAGCCATTCAGCAAAGACTCACTGAGTTCCTGCTCCTCGCCAGGCACCGTGCATAGTGCTGAAATGTAAAAGGGAACAAGACCATCCCTTTCCTGGAGGAGCTTGTGGTGCAGCATGGAGACAGATACAGGGGACAAGGGGAAGAAATGAGCTGGGCAGAAGGAAGCAGTAACTGGGGAGGCTGGGAAAGCAGTGGTTAAAAATTCTGCCTGGGGAGGGGAGAGGATTAAGGAAAGGTTTGTGAAAGAGAACGTGAACTGTGGATGTAGGGGAAAAACTTGCTACAGGAAGAAAAAGAGCAGGAAAGAGCTTCTCAGCCATGGATGAAAGTACTAAGTGACTTGGCACATTTCCTGAGCACCTGCCTTGGGCTTTGGGGTTGGCCGTGCTGGGGCCACAGGGGTGAGTAGGGTGTAGAGCCTCCCACTGCTCAGCCAGGCGGGCGGGCGGAGAAAGGCCAGGTGTGGCGGCAAACCCAGCAGCTGGCTGGGAGGGCCTCCTCACTTGGGAGGGGCATCTGGGTTGGTGCCTGGCCGAGGAAAGAGGGGTTATTTCCTGTATAAGGATTAGGATATGGAAGGAGCAAAGAAGAATGGCTGTGAGTCTAGAGAGAGGGAAGGCTTGGACAGGGAGTGGCAAAACTGAGGGTAGAAATAGAGGCGGGGGACAGATGGAGGGAGTTGATCCTGAAGGCAGCAGAGAGCTTCGGAAGGAGCTTGAGCAAGTATGACTTATGGCCTGGTTTTCCTTTCCATGACGACAGTGATAACAGCTGGGGTTATGGAGCCTTGTTTCTGCTGGGCTCTAGGCCAGCCTTTTGGGATCTCTCCCTGCCCACTGCGGTGCAAAGTCACTGCAAGGAAGGAGACAGCGGGGGGTGGGGGGGCTCTTGCAGGTGGTGGTGGAGGGGGCAGGGAAGCTGCTGGGCTGCAGGGGGAAAGGGCGGGTGCTGGCCCGTGGTGGAGTCCCGAGATGAACCCTGCCTCTGAGGGCCATGGCTTGTCCCCCACTTACACTCACTTCCTTTGATTCTCTTAACAAGCCCCGGAAACTGGCCAGACCCCTGATGGCTGTCCCAGGCCTGCAGGGGAGAGAGGGGAAACTGTGGAAGCATTGCTGTGGGGAGCGTTTTTGTTCGCCCACCCCTCAGCCCCTTACACCATCCACGAGGCTTTGAACGGCTAACCTACTCTCATCAATGGGGTCCCTCAGTGCTCTGACACTACGCAAAATTATTTGTCATTTCCTTGGTAGGGTAACCAACCGTCCTGGTTTGCCAGGACTAAGGGGGCTTCCGGAACAGCCCGGCACTGTGATGATGGTCACCCTCCTGACCCCTGGCTTTGTCTAATAGCCCCATCCACACTGTTCAATCACCCTGCCCCTCTGTTACTTTGTTCTATAGCAATTAGTACCAGTTTGTCCCCAGAATGAGAGGTCTGTGTGACTCAGGGCTGCATTCTCAGCACTTAGCCCTTGCATGGCCGATGGTTGGCAATCAATGCACATTTATGCAATAGGTGAATAAACAGCCAGGCATTTATGCCCCCAGTGCTGGCTATCTGTGTCTCCAGTACTTTGCCCATTTCATTCTTTCTTCCCTGAGTGCTCTATGTCTAGTCTCCATCTGAAAAACTCCTATTTGTTTCTTGACAACTACAGCTCAAATATCAGCTCCTCTTGAACTCAGGAACTAGCATGGGTCCTGAAACCCGGGTGCCCTCCGCAATGTTTATTGAATAAATGACTCTACATTTATCTCTGTAAATGTCAGCTTTATTGGCTTTGGTCCATCTTTTCTGAATTATTTTTGAATCCTTATTTTGTAATCCAATCTATTAGTGACCTGTACAGGCTATGTCATCCACAATGAAATAAATGTGCACTCTTTGTATTCATCCTGCTTTTATCTGTTTAAAGTAGGTTACACAGAACAGGGCTGATAAATGTCATCTGCCATGTAGTTTGGGAAAAAAATGAGATTAACCTGAACAAAACAGAAGGTTGGCACAGGGACTTATGTTGGCAAAAAACTGGGGTCTTTCCTGTACCTAGAATTTTTTCCTTTCTGCCCCCATACAGTCCCTCTTAGCACAGTCCACATGTCTTTAAAGGAACACCCCAGTGTCACCAATCCCATGACATCTCTTCAGCTCTCCAGAATACTGTAGGCACTTACCTTGCTTTACTCATGAATTCAATAAATACCGAATGCCTTGCAATTTTAGAAACATTGTACTGGACACTGAGCTACAGAGAAGGATGAGATGTGAGGAGGGTTTTACCTTGTGTTATGTTCATTCAGATACTTGTCTTAATCCACACTCCATCACTTGTGGTTTGGGCAAGTTATACAGAATTTCTGAGCTTTAGTCTATCCATCTAAAACTTGGGATGATATTACCTGTTTCCTGTAGTTCTGCAGGTTAGATGATGCTATGAGGCGCCTAGCACAGTGTTTGGTTCATGGCTGCTGTCCATGCAGTAAACCGTGGCTGCATGGTTTATTCTCCTTCCCCTAAACACTAGATTTCATAAGGGGCTTCTCTCTTCCCCATTGCATCCAGCACAGTCCTTGACCACAAGGAGACCTGCTCATGTTTACTGTGCTGAGTTGCGTTGGAGGTGAGATGCCATCCCCAAGAGTTGGCTTCTTGTCTTCCCAGAGCAGGACTGCACCTGGCCCTCAGGCGCCAGCTCAGGGAACAAACACCTTTCGTTGGTAAGATGCCTCCCTAAGGTCTAACCACAGGTTCCGCTCGTAGCAAATTCAATGCGTGGTGTCTCCAGTGAACTCAGCTTTACAAGGTGGGCCCTGGCTCCACATGAGCAGAGCCCCTCCAAGCTACAGGAGTGGGTGAGAATCCCAGGCCTCCATCGGTAGTGAGGTTAGGGTGTCCTAATAAGGTGGCCTGTGGGGGCAACCCAGTCTCTGGGAGACGTCACCAAATGCCTGACCTGTTTCCCCTCTTTTCCCTCCTTCCTGACCCTCCCCTGTCTATTGCTTGCCCTGCTGCTTTACTTCTGTGCCCTCTGTTCCTCCTTCCCCCACACCCACCATGGCGCTCCCTCCTCCCTTGCTTGGGCTCCATCTCTGCCTGGCCTTCCTTCTCTCCTCTGCCCCAGCTCTCACACTCAAGGCCCACAAGTACTCATTTTGCATAGACAATGTGCCTGACACTGTGCAGAGCACCATGCGGAGCAAACACAAACAATGGGCTTGCCCCAATTCTGGAAAGCTTTCAATCGCCCTTTTGACCAACCAGCCCCTCGCTGCCCGCTGCCTCCTGCTCCCTCCTGCTCCCTTCCCAATTTCTGCCTCCTTCTCTGTTCCTCGCTGCTCTGTCTCTTGAAGTGGCGTTAGAATTGTATAAAAGAAATCGATCTCATGTATCACAGAGCGGCTTCTCTGCTGATCCATTTCATTCATATAAACATAGTTAATGCAAGTAAAAAGCTATTTAATGAAATAAATTATGGAAAATTTTCAGTAAAGCCTTGAATTTCATACAAATCATTCAAAATGATCACTAAATCTGTTGGCAGCACATAGCATGACTTCTTTCTATTCTTGTGCATTTTTTTTAAAGCTTTGCAAATTAAGAGCCATTGGAATATCTTCTCTGTTTTTTTGTGTACTCAGTTTTCTCTGCCTCTCTGCTCTGTTCTACCAGAAACGAAAGAACACACTCACTGTTGCTTAGATAGCCAATCAATCTGTGAAGATATTGCATTAACTCTGAATATGTTTAGTTTCTTTCACTCCCATTTCATGATGATTCTGAGACAAGAGAGCAGTGAGACCTTTGTCAGTGCTGGTCTCAGGAGCCAGGTGGGGACTTTCCTGCCTGGAGCCTAGAACCCCTCTGGGGGCAACTGAGTCTCATCATTTCTTGGCAGTCTCAGGAGGTTAGTGGGGGGAAAATGAAGTGAAACAATGAGGAGACTGATCAAAGAGGAAACTGACCTGGCCTGGCCTATTCTGGCTAAAGCTGAGCTGAAAGGGCAAATCCCTCATGGGAGGTTGGCACTGCAGGTAAATATTAGGCTGCCAGCGAAGTGGCTGCTTAGATAACGGGAGAACGACATGCCCTGAGAGTCCACCTCTTCAAATACCCTTCAAACACTGCCTCAAATGCTACCCTGCCTCCTTGTCCCTACCAAATGTATACTTTTTGGTTCACTATGCTACTGGAAGTTCCTTTTCCACATTACGACATTTTATTTCTCCGTGCATTTGAACATGGTATTTTCTCCTCCCGAAATGTCCTTTCCCTGTGATCTGCTGAGCCCACATTTTTCATTCTTGAAGACTCGGCTGGAGTTACTTTCATGAAGTCATCCCTCAACCCTGACTCCTTTGTGCCCTCACTGAACTTTTGATGAAAATCCCAGTCACCTGGACATCTTATGATTTTATTCTCCTCCTTCCTGCCTCACACAACATGCAGGAATTAATTTAAGGCAGGTCACTGACCTAAACATTAAAGCTTAAATCAAAGTTTTAGAAGTCTTAGAAAACATTTTTGAAAGTAGTTAAATATTTTTTAGAGAGGATACAGAAAGCAATATACATTAAAATAATGTCTGACTTTATTAAATTAAAAAACTTTGCCAATCAAGACAAACTATTAAGAAAATGTATAGATAAACAACAGAAAAGGATAAAATATTCACAAATACATGCCTAACAAAGAACTGGTAGTTAAGGTATTTATAAAACTCCTGCAAGTCAATAATAGAAAGACAAACAACCAAGTAAAAAGTGGGCAAAATATTTAAATGGACACCTTACAAGCAGGATATATTAATGGTAAATGAGCGTATGAAACAAGAAAAACACTGGGAGAAAAAGCTTTGCAAGACAAATATCTGATAAAGGACTGGATTCCAAAATATCCAAGGAACTCTTAAAACTGAACAATGGGAAGACAAACAACTCAATTTAAAAATGGGCAAATAATCTGAGCAGACATTACCAAAGAAGAAGTACAGATGCATATAAAATAATGTTCAACATCATGTCTTAAGGAATTCAAATTAAACCAATGGGAGATACCACTACATACCCATTAGAATAGCTAAAATCCAGAACACTGACAACAACAATTGTGGTGAGGATGCACAGTGACAAGGACTTTCACTCATTGCTAGTGGGAATGCAAAATGGTATAACCACTTTGGAACACAGTTTGGTAGTTTCTCACAAAACTAAACATACTCTTACTCTATGATCCAGAAATTGTACTCTTTGTTATTTACTCACATGAGCTGAAAACTTATGTCCACACAAAAACTTGACACAAATGTTTAAAGCAGCTTTATTCAAAATTGTCAAAAGTTGGAAGCAAACAAGATGTTCTTCAGTAGGTGAATGGAGAAACAAACTGTGGTATGTCTAGACAAAGGAATGTCATCCAGTGATGATAAAAATAAATGAGCTATTGAGCCATGGGAAGACATGAAGGAACATTAAATGCATATTACTAAGTGAAAGAAGCCAATTGCAAAGGCGTCTAGGACCTAGAAATGTCAAGGGAATGGATTCTCTTCTAGAGCCTCCAGGAGGAACACAGCCCTGCCCATCCATTTTAGACTTCTGACCTCCTGAAATATAAGGTAATAAATTTCCGTTGTTTTAAGCTGCTAAATTTGTGGGAATTTATTAAAGCACCAGAAGGAAACTAATACATAGGGGACAGAGAAGAATGTTAAGCAGCAAGAGATGAGGGTGTGACCAGGAACAGATAAAAAAGGAGAGATAAAAGGCTCAGGACTGTGTGCTTGGCGAAGGCGTAGACCAGAGGTGCTGTCTGCCCTGCGGCAGCTGTCATGACCAACCTCGTGTGAACACAGTTACCATTGCAACCCCTGAAGAAGGCTTTGCTATCCATCCACTTTACTTGTATTTCATCTGGAAAGATCTGGAATGAGAGTCCTTCCACACAGAGATAACATATACAGAGTAACTGAGGTGGGGCTGGGCAATTACAGTTGGAAATTTCCCCAAGGATGATCTCAGGAACCTCTTCCCCTGATGTCAGGATTAGACACTTGAGCTGGGACCTGAAAGCCAGACACTTCTGTGGACACTCCTTGTCTGAAAAGACAGGATAGTCATTTGCTGGGGACTGTGTACTTCTCTCTTAACTAAATCAGTGATGTGAATATGTGTTCAAGTCCTGTGGATCAAGCACTGTGCTGGGTGGCAAAGCAATGATAGAAGATGTGCAATGCACCCTGGAATTTATAATCTAGTGGACACAGAGAAGTTAGCAACCATCTGTCTATAAACAACTCCGCAACGACTACACTAGTATACTTCAACCTCTGGGCTGAGTGATTAACACATTTAATCTCCTTAATTGGACCATTTAAGTAATAATTACAATCCCCAGTTTTCTATACAATGAAGTAAAGGCTCAAAAATGCAGCACAATTTGCTCACACTGCATGGAAAGTGAGAGAGAGAACAAATGGGCTGCACCTAAGGGTGCAAATGGGCAAGGTAGACAGAAATCCAAGTGGGGGAAGGCCACATTTTATTCCTCAAATTCTCTTCCCTGAAACTCAATCCCTTTAGAGAGAACAGATCAGCATCATTTTTATCTTAAATGACTTGTTCATCCATCCCTCCCCTCCTGGTCTTCCACAACATTCTCTGCACTGCAGAAAGAAAAATCTTAAAGCAGCTGCTATTGTTGTTGTAGCTGATGCTGTTATTATTCAAACCTGGCCATGGTGTGCCCTTATATTCCTTCAAGAGCTTTCTGTGATCTTTATGACAACACCCTTCCCCTGATTTCTCTGTCCAGTTATCCTTCTTCTACCCTCCATCTCACAACATCCCTTCCTGTCACTCTGGACACACACAGTCCATTCTTTATCCCTCCATGCTGTCAACATTGTGCTCCCTTCCTCCCACTCCTGCCAGCTCCTCCCTCTGTTCTTCCTTCTCCTTCCTGCTCCCCTCTCTCTTCCTCCTCCTGCCAGCTCCTCCCTCCCTCTCCTGCCAGCTCCTCCCTCCCTTCCTCCCTTTTTTACCAACTCCTTCCTCTTCCTCCCTCTCCTGCCAGCTCATTTTCTACCAGGACTCAGCCTGAAGTTCAAGGAGGGCTTCCCTGGCCCTCCCAGTCTGTGTTGCTCATCCTGGGTTCACTGATAATAACACATTTTCCATCATCATTTCACTCCCAGTAGGTTATTGTAACTGTTTCCATACCCAATATATTGTGATTTTTGGGGGAACAGAAACAATGTTTTAATTGCATTTTTTTTCCCCTGGTGGCTGACACAGTTAAAATTACATAGTAATGCTCAGGAAAAGTTTGCTAGGTGAATAAATTCTATCCATTGGCTTACAGGCTCCTTCCATCATTTATTCACTTTAGTGAATTCCTCTCCTATAATCCATCTGATCAGGCCTGGCATAGTTTTCACTTTTTACATGATGTTTTTCTCTACCTTTCTTTTTTTCCTGTGAAGAAGTGAGCACTCCTTTCCCTAACTAGCTAGTTTCTGGATCTTTCTAGTGCTTCACTATTTTTCTTCTTATATTATTGCAGTTGCTGACATTTATGTCTTTGTGCTATATGGGAAGCTCCTAATGTCCGTGGAAGGGCGTATTCATCTTTGTATGTTCAGAATTAATATAGAACCTGACAAACAGTAGGTAAATACTCAATGTGTTTACTGCATAGTTGAATGATTGATTGAATAGATGAAAATAAATCAGTGCTGGTAGCCAAAATGTCACCGAATGTAAGAGTAAGGAGGCAAAATATTCTTATTAAGAATTAAAACCAAACTCCTCTAATGCAAGTGTTTGTACAACCACCATAACTATCTATTAACTATGTAGATTTAAGAAGGAGTTCAGGGGGCAGGGTGACATCAGCAAAAGTGGCAGAGAATTTCAAGGACAAAAACCATCAGTATCAACTTTGTTGGAACACTGAAAAATAGTCAAAAGTTTGCAGCAACTAAGCAAATGCTGAATAGAGAAGCTGTGAGTTAAACACAGTCCTAGAGCTATGTTCTCATTTTAATGTTTCTTTTCCCCATCCCAGCCCTGGTGGAACAGCAGCCTTGAAGACAGCTGTTCCTTTCTTTGGTGTAGGTACAGAAGCCTCTTGACCTATGATGGTGTTACAACCCAAAAAACCCATCATAAGTTGACAATACTGTAAGTTGAAAATGCATTTAATACACCTAACCTATCGAACATCATAGCTTGGCCTAGTCTACCTTAAACATGCTCAGAGCACTTACATTAACCTACAGTTGGGCAAAATCACCTGACACAAAGCGTATTTGATAATATAGTATTTAATATCTCATGTAATGTATTGAATACTGTACCGAAAGTGAAAAACAGAATGGTTGTGTGGGTACTCAAAGTACAGTTTCTGTTGAATGTGTGTTGCTTTGCATCATATAAAGCAGAAAAAGTCATTAAGTTGACCCACAGTAAGTTGGGACCATCTGTATCTGGTTCAAGAAGGAGCAAAGTGAATCTTGTTCCCTAGAAATTGTGTTTGTCTGTTTGAGCTGCCTAGGGGTGTCTGAAGACTGACACAGGTGCCGCCTTTGTTTCACTTAACTCAGTACTCTTGGAAGGTGGAAAAGTGGGAGAGAAGAGGGTGTTCCTTATAATCATGGAAAGGCAAATGAGCATGCTACTGATACCTGAGGCAAAAGATTACAAACAGACAAAGATAGACACACCAATAACCTGGTAGTAAAAGACAGGGCAATGGTTAATTTTGGAAACAAGGGATTTAAAAAGCTCCCACATATGGTGAGATATCTAGAAAGCCATGTGCATACTTCAAGACTGCTGCTGTTCCAGGGTAGGGCTAGAGCACACAGGGAAGGATCCATGTTCATAAGAGATGGGAAAAGATTCTAATCTTTTAATTATGGATGAACTTTAGCCTCAGTACAAACAGAAAGTGAAGGCTAAGGCAGGGTTGTAAACAAACTGGTTAAGCACTGAGGAAGAAGCCCAATGCAGAGCCAATCTGCAGATACCAAGAGAGTTTTTTTTCTTTTTGTTTTATTTTGGCTCCCTGCATTTAAGATAATCTATATAAAACCAACAGCCAATTACAAGTTAAAGGAACAGACACTAAAGAAGAACACACATGATAAAGAATACAGTCTTTGAAAAATAGTTTAGAAAAGTGGCTAAACAAACAAATACAAACCACAGCAAGCAACAACAACAAATCCTGTGGAGGGGAAAGAATCTGACCTCTATTGTTATCACATTATAATATTCAAAGGGTTAATTTAAAAAAATAGTTATGAGACATGCAAAGAAATAAGAAAATATGGTCAGTTCATAGGAAAACCAAACAAAACAGAGAGTATCCCTGAGGAAGCACAAACATTAGACTTATTAGATGAAGACTTTGAATCAAAAGTCTTAAATATACTCAAAGCTTTAAGGAAAACCACAGACAGATAACTAAAGGACAAGAGTGGAATGATGCAGAATGAATGTAGAATATTAATAAAGAGATAGTCTATGGCCATACTACCCTAAACGTGCCCAACCTCATCTGATCTTGGAAGCTAAGCAGGTTCAGGCCTGGTTAGTATTTGGATGGGAGATAGAAATTATAAAAATAAATTGATTAGAAAAATGTCATCAGATAGGTAGAGAAAGATGGCTGAATAAAATCTTATGATGATTGTCTCCCAGGAACATCAAATTGAACAACTTTCCATGCAAGACAGCACTTTCATAAGAACCAAAAAATCAGGTGAGCAATTGAGTTTCCTGGTTTTAGCATAATAACAAGGAAGGAGGCATTGAAGACAGTAAAAGGGACAGTCTCTCATTACCTACACCACTCTCCTCCCAACCATAGGTAGCACAGGCAGGAGAGAGAAACTGTGTGCATGAGGGAGGAAGAGTGAAGCAAGTGTGGGACTTTGCATTGGAACTCAATGTTGCCCTGTCACAATGGAACAGAACACTGAGCAGAATTCCTGTGGTGCCCATAGAGGGAACATTTAGATAAGCCCTGGCCAAAGGGAACTCTGCCACCCCATCAGGAGAAAACTGAGTCTCAGCCTGCTTTACCACTGGCTGACGAAAGAGGCCTGGTACCCCAAATAAATTTCAGTGGGAGCCAGGCCATACAGACTTCAGTCCTCGAGCAAGCCCTGGTACTGTACTGATCTCAGAGACTGTAGGGCTTGGGGTGTGACCCAGCACAATATCAAGTGTAGCAGTGACAGGAGTGCCTGCATCACCCCTCCCCTAACTCCAGGCAGTACAGCATGAAGAGAATCTCTGCTTGGAGAAAGTAGAGGGAAGAATACAGAAGACTTTATCTTGCAACCAGGTACAAGCTCAGCCACAGTAAAATAAAGCACCAGGCAGGATCTGTACGTAAGCCCCTAATCACAGGTTGTTGCTCCCAAATGGCATTTCCAGAACCACCCTAGGCCATAAGGGAATATTCTGCCCTGATGGGATATATCTGAGTCCCAGCAGGCTTCACCACCTACTAACTAATGTGGCCTCAGGCCTTGAATAAACATCAGCAGCAATCAGGCAGTAGCAGCTGCAGGACATGGGTGAGTCCCAGCACTGTGCTGGTGTTCAAGGCTGTGAGCTTCAAGTGAGAGCCACATTGGTGCCACTTGTGGTAGTGATGGGAATGCCCATCAGGGTTGTGTATCTAGGGGTCAAAAACAGCTGCAGTGATGCCAGGCTTGTGTAAGTTAACATTCAATCATCTTTGAAGGCTTGAAAAGCCCTCTCAAGAAGATTGGGTACAAACAAGGCCCGACTGCAAAAACCAGAATGAATACTTAACTCTTCAATGCCCAGACACTGATGAACATCCACAAGCATCAAGACCATCCATGAAAATACAATCTCACCAACTAGACTAAATAGGGCACCAGTGATCAATCCTAGAGTGAGGAGGATAGGGAATTCAAAATAGCTGTTTTGAGGAAGCTCAATGAACTAAAAGATAACAAGATAAGGAATTCTATCAGAAAACTTTCATTAAAAGATTGAATAATTAAAAAAAAAACCCTAGAAATCCTGAAGCTGAAAAATACAACAGGCCAATTGAAAAATGCATGAGAGTGTCTCAACAGCAGAATTGATCACACAGAAGAATTGGTGAGCTTGAAGACAAGCTATTTAAAAATACACAGAGGAGAAAAAGAGAAAAAAGAATGATGTACACTTACAAGACCTAGAAAATAGCCTCAAAAAGGCAAATCTAAGAGTTGCTGGCTTCAAAGAGAATGTAAAAAGATTGGGATGGAAATTTTATTCAAAGAAATAATAACAGAGAACTTTCCAAACCTAGAGAAACATATGAATATGTAGGTACAGGAAGGTTAAAAAACACTAAGCAGATTCAACCCAAATAAGACTACTTCAAGGCATATAATATCAAAATCTCAATTGTCAATGACAAAGAGATAATCCTAAAAGCTACAAGAGAAAGTAAGACAATAACATAAAAAGGAGATCTGATATGGCTGACAATAGACTTCTCAGCGGAAACTTTACAAACCAAGAGGGAATGGATGACATATTCAAAGTGCTAAAGAATAAAGAAACTTCCAACCAAAAATACTATACTCAGCATAGCTGTCATTCAAGAGAATTAAAGAGACTTAAAGAAAGAGAATTAAAGACTTTCCCAGATAAACAAAAGCTAAAGAATTCATCACCACCAGACCCATCTTAACAGAAATGCTAAAGAGAGTTCTTCAATCTGAAAGAAAATGATGCTAACATGCAATGATAAATCATCTGAAGGTATAAAACTCACTGGTAACAGTAAGCACATAGAAAAATTCAGAATACACTTAATATTGTAACTATGATGTGTAAACCACTTGTATATTTAGTATGAAGACTAAAAGATAAATCTACTAAAAATAACAATAATTAGAACAATTTGTTAAGAGGCAATATAAAAAGATATAACTAGAGGTAACAAAAAGTCAAAAAATAAGGGAGCTGGAGTTAAAGTGTAGAGTTTTATAGTTTTTTCTTTGCTTGTTTCTTTTCTTTGTGATTAAAGTTAAGTTGTCATTAGTTTAGAATAATTTGTTATAACTATAAGATGTTTTCTGAAACATATGGTAACCACAGAACAAAAACTTGTAATAGATATACTAAAAATAAAAACAAGATATTTAAACATACTACTAGAGAAAATCATTTACCCACAAAGGAAGACAGTAAGAAAGGAAGAGGAGAATTCCAAACAATCTGAAAGAAAATTAAAAAATAGCAGTAGAAGTACTTACCTTGCAATAATAACATAGAATGTAAATGGACTCAATTGTTCAATTAAAAGACATGAAGTGGCTGAATGGATTAAAAAAAAAAAAAACCAAGACCCAACTGTATGCTGCCTACAGGAAATTCACCTCACCTATAAAGACACACACAGACTGAAAGTAAAAGGAGGGAAAAAGATATTACATGCAAATACAAATGAAAAAAGAGCAAGAGTAGCTATACTTATATCATATATAACAGATTTCAAGGCAAAAAACTGTAAAAAGGGACAAACAAGGTCATTATATAATGATAAAAGGGTCAATTCAGGAGGAGGATATAACAGTTGTAAATATATATTCAACCAACATCAGAGCATCTGAACATATAAAGCAAATACTTTTTTATTTATTTATCTAAAGTGACAGATGGATTGCAATACAGTAATAATAGCAGGATTTAATACCCCACTTTCAGCAACAGACAAATCATCCAGCCAGAAAATCCACAAAAAATTATAGGAATTAAACTACACTCTAGACTAAATGGATGAAACTGACATTAATAGGACATTTCATCCAATGGCTACAGAACACACATTCTCCTCATAAGCACATGGAACATTCTCCAGGATAGACCATGTGTTAGGCCACAAAACAAGTCTTAACAGTTTTTTAAAAAAAATCATATTAAGTATTTTTCTAACCACAATAGAATAAAACTAGAAATCAATAACAAGAGGACCTTTGGAAACTTTACAAATACATAGAGATTAAACAGTACAAAAGCTCTCGTCAGAAGCCAGGCAGATGCCAGCAATATGTTTTTCATACAGCCTGCAGAACCGTGAGCTAAATAAACCTCTTTTCTTTGTAAATTACCCAGCCTCAGGCATTCGGTTACAGCAACATAAAATTGACTAAGACAATGACCAGGTGGAATTTATCCAAGGAATGGAAGTTTGATTCAACATATGAAAGTCAATAAATGTAACACACTATATTAATAGAATGAAGCAAAGAAAGAAAAAAGAAAAAAGAAAAACCTATCTCAGTTGATGCAGCAAAAGTATTTGACAAAACTCAACATTCTTTCCTGGTAAAAAGTTCTCAATAAGCTAGGAATAGAAAAAAAATTTCTCAAAATGGGAACATTCCACAGCTAACATTGTATTTATTAGTGAAAGAATGAAGCTTTTCCCCTAAGATCAAGAACCAGACAAGATGCTTGCTTTTGCTACTTGTATTTAACATAGTGTTGGAGTTCTAAGCAGAACAATTAGGCAGGAAAAAGAAACAAAATGCATCCAAATTGGAAAGAAAGAGTAAAATTATCTTTGCAGATAGAACAGTCATAAATGTAGAAAATACTAAAGATTCCACATATAAAAAACTGTTAGAGTTAATAAGTGAATTCAGCAAAGTTGCAGGCTATAAATTCAATACATAAGAATTGGTTGCATTTCTGTACACTATCAATGAACAATTTAAAAAGAATATTAATAAACATTCTGTCTATAAGAACATCAGAAAGTACAATATACTTAGGAATACATTTAATCAAGGAGGTGAAACACTTGTACACTGAAAACTACAAATATTGCTAAAGAAAAATTGGTAAAAGACAAGAATAAATGGAAAGAGATTCCATGTTCATGGATTAGATGACTTAATATTGTTAAGATGCCCATACTCCCCAAATCAATCTCCAGATTCTATGCAATCCATATTGAATCCCAATGGCATTTTTTTGGCAGAAATTTTTTAAAAATCTAAAATTCATATAGAATCTTAAGGGACCCTGAGTGACCAAAACAATCTTGCAAAAGAACAAAGTTGGAGGATACATACTTCCTGACTTTAGCACTTACTACCAAGCTACAGTAATAAAAACAATGTGCTACTGGCACAAGTACAGACATACAGAAAAGTAGAACGGAATTGAGAGACCAATAATAAACCCTTGCATATATGGCCAATTAATGTTTGATCAGGGTAGCAAGACCATTTAATGAAGAAACAATAATTTTTTTCAATAAATTATGCAGAGAAAACTGGATAGCCACATGGAGAAGAATAAAGTTGGGTCTTTACCTCACACCATATAGAAAAATTTATTCAAAATAGACCAAACCTAAATATTAGAGTTAAAAATACAGAACTCTTATAAGAAAACATAGGGAGATATATTTATGACATTGGATTTGGCAATGATTTATTGGATATGACACCAAAAGCACAAACTACAGAAGAAAAAATAGGTAAACTGGACTTCAAAGTGAAAAACTTTTGTGCATCAAACAACGCTATCAACAGAGCACAATGACAATCCGCAGACTGGTAGAAAACATTTGCAAATCATATACCTGATTAATACCTAGAACATATAAAGAACTTGTTGTAACTCAACAACTACAAAAAATAGCCCAATTCAAAAAATGAGCAAATCATTTGAATAAACATTTCTCAAATATGATATACATATTGGCCAATGGGCACATGAAAATATTCTCAAAATGATTAATCATTAGTGAAATACAAATCAAAACTATAAGAACTGGTGCCTATACTGCAGAAATTATTTGAAAATATCCAGAAGGATGGAATCCTCCCAAACTCATTCTACAAAGCCAATATCACCTTGATACCAAAGCCAGGAAAGGACACAACAAAAAAAGAAAACTACAGACCAATATCCCTTATGAATATAGATGCAAAAATTCTCAATAAAATCCTTGCAAACCGAATTCAAATGTACATCAAAAAAATAATCCATCATGATCAGGTGGGCTTCATTCCTGAGATGCAGGGATGGTTCAACATATGCAAATCTATAAATGTAATTCACCATATAAATAAAAGCAAGAACAAAGATTATATGATCCTTTCAATAGATGCAGAAAAGGCTTTTGACAAAATCCAGCACCGTTTTATGATAAGAACTCTTAACAATATAGGCATAGATGGCTCATTCCTAGAAACTATTAAAGCCATATACGATAAACCCACAGCCAATATCATACTGAATGGGGAAAAATTGAAGGCATTCCCCCTTAAAACTGGCACCAGACAAGGGTGTCCACTATCTCCACTTCTTTTCAACATAGTGCTGGAAGTCCTGGCCACAGCAATTAGACAAGACAGAGGAATCAGGGGCGTCCAGATAGGGGCAGAAGAGGTCAAACTTTCACTATTCGCAGACGATATGATATTATACATAGGAAACCCCAAAGATTCAACCAAGAGATTACTGGAATTGATAAATGAATTCAGCAAAGTCTCAGGATACAAAATTAATACACACAAATCCATAGCCCTCATATATGCTAATAACAATCAAGCCGAGAAACAAATTAAAGATGCTATACCTTTCGCAATAGCAACAAAGAAAATTAAATATTTAGGAATATATCTAACTAAGGAGGTCAAAGACCTATATAGAGAGAATTATGAAACACTGAGAAAGGAAATTGCAGAGGATGTAAATAGATGGAAAGCCCTACCATGCTCTTGGATAGGCAGAGTCAACATAGTAAAAATGGCTTTGCTACCTAAATTAATTTACAGAATCAATGCAATCCCTATCAAAATACCAACATCATATTTTGCTGATCTAGAAAAAATAATTCTACGGTTCGTGTGGAACCAGAGAAGACCCCGTCTAGCCAAAGCAATCTTAAGCAAAAAGAACAAATTGGGAGGCATCTGTCTACCAGACTTCAAACTATACTACAAGGCTATAGTAACCAAAACTGCATGGTATTGGCACAAGAACAGACACGTAGACCAATGGAACAGGACTGAGAACCCAAATATAAAACCAACCTCATACAGTCACCTGATCTTTGACAAATTCCAGAAAAACGTACACTGGGGAAAAGAATCCCTATTCAACAAATGGTGCTGGGAAAATTGGATGGCCATATGTAGAAGACTGAAACTGGACCCACACCTCTCACCTCTCACAAAAATCAATTCACAATGGATAACAGATCTAAACCTAACACATGAAACCATAAGAATTCTCGAAGAAAACGTTGGAAAAACTCTTATGGACATTGGCCTAGGCAAAGAATTTATGAAGAAGACCCCCCAAAGCAATCACAGCAGCAACAAAAATAAATACATGGGACCTGATCAAATTGAAAAGCTTCTGCACAGCCAAGGAAACTATCACTAGAGTGAACAGACAACCTACAGAATGGGAGAAAATATTTGCATGCTACACCTCTGATAAAGGGCTGATAACCAGAATCTATACAGAACTTAGGAAAATCAACAAGAAAAAATCAATCAACCCTATTAAAAATGGGCAAAGGACATGAACAAAAACTTTCCAAAGAAGACAGAATGATGGCCAGCAAACATATAAAAAAGTGCTCAACTTCTCTAATCATCAGGGAAATGCAAATCAAAACCACAATGAGATATCACTTAACTCCAGTGAGATTGGCTCATATCAAAAAATCCCCAAATAACAAATGTTGGCGGGGATGTGGACAGGTAGGAACACTCATACACTGCTGGTGGGACTGCAAATTAGTACAACCTCTATGGAAAAGAATATGGAGATACCTCAAAGAATTAAAAGTAGAATTACCATTTGACCCAGCAATCCCACTACTGGGTATTTATCCAAAGGAAAAAAAGACATTTCATAATAAAGACATCTGCTCTCGAATGTTCATAGCAGCACAATTCACAATTGCAAAGTTGTGGAAACAACCCAGGTGCCCATCAATACACGAGTGGATCAATAAAATGTGGTATATGTATACCATGGAGTATTACTCAGCAATAAGGAACAACAGTGAATTAACACATCTGGTATTATCCTGGTTGGAGCTAGAACCCATTCTTCGAAGCAAAGTGTCGCAGGATTGGAAAAACAAGCACCACTGGTACTCACCATCAAACTGGTACTAACTGATGAACACTTACATCACACAGGGCAATAACATTCATCTGAGGGCGGGCGGGCGGGCGGGAGGGGGGTGGAAGGGATGGGAAAAACTCTCACTGAATGGATGTGGGGAGCACAGTTTGGGAGACGACCATGATTGTGGCTCTGACACGGGCAGAACAGGGGCAATGTGTATGGCCAAAGTGTTGTACCCCCATGATATTCTGAAATTAAAAAAATAAATTAAAAAAAAAAAAAGAAAAAAAAAACTATATGAGAAACAACTTCACTCCATTTGCATGGCTATTAAAAAATACAAATAGAAAAGGAAGAAAAGAAAATAACAAGTGTTGGAGGGGATATGGAAAAATTGGAACCTTTGTGTATTGCTGATGGGAATTTAAAATAATGCAGCTGTTGTGGAAAATTTAGCAATTCTTCTTTTTTTAAATTAATTAATTTATTTCAGGGTATTACGGGGGTACAGACGTTTAGGTTACATGTATTGCCTTTACTCTGCCTGAGTCAGTGCTTCAAGCGTGCCCATCTCCCAAAGAGTGCGCTCTGCACCCTTAATGTGTGAATTTACCCATCCTTTCCTCTCCCCTCCCACCAGCCCAACACCCAATGAATATTACTTCCATATGTGCAAAAAATTTAGCAACTCTTCAAACAATTAGAGATAGAATTACTATATGATCTAGAGATTCCAATCTTATGTATATACCCAAAAGAATTGAAAGCAAGGTCTCAAACAGATACTTGGACACCAGTGTTCATTGCAGCATTATTTATTGTAGCCAAAAGACAACCGAAATGTCCACTGACAGATGACTGTATCAACAAAATGTGGTGTATACATGCAATGGAACATTATTGAGACATTCAAAGCAGTGCACTTCTGATACATGCCATAACGTGGATGAACCCTGAAAACATTATGCTAAGTAAAGTAAGTCAGACACAAAAGAATAAATATGGTATGATTCCACTTATGTACATTACCTAGAGTGGTCAAATCCATAGAGATAGAAAGTAGAATAGAAATTACCAGGGGCTGGGAGGTGGGAGGGGATATTGTTTAATGTTATTATTTTTGTGGGGGGGGCTACCAAGAGACAAAATTATAAAACATTTAGTTAAAAGACAGAATTGGCTTTTATTTGCAATTCTAGAATTGGGTAACACCTCATTTCTATAAAATAGAATGAGTATTCCAGTAAACTGGGCAGAGGAGCTTGGCTTTATAGGCAGAAAAGGGCTAAAGAAAACAGAAACAGAACATAAAGCAGATTAGTCATTTCAAAGTTACTTTCCTTATAAAGGTTATGGCAGAGGGGACTTTTTAAAATCATGCCAGCTAAAACTGGCCTGTTTTGGGGATTGGGCTATTATCTCTCTCTCTATCTCCTGATTTCTAGGAAAGTCAGATAAACAACTTAGTTTCAGCAGGTTGGTGAAGAACTTATCATGAGTGACTCTATTTGGTTTGTTCTGCTGGGCCTAGTGCAGTAGCTCAGTACAAACTCATGGCCTCCTACAAATTTTATTTGACAGGTGTTCTTGTTTAATGGGTATGAACTTTCTGTTTGGGTTGATGAGAAAGTTCTGGAAGCAGATAGTGACATGGACAGATAATATTGTGAATGTACTTAATGTCACTGGTTTATACATTTTATGTTACATAAATTTTACCACAATCAAAATATATACTGGGAAAAATTCACAACAGGCAAGGAGGAAATCAAGAGAGTTATGCTATGGAAGTCAAGAGAAAGAGGGAGTCAACTTTTCCAAGACAATGTAGTCAATTGTTTCAATACAGAAATATTTGGAAATATAAATCAGTTTATCATGTTGACAAGTGATGTGCTGGGGATAGTAGCCAGATTACAGCAGAGACAATGACCAAAGTCGTATTTCAAGGAGAATAAGATCTGTGGCTGTTGGTGCTGCACTGGCCTTTGGGGAATTGAGTGTTGGAGAATGGACATTTTCATATAGAGAAGATGTAGGAGAAGCAGTGTCCATGTCGCTGAAGATGAATGGATTTCAGAAGAGGAAAGGAATTGATTGAAGCTCTTGGTGAAGAGGAGATGGAATTATTTAAGGGAGATTTATGGCTTGTTTTGTGTGGCTGGTTTTGTTCTTAAATGATCGAACAAGTTTCCAGAGCAAGCAGCGAAGTGGGAGGGACGTCAGCCAGTGAAGGGGGAGAATGAGAACAATATGTGGATGTATGTGGCAGTGCATGACTAGGAAATCTCATTTTGAGGGTACTGCTGGCTTTGGAGTAACCAGGCTTATGATTTGATGTCTACTTTGTTCATGGCTGAAAAGCGGAAAGTTGAAAAATTGGCTGGTAGCACTGGCTTTAGAGAGCATATTTTTTGTTCAAATTTCTAGCAGTTAAATCACCAAATGCTCCTTATTTTCTATTTCTCTTATTTTAATTTTAAACTTTTCCTCTTTAGAAATATAATGAAATGGCCAGGTGCAGTGGCTCATACCTGTAATCCCAGCACTTTGGGAAGCCAAGGTGAGAGGATCGCCTGAGGCCAGGACTTCAAGACCAGCCTGGGCAACATAGTGAGACCCTGTCTTTATAAAAAATTTAAAAATTAGCCAGGTACGGTGGTGTGCCTGTAGTCCCAGCTACTCAGGAGGCTGAGGTGAGAGGAGCACTTGAGCCCAGAAGTTCAAGGTCATAGTGAGCTGTGATCGAGCCACTGCACTTCAGCCTGGGAGACAGAGCGAGACCCTGTCTCTAAAATAAAAAAAAAAAGAAAGAAATATAATGAAATGGATAACTGACCCAGCATAGATTCCAGGAGTCCTGGGGTGGTAGCTCAGTTTGCTTTGGGTCCTCTTTCTTCTCCATTTGCAAAGCTAGGCCAAGACTTGAGCAACTCACTGCTAAAAGTCCCTGAGGACAGAGACTAAGTAGGCTCAGAAGAAATTGCTCCTTTGCTGGTGTAAATCATTTCACCACCCTGGGTGGAAGGCAGCAGTGAGCTGTGTCTGTCAATTAATCCCACTTAGTAGGAGGCTCCTTAACTCACTGACACTTTAATGAGCATGCCCAGACTTGTGGCCTGACTCCAGGGAAGGCAGCAAGAGAGAGAATGATTAGAGGCCCTTGCCAAAAGGACAGAGAAATAACATAAATGACCCAAGGGGCAGGGGGTTCGATTATAATATAAAGCTCTTGTTGGGTGTCAACTGCTCCTTGGAGGTGGCAGAGAGATTGATTGGCAGGTGCTGGGGTGCAGAGAAGAGAGGAGGGAGAGAGAGGTTGTGTGTAGCTACAGAGAGGGGATGCCCAAGCAGCCCAGGTCCACAGCAGGCCCTGCTGTGCTCGCAGTGCCCGCAGGTGCCCCCTGCAGGAAGGCTTGGCTGGTTGACTCCACTTGTCAAGAGGGTGGCTTTGGCATCTGGAAGGAGATGGATCATTCTACCTCCAAGGCCCTGGCCTATCCTGGAAGGGGTGAGGATAGAAGGTGGAGTCTCATTCTCAATGATGAATCTCAGGGAAGAAAATTCCCTTGCCTTCCTGGATAATTCTAAAACAGAAGAACAGACATTCTTGCTAAATATCTCCACTCATTAAAAAATACTATATTCAGGGTGAGTGAAAGATTATTGCCCCAATCTTTGGCATTGTGGACTTTTATGTACAGCCACTTTTGTTTCTCAAGAGTTAATTTGCCAGTGAACAACAATAACCAATGACAACAAAATTAAGACTAAATGTACCCAATTGCTCTCATTATCATCTTCCTCGACCTATAGGGAGCCCAGTTTCCAAACAGTACAAGAGAATCAGACAGGGAAGTCAAAGTCCTTCAGGAAAACCTGAAGTAGGGGATTTGGGGGAGGGCCAGTGAGTCTGGCTTCCGGGGACTGGCCTAGCACTGGCACTGTGCATCCTTGGACAGTCATATGACCTCTCTGGACTCCAGTTCCTTTGCCTGTAAAACAGCAGGGGTGAATGGGATGACCCACAGAGACTCTTCCAGTCCACTAGGCCTTGATTCTAGTTTGCCAGTCTAACCCTCCTGTTCTCCTCTGGTCTACATTTTTGATCAGTATCAAGATCAGAGAACGAACTAGGCACAGAGGAGGGAGCTCAGTTCCTCCCACTTGGAGTCCTGATGTAGAGCTCAGTGAGTGAAGGGTCTGGCTTTGTCAGGGAATGCCATGATTCTGACCTCTCCATCCCTCAGAGACAGTTCCCAATTGAGTCTTACTTATAGTCAGAACTCTTGGGATTATTTTATTTAGGCTTTGAGAGTTTGCCAAGATCCTTAGAATTAAAAAAAAAATTATATTCTCTGGAAAAATATAACACAACTAAATATTTGCTTTCCACTTTCTTCCTATCCACTCCCCATGGTTCAAGGAGAGCTCGCCTGCTCTTTGAGAATTGTTGGCTGCAGCGGGCGTGGATTTGGGTTGCATCATACCTATCTTTTTTCTTAGTCTTCTTTGTGACAAAGTGAAGCAGGTATCTAGAGTAGAACTTACTGTGTGGAGGTAAAGAATAGAAGATATGTATATATTCTCCCCTCCAGTGAAAGTCTTGAATAAGAGACCCTAAAATCAGGGCAATGACATCTTAAGTGTTTGCCCATCCAGTCAAAAGAACTACCAATGCTTGGTCTGAGCTGATTATTTAACCTTTCTGTGCCATAGTTTCCTCCAGAGTTAAAAATAATAAAAGTATCTGCCTAGTATTGTGATGATTTTATGAGATAAAATAAACCAGGTGCTGAGATCAGAGCCTGGCATATAGTAGAGGCCTCAGAAATATTATCTACTTTTAATAAAAAGAGTTATACTTTCTCAATTTTATTGGGAGTAAGAAATTTTTTTAATGTTTATAGACTTTTTCCTTCTTTGAGACACTGAGGGAATTCCTGACTGATAAGTTTTATTTTCCCAAGAGTTTTTTTTTTTTTCCTAATATGAGACAGAGTCTCATTGTGTTGCCCCTTCTAGAATGCAGTGGTGTCATCACAGCTCACTGCAAGCTCCAACTCCTGGGCTCAAGTGATCCTCCTGCTTCAGCCTCCCAAATAGCAGAGACCATAGGCATGTGCCACCAGGCCCAGCTAATTTTTCTATTTTTTGTAGAGTCAGGGTCTTGCTATGTTTCCAGGCTGGTGTTGAACTCCTGACCTCAAGCAATCCTCCTGCCTTGGCCTCCCAAAGTGCTAGGATGACAGGCGTGAGTCACTGCGCCCGGCCTTTGAGAGAGTTTTGAGGCAACAGTGTGACTACTCCTGGGAGAAGGAAACTGGTGATGCAATGGGAGATTTGACTGGAATAGAGAACACCGGGGCTGGAGATAAAAAGCACGGCAGCAGGAGGAGCTGAAGGGAAGCCCGGAGCAGGGTCCCCAGGCCATTTTGAGATGGATGATCATCGCTGGGGCTGTCCCAATGGGGGTTTCTTTCTCTGTAACAGCACTCAGTTGCACCAACATAGTCATGAAGAAGGTAGATGGTTGGGGTCTTCTGGGATTAAAAGTTTAGCAAAATTAACTACAATGGACTGAGAGTGGGGCAAGGAAATTGAGCTTAACTGTAAGAAAGCAATTATAATGCTGATCATAGATTGAAGGAAGATAATGAAGAAAATAAACTTTAAACGACCAGAAGAAGTAGAAGAAATGTCGTGAGATCAGTGGATTGGAAATCTTGATGAGGTTGCAGAATGATGCAGTCAGGTTCCATGAGGAAGTGGACACATGGTTGTGGTTCAGGTAGGTTATGTGATTTAATCTTGGGGCCATAGCAGTCCTTGGTGACAGAATAGCCTTTGACAATGTAAGTGGTTGGCCACCATGGCATGGAAGAAAAGGTGCCTAGAGACAGGAGGTTCAGGCATGAGAGGGCTATGGTGCTCTTGCATCCTGCGGACAGTGAAGCCCCGGAGAATAACAACTGGATTTGGGGTGAAGAGGACGTGAGCGGGTGCTGAGGCTTCGATGATGTGTGATGGATGGTGGGGGTGTCAGCAGTATGACAGTGGATGACAACAGTGAGAAGGGGGAAGGTTCAGAGGCTCTGGGGGGTCTGATGGCAAGGAGCTTCATGGGGGAGAGGTCTTTACAAGATGGAGAAAGAGGGGTAGCAATGGGTACAGGCTTTAGACATTTACAGCTATTAAATAAATGAGTGGCCTTTAGAATTCCACCTTTCCTGTTTCTCCCCACAGTCATATGATAAAAACCAAGCTTCAATGGCAAGGGAGAGTCATTTATTTCAATTTTATTAGCTCATTTTCTAACATATTACCAACCTAGCCCAACCTCACCCAGTTCAGCTCAGCCAGATGGCTCACACCCTTCTGACTTCCTGCATTTCCAGGTGAGAGGGAAACTTAACTAAAGAGAGCATCCCTTCTCTCCCCCACTGCTTCCCTCTCTCTCTTCCCCACAGGCCTCTGACAACATGTTTATCTTGCTAAGTATTTCAAGTTTGATGGTAATTTCAGGAAACACTTCCCATTCATAAAATGCAAATGTATTCAGCATGTTCCCTCACTAATATAATTTTCCCATTGATGTTTATACTGTCTTAAAATTCTTGCCAGCCTAAAAAGAATCTCTTGAACATTCATTTTAATTTCTTCTAAGCAATGCTAATGAATTCCCTGAATAGAATAGAACTTTATGGCCTTCTTAATTGGTTGTTTGGAAGTAAACTTCCATTTTCCAAAGGATTAGAATTTTCCTAACTCAAAATTCATCTTTGAGTAGAAGGAGGTAAGTGTGTTTTTCTAAGGATTCTGGGTTCCTTGAGACTAAAATGGGGCTTGAATTCCAAAGAGAGGCTTATTGACTCAACCAAAGACAACCTTTCCTACTGGGCAGGTTTTTATTAATAGAAACCCTGAGTTCAATTCTCACAGCCACCCTCATGGCTCACTGTGGCTGCACGTTGTCTCACCTGGGGAATTGGGGACCTGTGTCCTGATCGCAGTCTGTAATATTCAGGCTGTAAATAAGGAGTCACTTTGCCAGTTTCCTGGCCCGAGTGCCATCCCTGCCTCACAAAGCAATCAGTGGTAGACTCCTGGGGTGGGGCAACAGTGTTGGTTTTCTGACCTTTGCAAGTCTGGTATCTAGGACACGGTGATTGTAACAAAACCTACAAGTCCTCGTGCATTTGTTGTGTGTAAGGTGCTGAGTAAGTACTTTTAGCTCTTCATATTTAACACTAAAATGACCTACTGAGGTAGGTACTATAATTGTCCCTATTTGAAAAGTACAGATACTGAGGTCTAGAGAGATAAGCTCACCTAAGACAGCAGTGGCAGAGACAGGGTTTGAATCCAAGAGATCAAAGTACCAAGGGACACACAGGACTTGAACCTGGGCCTTTAGCCTTCAAACTAGTGTGTTTCATTATTATTGTTACTGTCATTTTTGTCACTCTGTTTATGGGCATGAACTCATACAAAGCAGACTGGCTGGGAGACAGTTTGAGGAAAAGGAAAACTTTTGACTCCCACATACTCGTGTCCTGGCTTGTCTGCTGGGTCAGTCCTGCCCGAGGTAGAGACAGCCTCCTCCGAACTGTGGCTCTCACTTTCTGATTCAGAGAGGGGTGGGTCCGTGTCCCTGCACAGCAAGCCTGTGGCAGGGCCAGTGGCTTGTTAATTCACCTCCTTTACCATTGCTAGTCAATTGATTCCCCCAAGGTTGAAACAAGTTCTGGAGACCAGCGCTTGGTAAGTTTTCATTCTGGCACTTTACGAGGCAATAAAAGGGGCTGTGTTTGACCCAGCCTCAGCTTAGTGCTAGGGGTCCGTGGCTCCCTCGGAACAGGTGCCTGTTCCCGAGATAAAAGGAGTTGGTTTTGCCTGAGCTGGGGGCCTCCCATGGTAGATGGGAGGGCTCACCGGAGCAGGTCTCTCAGGACCCCTAGCAAGTTTCACCCTTCCTCCTGCCAGGGGCTTGTCCTGATACTTCATGCGGCTCCTCTAGGCCTAGCCAGCTCTCTCCCTTCCTGTCAACTTTTGGAAACCTCCTCAAGTCTAACAGGAGCCAGCAAAAGGCTTCCGTGTGCGGAGAAGGCTGCTTGTGGGTCTTTCCCAACGCCTAGGCAGACCAGAGCTCTTGCTCTTCCCTTGTTCCTTCCCACTCTACACCTTCTCCTCACTCCCCCAGGAAACCGCCCAGGAGTCCTCTGTGTTTGTCTCTGGCCATTTCTGTTGCCACCTTGCTGCTGTCCAGATTGTCCCTGAGACCCCAGCTTTTCCCATATCCCTCCTGGATCGGTAGCTGTCAGGTGCTACGAGGGCAAAACTCCCTCACCAAGGCCAAAGAGCATGATGCCCAGAACATAGAAGTGGTGAATGACAGACATTCAGCTTAGTCACCAAATCTAGCTCCACTTGACCAAAGACAAGAATCTGGTCCTCAACTTCCACAGAAAAGCAAATATCTCCATTTGAGCTTCCTGAATTTGAAGCTCACCTCTTCCAAAGTAATGTTTCTGTATTTCAAGTCACATCTCTGAACAAAAGTCTTCAATTAGACTAAGAAATACATGAGGTACTTACTGTATCCGATGTAGCCTAGAGATGGAGCCACTGACGGCCAGGTGCTTTGACCGGTGAAGGGCTGCCACCCGTCTGGAACTGAGACCTCGGAAGGCTGGCAGCCAACCAGCAACTCCCAGTCCCATCAGCTCAGCCTGATGTTCACAGAAGGAACAGATGGTCATTTTTCCTCCTGTGATTTTAATTAGGAAAAAATATACAGACAGTCTCCTCCATGTAGTTTCCTTAACAGGCCTTGAGTTTGCTGATGGGGAAGACAGCATGCGCTGCATAGACAATGAGAAAGTGGCATGAAAGAGAGAGGGAATATTCCAACTGGCTTTAAGCCTCAGCATTTTTACTATATGTCTCTAATGGCATATAACATAGAAAGAAAAGAGCTGGAAACAAATTTTCACCTGAAGTGAGCAATCATATTTTTTCTAACGCTAGTATTGTTACTTAAGACTGCCGTGTGACTGTTTTGTGACTGATTGTGATAAAAAGACAATGATCAATTAAAGCAGTGTCATTGAGAACCAGGATTTTCAGCATAGGATAAAGAAGAAACAGATGTAAGATTGATGATATTAGGTATAATAAAAACCCTATAATTTATAAATATATATTATCTATCTCCATCTACTGGAAGGCTTAGAAACAATGGACAATTCGGTAGCAATGAAAACCCATAACACCCAAATCATGATCATTATATATCATTTATCATGAAAAGGAACCATCCTTGGAAAAATGTCTGATTATAGGTCTGGGGCTGGAAATGTACAATTTTAGCCTGGAACATTTTGTCCTTCTAGAAAGCAAGGAAGAGATTACAGAATAATAAGATCGTGTCAAAAAGACTCAGGAGGCAACATTAAGAAGCTCTCACTAACTGAAGATGGGATAATTTAAGCATCAATAAGTTTAATAACCATAATGAATGAAACTCATCAAATATATTTAAATCCGTGTTTTCATAATGCAATGTTAAAAATAATATCAGGAAAACTAATTGTCATTAGTGGAGGATGTTCATGAGCAAACTCATTTTGAAAACTGGTCAGAATCAAGCATTTATTCTTCCTTTTCTATATAAACCATAGTATATAATAGTTAAACATAGAACATTATGGTTATGTCATAGTTTTTTTAAATTTTAGTTTTATTTAAACATTTTTTATTTGTACAAATTTATGGGGTACATGTGAAATTTTGTTATGTGTATATAATGCGTCGTTATCAACTCAGGGCATTTAGGGTATTCATCATCCAAGTATAGTCACCCTTCCCAGCTATCAAACACCGAATTCATCCCTTCTATCATACTGCATGTTTGCACCCTTCAACCCACTTGTCTTCGTCCTCTCCTCCCATCTCTTCCCAGTCTCTGTTATCTGTCTTTCCACTCTCAACCTCAAAATTTTTAGCTCCCACATATAAATGAGAACATGTGATATTTATCTTTTTATGCCTGGCTTATTTCACTCAAGATAATGACCCCCAGTCCCATCCATGTTGCTGCAAATGGCATGCTTTCACTGTTTTTCACGGCCAAGTAGTATTCTATTGTGTATATATAACACATTTTCTTTATCCGTTCATCCACTGATGGACACTTAGGTTAATTCCATGTTTTTGCTGTTGTGAATAGTGCTGACGTAAATGTGCAAGTGCAAGTATCCGTTTGATATATTCGCTTTTTGGTTTTGGGGAGTAGATGCCTAATAGTGGGATTGCTGGATGTAATGGTAATTCTATTTTTAATATTTTGAGACATCTCCAAGTTATGCCACAGTTTAACCTGATAGATAATGAGGATTTTAAGAAACCTTTCTAAAAGTTTTACAGCTAATATATAATGAAATAATGATATATGCAGAATATTACTATTTTTCAAACTCCTAATACATTAATGGACCCAGTTAACAACTGGTAAGATCCCAAATGAAGGACAATTAGACATTATGTACTACCTGACTCAAGTAGTTGGTATTTCCTGTGAAGTTGGCTTACGGAAGAATCAAATCTGATTTTTTTTCAAGGCTCTTGGTACATACAGAGATGGAGAAATATATTTTAGAAACAGACCACAGGGAAACACTCAACAAAATCTATACTTTGAGAGACTCTACAAATTTCCAGGCTTCTCCTACAAATAAATTGACAGAGAGAGAGAGGTTGAGAAGATAAAGAGAAGACAATATGTGTAATTTACTTTTGGAAGAGTGTTGGTTCAAACAAATGATTATATGTATGTATATATTTTCATTTTTTCATAAAAATTAGGAAATATTTCTATCTTTTAGAGATACATAATAAAAAAAATTTCAAATAAAATGATGTGATTTGCTTCAAAATAATCCAGGAGTGTGAGAGTATACAGTTGAAGCCAGATGAGCTATGATTGGAACTGGGTTTATGGAACACTGGGGTTTATTATACTATCACTTCTACTTGTATATATGTGTAGGGTTTTCCGTAATAAGACATTAAAACAATAAAGACTTTATGAAAATATGCTAACATCTCTCTACTTCTCATATGCGCGCGCGCACACACACACACACACACGTGAGCCTGTGGTTTGATGAGGTGAGGGTGATACAGAAACTATCTGCAGGGCAAACACAGGGCGCAGAAGCCTGGCCCGTGGCCAGGGGTGAGTAAGGCTCTGTGAGGCAGGTTCCACTGCAGAGCAGGAGGGCCAGAGCTGGCTTGGATTCTACTGTAGCTACCTCTTCAGAGAGACACCCAGCAGGGTGTCCGTCCCTCACCCCCACTCACATTTCACGTCAGATCTCATGGACCCCCAAGTCTGGACAGTTATGTGGGAGCCCCGACTGCCCCACTGAGTCCTTTAGGAGAAGTCACTCTTGTGACTCATCAAGCTGTGCTGGTGGGCTGCTGGGAGCAGGGAGCAGCCAGAGACTCCAGACCCCAGGACGGTGTGTCCCAGTCCAAGGGACAGTGGATTCATGAGCTGGGTTCCTGGCACTCGGCAGCAGCTCAGAGAGATGGGCTTAGAACCTGCTCTGTCACATTCTTGTGTCTCTCCTAACCCACCTGGGGTGACTTCATGCTGAACTGAAGAATCCATGCTGCCAGCAGATGCAGGGACCCTGGTCTTCTGAGAGCACTCCTCTGAGCACTGGAGGTGCTGGGAGAAAGTGAACCAAATTCTCTGTGCTTTTGCTCCTCTCTCTGCTCCCCGGGGCTGGGATCTGGGAGGGTTGCTGTTGGGAGTCACCATTCAGTTTTCATCTGTAATCACAAGCTTGGGGGCATGGGCTAAAATCTGAACCCTGAACAGCAGTGAGGCCATTCAATCACAAAGATAACACAGATTTCACCACGGGGGAGGGGGCACAAGAGGCATAGCCCCTCTCTTCTGGTTTGGGGCAGTGGAAGATACAGTCACAGTCAGAAGCTCTTCTGCAAGACTGTCCTCTGTTGCTTGCTACTAGTGATTGCTTTTGAGCTGGCTGGGCTAACCCCACCCTAAAGTCACTGCTATAGGCAGGCATGGGAACTCAAAATGACTGTGGCACCAGCACTGAACCACCACTCCCAAATCATCTGGACACTTGGTAGGGTAGGGGACAGGGAACTTGGCAAGCCCAGGGCTTTTATCTCACTCCCGGCCCAGAGCCAGGCATTGTGGAGTGCTGTGCAGGATGCTTGAAGAGTGATGATGGAATCTTCTAGAACAACACCACTCAGCTGGTTCTATTTGGGGGGATTGTCAAGGGCAGAGGTCCCCAATTCTCAGCCATCTAATAATGTATACATTTTGCCATGCTCTGTGTGGTGCACTCATTACAGGGTTTTATCATGTTTTAAACTTTGTATTACATAAGATTTCAAAAATACACAAAAGGAGAGAGCACAGAATAATGGATGCCCCTGTACCTGTATCACCCACCTTCAACCATTATCTACATATTTGCCAATTCTGTTTAATTGACACCCCACTTTTCTTTTTCTGGAGTATTTGAAAGCAAATCCCTAGACATCGTCTCATTTTTTTCTCTAAATATATAATTATGTATCTCTAATAATATTTCCCCATGAAATTCTTTTCACCTTAACATCTAAAAATTTTAACTATGATTTATATACACCATCTAACGACCAGTCCCTATTCAAATTTCCCTCATTGTCTCAGCAGTGTCTTCTTGCAGTTGGTTTATTAGAGTCAGGACGCAAAAGCCAAGGATTGCCATCGACCGCCTGCCACTTCAATCTCTGTCCCTTTGAGACAGTCCCCTGTCTCTTCTCTGTTTTTTTCTTTGCCATTGCTTTGTTGGAAAAACTCTGTTATTTTCTGTGTAGAAGGTCTCACATTCTGAATTTGGTGGTTTTCTTTGTTGTAGAGTCTTTCAACTTGTTTTTCCAGCCCCACAGTTATTTTAAATTGATAATTAGAGCAGATTGATTAGACTCAAGTTCCGTTTTTAAGGGCAAGAATACCATTGTGGTGGTGCTGAAAACTTCCTGTGTTCTCACACTATGAGGCATGTCCTGTCTGTTCATATTACTTTTGGTGACTAAAAGATTGATTGGTTAAAAAAGAGGAAAAAAATGATCACCGAGTTCAATGTCTGTCTAATCTTCTGTATAAAATTCCCCATCATTTTTTCCCATTAATGGCTTTAATATCCACCAGTGAACATTGCCTGGATTCACTATTTTATTTGAAATTTCAAAATGTTGATTTTCCAATTCTACTTTTACTTCTGTATTCATAACCTGTAATTCTCCAAAATGGAGAATTTTTCCTCATCAACTCTGGCTACTCTGAGATAGAAACCTGTATAGTTAAGGCACATAAAGTTTGTTTATTTTCCTTTAATTTTTGAGCTTTATATTAATGTGTTGACTCTATGCAACCAGTTCTGTTGAACATTTAAAAAAATTAATTAGAAATTCATGGACTTGTGTATTTGATAATTTGATATTTTTTAATCTGTTCCAAACATTATTTCTTGTATACCCAAATTGTTGTATCTTAGGCCAGTGGCACTTTCTTCAGCAAATGACTGTGTCTTTTTGTTTTCAAACATTTTATTTTGAAAAATGTTAAACATATGCTGTGTCTTTTTGACATGACACTGCAATCTGATTCACCTTTCTTCTCTCTGGTACAATCATAGTTTCCAGACTTACTTTTTATATCCCCTGCCCCAGACCTGGAATCCAACACTCTTCAAAAGATTCCTGTTTCCTTTTAGTGGAAAGCTGTATCCATAGACCAAATTCTGGCTATGTGGGGTACATGACTTTATTTAATCTTTACAATAACCCTGAAATATACTTATTATGTTTATCTCACATTTTTTAATAGATGAAAAATCTGAAGTTCTGAGAAGTCAACAAATTTAGTCAAGGTCACATAGCTAGATAATTAAGACAAATTAAGGAGAACCACACATAAAAAATGATTCAAGGACATTCTGAGGTGACAAAGAATTATGGTGCTGGCTCTCCTAGCCTAGGAAGTTGGTTACTGGCATAGATAACAAGGTAGGGACATTTTATGGAGACCCTGTCACTGAGGGGGAGAGCTGCACATAGCCAGGCTCGGGTGTTTTATTTTGGATATTCTCAAAATCAGAGCCCAAGATAAGGACTTGGATTCCAGTGGCTGGTTTGGGAGGAGACCCTGAGAAGTAAGAGTGAGGGGACAGAAAAGTGAGACAAGAAAAGGGCCATGCCGTGGTGCTTCCTCAAGAGAAGAGAAAGCATGTGTCCATGTCGATATGTTACTTTTCACAGCAGCTTTACTTGTTATAGCCAAACTTGGAAATAACCCAAATAACCATGAAGAGGGAAAGGGTTCAAAAATGATATATTTGTACACTGTAATAATACTTGGCAATTAAAAAAGGAAAAAACTGACGCACAAAACAACATGGATGAATCCCAAAAGCATTATATTGGGATTTATGAACTAAATAGTTCATATTGTTTGGTTTCATTGTGTGAAATTCTAGAATTTGAAAAACTGATCTACAATAGAGAAAACAAATCTGTGGTTACCTGGAGCAGAGATAAAGAGTAAAGAGAAATGGACTGCAAAGGGCATGATGGAACCTTTTAGGGTGATGAAAATGTTCTATATCTGCCGATGGTTACACAGGGGTGTATGTTTATCAAAGCACATTAAATTGTACCCTTAAAATGGGTGCATCTGATTGGAGATAAGTCAGAATTGACTAAAGTTGATTTTAATAAAACCAATCAAGGGTGTGTCCTAATGATGGCTGCCATAGACAATGAGGTCTTCTCTGTAGGGGGCCCTGAGAAGCTTAAAGGATGCTGCCCAGCCTTGTTTATATGAAGGACAGGAGGCAGGGATGTTTACACACTGGCTGTTGTCTCCCCTGGCTAAAGGCTGGGGGTGTCAAATGCCCTGTGCTTCTGAGTTGAATCTTCCTGGTTTACTGTCAACCATGGGAAATCTGAGATTTGGCACTGAGCCTCCCATACACCTAACACAGCACACAGTTGGAGCATGTTAATAATTAGTAACAACGCTGATAACACAGGCAATGACAGTGATTGATGCTGCTGGTTACCCCTTCTCCCTGCAGTAGCTGCTTTTTCTGGAGACAGGATGGAGGGGAACTGTTGGGTGAGGTTCCTAATTTCAAACTCACATATCAAGTTTCCATTTTTGCCTGTCTTTACGTGTGACTTGGATGAATTGCCCAAGACTTCTGAAAGAGCACTGTCAAATGAGGAGTGATATTTAAACATATTTTAATGACACCTCATAAAAATTACTGTTGTGTTCTTGACGTGGAATATCTGCATTATGAAGATTTGAGAGGTTCATTCTGCCTAGATAAATAATCAAAGCTAATTTTGAAAGGACTTGTTATTTTATTTTCCATTAATATTCTCAGAGAAACAAGTTTATAGATACCCATGGTTCATTAACCTGTACTCATTACCAGCAACTCACAGGGACCTCATCATTGCATGGATGGTGTGGCTTTAATTCTCCCAGGTAGATCGTGGGGTCACTATGAATTCTTCATTCAAGTTTCTTCCTGGTTAAAAAAAAGTGTATTCTATGCACTTTTTATTTACAGATTTTATTTCTGGATTATTTTATGGAATTTGTAAACACTGCTTGTTTAGGGAAGCAACTCTCAGCTGGTTCTCCCTGTCAAGTGTTGTAAAGTTTTATGATAGGAGTACTTTCCTGTTCTGCTATAATTTTTATATGTGTTACATCTAAATACTTATAAATCCCACAATATAAATTATAATTCTTGCAATAAGCAGTCACACATATTTTAAAGAAATTAAGAGAAAAAATATTCTTTCTTAAAACCACATATTTACTATTTCAGGTGGGTACCACATGTTAAGAGAAATGTTTAAAAAATATAAAATATCTGGCTGAGAGTGACCAGACCGTGGGATGTGGATACCATGTAAAAAGTTGAGAAGATGGGTTAAAATTCTTAGTGTGACATTCAGTACCTGGCTGGTCTGAGAGGCTCAGCTCCTAAGCTTGGGAGAAGACTCTTCAAGAAGGGGGTGGTGGGTGGTGGAGTTCCTGGGGTCTTGCTTGGCCCCCACTGCTCATGGCCTGAAGGATGTAGGGATAGTCTGGGATGAGGAATTGAGCTAAGCAGCTCTAAGGTGACTGGACTCACCAAGTCTGGAAGCCCAATCCTTTGATTCCTGGACTGGACCCTGCCTGGTTCCACCCTCTCCTGCCTGGGATTCCAGGTGACTCCAGGCCTGCCCTTCAGATCCAGTCTTCCCACTGCTCCCGGCCTGGCCAAGCCTGACCTGAGGCAGGAAGAAATTTTAATCTATTAATATAATTGTTTCCTTTTCAGTACACGAATAGTATATATATATATTCCTTGTAGAAAATAAATGAATACAGAGAAGCAAACAAAAGCAAATATAAATCATTCATAATCCTCTCTACTCCAGGGATAATCATTCTTAGCACCCTTATTTGTGAACTTTTCTCATGATGCCCCAGAAATTATAGGCTTATGGTCAAATACATTTGCCAAATTCTTTGTGACAAGGATTTTGGGGAGCCCTGCAGTGAAGAAAACTGTTTTGCCTTATTTTCCCAACTCATTTGACTATAGAGACCACTACTCCCAGATGAGACTGTTGATCAGAACTCTCGTTCTGTGCCATCCTCTTGGGGAAATGCTGCAATATCTCTGAATAAGAGCAAAACCCAGACTCCCCAGGTGGGCCGTGGAGGGAGACTGCCCTGTGGGGAAAGCATCCCCTCCTCTCCTCAGCTAGCTTTCTTTTAGAGCTTTCTCACTAATTGCTGCTGGTAGGAAAGATTCCTCTCCATTGATTAAACTAAGCCCAGTGAGAATCTGTGGGGACATTTTAAATAAAGACTTAACAGAAGACTCAGGGAAAATAAAAAGGGAATGAACAAGATGAGTAGAGGCCATGGAGCTGTTACTGCCCATCCAGGTCCCTTGTCAGCTGCCCAGATAGAAGCCAAAGTACTGAGACAGCAGGAGTTACAGCAGAGAAAGAGTTTTATATCACAAGGCACCAAGCGAGGAAATGAGAGAGATTTCTCAAATCCACCTGCTTGGGAACTTTGGGGCTAAGATTTTTAAAGGTGGTTTGGTGAACCAAGGGCTAGGGAATGGGGTCTGCTGACTGGCTGGGGATGAACTCAAAGGGTTGGGAAGCAGAAATTGTCTTCTTAGTTGAGACAATTCCTGGGTTGGGGGTCACAGGGGGTCACAGGACCTGTTGGATCAGTTCCCATTGTGGCCACTGGTCCAGTTGATGTCAGCTGGTCCCCCCAAGTGCAGAGTCTGGAAGATATCTCAAAGATCAGTCTTAGGTTTTACAATAGCAATGTTATCTGTAGAAGCAATTGAGGAAGTCAAAAATTTTGCCCCATCAAGGGTACATGACACTCAAGCAGTAAGCAGTCACAGCAGTAGGTGAGTTAGGGAACAATGGCTGGTGCACTTTAAGCTATGTCTATACTTCTGTGGAAATCAGAAGTTCGTCACAGTTACTGTCTTATGGCCTTACATTATTTTAATATAGGCAATTTCAGAGCGATCTCTCTCACCGACAGGATTCACTTGTCTTCCCCTGAGGCGCCCCCTGACCTCTTCACTCTGTAAGAAAGGACTCTGGGCCCTAACAACCCTGGGTATATCGTCAAGCAAGCCTGGACTCTCCAGATCAGAGCATGAGAGCCAGGCCCAGGGCGCAGATCTGTCCTTCCTTGCAGGCAAGTTTGCTTTCCGGAGACTGACCTGTCACACGGGGCTGGTGCCTGGAAGTGTATACCCCTCGGGACCGGGGTCTGAGGGAATGTGAGAGTCAGTGTGCGGGGGGTGCCCTTCTGCAGACACTCCTGCAGCACATGTTGCAGCCCCACACACCAGCTCCTTTCCTTTCTTTGCTATTAGGCTTTTCTCGTTCCTGGTTTTCCTAATCATTTCTCTTACCTTCCTCCGTTCCTTCTCATTTTATTCCTCTCAAATGGTGGCAGCTTCAGACAGCAATGAACACTCTGCTCATACATAAAACATGGGGCTGGAGTAGATGATTTTCAAGGTCACTTCCACCCCTCATGGGGGTTCTGGTGTAGAACAGGGTGCCAGCCTCTGATCCCCACCCCTGGGCTGGCCACGTGGACTTAGGGAAGTTGCTCACTTTCTCTGGGTTATAGCTTTATTCATCTATCCAATGAGGAGGTTGGATTGGTGGTCTCTAAGGCTGCTTCCTGGTATAAAATTGGATTCCATTCCAAAGCAAGTTTCTAGAGAGTTCTCCCTGTGTTTGCCTTTGTATGGGGGTGGGGTGGGGGATGCAGTTTGAGGACTGGCCTTGGTACAAACACAGGCAGTTATGCAGTCCTTCCTGATGGATGCCATGCACAGGCTGGTGCGTATTTGTATTCCATCTTGGAGAGGTATGTTTTAAACTGCTTATAAGTAAAAATGAATGCCAGATCTTTTCCTTAAGCAAGTTGAGGTCAATGCTATGGACTCTTCTTGAATGCCAAGATGATCTGGACTCTATGGTAGGTCTGACCAGACTGGGGCTTGAAACATCAGGGAAAAGGAGTAGAGACGGGAGGTTTCATAGCCAGCTCTGCCAGGGGAGGGCGGGGCCAAGCACTGAGTCTCTTATCTAGCCGTGGCCTGAGAGGTCCCTCACCCCCAAAACTTTCTCACCCCTAGAGTGGTTATATTCTATCATAAACATGGAAAGCTGGGTTCTGCAGAATCCTGACTTCTGGAATCCATCCTCCCCTTCCCATATGCTGATAACAACTGGTGCTTGGGCTTACCCCCCTTCTCTACACGGCTCTCTCCTCATCTCAGAGTTCCCGGGTTGCATTTCAGGGTGACATCAGCATGGCTTTGAATGTTATGAATCTGCCCTGAAGTTGTAGCCTCATCATTGAACTGTTCAGAGGAAAAGTTAGTTCATTTGTCCAGGGTATGCATCAATTGCTTTTCCTGCCAGCTGAGACCTGTAGCTTCAAGAGTTGGGAGCAGCTCAGAGGAGGCAGGGCTGGTGCGCTCTGCCTTGCGCCCTTCCTCACATGTTTCATGGGCCATTAGCATGATGCACTGCTCACAGCCAATGCATCAGAATGAGTGATTATTAGAAAAATGTTTCAATGATTAAGTAACACGATAACTCTTTGAAGATGGGAGATGAGGTTTGGAAAAGTGGCATATGGTGGCCCTGTGGGGATGGGCAGACCCAGCAGGTCTCCGCTGCAAATCCACCCCCCCACACACTGGGCTTCAGAACTATGCAGTGGATGTCATTTGACCTCTGTTTACAGCAGCTGCTTGTGCAGTGTTCTAGGGAAGGCTCTGCCCCAGCCCAGCAACACAGGTTCCCTCTCTCTAAAGCTGACCTGGCTACAGCTGCTTTTAAATGCCAACCTGTCATCAGCAGAGATGGCTGCTGAGTCCTCAATAAGGAAACATAACTTCTAGGAGGTTTCATAATAAACTTAACCTGGAGAACAAAGGGGAAGAAATCCTAACCAGCAGGTATGATTCCAGAAACCTACTCAAATAAACAGGAATCCAGTAAGTCACACTTTCAACAACAACAAGACTCCCTAACCTCACCTGCAGATAGATATCCTTATGCGGATCTGAGTTATCTCTGGCTTATATGTGACATTCAAGTCTCCCATATATTTCCCCCATGGAAGAAGATAAAACAACAGGATACATTCATTGCAAAAATTGTTATAACTCTGCATTGGTGATGCATATTTTTTCAGAAATTGATTGTCATCATTGGGTTTCATTTAAGTAAATACTAAAATTTTCTTGCCTTGGGGAAGTATAGCATTGGTGGAGGTCCATGTCCTGGGTCATGGTGGGTGTGGGGGCAGGGGAACTGACTCCCACCCCGAAGCCTTGTCCTGCCCCCGTTAGTGCCTCTGGCAGCTCAGGTGCAGGCACGCTCTCTGCCGTTCACCCGCCCCTCTCCTCTGACTGTTTCCTACGCCTAGGGAGGCTGACAGAGGACACAGGCTGGTGTGAAGGACACTTAGCTTCCAGGGGAGAACCATCATGTATGTCTGTCCCTTGAAGCCTGCAGCCACTTTCAGAGGAACACGGTTATAACTGTCACTGCCTCCAAACACTGGACTTGACAGACCCAGGTGTTGGATGGAAGGCCCTGGTTCTTGGCTGTCTGTCCCTGCAGAGGCAGAGAGCATGTGAAGAAGCAGCCCTGCCCTCTACAGCTGCACTTCCTCCTGCTCCTGGGATGAGATCGGGCCCCTTCCTCACCCTCCTGCCTGCTTGTTCTCTAGCCTGGTCACATAACATCACCTCCCCTCCACCCCCAGCTGCCTCTTCTCCATGACATTATCTGTTCCCGTGTCCAGGCACATTTTAGAGGAGAATTATTATCTTCTGAATAGAATATGAAAGGCACAGCCTGTTTGTCTGAATATTACAGTCATGCATCACATAATGACATTTCCCTCAACAACAGATATCCAAGGATGGTTCCATAAGACTATAATACCATATTTTGACTGTGCCTTTTCTATGTTGAGGTATGTTTAGATGCACAGATACTTACCATTGTGTTACAGTTGACTACAGTATTCAGTACAGTCACATGCTGCACAGGTCTGTGGCCTAGGAGTGATAGGCTGTTCCAGATAGCCTAGGTATGCAGTAGGCCATACCTTCTGGGTTTGTGTAAGGGGACTCTGTAATGTTTGCAGAATGACAAAATCACCTAGCAGCCCATTTCTCAGAATGCATCCCTGTTGTTAAGCGATGCATGACTGTATTTATTTTTCTCTTATAAATCCAATATGCACACACAATAGTTACACCTTGGAGGTTCTGGCCTGCTTATTCATCAGGTTATTTTAAGACTTCCAACTGGATGGCTTTGTCCTTTCCTGTCTGCGTCAGGAGAGTGCAGGCCGAGGGAAGCGCAGGGGTGGGGCGATTTGTAAAAAGTCTTTGCGTGGGATTGTGGGGTAGGATCCAATAACCACTAAGATGCTCTTCATCCTTACAGACGACCCCTCTACTGAGGGCACCGCTATTGATACTATTATGATGGTATTTTGTCCCAGAGATGTAGAAATATACAAATCCCTTCTTGTTTTTACCTACCACTCCTCTTCTTGATTTCTCTAAAGGGAATATATGCACGAGTTAACAGTGGCAGGAGAAAAAGTAACATTATGAGCTGGAGATTTACTTGCAAGTAATTCAGAAGTATAGGATGGGGGATGTAGACTTGAGCCAAAGGCTGCACAGTCTTCCATTAAGCATTTCAGCATGGGAACCTCAGATCTTGCTACAAGATAGACTCTCTAGTTGTGTACTTGTTATTTGGGATTTTTTTCTTTTTTGAAATTAGTCTTGATTATACTCTCAGAATCAGAGAATCAGTAAGGCATTTTGGCGCTCTTTCAGAGTAAACTGGTAGTTCTAGACATTAGCTGCACATTGGAACCACCTGGGGAGCTAAAATTAAAACACAACAAAAAACAGTGATGCCTGATCCCATGCTCAGAGATTCTATTTAACCTGTCTGGTGTACCGCCTGCCTCCCACCCCTGGTGATTCTATTTTAAAGACAAGTTTGAGAACCTTCTAGACAACCAGTTTCTCAACCTTAGTGAGCATCAGAATCTCCCATGAAACTTCTTAGCTGTTCCGCTGCCCAGAATTACTTCAGGCTGGCCAAGCCTCAGTTCTGGTGGTAAGGCCAGGACACTTGTTCTTTCTTGAAAATTTCACCCTTGAATCTGATGAAAACCCTGGGAGCAGACCCATTGATTCAGGATGAAATCTTTATTTTATTTAAATGAAAACTGAGACTCAGAAAGGTAAAGTGTATTGCACAACGTTTATTACACAATAACCAAATGAATTGAAATTTTTCAGCCATATGCCTCAGAGATTATTTGGCTTGAAGAGAGAGGCCCTATGACCTGGGCAATTACAGAAAATCGAGTGGGGGTGCTGCTTCAGCACAGGGTCTCGGCAGTGAGGTGTGGTGGGCACTGTTGGTGGGCTGATTCCCCTCTGGCTTTTCTTTTTGCAATTAAATAAATTCTGTGTGTTAATTAATGCTTCTTGTTTACTATATATGGATCTAAAGGGCAGGAGCTAGAAAAGCAATATCTATTTAGAAAATGTTTCAGCGATGCTTGCTCAGAATAAAAATAACTAACACAAAGATTGAATAATCCACTACAAAAAGCAATAATTTCATGTGACACAGTTGTGGTGTGTTAACGATTTCAGAATGAGGACTTTTTCATTTTATGGCCCATGAGACTGCACAAAGGCTATGAAGACAGTGCTGGGTTGGCAGTCATGTGTGTGTGGGGGGGACTTGTGTCTGAACAAATGTGTGGGGGAAGGGGGCAGAGGAGGAGCAGGGAGGGGAGGAGGATGGAACCTGCCTGCTGGGGCTGGCCAACTCTCTGGGGCCACATGGAGGAACCCAGCAGTGGCAGTGCTCTGACATGAAGACTGCAAGCCCCGGATAAATGCCAAGCCTAAACTGTATCCATAAATAATGATGACTTTATTTTCCCCCATTGCTAATTAGAAACAATAATATACAAGGAAACAGAAGTTACTTAATGTATAATTATTCAGTCAGCAATTTTCTAATCATAAATATGGATTGCTGTGAGCTATCACGTTCACGTCTTCCGAAATAGAGCACAGTATGCAAATGTGATTAACACAGCCATGGACCAAGTTGCTTTGAAATCTGCTTTTCCTGTTCTTAATAAAATGATTGTTGCAGCCAGGTGTAGGTCATTAGCACTGACACATAAAGCTCTGTTCCATGCCCTGTTTCCTGCCTCTTCACTCCCCCACAGATCTGAAGGTTGAGGCAGGTGGGCAGGTTCCTATCCCATAAACCCTCCAGCCCTGAGGACCACACGCCCCAGCACGCCTCTCCCTGGCCAGCGCACCCCCACCGCGCACACGACAGCGGAGCCCAGAGCCTCACCCCAGCCCACAGCTGGTTTTTGAGCTGGAGGCTCTTTACGTGACAGCCTCCCCAGAGCAACTCACTGGCACCCAAACTCAAAGCACACAAACACAAACCTTGATCTTTGCCCCCCTGTCATCCATCTGTTCTTACTTCAGCCTTCATTATCTTCATCATCTTGGAAAATCACACTAAGCCAGAAATGCAAGAACTGAAGCCAGAGATTGCACCTCAGAAATGCAGGAGTCATTTTGACTCCTCCTTTCCCCTTTTTCCTCACTTCCAACCCATAAGCAATTTCTGTCATTTCTGCCTGCAGAGTAGATCTCCATGTCTCTGTACCTGCACCTGCACAGCCACTGTCAGGCCCCAGCCCGGCCCCCTCGCCCCTCGAGGTCACCGCAGCCCCTCACTGCTCTCCCTCGTCCCACTTGCACCGCCCTCTGATTCATTCTCCTCATAAAATCCAGAGTGGCCTTTCTGTATCAGATGCCATTTACCTTTCTGCTTAATAGTCAGTAGCTTCCTGCTGCATTTCACGTAAAGCCCAGACCCCTGCCCAGGTCACGAGGTCATTGTGGACACTCATCATGGCCGCCTCCCACCTCTGCCTCCCTCTGCTCTTCCCGCTGCCCTCGGGGACACTTGGCTTCTTGGAGGTGCAGCACTCTCCGGCCTCAGGGACTTGAATCTTGCGATCCCCTCTGCCAGACGTGCCCCGTCCTTCCCTTCCCTTCCCTTCACCTTTCCTTCTCCTCTTTCAGAGCCCAGACTTAGGTCACCTCCAAGGGAGGCCACAGAGCAGACCTCCACTGCTTTCTCCTACAGCATCAAGATCTGGCCCTTCATGTCACCCCCACAAAATATAGTCATGGGCTTTCACTTGTTTTCAGTTTGTAATGTGAATGAATAAGTACCATCACTTTTATAGAGAAAACCACCTACCGTGGTATGATAGAAAGAAGCTTTGACCAAAAGTTAGGAGACTTTGGTCACTCCTAACTGAGCCACCACCTTGCCTTATGCCTTTGGCAAATCCCTGTACTCTCTGGCCCAAAGCATCCTTGACTATATATGAGAGAATTGAAATGGGCCGTCTTTATGGATCTGAATTTCATAATAACAAGAAATGTTTCAATGCTAGGCATCCTGTGTGTGCACCTGTTAATGTACACAAGGGCCCTTGTGGTGCCTCATTAGTTACCTCTGTCAGACTAGGGACTTCGTGGTGAAAATTTTAATCATAAGATCTTCCCAAGTCTGAATCTCTCCTTAGGGCCCAAGGGGACTGTCTGCAGTTGCCCTGTGTATCTGTGAACATTTGGCTGGCCAGCAAAGGGTGGGAGAGGAGACAGCGCGGTTTGCACCGGCCATCACACCTTTGGGTCTGGAAGCCTGGGGAACGGTTGAATTCAGGGAGTGAGCAGCAGGCTCTTGAGCTGATGTCCTTCAGGAATTCAATGTGGAATGTCTTTGTGATTGCCGTGAGAATGGGTTGTGCTAATTTCAGAGCAGCCAGGGAGCCAGCCCATCATTGTGTTAAGAGCCCAGCATCAAAGATTTCTTCCTAGAGCAGCTGCAGGTGTAAGGAATGCTGACCCTTTATCCAGGGCAGTTCCATGCAAAGGCTGTGGGCATCGTCATCAAAACAGCTGCAGCAGGAGTAAGAGAGAGAGAAAAATTAGATGTTAGCCCTTCAACACTTTTTGGTTTCCTAAATGACGATATGCATGTAAGAGACAGAGATGAAAGACAAGCTGGTACCAGCGGCACCAGCAACATTGTCTCATCCTCTGATGCTCCTGAGACACTGTTTGCTGACAGTAGTGGACATGGTTCAAGTCTCTTCTGCCACTTCAGATACAATCAGTTATCAGCACCTGCAAGCCTGGAGAATCCCAGAGGGCCTTGAAAGAAGCAACCTCTTGTATTTTTCCCCCAACCCTCTAAATACCTTTGAAGCATTTCAAGCTTTCCTGGTTCTCTTCATTGGCCCGAGATACAAAGTTGTAAAATGAGAGAGATATAGGTGCACCACGACCGTCTCTCCTACATGCCCAGGCAGAAGAAGGTTGAGACGGTGAGAGAACAAGTCCATGGGCAAGTCAGCCAGCAAGTGGGGGAGGGGAGGAGGGGCAGGAGGGAGGGGAGAGAGGAGGAAGAGAGAAGAGAGGAGAGGGAGAGGGGGAAGAGGATGCAAGAGGAAGGGAGTGAGCTAAAGAGAGAAGAGAAAGAAAGGAGGATGAGGAAGAGAAGCGGGAAGAGGGGGTAGAGGCGGTGGAGGACATGGGGTGGGGGAGCGGGTGGGGGGCTTTCATCAAGGGACATGGTTTGCATGCTCTCAAAAAAGTGACTGAGGCAGATAAAATCAATGACATCACAGCTGATACTGAAAATTCACAATCTGTATGTACACACAATGGCTTCATGAACTCTTTAGCAACGTGTAAAACACAGAGAAGCCCACCGGGGACATCGTCTTCGTCCTTCCCTGACCCCCACCCCCAGGCTCCTGTAGACCCAAGGACGTCATTTCCTTCTGATGAAAAGATTTTCTCAGACTCTAGTGCTCATTTCTATTCTCAATTTGAACAGAGTCTCCATTTCTGGACCTTACTGGGTTATAAAATACCCTGCGAATAAGACTTTTCCATCATCCTGAGCATAAGCGTGTTCCACGCTCCTCAGTTCCACAGCCCCAGCCTGATGGTTGCTCTACACTAATACAGCTTCTTCCGGGCTTCGCAGCTATGATGTATCACATTCCTCTGAAGGCTGTGACCAATGTGTGTTAGACTTCTCTTGTGTCTTGAATATATTGTTGCTCACTAGAGGGTGCCATGAGGGAATTGGTGCCTGGGGTCCATAATCTGTTACTTGATTGATAGGCCATTCCACCAGGCTTTGTTAAGGTATTGAGGTGTTCTGAAGTATATTGGGACTGGGGAGACTCGCTCTTCGTGCCAATGTTAGTCTTCGCCTGACTTATATCTGAATAATAGAATTCACAGGGGATTATTTTTAAATTAAAAAAAAGTTTGAAATTATAGATTCATAGGAAGTGGCAAAAACAATACCCAGAGTTTCCATGTACCCTTCAAAGGTTACGTTTTATGCAACTATACACAATATCAAAACCAGGAAATCAAAATTGGAATAACGTGTGTGTATAGTTCTCTGTTCACTTATCACATGTGTAGATTTGTGTAATCACCACTCAATCAAGATAGAGACTTGTTTCATCATCACAAAGGTTTCTCTTGTGTTATTCCTTTATAGTCACACCCAACCTTCTGTAACCAGCTCTATGAACAAATTTCAGTGACCCCTATATGTTTTTTATGATCCTTTCCCTCTCATGTTTTACATCCTCAGGCCAGTAGGTCATGGTGACTAGAACCCTGAAACTTTTAACTAACTACTTGACCTTTCTGAATTATTTCCCAGGAATGGTAGAATTTCTGCAAGACAAGGAGCTGAGATTCTGAAGGCCCCTGGGAAGACTTTCCGATGCCAAGGCTTGCCATCCCCACAACCTGCCTCAATGCACAAGCCCCTTGTTAATTACACCACTACCTGCCCCAGTGCACGTAACCCCTCCTTAAAAAGCCCGTACTCTGTTAGTTTGGGAGATGACGGATTTCAGGCTGATTTTCTGTTCTTCTGACAGATGTCTTTCATATTAAAAAATCCCTTTCTTCCTTGGCAATCTTTATTGTCTCAATAATTGGCTGTTTGTGCGGTGAGCAGCCGGACTTAGGCTGATACCCCCTTTCGGGTTTGTTAACACTTCTGCCCCCCCATCCCTAATCCCTTGTTAACCATTCATTTTTCTCCATATGTATAATTTTATAATTTCAGGAATATTATATAAATATAATCATACAGTCTGTGACCCTTAGCGATTGACTTTTATTCACTCAGAATAATGCCCTTAAGAGGCATGCAGGTGGTTGTGTGTATCAAAAGTTTGTTCCTTTTTTATATCTCAGTAGTATTCCATGGTACCATGATTTGTTTAACCATTCACTTGTCACAGGGAATTTTGGTTGTCTTCAGTTTTGGGCTATTACAAATTAATCTAATATAAGCAATTATATACAGGTTTTTGTGTGGACATATGTTTTCAATTCTCTCTCTAGGTGTGCAATTTTGGGTTATATGGTAAGTATTAAATATATGTTAGGTTTTATTGTTTTTTAATTTCCAAACTGCTTTCCAGAGACCATATTGTATACCCACCAGCAATATACAAGAAATTCATTTTCTCCACATCCTCACCAGCATTTGGTATTGTCACTATCTTTAATTTTAGCTTTTTACAGATATGTAGTAATATCTCATCATGGTCTTACTTTGTGTTTCTCTGATACCTGGTTACACTGAACATCTTCTCATGTGCTTATTTTCCATCTGTCTCTCTTCAACGAAATCTCTCTTCATATTTTTTGCCCACTAGCTAATTGATTTCTTTCTATTTTTACTTGAGTTTTGAGATTTTTTTGTATTCTAGATATTAGTCCAGTTTTTATATGTATATATATATATATATGGTTTGCACATGTTTCTTCCAGTCTATAGCTTGTATTGTATTTTATTTCTCTTGACATGGTTATTTGCAGAGCAAAAGTTTTAAATACTGATGAAGTCCAATTTATTGCTTTTTTTCTTTTATACATTATAGTTTTAGTGCCATATCTAAGAATTCTTTACCAAGCCCTCAGTCTTGAAAAATTTTTTTGTTTCCTTCTAAAATATTTTATAGTTTATTTTACAATTAAATCTATGATCCATTTCCAGTTAAGTTTTATATAGAGTGTGGTTTAGGTTCAGGTTCCTTTTTTGCCTAATGGTATCCAATTGTTCAATGATCATTTGTTGAAAAGACTATCCTTCCCCCACTGAATTGCTTTTGCAACTTTGTAAAAAAAATCAACTGGGTGTATTTTTGTGGTTTTATTTCTGGGTCTTTGTTTTGTTTCGTTGATCTATGTGTCTATCTTTCTGCCAATGTAACATGTCTTGATTACTATAGATACAGACGCTCCTCGACTTATGGTGGGGTTTTGTCCCAATAAACCCATTGTAAATTGCAAATATCATAAGTCAAAAATACATTTGATACACCTAACTTACCAAACATTATAGCTTAGCCTAGCCTACCTTAAATGTGCTCAGAATACTTAGAGTTGGGCAAAATTATCTAGCACAAAGCTTATTTTGTAATAAAGTGTTGACTAACTCATGTAATTTATTGAATACTGTACTGAAAGTGAAAAACAGAATGGCTGTGTGAGCACTTGCTGTGAATGTGCACAGCTGAGAGCACACTGGGCCTGAAGAATGTTTGAAGCATTGAACTAAAATTAGTTGTGGGATGATGCCAATGCTACAGTGACAGTGTCACCAATTTCTCTCTCTTCTCATGAGAAGAGGACAGCTTGTAGAAGGCACTGGGGCATGGACACCTATTGATGGTTTAGCAGGTGTAGTGTCCTCCAGGAAGTTACCAAGTATTGGTTGTTTACCTTCCTGATCTTGTTGCAGAACCCCAAATTCAGGCTCATGTAACTGATGCACAGCTAAAGCCAAACTGTGACACTGTGCTTGGAGATAGAGAAAGGTTTATTTGATTTGGCCAAAGGGAGAAGACAGGAGAGAAAAATCTCTCAGATCTGTCTTGTCACAGAGATGAGGCAGCGAGCTCTTATGCGGGGTTGGGGGAAAGGAGGGGGAAGCCTGTGTTGCTTTCAGTCTCAGATAACAACTTGAGTACCCAGACTTCTGGGCTTCAGCATCTAGTTGTAACTTCTTCAGGGGCATTCATTCCTTCTGCAAAACAAACTCGTGGATTTTCCTCATGATCCTGGAGTTACCTCTTCCTGCTTGACAAGGAAACAGTGGATCCACAGTTAATATTAATATTAATATTAATACTAATCATTGCTGTGAGAACAAGGGGTGCTGGGCAGGAAGTAAGCAGTTAACATGTGCCAGCAACGAAGGACCTAGTCCAGTTTTACATTATTTCAGTCATTGAAAATGTCAGGATACTAAAATCTCAAGGGGCCTGGCTACAATCTGGTGGCTGACTGGGAGTGGAGGCTCCCTGACGCTGCCCAGCATTGCAAGAGCGTATGGTACCACATATAGCTAGCTCTGGGAAAAAAGTTCAAAATTTGAAGTGTGATTTCTACTGCCAGTCCAGGAAAGGATAAAAATTCAAAATTTGAAGTATGGTTTCTACTAAATGCATATTGCTTTTGCACCATTGTAAAGCTGAAAAATTATAAGTAGAAAATCATAAGTCAAGGACCATTTGCATATAGTAGGTTTTAATATTGGGTAGAATGGCTCCTCCCTCTTTATTTCAAAAGTGTTTTAGCTATTCTACTATCTTTGCATTTCCATATGAACTTTAGGATAATCTTGCCTATATCCACAAAAAATCTTGCTGAGATTTTGATAGGAATGACATTAAACTTGTACACCAGTCTAGGGAGAATTGATACCTTCAGTATGTTGCGCCTTCCAATCCAGGAACACAGACTGTCTCCATTTGCTTAGATCTTTTTTGATTTTTTCATCAGTATATCATAGTTTTCAGCATACGATTTATGAACATGTTTCATTAAATTTACATTGAAGTATTTTATATCTTTTAGTGATTGTAAATGGTACTGTATTTTAAATTTTTGTTTCCACATATCCATTGCTAGTATATAGAAATGCAATTGAGTTTTGTATTTTGATCTTATACCCTACACCCATGCTAAACTTACTTATAAATTTTGGGGGTTTTTTTTGGTATTGGTTTTGGTTTTTTGATTTCCTGGGATTTTCTATTGAGGTGATCATGTTATTTACAAATAGAGATAGTTTTGTTTCTTCCTTTCTGATCTGTGTGCCTTTTATTTCCTTTCTTTGCATTATTGCAATGGCTAGAAGTTCCAGTTCTGCTGAAGAAGGATGACGAAAGCAAACTTCTTTACCTTGTTCTTGTTAATACGGGGAAATACACATTCAGTCTTTCACCATTAAGTATAATGTCAGCTCTTGGTAATTTGTAGGTGATCTTTACCAAATTGAAGAAGTTGCCTTCTAGTCCTTTCTGAGATTAAAAAAAAAAATTTAAATAGATATAGAGGGTACAAGTGTTTTTTTGTTACATGCCTGAATTGCACAGTGGAGAAATCTAGGCTTTTAATATATGCATCACCTGACTAGGTGGGTATTTCCACCTGAAATTACCCAATAGGTAATTTCTCATCCCACCCGCCCATTCCCACATTTCTACTACTGAGTCTCCAACGTCACTCTGTGTGACCATGCACACCCATTGCTTAGCTCCCACTTATAAGTGAACACATGCAGTATTTGGTTTTTTGTTTCTGGGTTACTTAACTTAGAATAATGATCTCCACTTCCACCCAAGTTGTTGAGAAAGACCAAAAGACAGTATTTCATTCTTTGATGGTTGAGTAGTATTCTATGGTGTGTGTATATATATACACACACACACACAACTTCATTTTCTTTATCCTCTCATCTGTTGGTGGGCACTTATGTAGGTTCCATATCTTTGCAACTATGAGTTGTGCTGCAATAAACCATACAGGTGCAGGTGTCTTTTTTTATAAAATGACTTCTTTTCCTTCGGGTAGATCACCAGTAGAGGGATTGCTGGATCAAATTGTAGATCTACTTTCAGTTCTTTGAGAAATCTACATACTGTTTTCCATAAGTTTTCCTTTTTCACTGCATCTGTGCCAGCATCTACTGTTTTTTGACTTTTTGATAATGGCCATTCTGACAGAGATAAGGTGGTATCTCATTGTGATTTTAATTTGCATTTCTATAATTATTAGTGATGTTGAGCATTTTTTCATAAATTTGTTGGCCATTTGTTTCTCTTCTTTTGAAAAAGATCTGTTCATATCTTTTGCCCATTTTTTAATGGAGTTGTTTGTTTTTTTCTTGCTGATTTGTTTTGAGTTCCTTATATAATAGATTCTGGATATTAGGTCTTTGTCAAATTTATAGCTTGCAAATATTTTCTCCCATTTCGTAGATTGTTTATTTACTCTGTTGATTATATCTTTTGCTGTGCAGAACCTTTTAGTTTAATTAACTCTCAGTTATTTATTTTTGTTTTTGTTGTATTTGTTTTTGGGGTCTCAGTCATAAATTCTTTACCTAGGCCAATGACAAGGATAGTTTTTCATAGGTTTTCTTCTAATATTTTTATGGTTTCTACCTCCTTGTAGAGGTCTTTTACCTTCTTGTTTAAGTATATTCCAAGTCTTTAATCCATCTTGAATTAATTTTTGTATATAGTGAGAGATAGGGATCCAATTTCATTCTTCTGCATGAGGCTATCCAATTTTTCCAGCACCATTTATTGAATAGAGTGTCCTTTCCCCAGTGTATGCTTTTGTCTGCTTTGTTGAAGGTCAGTTTGTTGTAGGTATTTGGTTTTATTTCTGGATTCTCTATTCTGCTCCATTGGTCTATGTATCTACTTTTATACCAGTACTATGCCATTTGGGTTAATCTTGCCTTGTAGTATAATTTGAAGTCAGGTAATATGATAACTCCAGATTTCTTCTTTTTGCTTAGGATTGCTTTGGCTAGTCATGCTCTTATATGGTTCCATATGAATTTTAGGGTTGTTATTTCTAATTCTGTGAAAAATGACACTGACATTTTGATAGGAATTGCATTGAATCTGTAAACCATTTTGGGCAGTGTGGACATTCTAACAATATTGATTTTTCTTATCCATGAGCATAGAATGCTTTTCTATTAGCTTGTGTCATCTACAATTTCTTTCATCAGTGTTTTGTAGTTCTCCTTGTAGAAATCTTTCACCTCCTTGGTTAAGTATATTCCAAGGTTTTTATTTTATTTTGCAACTATTGCATTCATAAGTAGAATTGAGTTTTTGATTTCATTCTCTGCTTGACTGTTATTAGTATATAAAAATGCTACTGATTTGTGTACATTGATTTCATAACCTGAAACTTTACTGAATTCATTTATCAATTCTAGGAGTCTGTTGCAGGAGTCATTAGGATTTTCTAGACATAAGATCTTATCACCAGCAAACAGGAATAGTTTGACTTCCTCTTTTCCAATTTGGATGCCCTTTATTTCTCTCTCTTGCTGGATTACTCTGGCTAGGACTCCCAGTACTATGTTGAATAGAAGTGGTAAAAGTGGGCATCCTTGTCTTTTTCCAGTTCTCAGGGGGAGTGCTTCCAACTTTTCCCCATTCAGTATGATGTTGGCTGTGGGTTTGCCATATATGGCTTTTATTATTTTGGGGTATGTTCTTTCTATACCTAGTTTGTTAAGAATTTTTATCATACAGGTTGCTGGATTTTATCAAATGCTTTTTCTGCATCTATTGAGATGATCATATTGTTTTTGTTTTTAAGTCTGTTTATGTGGCAAATCACATTTATTGATTTGGGTATGTTGAATCATCCTTGCATCCCTGGGATGAAACCCACTTGATCATGGTGAATTATCGACTTGATGTGCTGTTGAATTAAATTCTTGGCTGACATTTATTCTGTTTAAGAAGTAGAAAGATGGGACACCAATCCCTTCTGGCTTATAAGGTTTCTGTTGAGAAGTCTTCTGTTAGTCTGATGGGTTTTCCTTTGTAAGTTGCTTGGTAGTTCATCTCACAGTTTGTGGGATTTATTTTCTTCTTTGCTTTGACTTTGGCCAAACTGATGACTATGGGCCTTGGTAATGTTCTATTAGGAATGAATCTTCCAGGAGTTTGTTGACCTTCTTGTATCTAGATGTCTAAATCTCTAGCAAGACCAGGAAATTTTTCCTCCATTATTCCCTCAAATAGGTTTTCCATGCTTTTTGCTTTTTCTTATTCTCCCTCAGGGATACCTATGATTGTTATGTTTGGACATTTTACATAATCCCATATTTCTTGGAGATTTTGTTCATTTCTCTTGATGCTTTTTTTCCTTTATTTTTGACTGACTGGGTTAATTTGAAATCCTTGTCATCAAGCTCCAAAATTCTTTCTTCTGCTTGGTTTAGTCTGTTGTTAAGACTTTCCACTGTATTTTCCTCAAATGTCTCTTTAAAAAAAATTATATATCTCTTTATTGAATTTGTCATTCATGTCCTGAATTATTTTTGGTTTCCTTGTGTTGTTTTTCAACTTTCTCATCAATCCTATTGAACTTAATTACGATCCATATTTTGAATTCCATATCTGACATTTCAAAAATTTCTCTTTGGTTTGGAGTCCATAGCTGGTGGAGAGTTAGTGTGATCTTTTGGAGGTGTGTTGAGAGAGCCTACTTTTTCATATTGCCTGAGTTCTTATGCTGTTTCCTTCTCATATGAAACCTCTTCCTTCAGCTCAAAACAGATAGCTTTGTGGTTCACTTGTTCTCCTCTGCTGGGAGCTCTGCTTCTTAGTGTAGAGAGGGAGAGATATGCTGCCTTTTGGTTCATCCAAGTACGTACTCACTGCAGTATTGATGGCAATTTGGGTCAATTGGACATCAGGCTCCTGGGAGAGCTTTCAGGTGCCAGCAGTGTTGGACTATGTTAGGTAATCTCCAGTTCCCAGGCTCCTGGATGGCATGCTTAAGTCCAGGGGGGACCAGACTGAGACTGGGCTGGCAAACTTTTCTTCAAGTCTCTCTGAGTTCAGGTGTCAGCTGTGGTAGTGAGGGGTGGGGATCCTGCTCTGGAAGAATGCTCAGGCAGGGGAAGGGCAGATGCATTGTAAGCCTGTGACAGGAGGGATGGGGCCCTCTTGGTGAGATTGGCAGATGTAAGCAGCTACAGGGCACACATCTTGCTCACACCTCCCTATCTTGTCAATGACAATGGTCTCTGCCCTTCAAGGGCACAAAAGTGTCCAGATCCCCAGCTCCTACCCTGACTCAGGTGCAGCAGAAGTGGTGGGGGCAACTAAACCTTCTGTGTGCAGGGCTACCAGACTGGCAGTGGGCTATGGCTAATATGCTTCATGGGGGAGGTGTGCTTGTCTCAGGGACTTGCCTCCAGGGTGGGTAGGCTCCTCCTAGAAGAGACAGGCAACTCAGGAAAAGGACTTCTACCCCTGCTCTCCCTTAATGGAGGCTGTAGTTTTAGTCCTTGGGAAACACAAAAGCATTTGCTGTGGCTTTCTAAAGGGAAGGGAGTGTGCCCCAAGCTCTGTGGAATCCTGGGTGTGATAGGGTCTCTGTCAGAGGCAGGGCAGCTGCTTCAAAGTGCCCCGGCTGAATCTTCCCCTGTGGAACCCTTGCTGGTACTGAACAAAAACAGCCATGGCTGCCTCAGCAGCAGTGGGCACAGGGGGAGAGAAGAAGGTACCAAATACAGGGGAGCTGGATCCTGATCCCCTTTGTCCTCAGGGCCCCTCTGGTGTGTGCACCCTCCTCTCAGCTGGAAGCAGCCCACCCAGAATTCCCAAGCTCCTGGAAGCCCACAGTCCCCCTGGGAACCACCAGTCTCCCAAGGCTGCTGTGGTCCAAGTGGGTACTAGGGAGCATTGGTGATGCAGGTGCACTCACAGTTCCCTGGTATCTAGGATCTCAGAATGGTGCCTTGCTCAAGCTGCTCTATGAGTTACCTTTCTGGAACAATGTCTCTGTGCAATCTCCAAGCAGCTCCCTATGAAAGGCCCAAGACCATGGGTCAGGGTGGGGAGGTTCTGTTGTAGCTAAGATCATAAAAGGTCATCTTGGACAGTGGAACCTGGAGGGCAGGAGGAGGGCTTCTCTGTTGCTGTTTTACTGCATGCAGGAGCTTCTCCTGGCTCTTAGCTAGCTTCCAGTTCAGCAAGTGGCCCTGAACCCTCTTCTTACCCACTTTTGGTGCTTCCCATCACTTCCCTGGTGAATCCTAGCATTCTCTCCTAGATGATCTGTTTGAAATGTGAGAATCTACTTACTATTCTGGTTTCCTCTCCAGGGAGGTGACACATACTACCTGTGTCTAGTCAGCCATCCTGATCCTACCTGAGAATTTTTTAGTGAATTTAATTGGTACTGAATTTTGTCAAATGCCTGATATGATCATGTGACTTTTATTCTTTAGACCTGTGCCCCATGGTTATTGTATATAAATGAACAAGAAAACAAATAAATGGATTCTACTTGCCAAAATTTTGTTAAGGATTTTTGTACCTTTATTTATAAGGCTCTTCTTATACTATCTTTCATCTGATTTTTGGATCTGGGTGGGTAACATTGGCTTCAAAAAAGGAATTAAGAAGTGTTCCTCCATCTCTATTTTATGTAGAAGTAGTATTAATTCTTCTTTAAACCTTTGGTAAAATTCTTACATGAAACCATTTGGGCCTTGAGATTTCTTTTGGAGGGAGTTTTAAATTATGAATTAAATTCCCTAGACAATTCTGGTACTTTCAAATTATCTACTTTTTTTTAAATTTCAGAACATCACAGAGATACAAACACTCCAGCTACATAAATTAGCCCTGTACTGCCTGAGTCAAAGATATAAGTGTGCCCTTCCCCAGACAGTGTGCATTGCACCTGCTAGGCATGAATCCACCCACCCTCTTCTCCCCCCTCCCACCTGCCCAACCTTCGATGAATGTTATTTCCATATGTGCACATAAGTGTTGCTCAATTAACTCCAATTTAACGGTGAGTACACTTGGTGTTTGTTTCTTCCATTCTTGTGATACTTCACTTAGAAGAATGGTCTCCAGTCCATCCAGGTTAATACAAGAGGTATTAGTTCACCATTTTTTTATGGCTGAGTAGTACTCCATGGTATATATATTTGCCAAATTTTATTAATCCACTCTTGTATTGATGGGCACTTGGGTTGTTTCCACATCTTTGCAATTGTGAATTGTGCTGCTATAAACATTCGAGTACAGATGTCTTTTCTATAGAATGCCTTTTTTTCTTTTGGGTAAATACCCAGTAGTGGGATTGCTGGATCAAATGGTAGTTCTACTTTTAGTTCTTTGAGGTATCTCCATACTACTTTCCATAGAGGTTGTACTAGTTTGCAGTCCCACCAGCAGTGTATGAGTGTTCCCATCTCTCTGCATCCACACCAACATTTGTTGTTTTGGGACTTTTTGATAAAAGCCATTCTCACTGGAGCTAAGTGATATCTCATTGTGGTTTCGATTTGCCTTTCCCTGATGATTAGAGATGTTGAGCATTTTTTTCACATGTTTGTTGGCCATTAGTCTATCTTCTTACACTCACAAAAAATCAACTCACAATGGATAACAGATTTAAACCTAAGTCATGAAACCTAAAGATTTCTAGAAGAAAATATTGGAAAAACTCTTAAAGACATCAGCTTAGATAAAGAATTTATGAAGACCCCAAAAGCAATCACAGCAACAACAAAAATTAATAAATGGGACCTGATCAAATTTAAAAGCTTCTGCACAGCCAAGGAAACAATCATTCTAGCGAATAGAAAACCTACAGAATGAGAGAAAATATTTGCATGCTATACATCCGATAAAGGGCTGATAACTAGAATCTATAAAGAACTCAGGCAAATCAGCAAGAAAAAAAATCAAGTAACCCTATTAAAAAGTGGGCAAAAGATATGAACAAATTATCTATTTAGTAGTAGGTAAGTATACTCTGTGAGAAGTTGATTTGTTTCATGTAATTTTCAATTTATGTGTCTAGAATTGTTCATTGTATTCCCTTATCATCCTTTTGATGCCTGCATGGTCTATAGTGGTATTCCCACAGATAATTATTTTACAACATTTCATTATTGAATATCAAAATCTTTAATAATACAAAAGCATTTGTCCCATGGCTGTCCATTCTCTCTGTTCTTACCTACAGCTCCTGATCAGAACCAGATGATTAGAATTGCCCATTGACTTGCACCAGAATCAAGTGCTGTTATGAGCCCTTGTTGCTGCTGCCCTTTCCCCACATGCCGAGTGCCTGGGGAAGAGATACATGGTTGATGGCAAATGTGTGGAGCTGATCTCCCTGTCCTGACCCAGGTTAGCTTCCAGGATCCCAGCCCTGGATGTACCTCCTCTGTTACAGCCAGAGACACTTGGGAGTGGCTGAGTGAACTTCAGCCCTATAGAGCCCTGCATGTATTAAAGAAGCTAAAGGTACAGACGCTAATGGAGCTTAAGGAGAAGAGGCAAAGGAGCAAGTCACGGAAAGGATAGAGAGACGAAAAGGAGGGAGTCCGGAGTCCATGGAAGGTGACCCACAGGGATGTTGGCTGCCAAGGCACAACTAGTGACCAGGGATCCTTCTTCCCATCCTGGCTGCGTAGATGTGCTTTGGGGAACTCTATACATGAACAAGGAGGAGAAGATTCTGTAAGTGGAGATAGTGTTTTACTCCTCCCTTCTCAACTGTCTATTGTAAAGTGGACCTCTGAGTGGATAAATAGCTTTAGGGTCTTCTTACAGTTTTCCTTCCATGAATCCCTATTAATAGCTTCCTCGTCTCCCAGATACGTCAACTCTCTCCTCTTATTTGAGAATCTGGAACCCCTACGATAGTGGTCTCTTCTCGGTGGGTGCTTAAGATAACTAGATTTTTTTCTTGGATGGCAGACGACAACTCATCTGGTCTCTTAGAAAGTGATTCTGAGAATCCTCAGGTGTAATGTTTATGATTAGGTGTGTGTGCAGTGGCTGTGAGGGGCAAAATCAGGAAGACAAAGTGTAGACTTCAAAAATGTAACTAAAGTGGAGTTATATTCCCAGGTCAACTAATTGTTCTCAATTTGTCAGGCCATGAAACACATTTCACAGGTCCTCAAATCACTAGATTTCCCTCCGTCTCTAGCTCAAAAGCCTCTTTCTCTTGTTCCCTTCAGAAAGAGTAATTAAGGTCTTAGATTATCTCATAATAAACACTTGACTGCACTTGGGCAGTAGAGTAAAAGCTGTTATTCTCCAAAATTGTACATGAATGGAACTATCCCAGTGAGTTCATGGACCCCAAACAATTCAGAAGTCAGTGACCATCATAGTGGTAAGAGTGGAGTTCCATGGAGTTGTCCAGTCTCAGCCAATACTGCCTTCTAACTAAGAGAGACCAGTGGACTTGACATAGGGATGGTGAAGGAAACCAGAGGGAATGAAGGGGCTGTCTTTTTCCTTTTTACTCATCATCATCTATCCATCACCACTTATGGTTCATCTCCTACAAATAAAAGAAAAACCATTCAACAGGATAAATAAGAGGAGTTTGTGGCACTTTATTTTGGTGTGTGAAGTTAGGGTTGGCCTGTTTACCAAATACTATCCTACCAGGTCCCCTGACTGCTAGAGTAGAAGCATCCTCACCCACTTTCAGGGAAAGAAGTAGCCCTTGATCAGAACAAGATAATTAGACCTGCTTGTTGACATGCACAGGGTCTCAGACTAAGGCACATCTCCAAGCAAGAAACACAGATCTTTTTGATGCACTGAATTTCATCCACTCAGCTAGAAGACTTTTCTCTAATCAGTCCACTGGATAGAGGCACAAAAGGAGTGGAGAAAAGTTGAATAAAATTATTATTTTTGAAAAATTTTGAATTAATGTACTTAAGGTATAATTTACATATAATAAAATTTATACTTTTGATAGTTATAGTTCAGTTACTTTTGACAAAATGTATACAAATTTGTTGAGTTGAAAATCAAATTTCACTTTCCCAGAAAGTTCTCTTGTGTAACTTTGCGGGAAAACACCCCATACCTCCAGCGCCAAGTAATCAATTGTCAGATTTTTCTCACTACAGATTGGTTTTGCCTATCCCAGAATTTCATGTAAGTGAAATAATACTGTATGGATTCTCTGGTGTTCAGTTTCTTTCAGTTAGTATAATGTTTGTGAGATTCATCCATATTTTCTATTATTATATATCAGATATTAATTCCTTTTATTGCTGGATAGCATCCATTGTTTAAATATACATTTTGTTTGTCCATTCATTGTGATGGACATTTGGGCCATTATGAATAAAGCGTTTGTGGTAGGCTGAATAATACCCCACTAAACCCAAGAGATGTCCATGTTTTAATCCTGGAACCTGTGAATGCTAGTTTATATGGCAAAAGAGACATTGCAGGTGTGATTAACTTAAGGAATTTGAGATGAAGAGATTATTCTACCTTATGTAGGAATGCCCGAGTAATCAGAACAGTCCTTATAAGAGGGAGGCAGGAGGAGTTAGAGACAGAGAAAAGAACGTGATGGGATCATGGTCTGTACAGATTCCATGCCCTGTATTTCCCTCCAGCTCTGAAATGTAGCCAAATCGGAGTGCTGATTTCTGGTAGGGAATCCCATCAAACTGGAGAAGCCCATTCATTCAGCTAAAGGGAATGGCCCAGGAAGGTCATACTAACTGTCATTCCTTTCCAGTGGTCTCTGCTAGCAGGCAGCTGGCCCCTAATTCACTTTTCAGATCACGTTTACTCTGAGCTCCTCTTTCTAAGTTTGTTTAACATGATGTAAAATTGTTTTCATGATTCCATTTAAAGTTATTGTAACTGTTTATAAAATGCATTATCCTTGCTTCACAAAAAAACCTGGCAATTACTGTAAATTAGGGTCTTGTCTGATGCCATTAAGAAGATTTCTAGGAAAAGCAACCAGAGGAAGGTTGTATGACCTTGTGTACTTCTGTAACTGTATATCAGATGTCACACATTTAGAGGAATTGAGCCTGTGGCTTTGTATGAATTACTAATGATATATAATTGCTGTATATTTAATGTATTTATGTCCACTCACCCAAATGATTAGCAGCCTCTTATGAAAATAAAAACAAAACACAAAATAACCAATTATAATATGGTTGATAAGTAGAATCAGAAATAAATAAAGGAAGAGCAAGTATTACTAACCACGTCCACTGATGAGCACATACATCATTGCTGTGATGGAACATCTACTGGGTCTCTAAAATTCCTAATTAGAACCAAGGGTACAAGTCTCCATAAGGACGCCCATCTGGGGGAAGTTCACAGCCAAGTGGAAGAGAGCAGCTTTGGGCATTTCCATGTGGAACACCTGCTCTCCTTATCCATGACTAATCAAGTAATGAATAAAAAAGGGCTTGTTTAGAATAGACCATGCAGGCAGATTCAAATCAAGACCATAAGGAGCCCAAAAATATATCAGGCTAGAGAGTTCCTGAAAAAAAATTTGAGGGGTCATTAACCCTGACAATAGCTTCAAATTAGCAATTAACAACTCATTGGGCTGGATGAGAAGAGGGAAATGCTCCTTTATTGAGCACTCCCCCCTTGGAATCATGGCAAGGTGTAAGACATTCTAAGAGTTAATAGATTTTACTTTTTAGATCAGTCTTACGTATAAATGAGTGGAAAGTACACAGTTCCCATATGCCCCCCTCACCACAGTTTCCTTTATCATGCATTAGTGTCCTACATTTGTTACAAGTGATGAGCCAATGTTGATACATTAGTATTGACTAAAGTCCATGGTTTGTTTTAGGGGTCACTTTGTGTTATACATTCTGTGGGTTTTGACAAATGCATAATATTGTGTCCACCATTATGATATCATACAGAATAAGTTCGCTGCCCCCCAACCCCTCTGTGTTCTACCTGTTCAGCTTTCCCTTTTCCCGTTGAACCCCTGGCTAGCTATACATTTTTGTTTTGTTAATTTATTGGTTCTTTTACAGTTTACTGTATACATTTTTAACTTACCACAGTCTACCTTCAGTTAATGTGTTAGTTCAGTAACAGTATACAAATTTTATGAAAATATACTTCTATTTAACTCTCTTGGCTTTTAAAGAGAGTTGAGAAGTAAGAAATTTTTTATATTTAACCACGTATTTACAATTTCCTATAATCTTCAGTCCCTTGTGTTGATCCAGATTTCCATACCTTCTGACAGAAGAACTTAATATTTCTTGCAGTGAGGTTCTACTGTTAATAAATTCTTTCAGCTTTTATATGTCTGAAAATGTCTCTGCCTTTATTTTTGAAAGATGTTTTCTAAGGGTATGGAGTTCTTAGTTGACAGATTTTTTTTCCTTCAGTACTTTAAAAATGTCATTCTACTGTCTGCTGGCTTGCATTGTTTCTGATGATAAATCCGATGTAATTTCTATCTTTATTCCTTATATGCAATATGTCTCTTATTCCCCCCTCTCTACTCCCTGGCTACTTTTAAGATTTTTCCTTATCCCTGGTTCACATACTCCCTATATATAGGTTTCTTCATGTTTTGGTTTTTGTTTATTTATTAATTAGTGTGTGTCTTTGTATATGTACCTGAAATTCATTGAACTTCTTAGATCTGTAAGTTTATAGTTTTCAACAAATTTGGAAAATATTTGGGCATTATTTCTTTAAAAATTATTTTCTGCTCCACCTTTTCCCCATCTCATGCCTCCATTTGGACTCCAGTTATTCATATATCAGGCCATTTGATGTTTTTCTCAAGCTCATGTTTATTTATTTCAATCTTCTGTATTTTGTTTGGTAGTTTTGATAGCTTTATCTTCAAGTTCACTACTCTTTTCTTTTGTAGTGTATAATCTGCTGTTAATCACATCCAGTAGATTTCTTATGTTTTATATTATATTTTTATCTCTAGAATTTCATTTTATGTATTTTTTTAATCCTCCTTTAGTATATCTTCTTAACACTTTTTGCTTTCCTCTACCTCTTGAACATGTGGAGTGTATTTATTATAATAGTTGTTTCAATGTGCTAAAATAGTACATTAAACATTTGTTTAATTTCTGTGTCTATTTCTATTAATATAATTTTCTTTACATTTTTGGTCATATTTTCCTTCTTGAGTTCCTGGTATTTTTTCCTGGATGTTGGATTTTGTGAATTTTATTTTGTTGTACACTGGATTTTATTATGTTTTTAAAAATATGCTTGATTTTTCTTCTGAAACACAGTTAAGTTACCTGGCAACTTTTGGTTTTTTCAAGGCTTGCCTCTAAGTGAGACTAGAACTGCCTGACTGACTGAGCCCATTACTGGGGCAATTTTTTCTGTGTTCTAGCCTGGAATTCCTTTATGGGCATTAAGTTCAGTTACTCATAGAGCTCTCCTGTTTGTATCTCTGGTGTCTGATCACACTGCCTAACACCATTCTCCAACGCCTAAATCATTGTTTCATATGTTGTGTCTGCTGTGTTAGTTTTTTTTAAAGGAAGAGGAAAGATCCAGTTCATCTTACTCTATTATGTCTGGAGGTAGAATCCAGAGGCAAAGTTTGAATTCATTTGCCTGATGCAAATCTCTTTGATTTATTTATCATACAGCACAATGAATGTTTTGAAAATGGGCCAGGTGTATCTCAAAATGTGTTGTGTGGACACACTCATTGGCACATCTCACTGTAAATCTTTGCAATGGTGCTGATGATATCAGACACAGATGCGTTCTTTCCTTCACTCAGGCCTCACAGCAAAGACCTGGATCTACAAAAGGATTCAATAAACTCGATATACTCTCTGGCTAAAATAATCAACAAAAAGAGAGAAAGCACAGATTATCTATATGACAACTGAAAGAGGGGCTATGACCGCAGATCCTACAGGTATTAAAGGAATGATGACAGGATATTATGAACAGATGTATGGCAAAATTTTTTGCAACATAGATGAAAGGGACAATTTTCTTGAAAATAGTACTTACTAAAACTGATACAAAAAGTAATAGGAAATTTGAATAGCTCTATATATGTTTAAAAAATTCAATTCATAATCAAAAATCTTCCCAAGAGAAAGCCCCAGGCCCAGATGGCTTTACTAGTAAAATCTATCAGGCATTTAAGAAAATAAAATACTAATCCTACAAAAACTATATCAAAAAATAAAGGAAAATCTAACCTTCACAACTTATGAGGTTAGCATAACTCTGACACCGTAAATAGACCACAACATTACATACATCTGAAAATAAACTTGCCCGTTCTGAGAAAAACTTGGTTTAGTGTCAATTAGTTAACTTTTCAAAGTTTCAGTTTCTTAACCTCAAAATCAGAATTAAACTGCTTTTCTTGCAATGTCACTTGATGAGTAAGGGATAGCATGTGTGTGTCTGTATGTGTGTGTATTTCTTCCACATGGTAGATGCATCATAAATGCAAAGTGCATTAAAATATCTTGACAGTGCCACATCATTGGAATGACTGCATACCTTTCAATACTCTACTCTGAGGGATGGAATGCACTTGGATATAGCATTGATTGATGGATTGATTAGTTGATTCAACAGATATTTATTGAGCATCAAGTAAGTTCTGGACACTCTGCTCAGTGTTGGATATACTATAAAGCCATGCACAAAACAAACAAAATCCCTGTCCACTTGGAGCTCACATTCTATGGATGGCAGAAGAGACAATAAATCAATAAATATGGAACATAGAGAATATAGTGACAGCTAATGACAAGTGCTGTGAAGAAAATGCAGCAGGAATGGGGGCAGAGTGAGCAGTGAGGGAGGGTATGCTATTTTATGTAGTGTATTCAGAGAAGGCTTCTCTGAGGAGGTAAAATTTGAGGTGGACATCTGAGAAATAAGTTTCCAGAAGTTTCCAGAAAGAACCAAGTTTGCAAGTGTGTTTTGCCTTAGGCATGCATTTGCAAAACTGTAAAGGCTGTGTGTGAGCCAGCATAAAAGCATCAAACCCCTGGGAGCCCAGGAAGAATGGGACTTCACACGCATAGGTGCTTTCCCTTAGATCTCTCCTGAGTACGCAGGAGGAAGTTTGGGGGCAGATGGGGACAGAGAGAGCCTCCTGCAGAGGTGCAGGTATGCAGGAGGTTCAGCTCTGCTGTGGGGAGTCATGAAGCCTGGACCTCTGACCCAGACCCCTCTCTCAGGTGTAAACCCCTGGGAAAGGAACAGCACATCTTGCCACCCTTAAGGTACTGGTAAAGACCCACTGTTGCAAGGGGAATAAGAGAGAGAGAGAGAAAAAAATCCTGTAGCTCCAGTGGAAAGGGAGAGAAAGTAGTTCTGAGCCCTGCATCTTGTGTCAATACCATAGTATCTCCAGTTAGTGGAGGAGGGACAAGAAACAATTGCTGCAGGCAAGATCTGCCAATAAATGCTAAATAATTTTGTGGGCAAAAGTTTAAGAAGAAACTGGTATTTGCAGTATTTCCCCCAGAATATTTAGTAATTACAAAAGGAAAAACAATAACTTTACAGCGTAGAACCCTAGCAGACATCACCTTAATCAAGTGAGCATCGGTAATAACACATCAATTTTAAGTCCCCCTGTTATCACGCACCGAGAAGGACAGCACACGTCACTCCATTTCATCATGAGAAAACAGACAAACCCAAACTGGGGGTCATTTTATAAGATAATTCACCAGTACTCTTCAAAAATGTCAAGGTCATGAAAAAAAAAAAGTCTGAGGAAATATCACAGATTGGAGGACCTGGGACACTTAGGAGACATGACAACCACAGGGAATGTGGGACCTTGGATTGAATTCTGGAACAGAAAAAAATGACATTGGTGGAAAAACTTGTGAAATCTAAATACACTCTGTAGTTTAGTTAGTATTAATAATAATGGGCCAACGTTAATTTCCTAGTTTTCATATTTGTTCCATTAATTGTTAACATAAGATGAAGCTGGATGATGAGTGTATGGTAATTCTCTCTACTATTTTTGCAACTCTTCTCTAAGTCTAAAATGATCTCAAAATTAAAAAAGTTTTAGAAGTCATGGCCCTTACACTGCATAAACTTTCTGAGCATCCATCGTGCCAAAGCATATGGTCTTCTCCTCTCCAAGGTGAAAGTCAAGTTAAATCACCTTGCAAGACCTACTACTAAAATAATAGTAAATAAATAAATAAGTGAATACATGTAGAAGAGTGCTTTTGGTGGATCGTTTTGCATTTTGGAAGCAACATAAACCTCATTTGAGGGGTGTGTGTGTGTGTGTGTGTGTGTATGCATGTGTATAACTTATTTATAAATTTCTCATCTATTTCTCTTCCTTTCCTTTGTTATTTTAAATAAGGATTTGGGGTAAAAGTTAATTTTTTATAATTTAGTCTACAGATTAAATGATATTCAGGCAGATTTGTGACTAAATTTGAGAATAATTAACATCATTCAGAGATGGATACCTTAGCTGTCAATCAAATATGGATGCAATAATTATTGGGAATTTTAAGTCCCATTTTGGGGTGAGAATCAGTGCATTGTCATTTTTATGAAGGGATATTGCATCTTGTCAGGGGGGTGCCTCAGGTTGTTACTGTTGATTTCCAAGTGGTTATACGATGTGTGTGGAGACTAAGTAGCCAAGGGTGCACTGTGCCAGTTAGTAAGGTAGCGATTCTAGGCTTGACACTGACCTTTCCACAATCTGCTTTGTGACACTAAGTCCATAACTCTGAAAACACCCCTCCTCCTCGGCTAGCTCACTTGTGGTTAGGCTCTGCCAGTACGGGGAGCCAGAAGCCTGGAAGGAAGGACAAGGGAGGAAAAACCTTGCTCATTCCTATGTACCCACCTCCCGTGCCAGCTTTACCCAGTGATGGCTCTTCCCTCCAGCAGTTGCAGCTTATCCCACAGCAATGGTGGCCCTAGGCACTGGTTCTGGTCTCCAGCTCTGCCTCCTCAAAGGTGCCAGTAATTCCTCCCCGAAGGTGGGTCTCAACTTCCAGGGCCCTCCTCTGAGCCCCAGAGGTGCAGGCCTGGCCCTCGGCCCAGCCTCAGATGGAAGCCCAGCTAGCACTGTAAGATGCCTCCTTCAAGTTCTAGATTCTAGTCACCCCAAGTTCTTCTCTATGTTCTCCCCAGCCCTAGAGATCAAAGCTGCTTCCTGTGATTCCTATCTCTGTGTCTCTGTGCCAGGTCATTGTTTCTTTCTTTCTTTCTTTCTTTTTTTTTTTGCATTTTCAATCAGCCATCATACATTTAGCCAATTTCTCATTTAAAATTCTCTCTGCTAAAATAGCTCATGTGTTTGTTCTCCTGATGGGATGCCATATGATACAGAACCAGCCCTACTATCTAGTAGCAGTTGGCCTATGGGAAAGCGACTTGGATCCTCTAGAGAGAGTTTCTTCATTTATAACATGGAGTTGACAATAGCTGATCTCAACAAGTTGCTGGAAGGATTAGCACAGAGCCTGGCACAGAGAGGGTGCTAACTACTCTCCCTTCTAGTCCCGGCACCGTGTGATGCCATCAGTGTACTAGAAGGGAAGTGGGAGGATCCTACACCCGTGATGACTTTGGGACGATAAATTCCCAGAGGACCAGGTCATGTAGGAGTTACTGTCTTCAGGACCATGAAAATAAACACAAAAGGGACAATGATGACAATAGCTCATATGTACAAAGCACTTAGCATGAGTCAGGCATCACACATATTATGCATTTATCCTTATAAAATCTTTTATACTGGTAATGTTTATCTGCATTTTACAAGTTTGAAAACCGAGGCACAGAGAAGTAAAGCAATTTAAGCAAGATTTCGTAGCTCACCAGTGATAGACTTAGGATTCAAACTCATTTGATAATCAGGATTTGTTTTCAAATTTGCAATTTACTCTGCTCTACATTCTCTCAATTGATCCTTAAAATAACCCTGCTAAGCAAGGGGAAAGAAATTTCCATTCCCACTTTATAGATGAGGAAAGGGAGGATTAGGGAATTGTACACCTCATGGGAGTTGCTGCTGAGGTGGTGTCTGAACTTATTTTTTTTCTGACAACTGACGGGAAAGAAACCTGAGCTCTTTCCTCTAAGCCGGTGGCCTTCCAGGGGTCTCCCAGAAGACACAGGCGAGGTCAGGGCCCTGACGAACAGGAAGGAGGAATCAGGCCATTTCTTGCAAATTTGGCAAATGGCTTTGTGCTGATTCCTTTCAAAGCGCCTTTTACTGACAGAGCAATTTCTCAGCACCAGAGCAGAGGAGCTCACAGAACATGCAAATGAGGCAGAGATGCCACTGACATGGAAAGAATAGCGATATTATCCTAATGGCTCTGACATAAAATACAATCATGGGAGGAAATTTACCCTGAAATCATGTTCATTGGCTTTGCGGAGAAGCCTCTCCCGCCACAGGGTCCCCTGGTGCCCCTCCCCCAGGGGGACAGGGGGACAAGGGAAAGGGGCTTTCCTCAATGCCCATTCCAGGGCAGTGGTCTTCAGCTCTTGTCATCAGCCCTGGAGTCACAGACCCTGTCTTGGGAGGGCCCATTTCCATTGGGAAAGCTGTCTTGTCATCTGCAAACTTGCCAACCACGTTAGGGACTTTGGGCCACCTGCTATCTCACCCCGGTGTCCTCAGCTGTGACCATTTCCATTTGGGGCAGAGCCCACAGTGATCTGGAAAAAGCTCATGAACTACTCTGGCTGGAGAGCAAATCCCTGCTTTCCAGAGCTAAGGCTGTTTCAGGTGAGCCTCATGGCCTAGAAACTGAAATTGAAAAATTTTAAACAAGATATTTAATCTCTTCACATTTGGGGTCCACCACATATTTCCAGTTTTATCTCGGACCACTCAGGCCCCCCAGCTGTAACGAGAGGCTGCCTGCCCCCCAGGCACGGCACAGACTCCACTGCCCTCGCCTGAACCCAGGCTGCCCTTTCCTCCTCTTCTCAACCCAGGGGATCAAATGTCCCCTTCCCTCTGTCCTTCCTGGACTTCTTCCCATCCTCTGTTTAATGATCCCCTCCTCCATGCTGGCTTCATGACCACGGGGCTCACCACACACCATGACTTGTGATAGTCTGTGGGTCTCCTGTGCTCGAGCTGAAGCAGCCCTTAAGCAGGAAGCAGCCCTTTTCTTTCTTTGTGCTCCCAGGTCCCCACACAGTGATGGGCAAAATGCACCTTTTGAAGTTGCACCTGGCTCTGTTCTGAGGATTCATCTTGTTTACTCACCATCCCTGACCATCCCATATCTACCCTGAGCTCTGGGCACTGCATCATGCATGGTCCAGGGCATGGCAGAGAGATGATGCTCACCTCCAGGAATGAGCATGCACATGCACACATGCACACAGAATTCATTCCCTCCCAACCTTGTTCAATCCTCTGTAGAATTATGTGTACTTCAGCCCTTATGCAGGTAAGGGGATTTCCATCTCTGAATCTTCCCCTTTGCATTCTATTCAAAGCAATGAGGCTTTTCCAGGCTGAGGTTTCTGAAGACAGGTGGTGCAAAGGTAGGGTGGAAAGTGTGGGATTCATAGGTCACTCAGGATTGGCTGACATGAGAGAAATATTCCAATTGCATTTCATAACTAAATTTCAGACTCCCATCTTCCCTCTCTCCCTAGTTGCAAATAGTCATTCCCCAGCAATTGTGACTGTAAAGGTAGAGGATCCTCCTGCTACTAACTTGACTCTAGACATAACCCCATGGCCAGAACGCCCTCTGCTCCAGTCTCAGAGGTTCCCTGTCCCTCCCCGCTGATGCTTCAGGGCTGCCAAGTTCTTGTTAACGAGGCATCACCATTTCCGTCAATTAACCACATCAAATGAGGCAATGAGTGACTTTTACAGCTGAACCTGCAGTGGACAGATAGGGCGTGAGCACACACCACCCACCAGTGGGGAAATGGTCAGGAAGCTTGGAGGGAGGCAGGAGGCCATGCTCTAGAGGGGTTAATGATCAGAGTGGAGCAGCACAGAGGGATGAGAAAGAGCCCCAGGAGTCCTCAGGTCTCTGCTCATCCCTAAATTCTTCCTGTGAAATCACATTTTCCTGGGGTTGTAAAGGGAAAAGCAGCCCAGGCAGGTGTCTGGATTTAGATCACATCCCTTACACCTATTCCCCATGGGCCTGCCTGACACATAGTACATGCATCATAAATATTTGTGCAGTAAATGAGCTGCAATTTAGTAGGCTAGCATTTATAATTTACTGTCCAGGGTCTAATTCCTGACATGTAATTTCTGGACTTTGGTGCCATTTTTGAAAGCTGAGGTAGGTACACAGAGTAGACTCAGATCCTGACACCACTTAGTGACATCATCTTGTGGAAGGGAGAAGGAACTTAGCATCAAGTCAACTCATTTAATTAAACCCCTCATAACAATCCTTTAAAGTAGGTAGAACAGTATCCCATTTTATGCAGTGGGAAATTGAGTTTCACAGAAGTGAATGTCACTTAAGCTGGTCAAGCTATTAAGTGTTAAGAGTTAGGCTTTGAACCCAGGTTTATTTGATTCCAAAGCCTGCTAATTTTCACCAGATTATATACTGCTTCAACTTAACTTCACTTAGACTCAGTGTTCTTATTTATGACACAGGGAAATGAATATTCAACTCAAGGGGTTTCTGTGAGAATTAAGTAAGATAACATAAGAAAAGCATTAAGTACAGTTCCTTGGTTAGAGACACTTAAAAAATTGCAATTCATGGTCTGTCCTTCATTGTAGACAGATCCACAAAGTGGTATTGTGACAACCTTGCAAATGACATCAAGATCTGTTATTAGTCCTATAATTTATCCAACCTGGCCACCTTATTTATATACTTATTTGTATCCTGACATATTCCAGAAACGATTTAAGGCAGCTTATTAAAATGTATAAAGTTCAACAAGTTAAATCAAAATTTAAATTATGAGGGATGAAAAAAGAAGCACAAAGAAAAAATGAGAGTAGGAAATCAAGGTAAGACCAAGAGAGAAATTAGTATACAACACACAAAGCCTAGGGTCAGATGGAGTTGCTATTTGTGGACTCCAGTATATTTACTATCTGTAGACCCATATTTGGCTCCAAGATTTCTAGAAGCTAAAGCAAATAAGGAAATATGAATATTTTTTGTGGTGTCAATGAGATTTTTTCTTTTCCTGAGAGAAGCACAACCTCCTCTATGATGGAGATCGATGGCAAGGATGCTGTTCTCCCTCACGCTCTACCATACTAGCAAAGCTGCCCCTACACAGGATAAACAGGCATCCCTCTTAGCTTTTGACCATCCAGATTGGCATCTGAGTGTAATATTGCTAGTGCCCCCTTTCACTATCAGTTTCTATGATGCATTACGTGGTCACCCTACCTATCACTTCTCATCCCTTTGCCTGTGCATTCCCCATCTCTGTGCATTCAAAACTCATCTTCAAGGCCAGCTCAAAAGCCTACTCCCCTCAAAGAAAGTGATTTTTCTTGTTTCTGAACTCCCACAGGGGTGTGTGTGTGTGTGTGTATGTTGGGGAGAAGAATAAATGTAGCTTTAAGTTTATGGACTTAGGTCTCCTGAACAAACTTAAAAATATATATGAAATTGTTTTTAGGTGCAAACCTGTAACTTCTAGGCTGAGGATCCATAGTTTGCATCAGAAAAGGAATTTGTCACCACACAATCCTGTTCAATGATCTGCTTATAAGTCTCTGGGCAAATGTGTCCAACCCCGTGGGTCTTGTGCCGAGCTTTCCAAGATGCCTTGCATTTGTCAAGGCAGTGGGGTTGAGCAGCCTTCTTAAGGTCATACTGAAGATCAGGAGGTGGGATGGAATAAAGCCCCAGGTCAGTGGACTGCTGATGTAGTCCTTTGAATTCTCCACTCCTGAGGTTCCCAAGGATAGCCTAGAGGAATCAATGAAATATGCAGAACCAATACGTTCACTTGAGGCACTGAAATAAATGACTCTCATATTTGTCTCTTCAGCACTAGAGGTGGTAAAGGTGCCACATGATTCTAGTCACAGGGTACCACACTATCCCTTTGTTTTCTGACACCTTCTCCTTATTTTGGAAATAACCCCTTTGCTAAAGTCACTTGAATTACCTCATTTGAGTGTACCATCTCATTCTTGCCAGACTTACTGACACAGACACCAATTCCCAAAACAAGTGATGTATGTACAGCAGTCAAATGAGATAATTAAAAATATGTACAACTCAAAGATGCATGTAAAGGTAGCCAACCCTTTGCCCTTGAATCACATGTGACATTCCAAACATCACATTTGACCCAGGAGAAAGTGTGAACAATAAATGGTCTTAATGAATTAAGCTGAGATTAAAGGAAGGTAGAAATATATAGATTTCTCCTTTCTTCTCTTATTTAAAAAGCAATTGTATAAAATAATACATATATAATGTGTTATTGTGCCTATAACATATAAAATGACAAAAATCATTTGACATCTATATATATGTGTGTGTGTGTATGGATGTGTGTGTGTGTATATATGTGTGTGTATATATATATGTATATATATGTTAGCCCATAACAGCATAAAGGAGGTAGGTGGAAACAAACTCTATTAGGCTATGAAAATGGTAAAATAATAATTAAAACACAGCTTATCAAAATTTGTGAGATGTAGCAAAAACAGTGCTTAGAAGAAAATTTATAGGATTGAATGCATGTATTAGAAAAGAAAAAAAGACCTAAAATCAATTATCTAAACTTCCACCTTAGGGGAAAAAAGCAAAGTTATCCACACAAGCAGAAGAAAATAAATAAAAAAAATTTGGAGACATCAATGAAGTTGAAAACAGGAAATTAGTGCAGAAAATTAATGAATTGAAAGCTGCTTCTTTAAACAGATCAATACAATTGATAAGCTACCAGCCAGGCTAACTAAGAAAAAATGAGAGAAGACACAAACTGCTAATACCAGAAATGAAAGAGGGGACATCACTACAGATACCATGCACATTAAAAGGATAGTCAGGAAATACTATGAAAAACTCCATGCCCACAAATTTGATACCCTAGATGAAACAGTCCAATTCTTTGAAAGATACAATCTGCCAAACCCACATGAGAAGAAATAGGCAATCTGAATAGGCCGATACCTACTAAATAAATGCAATCAATAATTTAAAACCTTATAAAATGGTAAGTATCAGGCCCGGATGGTTTCACTGGCAAATTCTAACAAACATTTAAGAAAGAATTATACCAAATTTCTATAATTTCTTTCAGAAGATAGAAGCAAAGGGAACACTTCCAAACTCATGCTGTGAGGCATCATCCTAATACCAAAAACAGACAAAGACATTACAAGAAAAGAAAACTACAGACTAATATCTCTCATGAACATAGATGCAAAAATCCTCTACAAAATGATAGCAAATTGAATCCACAATGTATAAAAAGAATTATACATAATGATCAAGTGGTATTTATCCCAGGTATGCAAGTCTAATTTAACATTTGAAAATCAATAATGTAATCCATCACAACAGGATAAAGAAGAAAAATACATGATCATATCAATATATGCATAAAAATCAGTTGACAAAATCCAACACTCATTCATAATAAAAATTCTCAGTAAACCAGGAATAGAGAGAAACTTCCTCAACTGGATAAAGAATATCTACAAAAGTCCTAAAGCTAACATCATACTTAATGGTCAGAAACTAGAAGCTTTCCCACTAAGATCTGGAACAATGCAAGAATGTGTACCCCTTCACCACTGCTTTTCAAAATTGTACTGGAAGTCCTAGCTAAGGCAATAAGGCAAGAAAAAGAAATAAAAAGTATACAGATTGGGAAGGAAGAAATAGGACTCTTTCTGTTTGCCTATGTAGAAAATACAAAAGAATTAACAACAACAACAACAAAACTCCTGGAACTAATAAGCAAATATATCAGGGTTTCAGCATAAAAGGTTAAAATAAAAAAGTCACTCACTTTCCTATATACCAGCAATGAACAAATGGAATTTGAAACAAAAAACACAATACCATATACAGCATCATCAAAAACAATGAAATACTTAGGAATAAATCTAATAATATATATAGAAGTTCTATAGGAGGAAAACTATAAAACTATGATGAAAGAAATCAGAGAAATAAATAAATGGAGGGATATTCCATGTCCATGGATAGAAAGGCTCAATACTGTAAAGATGTCAGTTCTTCCCAACTTGATATATAGATTCAGCATAATCCTAATCAATATCTTAGCAAGTTATTTGTGGCTGTAGTAAAACTGATTCTAAAATTTTTATGGAGAGGTAAGAGACCCAGAATAGCCAGCACAATATTGAAGGAGAAGAATAAAATTAGTGGACTGATACCACCTGACTTTAAGAATTACTAGAAAGCTACAGTAATCAAGACACTGTGGGATTAGGGAAAAAATAGACAAATGAATGTAACAGAATAGGGAGACCAGAAATAGACCCATATAAATACAGTCAACTGATCTTTGGCAAAAAACCAAAAACAATGCAATGCAGCAAAGATTCTTTTCAATAACTGGTGTTGGAACAGCTACACATCCACATGCCAAAAAATAAAAATAAAAAAAAAATGTAAACGCAGAACTTTGATCCTTCACAAAAATTAACTTAAAATGATCACAGATCTAAGTGTAAAATGCAAAACTATATACTCCTGGAAGATAACATAGATGACCTTGGATTTGGTGACTACTTTTTAGATGCAATACCAAAGACACTGTCAAAAGAATGAGAAGACAAGTCACAGACTGGGAAAAAGTATTTGCAAAAGACATGGTAGTTGAAAGACTATTATCTAAAGTATACAAAGAACTCTCAAAACTCAAAAATAAGGAAAAGAATCAACCCAATTTAAAAATGGGCCAGAGATCTTAACAGATGCCTCAATAGAGAAGATATACAGATATCAAATAAGCATGTGAGAAGATGCTCCATATCATATGTCATCAGAGAAATACAAATTCAAACAACAATGAGATATGCCTATTAGAATGACCATAATTGAGAGCACTGACAACTCCAGATGCTGGCGAGGATGTTGAGCAACAGGAGTTCTCATTCATTGCTAGTGGGAATGCAAAATGGGACAGCCGCTTTGGAAGACAGTTTGGTGATTTCTTACAAAACTAAGCATACTGTTATCACACAATCCAGCAATCAGGCTCCTTGGTATTTTCCCTAAGAAGGTAAAAACTTACGTTCACACAAAAACCCACACATGGATGTTTATGGCAGCTTTATTCATAATTGCCGAAACTTAGAAGCAAACAAGATGTTCTTCAGCAAATGGATAAATAATCTGTGGTGCATCCAGACAATGGAATATTATTCAGCACTAAAAGTAAATGAGCTATCAAGCCATGAAATGACATGGAGGAAACATAAATGCATATTACTAAATGAAAGAAGCCAGTCTGAAAAATTAGCATACTGTATGATACCAACTATATTACATTCTGGAAAAGACAAAACTGTGGAAAGAGTAAAAAGATTAGTGGTTGACAGGAATTAGGGGTAGAGAAGGATGAATAGGCAGAGCACAGAGAATTTTTGGGGCAATGAAACTACTCTGTATGATACCATAATGGTGGATACATTACATTTGTCCAAACCTATAGAATGTACAACACTAAAAGTGAACCCAAATGTAAACCATTGACTCTGGTGATAATGATGCATCAATGTGGGTTCACCAATTTTAACAAGTGAACCATTCTGGTGGGGGATGTCAGTAATGGGGATACTATGCATATGTGGGGGCAGAAGATATATGGGAAATCTCTCTGTCTCCTGCTCAATTTTGTTTCAAACCTAAAATTGTTCTAAAAATAAAGTTTATTTAAAAAAAAAACTATTAGAACTGATAAACAAGTTCATCAAGCTTGCAGAATACAAGATCAATATAAAAAAGCAATTACAGTTCTGCATAATTGCAGTGAACAATCCCAAAATAAAATGAAAAAACACAATTACATTTATATCATCAAAATGGATAAATTATGATAAATAAATTTAACAAACAAGAAAAAATTTATACTCTGAAAACTAAAAAACATTATTGAAAGAAGTTAAAGACTTCTTTCTTCCAAATAATTAGAAAAGCATTCCGTGATCATGGATCAGAAGACTTATTGCTAAAATGGCAATACTCTCCAAGCTGATCTACAGATTCAACACGATCTCCATCATAATCTCAGCCAACTTCTTTATACAACTGACAGGCTGATTCTAAAATCCCTGTGGAATTGCAAGAGACCTAGAATAGCCTAAACAATTTTGAAAGAGAAAAACAAAATTGTGAGTAATCACACTTTCTAATTTCAAAACTTAGTACAAAACAACTTTGTATAAGACAGTGTGGTAGTGACAAAAGGACATAGGTCAAAGGAATAGAATTGATAGTCCAGAAATAAACCTACAAATCTACTGCCAACTGATTTTCAACAAGAGTTCCAACACCATCCAATAGGGAAAGAATTATCTTTTTAACAAATGGTGCTGGAAAAACTGGAGAGCTACAAGCAAAGGAGTGAAATTGGACCCTTACTTCACATCATACACACAAATTAAGTCAAAATGGATCAAAAACCTAAATGTAAGCGCTAAAACTATTGAACCCTTAGAAGAAAACATAGGTGTGAATCTTCATAACCTTGGCTTTGGCAGAATATTCTTATATATGACATCAAAAGTATGAGCAACAACAAGAGCAACAAATAGATAAATTAAATGTCATTAAAATTAAAAACCTTTGTGATTCAAAGAACATCATCAAAAGTATGAAAAGACAACGCACAGAATGGGAGAAAATATGTGCAAGTCATACCTGATATGGGACTTGTAACCATAATTTCTAAAGAATTCTTATAATTCAATAATAAAGACAAATAACCCAATTAAAATGTGCAAAGTTATCTGAACAGACATTTCTCCCAGGATCATATAAAAATGGCCGATAAGCACATGAAAAGATGCTTATTATCTTTAGTCAACATCATTAGTCATCAGAGCAACGCTAATCAAAACCACAGTAAGACACCCCTTCATACTCACTAGAATGATTAGAATTAAAAAGTCAAATAATAACAAGTGTTGGGGAGCATGTGGAGAAATTGGAATCCTCATACACTATTGCTGGGAATGTAAAATGGAGCGGCTACTTTGGAAAATAGTCTTGTAGTTCTTCACATGATTAAACATAGCAGTATATAACCCAGAAATTCCACTCCTAGGTATATACCCAAGAGAAATGAAAATATGTGTTCACTAAAATACTTGTACACAAATGTTTATAGCAGCATTATTTATAGCAGCCAGGAGGTGAAAGCAACCCATATGTTCATCAACAATGAATAGATACACAAATTGTGGTATATTATCACAATGGAATTATATTTGGCTGTAAAAAGGAATAAAGTACTGATACATGCTACAACAAGGATGAAACTTGAAAACATTATGCTAAGTAAAGGTGCCAGTCACGAAAGACCACCTATTCTATGAGTCTGTTCATATGAAATGTCCACTACAGGGGAATCTATAGAGATAGAAGGTAGATTAGCGGTTGCTCAGGGCTGGTGTGTGTGTGTGTGTGGGGGCAGTACGTAGGGGAGCAGTTGGTGGTAGCTAAAGGTATGGAGTTTCTTTTTGAGGGTGTTAATGTTCTAAAATTGACTGTGATGATGGTTGTACATATCTGCAAATATGCTATAAAACACTGAATTATACACTTTAAATGAGTGAATTTAATGGTATGTGAATTATATCTCAGTGAAGCTGTTTTAAAAAGTAAGGTATTTAAAGTTAAAGCAAAGTAAATTTTCGGAGTTGACTATTATTTATCAAAAATAATGTTTCCTTTTACTATGATGGAAAGGCAGGCAAGTGGTCTATAAATATTCATAGAAAAATTGCTTAGAAAATGAATTGGTTTTTGTTAACTATTATAAAAACCCTCTTTACCCTTCTCATTGGTGAATTCTCATCCCTGCCCTTGGTCTAGTTGGTTGTCCTTAATCTAAAAGTAGGGACGTGATCCAGACTGCCTGGATTGGAACCCTGCACTACCTCTAGCTAGCTGGGCAACCTTAGTCAAGGCACTTAAGCTTTCTGTGCTCAGTCCCCTTATTTACATAATGAGTCTCAATAACTGTTAGCAATTAGGATTACCATTTACTGAGAGGTGCTAACTTAGATTCAGGGTTCAGTGTTCCTGTGTGGTCTTGGATAGGTCCTGTAACTTCTCTGGGTCTTAGCTTCACCTCATGCAAACATCATGAGAACTAAGAATAAAGAGTTGGTAATAGATGCACTGCATTTTGTAAAGTATGTTATTGTTGTTTCACTCTTGTATTTTAAGGAATTGTAGAGATTATAATGCCCATTTTATTGTCAAGAAAGCTGAAGCCCAGAAAAGGACTTGAACCTGATTAGCTTAAATTCCAGTCTGTTGCTGCATTCTGCCTTGGGGTCACCTATGGCAAGGCCCAGAGAGCATGCCCTTCTTCCAGTTCACACCCACTCCTGCCCAGGGCACACAGCTAGGCAGGGAGAGGATTGTTCTAGTGAAAAGGAACACCAGGATTTATGGGGAACTGGGGCTGGCCCTACATCCCCTCTATGGACACTCTTGGTCCTGGGCCCTCAGCGTCTCTGGCTTCCCTGTTGCCCTCCCTCCCCAGCCTCTGCCAGCTGCCCTCTCCGCCTCTCCCCCAGCACTGGCGGTGTCTGATTGGCAAAGTCTCTAGTTTGTTTTTCTGTTACACTGGGATTTCGTTTGTTTACATAGAAACTTAAAGTGCTAGAGCCATCCCAGCCTAACGACTTCCCAAATACAAACATTTTAACAGGGGTAATGAGGGACAGTTGAGGATTAGCCTCACCAGTAATGGGCAAAATGAGCCCAGAATCCTCCCGGGGGTACCCTTGAGAGCAGGAGAACCGAGTCCCAAAGGATGTCGAAGGCTGGGTGGAGGTTCTGCCCTCCTACTTCCTGACCTGGCTCTGACCCTGGACCCCTGACCCTACCCTCTGGGGGCATGGAAGCAGCACGGCCACTCATACCTCTGTCCCTGACGTCTCCTGGCCACCTGAGTGCCAGGCGTTGGTCTCATTCTTCCACATGTTTGGACCTCTCCCTGCCCCTGCCTCCTTGTTTGGACTCTCTACCATCTTCTCTGATTTTAAGTCTCTCAAGGCACGTCAATCATCTTTTGGCATCTCTGCATCTTCGCTTTGTTCTTAGCAGGTGAATGAAAGAGTCCACAAAATTTTGCAAGCATGTGAGGCAGCCGTTCCTCACAAGAATGCCCCGAGAGGATAAGGTTTCATGGGCTTCTAGAAGTTGGCCAGCATTTCCATTTGTTTGTTTTTGCCCTTTTGTAGTAATGAGGTGTGGGAAGTGGACAGGGGACTGAAGACCAGAGCTCTAGAAGCTAGGAGCTCCATTTGACTGCTTGGAAACTCCTCAGCACACTTCAGGAAGGCCATGCAATCTCAGGTGGGCCATGTCTGTCGAGGCAGTTTTCCAAAATCACTCCAACAGTCCCACATGGCCTGGACAAGACCAGTAGACCCCTTCCCACAAACCCCATCTCCGCTGGAGATTCAAATTAAGACCTGGATAAACCCCAGTACTCATCAGAATCACATTAGCATGCACATTGCTACCAAGTGACCTCTATTTCCCATTTTGGCAATAGTATTGAATCTGGGTATCCTTTTATTTTTATTTCAAAAGCCTCTGTTTTACAAGCCTTCAACTTCTGGTAATATGCTCATAAAACACAATTCCAGAGCAAAGTGGTGCTGATTAAATTAAAACTTAATGGGGCTTGAAGAGCTGGGGAAGTTCCTAGATGGGGAAAACAGAACCCATGTGGTCTTTCAGATCAAGTGACCAACCCATCACAGAAGCTACTTTCTCCATCAGCAACTTCTAGTGCAAACATTTTCAGCTGAAGAACCAGTTAAAGTGGGAAGAATTTGTGTTGTGAGAAAAAGGACCAAGTTAGCTTAGAACTGCTGTCCTCCTTCCGGCTACATGACCACCATGTATGTAGGTGGCAAACGCACCCACACGATCCACGGGACTTGCAATAGCCCTTTGGGGTAGGGGCTACCTTTAGTCCCCAGGACAGTATGATGAGTAATGGGTCCCTGGCAGGCCTGCATCTGGCCCCACCTCCTCTATGACTAGCTGGGTTACCGTGGGCAAGTTCTGGGGATGCTCCAGGCCCATGTTTCATCTTGGGAAGAGCGCTGGCGTAGCGATTGGATAAGAAAATTGATAGAAAGCAGGGCACAGCCCTCTCTGTGCACAGTGGCTGCAGCTGCTGCAGTTGATTCCACCTCACGCAGAGGCTACTGGCTCAGTGCGTGGCCTGCACCACCCTGCAGGCTGGCTCCCAGGCTGCCGAACCGGGCCCCTGACAAAGTGGACCCTGAAGACTGTCAAAATTAAGAAAAGTCAAAAGGTGTGTTTCAACTGCAGCTGGAGCCCTGGAGTCCAAGAGCTCTAAAATAAACCCCTGTGGCAAAGGGCTACTCAGTGGAAATTCTCAGCGGGCGTGGTGCTTTCAGGAATAGCCTCAGGTTTCTAGCAAAGCCCTCTGTCCATTTCTCCCTCTGCCCCTGCCCTTCTCTGGCCTGCCCATGTCACCCCCTTCAGAATGTGATGTAAAGCTGCTCTCGCTCACCAAAGTGGCTCTGCCAGACCTTTTCAGATCCTTTGGAGGAAATGGCAAGGTGTTTCCCATCGCAAAAGTCCTCGGGGGCAGAAGGGCTGAAGTCACAGTGTTAAGGCCGGGGCTGGGCCCAGCCCAGACACACTTGGGGAAAGAGCTCCAACCTGAGGGAGCCCCCTGGCCTCCTCTCCCCTGGTTCTCTGCTATTGGGACCACGTGGCAGTGGGAGCAGGAAGATTGTGTGGCTCAGAGACAGAAGGGTGGCTGTGAACTACATGGCTGCTGTAGGCTGCCTTTGTCATCTTGGGAAATTTACTCCCCCAGGTCTTGGTTTCTCCCTCTGTAAGGGGGGAGTCACGCACCACAGTCAGTGCTGGCACAGGTCAGAGCTTTCCCTCTGCCCCAGTGACGTCACCTTCAGAGCGTTGGTTTCTGCCGGCTGTGGGGAGGAAACCTGAGCTGGTGAGATCAAGGGTGGGTGGGGTTAGTCCCTTGTCAGTGTCCCCTCAGCCCCCGGCAGCAGACACTTGCCAGAAAATGCACACAGCTCAGGCTCCCGAGCCATTCGCAGAGGGGCACGAAGCTGCCGCTCTCAGGGCCTCCGTATCCCAGGGATAAGCTCAGCCTGGAGCGGAGACAGCTCCCTTTACCTGGAAAGAGGTGTGACCATGGGTCAGGGTCCCTGACACCCTCGGGGGAGGGCCCTGAAACAGAACAGACGGCCCCCTCCCTGTGTCACTTGAGATACTCCTGCTGCCTGGGCCGTCCCAACCCGCTCTGCCAATTCCATGGCTCTTCTCTTACTGCTTAGCCCAAGAGGTAGGAACCAGTAAGAAATGGTCTCTTTTCAAATCATCACTGGCCAGGCAAGTATCTCACAGTCTAAACATGTCTGTGACTCAAAAACAAAATAGATTACCAACCCCACCCCCAAAAATTGACTGACTTCCCCACCTCCACCAAAAAAACCCAAAAAACAAAAAAAAACCTCAACCATTTAAAAGCAGACGCTTCTTTCACAGGGCCTTTCCCAGCGACCCCACCTGCCTTTGAAGGTATTTTTTGTGGTGTTCTTTTAATGATGAGTTGCCCAACTTGGGACTTGTGTTCCCCTGTATTTTCTGGATCATTTTTGTGAAGGATTCTTGAGCTCTTTTCTATTTTTTTAATGCTTATGTGTTATGCTGATTTCTTGAGAGGTTCTGAACTCTTCAAGCACATGGCCACCTTTTGGACTTTCCCGCAGCTGCCTCTGCAGGGCTGTTGTGCAGGAAGGGCAGGTGGGAGGTGGGCCGGTAGGGAGGTGGAGCAGGAGCTCTCAGCGGGCTGGGGGAGGGGGAGGGGGGAATGATTCTGCCTGCCCTGTTGACCTTGCTCTTTAATTCCTGTTCAGAGTCTGCCTGAGCCTCTTTGTAGCCCAAGGCGGGTATGAACCAGACCCTGGGGTCCTTTCTTGCTGTATTGTCACCATCCCCTCTTCAACAGCCCAAGAAACCTAAAGAATGCCATCCATCTCACAATGTTGGGGTTGGAGCTCCTGGGCTAGGCACTGCACAGCCTGCATACCTGCATGCCATGTCCTGGGACATTTGCTTTCATACTTAGGTTTAGATTGGTGAATCTACTACCAAAGAGTGTTTGATTTTATGGCAAGTGCCAAGTCAGCAACCTGAGTGGCTGCTGCCAGGTAAACAAGGAGCATTTCCTGGTATACTCTCTGATGATTTGGGAGGACAGAAAATCAATATTTGCATTATATAGCACACAATCTCAGTAAGACTGTACTTTTCCTATAACTACGTGTTATTAATAAAAATGGCCTAATGACTTTCTTAGAGTTACTAATTATGAGGAAAGTGGTGTACAGCTTAGTTAGAACAAGATGAAAATGAGTACAAAATCTTAGGTACAGTAAGATGCTTTCTTACCATCTTAAATTGTGACTAATCAGAGTCTGGTTTCCATAGTAGGAAAAAGTACAGATTCCCCTGCAATATTATCTTGGAGTTAGCCGCCTTCTGAGATATGCACAGAAGCCCAGGTCAAGTTATTTTATGCTTCAGAAGGCTTAGTGTGAAGAGCCTTCCTACCGTACTTTTCCCTGCCCTTTCAGAAACGATCTTTAACTACTAGCTTCCAGCTCATCAGAGATGCATTGAGCTGCTTTTTCATCTCTTCAGATTTGCTCTTGCAGCTCCTGCCTCTCCTTCTACCTGCTTTACTTACATTTGCATAAGTGAAAACTGGCTTCCTGCTTTATGAGATTTCAAGCTGGAAGACAAAGAGATTGCTTCCTCACCCCTGCGCAGTACCCATTCCCTGGGTGTGAACTGAGAGAGAATGCAATGACTCCTCTGCAACAGTGCTGTGCGGGTGGGAGAGAGTTTCCTCTCTCGAGGTACAGCGTCTCCCCTTGCCTATCAAATGTATAACATTAACATGAACTCATCTGGGCTTTTTCACTAAATTTGCTGAATCAATTCTATTCAAGCCTTCTTTCAAATAAGAAATGAGTTAAAAGAAATAATACTGAGCCTTCAAAGAGAGCAATATCCTGTACATTTCTGTTTATGCTCTGTCTTTTTAAAATTTTAAAGTATTTAATTGATGAATGAAGATTGAATATATTCAAGGTGTACAGTGTAATGATTTGATATACATCTACATTGTGTGATGATTACCATATTCAAATTAATTAATGCATACCTCACCACCCATGCTGTGCATTAGATCCCCAGGACTTGTTCAACTTGTAACTGGAATTATATACCCTTCGGCTACCATCTCCCCGTTTCCCCCAAGCCCCAGCCCCTAGCAACCACTCTTCTGCTCCCTGCTTTAATGAACTTGACTCTTTTAGGTCCCACATATAAGCAAGATCATACAATGTTTATCTTTCTATGACTGGCTTATTTCACTTAACGTTCTCTGGAAAAACCCATGTTGTTGCAAGTGGCAGGATCTCTTTCTTTTTTATGGCTGAATAATATTCTATTGTATTGATGTATCACAATGAGATATCACCTCTCACCTGCTAGGATGGCTAGAATGAAAAAGAAGAGAGATATCAAGTGTTGGTGAGGATGTGGAGAAAAGGGAGCCCTGGCACACTGTTGGTGAGAATGTAAATTAGTACAGTCATTATGGAAAACACTATGGAGCTTCCTCAAAAAACTAAAAATAAAACTACCATATGATCTAGAAACCCCACATCTGGGTATATATCCTAAGGATTTGAAATTAGTATGTCAAAGAAATTATCTACACTCCTGTGTTCATTGCAGCATTATCTACTATAGCCAAGTTATGGAAATAACCCAAGTGTCCATTGACATGTGAATGGATAAAAAACCTGTGTTTATACTCCATCTTCATGCTCTTTAGCACCCCTGTTCCTGGCCCACCAAGCCACCTTGGAGACACCTTGCTATTCCCCCCACACTGCCCTCCAACCTCCCTGCTCTCAGCCCCTACACCTGTTGGTTAGAAGGACTCCATCCATTCCTATTAGAACTCCACAGCACCAGAGCCAAGCAGGCTGAGGATGGGTTTGTGGCACAATATCAAAGAGACATTATGTCAGGAATCTTGAGTTGAACTCCATTTTCACCAAGGACAGAACAAGCGTCATGGCATGGCATTGCAACAGACAGATTTAGATGAGATCACTGACTCTCGATCTTAGCTGTGCTTCAGGGTCATCTGTGGAGATTTACACATTTATATCATTAAGCCCCATCCTGGGAAATTCTGACTCAGAAGGTCTGGGTGTAATTCAGATGCCTGTTTAAAAAAAAAAAAATCTATAGTTGATTATGCTGCATCCAAGTATGAAAACCACTGGACTGGATCATTGGAAAATTTTATTGAAATTAAGAATGTGTGTCAATTGAAGGTGGGCCAACATGTGGAGTAGCCTCACTGAACGATTCTAAAATCACAGAGTATTGAGCTCTATTTCTGTTTTTCCTGGAAGAGAGGAATGGACTGGCTGATACCTGAGGCTTTTTATTGTTTGGATTTTCCTTGTATTTGCTTTATGTTGTGTATTTGAGAATAGGATCTAGGCAATATGTGCCTTTTTACCTAAAAAATCATGAAGTCAAAAAGTCTCCAAGCTGCAGGAAATCCTAAAAATCATTTTGGGTTTCCTCCTCCCATTTACTGCCCGGATACTGCCTACAATGTCTTCCTCAATTTTTTTCCACTTAGCATTTTTTTAGGTACTAAATAATTTATTTTATTTTATTTTTTATTTTTTAATTGATAAATAATAATTTACATATTCATGGGGCACATAGTGGTGTTTTGATACATACAATGTATGGTGAGTAGATCAGGATAATTAACATATCCATCATCTCAAACATTTATTATTTCTTTGTGTTGGGAACAATCAATATCCTCCTTCTAGTTATTTGAAATTGTATAATATATTATTGTTAACTACAGTCATCCAATAATGGTGTAGAATTCTAGAACTTATTCTTCCCATCTAGCTGTATTAATTGCCCAAATTGAACTATTTGATTTTCAGTAATGTTTGGCTGTCTTGTGAACCAAACATAGAATTTCCAGTAGAATTTGAAGCCTCCAACCTTGGCCATGTGAATCAAAATCTTTTAAATTAGTACATTCTTTCGGCCTTCCTTCTTTACAGCTTGCTGGCTGTTGTCCCTGTGAGCACAATACCTTCAAGAAGGAACTTAACCTATGACTGCCCAGTTTGGGGCAAAGGCTGTCCTGCACTTCTCCCAGAACTCTGGTTTGGCAGAGACAGTGAGCCATGCCAAGCTAGGCAGTACTTGTCCTGTTTTAGAGAGAGGAAATCACAGCCACTTGGGAAACCACTCCTAGGGATCTCCTGCACCCAGGGGCCGGGTTCTAAGATGTGTGAAAACAATGAGGAAAGCCTCCTTGGCTCCCAAGCCATTGGGGAATCTGTCAAAGAGCCCATAGTTTTCACAGAAACTCTTTAGAAGATTTGAGCATGAGTTTCCATTCTGCTGCTAAGAGAGGGAGGATCAGCAGGAGGGAGAGAATTAGTGGGGTGAGGAGGTCACTGCCCCTCGCTGCCCCTCTCGTACTGGGATCAAGCCCAGCAGGATGAGGCCTGCAGTGAGCAGACGGGCCTTTCTCCATCCTAAGAAGCAGCACAAGTCTTTGGCTCTATGTGGTCAGAAACATGACCCAACTTGCATCTTTCTTTCTAATATAAGTCCAACTTAGAAATTGTCTTTAATCTATAAATCACTTCCAGGACTTTTGTAGATGTAAAGTTTAGACCTTATATAAATAAATTAAAATAAACAAGGTAAGCAGCTAAGACATTCTGTTTCTTCTGTTTGTTTTCTTCCTTTGTTTCTGGAATCCTTAGCTTAGGTGTGAACTGCACATGATCCTTTTTCCCTCCCCCTACTCCAAGAAAACTACATTTTTTCTATTTTTATGGATATTCTTCCAGAGGGAAACTAGATAAATTGTCTCAATAATCTATATGGCCTCATTCGACTCATATATGGTGGTTTTTAAAAATATGTTTTTGCTGTTTAACCTATGTTTCTCTCATTGCAATTTAAACTTTTCTCTAGTTATATGCCAAGTCAAATTAAAATACACAACACTATAAGAATTCAATATCTTATTCCTCAGCACACTGTTGTAATCATCTCCCACATGCGTGGACCTCATCAGTCAGCTTCTCTCCCTCAGACTCACTTCATCACTACCTGTTTTTCCTTTAGCCCTGAGGTTTGAGGAGTTTTGAGAAGAAAATTCCCAAGGCTTTTCAAATTTGGAATCTCTGGGACCTGGGATTAGGAAGAGGAGAACATTCTAGAATAGTATTATTCTTTTACAATGTCTTAAACACTTTTACTTTGTTTTTTTCATCCTGTCTTCACTACGAAATGATTGAAGGCTGCAGGCTCTGCTACTCACATGTCACACACGGGCTTTGATCCCATGTGTTGTGGTTTCAAAGCCACTTTCTTCTCTGCTGCAGAAAGACCATCCTCTTTGTGAGAATTTAAGGCCCTAGGCTTGACATGAGCAGCTCCACCCTGCACCTGTGTCCTTCAGCTATGCGCCCTTCACGACCACAGTGTACATGAAGGGGGCATTCCCGTCCTCCCCTGGACCCAGAGGAGCTGGGCTGAAGGTGTGAAGCAAGTCTAGGAAAAAGACGTCCCTGTAATCTCCCCACATTCTCCTCACCAACTTCAGCTCATCCGGGTCTCCTGTCTTGCCTTGCTCTCGACCTCTCCAACCAGAGATTACAACACAGTCACACCTCTCAGATCTTCCTATTCTGGAGGGCTCCTCGGATTCCAGTGCTGACTGGAGGATAACGAGATAATGGGTTGAACCATGCCCTACTCCTGTGGCTGGTACTGGGGCTACACCATACACTTACCACTTTCCAGGTCTGTCCTAGAATTTCCTCTCCCTTGGCTAGCACTTCTGCAGGCCTCAGTAGCTTGCTGGTGCCATGGCATTGACCCTCATCCCCGAGGGGTTTGAGCACCTGGTCCACATGCACTCCTCAGGCAAGGGTTACTACGTTTGCCCATTTACCATCAAAATTGGGCAGGGGAGTACCAGGAGGTGTCCAAGTAGATCACCCTTGTGACAAACATAGTTCCTCCCCTGCTCATTGTACAATTACATCCTGGCCTCCTGCCAAGCAGCTTCAATTACCCTGCAAGAGAGTGGCTACTCTTCTTGTGCTAGTCCAAAGATAAGGAGTCCAGAGTGCTAGGTGGCAGTTTTAGCTTACAGTTCCACAGGATTCTTGCTATGTCCCTTGGGGAAAGCCTTCTCTTTCAGGGACCAGGAATGTTAAATCCACAAATGCCATAGTTTCAGGAACAGGAAGTGGAGACTCCGGAAGTGGGTAAGTGGGAGTCTAAGCATATCTCCTGCTGAGTCCACCCCTTCATTCCTAATTTATTCTGCCACTTGGGGTCATGGTACCATGTGCAGGTTTTTGATTCCAAGTGTCCACTGATACCAGAGGATGATACCCCATCTTCTTATAAATATTGACTCTGAATTAGCACATTATCTCTTCCTTCAACAGGCCATTTTAATTCTATTCACCCTGTAGCTTCTGGGAGGCATGGTAGGGGAGACGTCTGAGGAACTCCATGGTAATGGGTCTGCTCCCACATCTCCTTACAGGAAAATAAATATTTTGGTATGATTTAATGTGTGCATGATCCTGTGCCAGTGCTGGGGTATTGTTGCTTCTGAGCTCCTGCAGGCAGGAAAGGCAAACCTGTACCTGGAATGCATGTCTATTCTACCCAAATGAATTGCTGAGTTGCCTAGGATAGAAGGGGCTCAGTGTTGCTACCAATTGGCCAATTGGTCACACTCAGTGCTGGTTTTGGTTACTAGCAGGCTAGGCATTTGGCAGTGACACTAGCTGCATCAACCTTGGTGTGTGGGGACCCAACAGTGCTGAGCCATGAATCACCTCCATCCCTGACACCATGATGACTCTCTTCCAGGTGGCCAGTGGCAGGGGATGACTGGCATCTACAGGCCTAGTCCTGTGCCACCTGGTGGTTCAGTGCCTTTTCTGTGCTGGATGCCTTGGATGGGCATTAACATGTGGTAGGGAAGCCATCCACTTGGCAGCCACTCCCATACGTCCACCCATGTGCCTCTTCCCAAGACCTACATGACCGAGGGCCCTCTGTCATTCAGTCTTTCTCCTTCCTGGTCCCTGACCAGCTGGCTAAACCACATGCAACTGCCTGTAAGTTTGTATCTATTTTATCCTGAGGTCACTTCTCTTTCTGCATAGAGCAGATGACCAGGTGCACGGCCCGAAGCTCTGCTCACTGGGAGGGTTTTCACCACCACCCTTTTTCAAGACAACCCCTGAGTGTGGCTATAGCACAGCAACAGCTGAAGCAGATCCCAGAGGGCTGGGGACTGAAGGCTGTCAGCCAGAAGCCTCCTGGGAGCCAGGGTGACGCATCACAGCACCTACCAATGTACTTTCCATCGGTACCCTCCTCTTATGTAAGCCCCCTCTCCATGAACCCCTTCCCTGGTGGCTTTTCTCCCTAGCAGCTGTCACTGTCACCTTCTAACATAGGGTAACATGTATTTACTTGCTTTGTTTTCGTCTCTCCTCCAAGAAGTGTTAGCTCCTTGAGGAAAACGAATTTCATAGGTTTAATTCACAGTTTTATCCCAGCATCTGAGTAGATACCCAAAAGGGTTTGTTAAATGTTGATTTAAGACTGAATAAATGCTATCTCCTTGGAAAGGTCAACCTTACTAGCTGACCCTACCCTCTTAAAAAAAAATACTGAACTAGGTCTGCCCTATGATTCTTTCTCACAGTGCTTGTTCTTTTACATCAAAATAGCTGCCACAATTTTAATTATCTATACATATATATGTGTGTGTGTATATATATATATAAAATATGTATTTTTTTTTGTTTCACATGTGTACCCACACAAGGTGGAGAATTCTTCTTTAGGGGCAGGACGTGTGTCTTGTTCTCCACTATGTCCCCACTACCTGGTCCAATGGCTGATTATAGATGTTCAAGAAATATAAGGTAGATGAAAGGAAGGGGAAAGGAAAGAGAAAAAAGAAAGGGACAGAGAAAGACAATATGTAGCTGATTTTCTGTACTTTATCACATTTCAGAGGCTAACACTTTTTTTCTGTATCTGCACACACACACACACACACACACACACAACCCCCCCCAGCGGCTGACTTGTCCAGGGCTGGGAATCCTCAGCTGTCAAGGCCATAAAGTGGTGACGTGACTTAAGCAGAGGATGCGTTTCAAAGGCACTGTTAGCGCAGGTAGGGAAGTGAGACATGAGCGGAGGAAGACGGAAGGGGCAGTGTGAACAAACGAGATGCTGAGTGAGAGAACACACTGTAATGGCAACAAGGTAAGGATAACTGCAAGAGTCACAAGAAACACAACAGAAACAACACAGGGAACATTATGAGACATGACAGTGGTCCCCCCGCCTCCCGTGGGCTTTGGGCGCCATGACATATCCAGGCCTGACCATATAAGGTGAAAAACTCCCCTGCCCAATGGTGGGAAGGAGACAACATCCCCATTGGGCAAGAAAAACGGGGAAGAGACAATGTCACAAAGGAGGAAAGGCCAGAGGAAAGAAAAGGAGAAACCCAAAGAGACCCCAGGGCCACTGTCCGCTGGGACATGTGCCACTCCTACCTTTTGGAGTGTGCTATCGCTTGCTGATTGAGCTTTTCGCTCGCTTACACAAATAGCCCAGTCCCTGGCTTTCATTCTTGGATTGTGGGGAGACGAGAACTGAGGTGTTCACATCAACCGCGGTGACAGAAGGACTCCAGATTTCCTGCCTGAGCCCACAGGGCTCCCGGTCACAGCCCGACCAGGCGGCTGGTGCCTCCAGCAAAGGGCTTTGTCATCTGATACAAAAATGAATACAATGTACCTTATTTGGGTGACAGATACACTAAAAAACCAGACTTCACCACTACGCAATATAGCTATGTAACAAAATTACACTTGTACCCCATAAATTTATACAAATTAAAAACACCATCACATTTGGCTCCCTTGACACTTGTCAATGAGGCTCCTGTGCAAGCCGGAGGCATTCTCTGTGCAGCAACCCTGCCCTCATTTCTCTCTCCTCCTTCCTTTCTACTCCTCCTTCCTTCGCCCATTCCTCCTTAGATCAGCAGAAAGCTTCCGTGAGACGAACCGCTTTGCTCCAAATGCTTTCTGGTCCCTACACAAGAACGTCTCCGGGGTGTCTGTTGCTCCCTCTCAAATTAGGGAGGTTCTTCATCCCAGACGAGGGCTGCGGGTATGGCCAGCTTCTCCTTCCTGACTGTGCCCAGAGTCCAGAGCTGTAAGAAGACGCCCTGAGCCCCCACCTGGCCCCTAACTCCCAGCAATGGTGGGGCTTGCTGTGGGATCCACGGGTCAGATGTCAACATCAGCTGGGACCAGACAGCACTTTCAGCAAGAGACTGTACAGTGAAGTCTGTGTGCGAATGTGCATGAGACTCAGGTGGTCCAGTCAAGTCATACTCTGGTGGGAAGGGAGAAGGAAGAGGGGTGACAGGCTGGAATCAAATTACAGGGGACTTTTAAAGAAGTGAGGAGAAGAACCTATTAAAGGCATGGCGCACACACGAACACACGCAGGCCAGAAGTTAGAGAAAGTTAAGATACTGACCGGCCCCCATTCTTGGTGTACCAAAGCCTGTGTTTCCAAGTTCCCTTGTCCTATGCCACAGTGCTCTCAGCTTGGAAGGAGAGGGGGCCGCTGTCCTCAGGAGGGAGTTGGGAGTGTTGGGGGAGGCTGGGAGGGCCAGGCTGGGTCCTGTCCCAGGCTCGGGAACAGCGTCGCTGGCCCCAGCAACCCTAGCCTGACTGACATTGGATTCTAGCCAATGGGGAGGGGGCTGTGCTGTCTGGAACAGAGTCACTTCTAAGGTCAGGGGTCTGGGAGCCTGAAAGCACAGCAGTGATTTACGTGGCCACCAGAATGGACTGGATTATTTTCACCCTCAGTGCAGTCCTGTCTGTGGGGGGCCTTGGGAGGGTCTAGAAGGCCCCACCCCACCTGGGCATGGCTGCACTGACTGCTGCCCAGGGCTGCATGGCGCCAGGTGGGCATACACTGCCCCACAGTGACAGCTCCCTAGGCTGCGGCCACACTGGGTCTGAAAAGACAGGAGTAAGACCAACCATCTATGTGAAGAATCAGCTGCAGATCACTCCTGTGCAAAGAGCAGAGCCTGGTCTGCTTTTATTCACACCTCTTGAGCCTCTTGAGTCGACTTGTAGAAGTGACGCTGCCCCAGAGCAGAGCCGTAAAGCTCACCCCATCTGATTCTCTCTAAATAACTGTCACACAGTGCCTGGTCTCTTATTCACTCTCCTCCTCTCTGCCTCCCTCTTTCCTGCCCCTCTCCCCACCATCTCCCAGCACCCCTCTCCCACCTGACTGCACCTGGTTGACAGCACACCTCTCAGGGAAGAAGCTGAGTTTCAGGAGCCACCTCCTTCCCAGCTCTTGTCCCCCCTGCAGTCCCAGCTTCCCACCTGGCCCAGAACCTGAAGAGCCCACCACAGGTCCTGCTGTCCCCTGGGTGGCCTGGGCAGCAGCAGGGCAGTGAGCTGCCAGGGCTGTCTCTGCAGCGAGTCCTCTCTGGGGGAGTCACGGCTGCACCAGGTGGGGGGGGGGCTGGACTCAGGTGTGTGAGGTTGGATGGGCCCTGGTGGGCTTGAACCTTCTTGCAAGGGTGAGATTGAGGTCACACACTCCTCACATGCTTGTTCCACAATCCTGACACTTGTCACTCTTGGGGGATTTCTTGTTCAGCACATTTTGAGTTGTTAAAGAAAGTAGGGCTGGAAGCCCCTTTTACAGAATGAGGCAAGTTTGCTTATCTTCCTACATGGTCCTTAATTAGAAAAATTAGTCTTAGCCACACAAGAAAATAAAATTGATGATTCAGTGACAGCTAATCGCTTTCAAGAAATGAAAGATGCCCTTACAATGAAGATTCATTGCATGTTATTTTTTCCCCAAGCACTCTTAAGTGACTGAATAATGTAGTAATGACTGCTCTGATATTTCCGCATGCACTTTTAAGAATTTATAAAGTAATCTGTCTTCTGAGGAGCCCAGGGAGGTACTTGAATGGTACACTTAAAATAAAAGAGGGCAGAGGCTCTTACTCCTCTGGGGCTTCCAATGGGTCAATTGCAGAACAGCCTTTGGAGTTTGGAGGTTGGGGAGCAGATGTGAGGAGGATGGACTTGCCACAGAAGAAACCTTGGATAGTGAGTAAATACCCGCCAAGTCCTTGACAGGTGGCTGGGATGGGGATGGGGAGACAGTGCTCTTTCCTCCCACGAGGCTAGAACAAGAGGCCTCTGAAGTGGTCTGCAGGGCCTTGCAGGGGAGCTCAGGGAAGAGTCCCCACCCCAAGGCCTGGAGAGGAAGGTGTGGCCCAGCCAGCCAAAGAAGCCTCTGACCCTGGCTGGGGATCAGAGAGGTCCTGCCCAGGTTAAAGCACATAGTAGGTGATCCCAGCAGGTCAGGAAGTGTCTGTGTAAGTGTGCATGTGTTTGTGTGCATGTGCATGCATATATGTGCCTGCATGTGCTACATGGGCTCATGCACACACATGTGCATGTGCAGACGTACCCTTGTGAATGTATGCATCTATGTTTGCGTACATTTGTGTGTGCATGTCTGGGGGCAGGGCACAAAAGGCTTGGAATGTAAACTGAGGCACTGGTCCCTAAAGGTCTTTCAGGTGTGGGTTCTGTAAGCACTGAGAAGTCAGTGAGGGAAGGAAGAAATGGAAGGCAACAGAATCAGAAATGCAGCCCTCCTGGGAAGGACACTCAGCCCCCATTAGCCAGGCTGTTGGTTGCTCTTGGCACACTGCTGACTGCCTGCTGGCTTCTCCCAGAAAGCTCCCTGAGACCATTTCTTACAGTTTCCCTGGCCCAGGGCCTTCCTGCACACATTCTATTCTCCTCTGTCTGCTCCACTAGAGCCAGCACATGTTCACAGCTACTGGAGCCGGTCAGCCTGGGTTGCAGTCTAATAAAATAATCACCAATGGCATAAACTCAGAACATATAAAGGGTAGAGCACCATCCTGTGGTGGGGTGGAGGGGTTGATTACTGGGGCCTGTGAAGTGTTGGCACTGGGCTCTGTTGTCACCCAGATCTCAGGGAGGGACTTGGGCCCTGGGCTACCATCTTCTCCAGAGTAAGACCCGGCTGGCAGCTCAGGCCTGCATCAGTAGAAGCGCCATGGGATTTCTTTGGTTGCTGTAAACCTTTGACTGTTTTCCAGAGTTCCTACAAGATTTGTTCAGACAATTTCTGGTTGTTTTTTGATGGCAGAAGGTAGGGGATGAAGGCTCAGAGTTTCTTAGTCCCCCATTTTGGTAACATTCTTTCCTTAATCCTTTTAAAACTTACACCCTGAAATTTTTCCTTTATCATTTTTTTAAAACCATTTGGCACAACAACATTTTTCTCTTTTTATATTTTTAACTTTTGATAACTCAATTTGCATTTCCGTTTGCTTTCCATACAACTTTAATCTGAGGGATTTGATGTTTTATGATCCTGGGATTAAAGATGGCTGTAATGACACATAAACAAGAAAGCTGTGTTAGTGTATGTCTGTAAATATAGACAATTCTCTTTGCAGTTTAGAGGGAGTGCAGGGAACTGTATGGTTTAAGTATCTCCCTTGGGGCAACATCACTGAGCACATTTTGGGTAATTGTCCTTCTGTTTACCAGACAGAGTGAGACTTTTTCCCTTCCAGTGGCCTTCTGCTTATAAGTCTGCAAGTGTGCTTATCTGTCAGCTCGCAGATCTTGGAGAACACAGGCCCTTCCTGTTGTTCTATTGAGAGAGCCAGGAGTTGTTTTTCTAGCTTGTTTACTTATAAGCCTACCTGGAAATGTCCAGCCATATTCCACTTATTTTTTAATTAAATAATCTATTAATAATTACAATTTGAGCCTGTTTAGAAAAAGAGAACAAGACTCTCTTTAATTCAACTCTGAGGTTTATTCCAGAATACGGTTCAAAAGCTTTCTGAGATGTAAATTTTATCTTTATTTGATTACACTTTTGGATCTTTGATTAGTCCACTCTTAAAAAAAGAAACTTTTTGTAAAATTGTCTTATGTAGTTGCATTAGCTTCTACGTCTGTTGTAACAAATTACCACTAACGTAATGGCTTAAAACAACACAACTTTGTTATCTTACAGTTCCGTAGTTCAAAAGTTAAAAATGTATCTCAAAGGACTAAAAATGGTGTCTGCAGAGCAGGTCCCTTTCTGGAGGCTGTAGGGGACAATCTGCCTCCTCGCCCTTCCCAGCTTCCAGCAGCTGGTCACATTGCCTGGCCAGTGGCTCTTTCTCTGTCTTCAAAGTCAGCAACTATGAGTTGACTCTTTCTCACACTGAGTCACTCCCACACTGACCCTTCTGCCTCCTTCTTCCAATTTAAGACCCCTTATGACCATATCAGTCCTACCCAGATAATGCAGGATAATCTCCCCATTTTAAAATTAGTTGATTTATCGACCTCAATTCTATTGCAATCTTAACTCCCCTTTGCTATATAACTTAACATATTCCCAGGTTCTGGCATTAGGATGGGAACATCCTTGGGGGAGACATTATTTGATTTTGTCTATCACAGTATTCTATTTTCTATTTTTATTGTTTAAATCTTTTTTATACTTTAAAAGTTTTATACATATGGTTTATTTCACCTTGTCTCTTCTATCTTGCTTATTAATTCAACTGTAGTCTAGAACAAAAAAAATCTAACAAAACCCTAAGTTCTATAGAAAGAGAGACACGATGAGGGTAGGTTTTGCAAGGCCACAGAATATTTGAGACAAATTGTCTTGGATTGAGAATTTGAGATACCAGCATACCAATTACGAAGCTGACTGTTGGATATTTGGTGTCTTGACTCCTGATTTTTTTGGAGCTTCTTGTAAACATATACATTTACTGATTTTGACATTTCAAAGCTTTCTGGTAATGGCCATTGTTATAGTAAATCCTTTTATTTTTATTGTCATTTATTAGCTAATTACAAGTGTAGAGATTATAGTGCAACTTTATAAAGGAAGCAGACCTTTATCCAGCAGAGGTTTGGTAAATTACTGCCAGAGATCAGCAAGTTATTGCCTTCAGGCCACACACCACCTGTGTTTATAAATAAAGTTTTATTGGAACACAGACAGACCATTTGTTTATGTACTATCTGTAGCTGTTTTTGTACTATAAAGGCAGAGTTGAGTAGCTGCCCCAGAGATTTTACAGCCCACAAAACCTAAACGGTTTACTATCTAGTCCTGACCCCCCTATATCAACAAACTCATGACAAATAAGAGAAAGACACTATGGTCAGTACCAACGTGTGCTTGTGAATGGTGCTTTGGGTTTTTGAACCAAGCAGAGGATAAAAATGAGCCATACAATTAACATTTTGACAGTTGTTGACCCCAAAATATGGACTTTTGGTAATTTTCCCTCACAAATTGACAAGATGGGGCATGCCCTCATGAAGATTTTATGGGGGACCCAAAGCAAAGTTTGAATAATTTCTTATTAATGAATATGTTGCAGGTCTAATTTCTGACCCTTGGCCCCAGGACCAGCTTGGAATGGATTGAATACTTGCAGGTCTATACCTTTACCCATTCCCCATGGAACACTCTTTTAAACATTCAACAGAAAAGGACAATTTAAGGCAAAACAAACAAACAGAAAAACACGAAAGAAGGTTTTATCACATAGATAAGCAAACAGCAGAAAAGGATAATGAAAAAATATTAACCAAATATTACACCTCCAAAACAAAAGGTCTAATAATCTATACCAGCAGTTCATAAGCAGGGACAGTTTTATACCCCAGGGAGCATTTTGTAATGCACTGAGACATTTTTGTTCGTCATATCTACAGGTGGAAGTATATAGTGAGTGCTTTCAATTTTATGCTGCCTCTGCATCCACTTTTGAATATAAGTTTAATTTGTTCATACAAGAAGCAGGGCTCAGTCACCTTTGACCCCAACAAAATGGCTCTAGCTGGTGGCCAGAGATAAAACTTATAGGCACCTCTCCTGCCTGGCAGGCTGGGCTCCTGGCTTTCCTGAGCTTCCTTTAAATGGACCATTTAGGTGTTTGCCTTCGAACTTAAACGGACCACCTCTCAGCTGCAGCATGACCTCCTGAAACTAGTGCCTGCTTTCTTCAAACCCACCAATTAAAGTTCCCATGGGAAAGCTGGATTAAGCCCCTCCTCTCTCTCTGTGCCTGCATGCTGCTCCTGACCTTCTCACATAGGGGTGTGTGTGTGTGGGCATGCACACGTGTGTATGTGGCCTCCAGGTGTGCCACGTACCCTCCAGAGTCCCTGAGTGCTAAAAACTCTTAAACTTTCACATTGGGCTTGTGTCATTAAAGTCGTGCAGCAATCTGACCTCTGATGGCCAGTGAGGTCACCTGCCCCAAAAGACCCACGCAGGTGGATCCCCTGCTGGTGCTCTTTTGTCCTGGCCTCTTAGCTGCTGGGGACAGTAGTTACCAGCTAAGTAATCGATAGTTTCAATGGCAAAAGGATGCTACTTGAATCTAACTGGTAGAGACCAGGGATGCTTTTAAACATTCTATAGTGCACAGGACCACAACAAAGAATTACCAGTCCAAAATGCCAATAGTGCTGAGGTTAAGAAACCCTGCTTTAATCAAAGATGTCTAATCATTTAATGATATACTTCTAAATCAAAGTTCTAATTACCTAATACAAAGACCTAGGGCTAAGTACCATTTACAAATGCCTAAGCCTGTTGAACTTACGTGAAGACCTGCTTGGTTACAAATTCTAGGACTTCAAAATCATCTGGGAGAAGGTTCCAGAACTGTCAAAGGATGATGAGGGCAACACTCACTATATGAAATAAAAGGACAAAGTTTAACTAATGGCTTATTATAGTAAGGGAGACCTACACTAGTTAGGCACAGGCTCTCTGAGCACAGTAAGTGCTGATCTTATACAGGTTTTCAGTGGTGTGAAAGAGGGTTGCCGCCGTCCACAGAAGCAAGTTTCCTGAGTGAGACTGTGTCACTGGCTGACACTGGGAAGTGTGTTCATTGGAATCATTCCAGGCCTGATACTGCCTGGTGGGCTTGCAGAAGTGTGTCTCTGCCAAGTGTGCTCCTGATCAGTTGAGCAGTTTCAAAACTGGGTCTGAGAGCTTTTTATAACCATGGCTAAGCAACATCTTTTCCTAAATTTGTAGGGTTTTAAAAAAAATTTCTGAGATGCCTTCACTCTCCCATGGGAAACTCTTCAATGGCTTTGCATTTCAGTATCACAGAATCGAAATCTTCACCATGGTCTACAAGGCCCTCTTCAGTCTGGCCTTGGGCTCTCCCCTCTCCCTCCCACCGTCCCTCCACTTAGGATGCTCCAGCCCAGCCATACCCAACTGTGTGCTGCTCTCAGGACATGCCAAGCCCCTCCCAGCCTCAGGGCTGCTCTGGGTACTCGGAGGCCGAGAATGCTATTCCCTCACTTCCTGTGGCTGGAACTTCTCATTGTTACTCTCAGCTCAGAGATCGCAGCACTAGAGAGCCTTTTCTTGACCACCTGGGACTCAGAAGACTGAAGCCGCCTCAAACCCAGGCATTTTCTGTCCCATCACTGTGTTATTTTTTCACAGCGCTTATTGCTACCTAAAATTATCATATTTAACTCTTTGCCCGCTTATCTCCTATCACCCACCTCTGCTTCCAGATCGTGAGCCCTGTGAGGGCAGGGACTTTTCCTGTCTTGTTCATGCCTGCATCCCCAGCACCGCAAAGCAACCACATAGTAAGTTCTCAATAAATGTTTAGCATGTGAGAGTTCGGTTAGTGAATGAATGAAGGAATAAATAACCGGGTCATAGTTTCTCAATCTGGGAAATGAAGGACTTGATATAACTCACCTGTAAGCTCTCTCGCAGTTCAAGGAGTGAGCGATGCTACGTCTCATACAACAGCAAGAAGGAGGCACCCAGGTCCTGCCTTGCAGCGTCTGCCTGCATCGGGGGAGGGCTGCAGGGGAGGGAGGGTCAGTCAGTGGGAACAGGGAGGTGGAGGAGGAGGGGATTTGTGTAGCCTTAGGGGTGTAAGAGGGTGTGGGGAAAGCTTCAGGCTAGGGGTGACCTGGTTAGTTTGAGTTGGTCTTCAAAAATGTGTTGGAATTCACTGGGTGGATGAGGAAGGCAGGAACCCAAGGCAGGGAAGGGAAGAGCGTGGACACAGGATGTGAGAGCTCACGCTCTCCTGGAGAGCAGGGAGCAGGCTGATGAAGTTGAGGGCAGCATTGAGAGAAATGCACAGAAGAGGCAGCTGCAGGGATCGGGCTGAGCTAATAAAGCCCCTGTTCTCAGCTTGGCAGTCAGACTGGGCTCTCAGCAGGCGATCAGAGCCAGCAAAGGCTCTATCAGAGGAGGATCAGCATTTGAGAGAGGCACATGGGATGGCGGGATGGCGTCAATGGGGTGAGGCCAGAGGCGGGGAGACACCCTCCCCCAAGGGACAGCAATGGTCCAAATGAGAAATGATAAAGGCCTCGAGTTTACAGGCAGTGGCAATAAAAAGAAGGGGACAGGCTTTAAAAAATTAATAAGGAAATTTGTCAAAACATGGTCACATATTTCTCTCAATTGATGCTAAAGTCTGAACTTAGTCTCTGAGATCACGGACTGTGCACATGCCTGGCACAGCACCTGGCTCCTGGGGTCCACACACGTCGGTTGGACCTGGGCACGCAGCAGTTCAAATGCAACTCCTGTGGTTCATTTCTTGTCAGAGCCAGGGACAACTGGCAAGACACGCCTGGAACTCAGATCAGCATATGTTGGAAAAAAGATATTGAATCGGGTCGGATCACTCATCTCTAGGCCAAGATGGTCTTTCAGAGGCAAAAATTCTTGAATTTATGTGAAATTGCTTCTTGACTGAGAAAGGCACATTTCTAACACCTTGAACCACAGGCAGGAGGAGGTGGCTGGCTCCCCGGCTGTGATTAGGGGCGACTCTGACATCACAAGCAGGCTGGTCTCACCTTCACTGTTAGGCTCCACTCTGCCTTGACTGTCTCGCCTCTGGTGCTAGTTAGGATTATTTAAACAGAGAGCAACTCAGGAGGAACATGGCACGGGGTTGGGGGATAGAGGGGGCTGTAACATCCCGTGGTGCACGGTGTATGCTGGGGTAGCCCTGGGCAGGTAGATGCTTCTCATTTTGAGGGTGGTGACACTGCAGATGGGGGAGGTTAGGCAGCCATCTCAGGCTTGCATAATTGGTGTGTAATAGGGGTGAGCCAGGGCTGGGCAGGGAGAACTACCCAGGCCTGAGTTACAGAGTTTCAGAAACAGGACCTATTCAATATGAAAGGGGGGATAACTGTACCCCAGACCCGTCGGTGGGTCTCCCTCCCAGGGGTGAGAGTTTCTTTGGAATGTATACACTTGGAGTACAACTTGGAGAAACTTTGATAAAGCTATGATGCTGGGGAAATTTATTAATTTTTATCTTGACAAATTTCTTTATGGAATATATTAGTGACCCAACTTGAAAAGGCATTCTGGAAGCAGGTGCCCATTAAAGGAGTAGGGAGGGGGGTGTGTGTGTGTGCACATGTGCGTATATGAGCACACTGGGCAGGGGCAGTGAGTTGTTGGTGATAGTTTGTCACTGTGTCTCTCAACCATTTTCACGTTATACAAAAAAAGAGAACATTAAGACTGGGCCCAGATGCCTAGGGGAGACCACCCTTAGGGTCCCAGCTGCCCCTGCTTGGACGACTGGGAGGATTGATGGCTGGGGGCCTGTGGCCCAGCCTCAGAAGCCAGGCACACAGCCTGGCGGTTGGCAAGTCCGTGCCAGGCTTTGGCAAAACTCCCCAAAGGTGAGCAGCGACGCCTTAGGATCGAGAGGCAGGACCAAAGCTGCACCAGAATCGAGTAAGCAAACAAATCGTGTTTGTTATAATGGAGAGATCTCAGGATAATGGCTCTGGCTTTAAAATGACGATGATGATTTAAGTGGATTATCTTCTGGTACAAAGAACACCAGACTTAGAGCCAGAAGGCCTAGGTTTGGGTATGTCCTATAGCACTTACTACTTGGGCAGGGAGAACTACACAGGCCTGAGTTACAGAGTTTCAGAAACAGGTGTAGGACCTGTTCAATATGACGGGGGGGTGACTGCACTTTTAAACTCTGTGTTCCTCAGTTTTCTCTCTCCATCTATTAGTCATTCAACAAGCACCTTGTGAGCATCAGTTATGTGCCTGACACTGTGCTGGGCACTGGAAATAAACAGTTTTCTATGAGGTAAAATGGAAGGGGCCAACATGAGTAAGGATAATCCCTAGATGTGCGTGGTTCATAATCTTTTGGGGAGCTAGTACATGCACTCAGATGGTAATGACACATTGCCAGAAAAGAAAAATCCATAAAAATGTTGTAAACAAAATTCAGTGGAGCCAAGAGGAAGAAATAACTTCTTTGAAGTGGGAGAACACGGATCCTCAGGATCCACTGAGGAGACATTGTTTGCGTTGATCCTTGAAGGCTGAGGAGGATGTCACTCCGGGAAAGGAGATTTGTAGTGAAGGAACCGTCTGTTGTTCAAGAGCTGCGATCACGCAAATGGGCAGTGTCCCGGCAGAGAAGTCCTGGTGGAGAGGGAGGGGCGTCAGGGTGCTCCGCTCCCAGCCAGAGGCTCAGGGAGTTTGAGAGAAGCTTCCTGGCGCTGGGTGCAGTTGGGTCTGTGCCTGCAGAGTGGCTGGTGACAGCCCTGAGCAGCAGGGAGCCCACCTGCTGGTCCAGCCAGCTCCACGCCTCTGTGGTCCTGCTGCCCGACGCGGGCAGTGCAGCCTGTGCGCAACCAAGACGTTCAATGCTTCCATAGAAGCAGCCCTTCTGGGGAAGGATCCTGGGGTGGCCTCTGCTCCCGGCAACTCTGGGTGCCCACGTCTGCTCCCTGAATGGCCCCTCAACAAACATGGAGTCTATTGTGTGCTGGGCCCCACCCTGCCCTTCATGCTGGAGCCAGGAAGCTGCCTTCTCCTCCTGCCTGGCCTCAGGTATCACTGTTTGGGTAATTCCTCTGAGCAGACAACACCCAGACACTACCTCACGGAGCCTGAGAGGAGAATGAGGGAGCTGCTTTGGGAGGAGGCAGAGGAGGTCCTTGTCCTCCAGGCCTCTCCCAGGTCATCATATCTTAGATCAGCAGCTGTCTCTCTACAGGGCTCCAAGCATCCGAGCTGGGGGGATGAGGTAAAGGATGAGGTGACCCCCACCCCTCTTACTGTGCCTGCTCTAGGCCAGCCCAGGAGAGAGCCGACCTGGAGACTTCTGGAGTAGCATGAGAGGCACCGCTGATAGCAGCAAGTGCTTCTAACACAGGCCTGCGAAGGAGTGAAAGATGTGCCATCTCAAAATATGCTGGATTGGTATGTTGGTATCTCCAGTTGACCACACTGGAGAAATTGTAGTTTCAAAAAAGGCAAGCTGACTTTTCTCTTTCTGCATGCAGTAAGCCATAAGGATTCCTCTGGGAGCAGTATCCTCCCTGTGTCAGGGGGAGAAAATAGCCCTTATCACCAGAGACTGAGCACTGGGGGCATAATTGATCTGAATAAACATACTTACTGAGATAACCCTTATCTTCCACTTGTTTTACACCCCTGTGTATCTCCTAGGGACTCCCCCAGAAATTTACTGCCCGTAGCTAGATCCCCTTTGTCCTATCTTCTCTTCCCAAATATATAGTTCTTTGTCTGAAAAGTATAAAAGCATCTTGCTTTGGTCACTTCTTCGGACTTTGCCCCCATGTACATGTCACACTAATAAAATGTGAATGCTTTCTCTTGTTAATCTGCCTGGTGTCAATTTGGATTCCTGATCCAGCCAAAGAGCTCACTAAGAGCTAAAAGTGGGGGGTGCTGGAGGGAATCTCTAGCTCCCCTATAGCTCAGAGGGCCACCCCAAAACCCACTTTCCACTACATGGCAACCTGGCTAGCCCACCCCTGTCTCTAAACAGGCAGATATTTGGGAAAAGCAGCACAACTCATGGATTTCAGAGAGATTTACATCTGAAGCGAATTACACAAAATTTTTTATGTGCCAATTTCTCTGGGATTCCTGCTGGACCTGACTGATGGCAAGTCTTTTAGTGCTGAGTGCCACCTGCCATTGGAACTTATGCCTGGCTCAATATTTGCTTGTGAGATTTGACTTTACTGAGTTTGATAAAGGAGGTGCAGGAACCAGAACATTTTCTGTGTTATCCTCACTGACAGCAGCATGGAACTGGTAAGAAAATCTGAACTTTAAGTCAGACAAATCTGACATCCAACCCTGGGATTTCCAGAAATAATGCTACCTATATCACAAAAAGGTTGAGAGAATTCATCATTATACATACTGTATATATATGGTACCTGCTCCATGCCAGGCACTTTGCTAGGTGCTATGAGTATAATGACAGACGAAACAAGCACATCTCTCAGTCTAGTAAGGGGACAGAAACGATTAGAGGCAATTCTAACGCAAGTACATATCACAGCAGGGTAACCCTAGCAAATGAACAAATAAATGAATAAAGTAATTCCAAGGGATAACTGCAAAAGGAAAAAAAAAAAAGAAAATGGACCAGATATTGATACTTGAATGATGAAAAGGAATCATGCCAAGTTATTGGGGGAAGAATTTTAAAAAAACAGGATCAGCAAGTGCTTAAGTCCTGCGGGATAAAGAGCTGGTTGTATTTTCCCCGGAAAGGGACACCAGTGCAGCTGAGACCTTGTCAATAAAAGGAAGAATGGTAGGAGAAAAGACACAAAAGGCAGGCAGGTGTTCTTTCATGTGAGCCCCTGGGTAATGGCAAAGAGTTTGCATTCTCTTTTGAGTGAACTGGGACTCAGTGGAGGGTTTCATCCAGGCAGGGGTGGAGTCAGTGGGACTAATGCTGAGGCCGATCAGAGCTAGAAACGAGGAAGGACTTGCTGAAATTAGAGCCATTGGAGGAACTATCATCTTGCACCAGTCAAGGGCTGTGGCAAAGGAGAGGTGCACATCAGGGGAGGGGCTGGGTCAGATGCCCTCCAATGTTTCCAGCAGGAAGCACCGTGCAGGGGTTATGTGAGCAGCCTCCTCAGTCTAGCTGTTTGGATGAAAATATTGGTTTCACCATTTTCTAGCTTTGCAGCCTTGGGCAATTTGCTCAGCTTTAGTTTCACTATGTAATGAAATGGTGGTTTAAAGTTGTAGGTTGGAAGGATTTAACATTATAAGGAATGTAAGTTGTTCAGTACTGTGTCTGGCACACACTATGATTTAAGGAACGGTAGGCAGACTTCAGGGACAGCTGAGTAAAGAGCTCAGAAAATCCTTTCCCTAAAAAGCAATGATAAACCAAAGGCATAATCTAGGAAAAAAAAATTGATAAATTAGACTTTATTAAAATTCAAAACTTATGCTCTGAAAAGACACTGTTAAGAGAAAGAAAAGACAAGCCGCAGACTGAGAGAGAATATTTGTAAAGCACAGATCTGACAAAGAACTGGTATTCAAAGTATACAAAGAACTCTTAACAAGGAGAAAAACAAGTAACCCAATTTAAAAGTGAGCAAAAATTAGAACAGACACGTCACCAAACAAGATATACAGATGGTAAATAAACATAGGAAAACATGTTCAACATTGAATTATATTAACAAATGAACACGAGATCGATGGAGGAAGGAAAAGTAGAACACTATTTTCAGAGAGACAGTCTGCAGCCTGGGGAGCATGGCCTCTGGGGCAACCAAAAGCACATGTTCTGAAGAGGAGAGAAGGAAATCTGGCATTTATGTCTTTTAAGGTCTGTCTTAAATGCATATTTAACAGGTTTAGGGAAAATCTGAATATTTTTGAGGGAAGTCAAGCTTGTGCACAGTGGGCAAATGTATATGCAACATACATTCTATGTTACTTTAGGGTGGAGTTTTAACCTTAAAATGAGGGGGGATATGGCTCTTTAAGTCAAAAGGTGAACTACACGGCATAAAGACGTGTGTGCATTCTCTGTAAGTTGGCTGAAACTAGCTTGAGATCTGTGGCTGTTCCTCAGGAAAGAAAATTTGCAAGATTGTTCTTTTGTCCACTCAGAATTGTGGTGAGACTACACGGCAGGGGTGGGGGATCCTGGTTGGCTGGTGTCAGGCAGTCCACGAGGGTCAATTAGGAAACTCCCAGTTGTAGCTGTTTTGACAATGTTTTTTCAGGGCTAGTTTCTGTTCAATTTCAGGAAAGAAGACCTTATGGCAGTTAGTAATGGAGGCGTATGTGACCAACTCCTCTCCCTGCTATAGTCTCTTGATTCCACTTCTAGTGTTCCTCATTTTAGCCACAGGGGGTCCATTTTGTCTGTCAGCTGGTGGTATATTTTAACATGTGTCATCAAGGAATTACAAATTAAAACAACAATAAGATCCTGTTACATATGTATTAGAATGGCTATAACCCAAAGCACTGACAACACCAATGCTGGTGAGGATATGGAGCAACAAGAGCTCTTATTCATTTCCGGTGGGAATTCACAATGGTACAGCCACTTTGGAAGACAGTTTGACAGGTTTTTATAAAACTAAAACTTGTCTTATAAGATCCAGCCTTTACACTCCTTGGTATATACGCAAATGAGCTGAAAACTCAAATCAACATAAACATCTGCACGTGCATGTTTATAGCCACTCCATTCATAATTACCAAAACTTGGATGTAACTAAGATGACTTCAATAAATGAATGAATAGACAAACTATGGTACATCCATACAATGAGCTATTATTCAGTGATAAGAAATAACAATCAGATGACAAATCATCCACTGCAACAAATGTACCATACTAATGCAAGATGTTAAAAACAGGTGATACTGTGTGGGGCGTAGGGGAGGGAGAGGGATGAGGGAGTATATAGGAACTCTCTGTACTTTCTGCTCAATTTTTCTGTAAAAATAAAACTGCTGTAAGCATAAAGTCTATTAATTAAAAAAAGAACAGACTGTGATAAAGTTTGCCACCGTTGTCAGAAACAACTCCAATACTCTGAAAATTGACCAAAGGTATGCAGCAAATTGAGACACATTTATTAAAGAAAACAAGCAAATAAACAAACATTGAACCTTGTTAGTAACAGTGGGAGTTTGTGTTAGTCTGAGGCTGCTCCCACCTCCCCTACCAGCCCCACTGCAGGAACTATAGTTCCAGAAGGGAACCAGCAGTCTTGTTAAATTAAAGAATCCAGACTCAAAATGTGGCATAATGTATAATTCCACTTATATGATACTCTGGAAAATACCAAATAATAGGAACAGAAAACAGATAGTGGTTGCCTGGGGCTGGCTATGGGGAAAGGGTTTGTCTACAAAAGGAAAGCATGAGGGAATTTTTGAGGTGTTAGACATTTTCTTTGTCTTGATGTTGGTAATGGTTAAACAACAACATGTGTTTCTCAAAACTCATAGAACTTTTACCAAAGACAGCAAATTTTACTTTATGGCAATAAGTGAATGAGAAAAAACCACCCAAACCTTGTGAAATTATGCCTAACCTAATGACCTAAACGGCACTTGACTGGTTTAGAGAAAGACTTTAGGATTACACTACTTCATCATTTTGGGGGGAGCAAATTAATTAACATCTCCCTTTGCAGTTTACTTATATATAAAATGGCTAAGTGATAGTACCTATTTCACAGGGTTGTACTAAAAATGAAGTGGGTTAATGTTCAATGCTTAGGATATTTTGCAAATACTGGAAAGTAAAACCATCTTTATTTTTACATGACATGATTGAGGAAAAATAAATGATAAGAAATATCAAAGCAATACATAGAACTACTAAGTAAATTTAAAGATATGCCATATCAATATTTTAAAACATTGCATTTTTGTGCACTAGTAGCAATTTTATGACTTTTTGATTTTAAAATTATCTTTATTTCTGAATAATTAACACACAATGAAGTTCAACAATTTTGAGTGTATAATTTGATCAGTTTTACAAAAGTAGATAGCCATGTAATCACCACCACATTTGTGACATAGAATGTTTTCTTCACTACAAAAATTTCCCTCACAGCCCTTTGCACTCTATCCCCTCCCCAAGCCCTTAACCTTGGCAAACATTGATATTCTTTCTATCAATAGCTTTGATTTTCGAGAAATTCATAAAAAATGGATCATAGAGTATGCAGTGTCTTGTGTCTGTCTTTTACCTCCCACTACAAACCCTCTAGAATGGTTAAATTTTTTTCTTAAAATGAATATACCAAATGCTAGTGAGGATGTAAAACAACATAAAATCACATGCATTGCCTGTGGAATTGCAAATAAGCATAGTCTTACTGAAAAGAGTTTGGCTCTTTTCATAAAGTTAGACATACGCTCACATTGTGATACAGCAATCCGTTCCTACTTAGTTACCCAGGAAAATTGAAACAAATGCCCACAGAAGGACTTACATCTAAATATTAAATATTAAAAAATAATAAAATATTTTAGAACTAAACATTTGCAGAATATATTCATGACCTTGGGGTACACATAATAGCTAAAAATTGATCACAACTCATTTGTCCATCAACTAGCAAATGAATATTCAATTTGTGCTGCATTCACACAGTGGAATGTCACTCAGTGATTTCGTATAGATCACCTTAATGATCTAATGATCATATAGGCCATCCTAATTTAAAAACATAAAGCAAACATTATATTTTGGGCTGAAATACTAAAAATTTAGGATTTAGGAACTGAGATTAGGAACCAGAAAAGATGTCTGCTATCACCACTTGTATTTAACATTGAATTAGTCATCCTCACCACTGCAAAAGATACAAGTAAAAACCAAAATGTATGGGGATCAGAAAGGGAGAAATAAAGCTGTCATTACTTGCAGGAAACATGATTGTAAACATAGAAAATCCAAAAGAATCTATGGAAAAACTTCAAGACTTAATAAGATCATTTGGCAAAATATTTGGATATAAAGTCTGTATACTGAAGTATACAATATACCAGATGTTTTTATATGCCTTCATAAATAAGGAGAAAATAAAAATTAAGTTAAATGATTCGATAATGGCATAAAATATATTATATTTTTAAGAATAAAGCTGAAAAATATGTGCAAGATGTCTATTCAGAAAATTATAAACATTACTGACAAAAAGAAGACCTAAATGAATGGTAAAATATTCCATGGTCATAGACTGAAAGTTTTAATAGTGCTAAGATATCAATTTTCTCCACACTTATCTATAGATTTGATGTAATACAATCAAAATTCCAGCTAGAGTTTGTGTATGTATGCATGCACGTGTGTGTGTACATTGGTACACTGATAATATAATTGACCTGAAAATGTGAAGGCCAAAATAGTAATATAATACTGAAGATGAAGAACAAAGGTAGTGTACTTTTACTGCCAGATAGTAAGACATATTATAAAGCTATAATGGCAGAATAAATATCTCTTTATCTGTATATTTATCTAAGAATAAATAAACATCAAGAATAGATAAATATGCCAATGAAGCATAATAGAGTCCAGAAATACACTCCCACACATATGTCAACTAAATTATGACAAAGTAACCTGCAATATCTTTTCAATAAATATTTCTGGAACATTTGAATATTAATATAGAAAGTGATGAATCTTGATTGCTATCTCATGTCATACAAAAAATAAATTCCACCCAGGTTGTGATGCATATGTAGAAGGGAAAACAGTAAAGCTTTTAAAAATTAAACATAGAACAATATATTTATGACCTTGGTGTAGGATCTTTCTTAGATAGAATCCAAAGCACTGCTACTTCTGTGTAGCAGAACAAGACAAGTAAGCATGGCAACCTGGGCTGCACTGAGATTAAGAATTGCAGCCGATCAAAGATACCTTTAAGCGAGTGAAAATTCAGGTGGGCATTTTCAACAGAGAGGAAGAATATATTTCCATACACATACACCACAAAGGACTCACTGAGAATATACAAAGAACTTCCACATGTCGGTAAGAAAAAGGCAGACAATACAATAGAAAAAAGTGGCTAAGGGCTTGAATGGGCATTTCACAAGAGAATCCATCCAAATGGCTAATGTCCTCATGAAAAGGTGCTCAACTTTCTCATTTATAGGGGAAATATTAATTTAAAATCACGGTAAGGTATAATTACACACGAATCACAATGGATAACATGAAATAACAGCAAAATCAGCAAGAGTAGTTACTGCTACGTGTATTTTGTTATGAAGCAGCACCCTTGAAACCTTCATATACGTCATGTGCTTATGGAGATGTAAATTGGTAAAACCATTTTGCAAAAGTGTTTAATATTATCTATTAAAGGTGAGCATACAATACACTATCATGACTAGCAATTCCATATTTACTAATATGAACAACAGAAATGCTTATAGCCCCAAGCTTAAAAAAACTCAAATGTTCAAAAGCAGAAGAACTGATAAATAATTTGTGACATATTTTGTTTTCTTTTTTGAGACAGAGTCTCACTCTGTCAGCTAGGCTGAAGTACAGTGGCCTCATCATAGCTCATGCAACCTTGAACTCCTGGGCTCAAGCAATCCTCCTTTCTCAGCCTTCCAAGTAGCTGGGACTATAGTCACATACCACCATGCCTGGCTAATTTTTCTACTTTTTTGTAGAGATGGGGTCTTGCTCTTGCTTAGGCTGGTCTCAAACTCCCGGCCTCAAATGATCCTCCTGCCTCAGCCTCCCAAAGTGCTAGGATTACAAGCATGAGCCACCGCACCCGGCCCTGTGACATATTTACATTATACAACAAAATAGTACATATCAGTGAGAGTAAATGAATTAAAAATATGTCAACATGGGGTAATCTGTTAAACATCATTATGAGGAAAAAGAAAGCCAGGCACAAATGATCCATACTGTATTATATACAATTCAGAAACAAGTAACAGACAATCTGTGATTGTTGAATTCAGGGTAGTTGTCACCTGGGCAAGGCCCTAGTGGCTGCAAAGAGAACAAAGGTGACTTTTGGCTTGAGGGTAATGCTGTTTCTTAGTCTGATCATTACAGGGTTGTAGTCACTTTGTCAAAATTAATCTAGATGTGTACTTATGATTTGTGCACTTTTATTATCTTACATTTCAAACCAAGCAAGATGAACTTCACGGCCAGCCACCTAAGCATGGGAGGTCTAAGCAGATACTTGCCCAGCCTCCAGCAACCGCAGTGGTGGCAAGTGAGATCACCTGGCTGACCCAGAAGTTATTTCACTGGCTCTTGGTTCTAAGCATTGTTCTCGGATCCGTAGGGGTGGGAGAAGGAGCTAATGTCTGAGTATTATATGGAAAGTATACTACCAACTAACTCAACTTTCCTTAGCTATTTTATCTCACGCTGTGGAACTGGAGGATAAGCCACTTACTGTGCCTCCACCCCCACTGCCCAACACGCACATATTCCCTCCCTTTATGCCGTGCCATTGACTGATCAAAACTTTAAAGATCTTGTTCCATTTTCATCGGGCCTCCACCATTTCTGATGAGAAGTGACCCATTTTTGTTCTTCTGCATATGTCTTTCTTTTCTTAGCCTTCTTTTAATATTTTGTCTTTATTCTTGGCTTTTAGTAATTTGAATGTGATGTGCCTGGGTTGGTTTTCTGTGTGCATAGCCACTTGTGGTTCCCTGAACTGCTTGGATTGCTTAATTACGAATCCCTGTGCAGGTTTCTGAATCCTCAACCTATCGCCAGCCCCCTCTTTTTTTTTCCCCAAAGAGATGGGGTCTCACTCTGCTACCCAGGCTGCAGTGCAGTGGCATGATCATAGCACACTGCGGCCTCCAACTCCTGGGCTCAAGGTGTCCTCCTGCCTCAGCCTCCCGAGTAGCTAGGACTACAGGTGCATGCCACCGTGTCTCGATAATTTTTAAAATTTTTTGCAGAGATGGGGTCCCGCAACTTCCTCTTTTTCAGTGCCTTGCCTCACAATTACCAGCCAGTTTAGTAGCCTATGATTCTGATCTCAGAGAGAGACAACTAATTCACTCTTCTTGAGGTTTATTTCCCTGTGCCACAGCAGGAAAACACCCAGGAAGAAAGTTGAGGGGATCATAGGGATCACTTCATCTTCTTTCAGGGATAAGAGTCCTGGCTGCCCACTGCTCAAGTCCAAACACATTTGCCTCACACATCATGTCCAGCTTATGAAGGGAGGGCAAGTCCCATGCTATCTACTGCATCGTGGGAAAAATCAGAAGCGTTTGCTCTTTTTGTTGTTTTTTTTAAAAAATAAAATCAATACTTTCTGTGATCTCTGACTCTATTCCCATACCTCACTTTTGTGCAAACCTTTAATTTTCCTTGTCCTTATTTCCCCTGTCCTGTTCAATTCAGTATCTATCTGCAGTTTAGTCTGGTTTTGTCCTTGAATAGATACTCCTCTGGTTCTTTCCGAGAGTTCATAGAATTCAGGCTTCTCCAGTGCTTATGCCTTCCTGCAGCCCCCTTGCAATAACCCCCAGGCTGGAACAGGCAGACACCAAGCACCTCCCAGTTTCAATTACTGTTGTCAAATGGTCCACAATGGTACCCAGCAGGTGCCTGCTGGTTCTTTGGGATCTGCTTGTTTCAGCTGTATGAAAGGCCCCATGATCCCCTCTGCTTCCTCTCATACAGATACTGACATTGCATAGATCTTTTAGCTGTCAGAAGTCAGTTCTACCTGCTCATACTTTGGGATTTTCAGGGAGTTATTGCCACTTGATTTCTTGCAGATGTCCATATTTGTTTGTTTGTTTTTTCTATCATACTTGTTTTAAAATTTTTATAGGCAGGCTGAATGAGATTCAAAATTATAGTGATAATCATTTTCCTAGAATTCTCCCAGGAAAATCTAATTTTCACTTTTCAAATTCTTATAATTTGACTGATGCTCACTGTGTGAGTCCTACGACGAAGGGGAGGAAGCTGCTTTCAGTCTGTTGTGCTTCCTTTACCCACTGAGGAGTCTAACCCATCTCCATCCTCACCAGGGCTGTAGCAGTAACACTTGGCTTGGTCACCTACTGATATACAGCTCAGATGATAGTGCCTTGTTAATTACAACCCATTTTTGTGAAAGAGCAAGCACCGTTAGCCTACAAGATGTGGCTGTCAACAAATGAGACATTAACAACACAGAATCCCAGATAAGTAATGACTTTGCATGCTGTGGATTCTCAGATAATATAAAGCTTAATAATAGTGGAAAGAAGGTATTATCTTATCTCCCAGGAACCTGACTGAGAACATCTCTCTATTGGCAGGAATAGGTTATGGAATGAGAATAAAGATAATCATAACGACAACAGATAAAGCACAGGAAAGAGGATTAAATTTCAGAGATTCTTAATAAACCTTACCTATCATTTTATTCTCCATCCTGATTTGTTAAAGTACAAAAGTTTTTGAGGGTTTAAAACTCAATTATTTTTGAACTTTTGAAAGAAATTTGGAGCTTATTGCAGTTCAGCAGTTTCTATTATCTAAGATAATCTTTCACCCTTTAGTATTTTCCTTCTAATTAGTCTCATGGAAGTAATAAAATAAATTTTTCTTCCTCATACCAAGCTTCTAGTCATCGGAAAACATTCAAAATATATTTCTCATGTGTCAAATACAGCATCTATCAGTCAGTCAGGGTCCATGCAGAAAAGGATTTGGTAACTTGAGCCCATATTAATGAAATGATTGTTTGCAAATGCACGGGTATAATTTATGGACATCAGTAAGAATTGGTGCAGTCTCCTGGGCTGGTAGTGTGTGTGAGGGTCTACGATCCTTTCTAGGGCAGAAGGGGGGAAGTGTTATCAGAACACAGAGGTACAAATTGGTCACTACACTCCCCTCCATCCATCTTCTAACCTCCTGGCAGACTACTCACAGGTCAAACCCATCCTAACAGGGGCCCACTCTTCCATTCATGTGAGCCAACTTCCAGTATACACATCAAGTAGGGATGCAGATATTGAGAGATAAATTGAAGGTTTCCAGCACATCTAGTTGCCAGGGATACAGGAGTGAACAACATTACAAAAATCCTGACTTTCAAGGGACTTATATTCTAGTGGAGAAGACAGATATTGAATAAATGAACATAATATATAAATTAATGTAGGTAGGTAAATGTTATAAAGCTAAACTAAAACCAGGTAAAGGAAGGGGATAGAGAGTAACAGGGAGCTCCAAGTCTGGAGGTCCCAACAAGGTCTCTTTGAGAGAAGTATCTGAATGAAGTAAGGAAGTGCAGGTACCTGGGCTGAGAAAAAACCAGAATGGAAACACTTGGCATGCTTAAAGCCCCCCAAAGTAAAACCATAAAGATTCTCTAGCTTGCCGTGGAGCTAACCACAAGGTTTTCCAGTTATTATTGCACCCACAAAGAAACTAGAGGGAAAAAAAGTTGCATATCTCAATCTTACCTGAGGATAAATCATCAGAAAATAGATAAACTGCAGCAGGAAGAATTCAGTTTGCAATAAAAGGACTTGCTTTTGTTTTTAATGTCTGAGGTAGTTCAGAACAGCTGTGCCCAAGTTTCAACCCCCCACTAATTGTACTATGGTTTCAATAAGTTTTTCCTCATGATTGGGGGAAAATCAAAGAAACAGAAGCCTGGAAGAGATGGAAATCTTCTCCTGAAGGTCACTGGAAGATGGAGAGCAGGTCAGGAAAGGAACTCAAAATCCTTTGGAACCAACCTAGCTGAATCCCATGACTTGAATTCCTAGCTTGCTGGGATGGCCAACGTTGACTGAAAACACCAGGTTGGTAGGAAAAATTATGATAAGAAGAAGGAAGAAGTGGAGGAAGAGGGAAGAAATGATAACTAAGATTTATTGAGTTTTGAATATACCTATACCTAGACACATGTACATATATCCAGAACTCATATTGAGCATTGTTATAAGCACATTACCATGTATTAATCCACTTAATTCCAAATCTGAGGAGGTATATACAAATATTACGCACTTTTAAACATAATACAGCTAAGACATGAAGAAGTCAAGTAACTTGTTTCAAGTTTCACTTACACAGCAAGTAAGTGGAGGCTTAAAAAAAAGAGCTCTACATACTGAGGTGACAAGAACTCTAGTTCAGTCAAGGCAAAGCATGAAGCTGCTCCCTTCAACCCCAGTGTCTACCAACACCATATCCCAACCCCCAAGCTGTCCTTAGCTTCATTTACCTGACATTTGGATCAAATGTCAGGGGAACTCTGGAGGAAGGGGAATGACAGGGGTCATACATGATGGGATTCCTCTACTCCCCTCTCCCTAAGACAACCCTGCCTCAGTCCACAATGCCACCTCCAAAAGAGGTCATCCTTAGAGATTAATTAGGGTTCCGGCAAGAAAAATCTATCAAACCCAAACTAGAAATTTGAGGTGAGTTTAATAAAGGGACTATTTGTAATGGTGTTGTAACAGAGGTAAAGTTCTGAAAGAAGGCAAAATGTATTACGAGTTGTCTCGTAAGTTTGACCCTTTATGGGAATTAAAACCTGCGTCCCTGCCTGAGGCCAGTAATCAAAGGGGCAGAAAATTTTTCTTTGTTCTTTGTTTTCTAGTATCTTAAACCACAGGAGATGGCTCAGCAAAATTGTCTGGAGGTCAGGAGAGATCATCTTCACCAGAGATAAGGTCGACCAAAACCACCAGCTACAGTTAAACAACAATAGCCCAAGGCTATGACATGTGACACTGGTTGCATAGACCCGAGCCCAACCTCTGAAAACCCCCCTTTAAAAAGCCCTGTATTTCTGCTTAAAGGCAGGGTGGTGGTCTTCTGAGACATTAATCTGCTGCCCTCCTCATGTGCTGGCAAATTAATAAACTTCTCTTTCCTTTTCCTCAAACCACCTGTCCTCGTTTTTCGTTCTCACTGACTCAGCCTCAGGGACAAGTACCGAACTTTCAGTAACAGTGTTGGCAGTGTAGACCCTAGAATCCGCAGAGATATGTGATACACTGGGGGGTTAGTAGCAGCTGGACTTCAGTACCTAACTTCCATATCTTGCCCTGGAGGGCCAAGGGGGCATAGTCTCATGAGGGAGAGAGAGGCATGTGCAGAGGGCTGCCTGTTGGGAGCTACACTCTTAACAGAAGAAAACAGGAGCAGTGTGCTGGCTTCGTCTCCCTCCTTTCCTCCAATCTTCAGCTAGTGATCCCACGTGTGGAATCTCACTGGAAGCCAGAGGCCATGAGGTCCCGCTGATGTGGTTTGTTTACTTCAGCCCCTAAGGTACAGAGCAAAGTGAAGAATGGTCAGGATTGGATCTGGAGGAGTAGATGGAAAGGCATCCTATGCACTGAGGCAATTACTAGCAGAAAGGACAGTGGACTGGCTACCAAAACCTGAGGAAGGGACAGCCCAGATATTTCATGGTCTGACCACTGCCCTGCTGCTGGAAATTTATGCCCCCTAAAGTGGCTTGGTATTAAGAGAAAACTGGTTGGATTTTCCTACATCACAAAAGAATGTTCTGTTCTCCTATGTCTTTTTTTCTTCAATATTCTTTGACGCCAAATCCAGTAAATCTCATCTGTATTTTATTGTACCCAGTTGCCTTCTGTGCAACCCACATAAAGTGAATAAATTGTGAAAGTTTGACTTCTGTCTGGATCCAGTAGGCTTAAAAATAGTGGTATCACAAGTGTGCCATTGCTCCTGCAGTGAGAAGGGGGTAAAGCAATAACAAGGTGACAGAAAACTCCTCAGGGATACTGCCTAAGGAGATTACAGCTGTGGTGGTATGTTCTCCATCCTTGAGAGACCCCATAGACCTAAAGGACTCATAGAACAAGGTCAAAATCACAGTAATAAGAAAAATACTTCCCATTTAATCTATGATTTGCAGATGACAAAGTGATTTCATAAACATGATCTTATTTGAGGCTCCAATAACCATATAAAAGAGATATTTTTATTTAGAGTGTATGGATATAAATAGCAAAGCTGGACCTTGAACCATAGCCTTCACACTCTAATACCTAAATCATAAGTGCAAGAAAGCTAAGCACTATTTCTTGCGCTGTGCTTATATCCATATTCAGAGGAAATGAATAAAATCAGCATTAAAGAATTCAAGGAACGGGAAAGGAAGGGAAGGGAAGGAGGGAGGGAGGGAGGAAGGGAGGCTTTTCAGATAGAAAAGGATACTAGAACACAAAGCAGGATCCCCTGAAGGAATCTAAATTCTCCCATTAAAGTTTTAAAGCATGGACAAGAGGTCACTCTTTCCAGGACAGATGTTTGCCTTCATAGACGAAAAACCTAACCATTTTGAGAGGCACAAACACAGTCATCTAGACACACTTTCATGGACCCAGGACTGGCTCTAAACAAATGTATAAATTCTGAGAAGGAAAATATTGTATTTCTTTTCATTTTTTTGTTACATCAATAAGACTTTTATTTTGTTGTTTTTTTTTTCCCTGCCCAATCCTACATGCAGTATCCCCATCTATCTTAGTCTGTTCAGGCTGCTATAACAAAGTATCCTAAACTGAGTAATTTATATATAATAGAAATTTATTGCTCACAGTTCTGGAGCCTGGGAAGTCCAAGATCAAGATGCCAACAGATTCAGTGTCTAGCAAAGGCCTGCTTTTTATAGATGACACCTTCTATGAGTTCTTACATGGTGGCAGGAGAAAAGGACCAACAAGCTTCCTCAGACCTCTTTTATAAGGGCACAATAATGCCATTCTGAGAGATCCACCCTCATGACCTAATTACCTCCTAAAGGCTCTGCTTCTTAATACCATTGTAATGGCAAAAACCGGAGTCACGCTGCCCAAGGAAACACCAAGAGGTACACGAGGATGCAGAGAGGTCAGGTTTATTAACTATTAATGCCGGCGGGCTCAGAGGGGTCTTCTGCCAAAGTCTGAGCACCCCCAGTCAGGAGAACTTGTCTTTTATAATTTAAAACAAGGGGGAAGGGTACAGAGCGGTGCATACAGATAAGAAAGTTGCAGGGAGGGAGCTGGTGCAGGAACATAAGCTGGGTCACGTTAACCAGTTACCAGTTATCTTTCTTGCAACAGCTGTGGCCTTCAAGCATTCCTGTGACTAGGAGGTTAACAAGCAGTCTTACAGAAGCAGATTAAGCAATCTGACATAAACAGGGCTATAGCTTCTCCTTTCAAGGTGAAAGGTTTTCAGTGAGTTTTATTTTTCCATCTCATTCTCACGTTTGGGGTTCGGTTTCAATATATGAATTTTGGGGGGACACATATATTTATATCATAGCAGAATACATTAATTCCATCCAAATAGCCCAAGTGTCTTAACTTGCTCCAGGATCAACTCAAAAGTTTAAAGCTCAGATTCTCATCTAAATGTAATCTAAATCATCTGTGAACCTATGAAATCAAACAAGTTATGTGCTTCCAAAATGCAATGGTAGGACAGGCAAAGGGTAGACTTTACCATTTCAAAAGGGAGAAATCAGAAAGGAGAAAGGGACAATAGATTCCAAGTAAGTCCAAAACACAACAAATAACATTAAACCTTAAGGCTTAATAATACTTTTTGCTGACTTGATGTCCCACCTCTGGATGCTGGAGTAATGGTTGGGCACCCCAGGCTCCAGGTGGCCCTACCCCCCTGGCTTTGCTGGGTGTGGCCCATGCAGCAGCTCTCACACATTGGAGTCACATGTTTGTGGTCCTCCCATGCTATAGGTGCAGGCTGGTGGCTCTGCTGTTCTCTGGTCTCAGAAGCAGCCCCACCCCCATGGCTCCTCTAGGCATTGCTTTAGTGGGGACTCTTTGACACAGCCCCACCCTTGTGGCAGTTCTGTGCCTGGGTGCCAAAACCCTCTAGGGCATTCTTTAAAATCTAAGTAGAGGTGTCATGCTCCAGCTTGTGTACTCTGCACACCAATGGAGATAGCACTCAGTGGACCCTGCCAAGGTTTACTGCTTGTGCCTTCTGGATTGGTGGCCTGAGCCACACCTGGGCCCCCTTAAGCCACAGTTGGGACTCCCATTGGAATGATGGAGGTATTGGTCTTGAAATCATTCTGCCCCCAAGGCCCGGGCATTCTAGGTGGGGCAGCCTGTAAGATCTCTGAAATGCCTCAGGGTCATTCTCCCATTGTCTTGATACCTAGCACCCAGCTTTCATTAAGCCATACTAACCTCCTTATCCAAAGGTATCTTGGCTACACCCTTGGCATTTGCTTCCTAATATACTTTTTCATTCTCTCAAGGCTGAGAATTTCCACATCTTTAAGTTCTGCTTCCCTTTTGATCATAAATTCAGTCTTAATTTGCTTCTCTCTTCTCACATTTTACTATAAACAGTCAAGACAGGCCATACCAGACCCTCAACATTTTGCTTAGATATTTCTTCCACCAGATATCCTATTTCATTGCTCAGAAGTTCTACCTTCCATAAAGCACTAGGACATAAACACTATCCAGCCGGGTTCTTTGCCACTTTATATAATAACAAGCATCACCTTTTCTCTAGTTTTCAATAACTTATTCCTCATTTCCATCTGGGACCTCATCAGAATGGCCTTTACAGTCCATATTTCTACCAACATTCTAATCATGACCACTTAGTCAATCTCTAAGACGACTGAGGCTTTATCAACAGCTCTCCTCTTCTTCTGAGCCCTCACCAGAATCACCCTTAATGCTCCATTCATGCCAGTGTAGGCTGTCTTTGCCACTCTGTCCATCACTCAGCCTCTGTCCATTACCCAGTTCCAACGCTATTTCCATGTCTTTAGGTATTTGCTACAGAAGCACCTCACTCCTGGTACCAATTTCTGTCTTAGTCTATTTGGTCTGCTATGACAAAATACCTCATACTGGATAATTTATAAACAACAGAAATTTATTGTGCACTGTTTTGGAGGTAAGGAAAGCTACCTTCACCCCAATTCCTCTTTGTCCTGTTTCCTCTAATCCTTAGGTGTTAACCGATAACTAAGGCGTTATCTGATAATAAAGCCAGATCCCTTAACAATCATTAGGATATATACTTTATAGGAAACTAAGAGAAATTCACTCTCCCTGTTCTTGGTGTTCCAATTCCCAGATACCTGCCTGGATATCCCACCCTTGAACCTTAAGGAGTAGCGAAGCAAATATTTTGGCAAACATTTCCCAATCATTGCTGACTCTGACATTAGATGGTAACAAAGAATCTGAGTAAGCTAGGGTCCTGTACTATGATCAAATGAGACTCATTCAGTTCTAAAAACCTATAGGACAGTGGGGGAATATGGGTTTAGAATCTTTCATAAAATATGAATATTGCATTTCAGACCTGACCATGTGGTTCATGCCCATGTCCTTATTTAGAATTAATGCATCAAAATAGGAGCCAGAGTGCCTCAAAGAGAAGAGTGCATGCAAGTATTAAATTGTAGCTGTCTAATCTGTTGAACGAGAAAAAAATCTATTTCCTGTAAAGACTCATTCACTGTTCAACGTAGTATCTCTTAGATTATGGGAAGCATTGAACCATAGATTAGGATGGTGCTGGCCTTTGGGTGCAGGAGCTGAGGGTGCTAGGAGGGTGGGGCTTTGACAGCAATGATTTTTACCTTTTCTGTTCACAGGCAACAGGGGAACATAAATCTACAATACAGTAGTGGAGATAAACGTAGGCTGGGAGAAGTCCCATAAAGAAAATAAAAGGAATCTCCATTGAACTCTCTTTAACATGAAGACTTTCTAGGGATGAAAAGGGGATGAGGAGAGTGATTTTTCTGATGGGACAATGATAGTTGTTTAAACAGGATAGATTATGTCCCTAGTCCATGATATAATTAAACTCCAGTCTTCCCTGAGACTGTAGGTGTTGTCTTTGTGCCAGGGGATCCTTAAAAGTTGATATAACTAGACAGAGCACTAGAATAGAAGTCAAAAGAACCTGGGATTTGGTTTTGGGTCTTTTCTGAAAACTAGTGGGGTGGTTTTTAGAGAGCCATCTTTATATCTGTGTAGAATGTGACAACAGCTCTAAAGTCATTTCCAGTTTTTAAAGTATTTAGAGAATCTTTGATGGAGACGTTCCAGCCTTGAACTACTAAAGTACCTGCTTTAGTAAGAACTGCCACTCTCCATAGAATGATCATCTTTCTACTCAAAGATTCAAGCACATAGCCCACTTGTTCATTCACACTTGTTTGTTCTTATACTGATTCAACTAATCTGAAAGACTCATGTGCCATTCATCGAGTATGATCCACTTCCCCCACACCCTTTGCTTCTCTCTGAGACTGGACCCAGACCACATACAGGGACAAGAGGCCTATTTTCAAAGTACTCTGAGACCACAGGAAAGCCCCTGGTCTTGTTGGTGACTTTGAGGCAGTTACCCCTTTGGCCCCACAAATCAATCACAAATGTATTACTTCTCCAGTAATACTACTTCCAGTGGTGGCTTTGTACCTAGAGAAAAAGCCAGCACTGGAATTACTTTACTTGATGTCACATTCACCCCATTGTCAGAAAAACAAAATAAACAAAAACAGTAACAAGAACAATCACAAAAACAATAACAACAACAAAAACCCCTGCCTGGCCTGGAATTTATTGGTTTTCTGTCTTGGAAATTCACAGAAATCTCCTTTTTAGCTTCTAAGACTGCCTCCTTATGGTTCTTGCCTAGGGTTCAAGTTCAAAGAACATCATTCAAAGACTTCAGGGCCAGAGTCTCAGCCCTGGCACTAAGGAGAAGTTCATCCTTAAAACGTCTCACCTTCCTGCCTCCTCTCAGGGCTTTAAAGCATCTCAGTGGGGTAAACATACATCCTCTTTGCTGAAGTGTTTAGTTTATTTATTTTATTCATTAACACAATTAGTTGGTTTTCTATACATCACTCCAATATGGGTTCCTGGTCAAGTGGGTTTTTTCAAAGTGGTCATTCAGGAATCCACTGGGTGATTTTACCATAAGAAATATGGAAGAAATTTAAGTAGGGTGCTTGGGAGAATTTAAGTAGAGTTTAAAATAAAGCACCTACAGCAAAGAAGTTACACTTAGAGTGTCTACATTAATCAGTTGACAATGGCTTTCCTGGTGTGTTTTACCTAAAATGTATCTGACTCAACAACCAGGAGGAAAAGATGACAAGGATTATTTAAGGTTGCTGTCTGCCATGTCTGCAGTGGGGGCACTTGGGGATATCTATCAAGTATTTGCCATTCCTGCTGTAAACCTAAAGGGATTGACTTGGCCATATCTTTTAGGCAATATATTCTCTTTAAAATTTATGATTTCATTTTCAAGTCTAAGGTCAATGAAGACGGAAACCATTTGGAGGTGGGGAAACTAAACTGAAATAACATCTTCTAAGTCATCTGCAGGGAAAAAAAATAATCTGCAAGTAAAGTTTGTAACCCATGCTCTGCCTTCAAAGTCCCAGGTCTTCTGTTCTCAATTTCACCTTCCCAGCATGAAATGCACTAAATCTTCATTATAGGTTATAAAAGCCAGCTCTGCATTAGCAAGACATGGACAGTGTGCAGTCACCTGAGTGTTATTTCTTCAGAGAAAATGAAACCCACCATCTATTCTCACTTTTTCATGGACAGTGAATTTTATTTTTCACTTAAATACCATATCACTTTCTGGCTTATTTCAGCTGGTAAATGCTTTTCCTCCTTCTCATGATGATGGATGGCCATTAGTGCTGCTCACAGCTGAAAGAAATATGAAGATAAAGAGAAAAGGACATAATTATAAGGAATAGAAGAAGTAGAAAGGGCATTATCACCTTAGGGACACATTTCAAAGTTTTCAGCTTCTAGCTTTCAATGAACAGATCCACAATTCATTTTCCACCTTAGGTTTTCCTCTTTGCAAATGAAGCTAAATCATTTGAGGTCCCCCCTCCAAAGTTGTCTTGATTCAAGAATGCAAAATCTTCATCTCTCAGGACATCTTTCCTTTCTCTTCCCCTTGACAGTGCGACCTTCCCCAGAGCTCTCCACATGGCTGCATCCTCCAAGTCTTTGTTCTTATCGGAAGTGTCACCTCTTTTTCAATCTTCTGTGCAACTCTTCTTATCTCTCTTCCAGTCTATCTCATTAAACATTGTATTTCCACCTTCACAGCACCTAACACAATCAATATTAATTTATTTGAGTTATTTGTTCACCTATTAATTGTGTATTTCCTCCAGTAGAATGTAAGCTCAGTGAGGTGAGGGGCCCTGTCTGTGTCATTCACTACTGTATTCTTAACACGGTGTATTACTAACACTGTCTTATATGGCTGGGAATTATTGAAGGCACATTTGAAATATCTGACTGGTTGTCTTTCACCCTTTGAGATATTTTTGGGGGGTTTTTCTTTGTCTTTTTCCTCCACAACAGTAATCATATTAAACATTGCTATCATAGTCTACATGTTACACTGCATTCTCTTAAAATATCTCACTTAGTGAACACAAGAAGCTTCCAAAGTATGATTATTCCTATTAATATTTTACTGATGCTAGAATTAAGGCTTAGGGGTATTAGGAAGTTTGTTCAAGGCAACATAGCTAAAGAAAGGCATGGACCTAAAGAATGTAGAGATTTGGACAATATACCTGTGCTGCTTGAGTTCTGAATGACAGTGTAAGTTCCTGCTGGCATTCCTGTGGTGATAGTGCTGGAATGCTAACCAGTTACAGAAATAATGTTGATTTTGGGTCTTTCCAGAAAGGGACTTGCCAGAGATAGCCCTGCCCAGGCATGAGATATAGCATACACAGAGGAACATCTGCTCAGCAAAGAATAAAAGTTTTTAAAAAGTACCCAGGAGAAGACTTCTACTTTCAAGGAGATGAAATAGACATACTTTCCCCCATTATTCCCACTGAGTACAACTATAAATGCTGGACATTATATAATACAAATACAACACTATGAAATGTAGAGAGAAGAAGGCAGACTGGCTTGAGAATCTTATGACCCAAGGAAAGACATGTTGGTGAGTCTGAGTTTTCTTTCTGCCTTATATATCCCAGACTTTGAGCTGAAGAAACTGGTAAATTGAAAATGGCCAAAGAGCACAGACAAAAAAAAAAAAAAAGAAAGAAAAGAAAAGAAAAATGTCCCACTCTCTAGCTAATGGACCAAGAAAGGGAAAGCTTAGCCATACAGAAAAATTTTCACAATAACCACAATATTGCAGCCAAACACCACACAAGAAGAAAAAACAAAAACAAAAAAAAATTATTGCCTCACCCCATCCATGCTAGGAAAGGTTTAAATAAGATCCAGACTCTCATAGCATAACATCCAAAAAGTCTAAATTTCTATCAAAAATTTTCCCTTGGCTAGACGCAGTGGCTCACGCTTGTAATCCTAGCAGTCTGGGAGGCCGAGGCGGGAGGATCACTTGAACTTAGGAGTTTGAGACTAACCAGAGGGAGAGCAAGACCCCATCTCTACTAAAAATAGAAAAATTAGCCAGTGGCAGGCCCCTGTAGTCCCAGCTTCTCAGGAGGCTGAGGCAAGAGGATTGCTTGAGCCCAAGAGTTTGAGGTTGCAATGAGCTGTGATGATGCCACAGCACTCTACCCGGGGAGACAGACAAGACTCTGTCTCAGAAAAAAAAAAATTACCCCTTATACCAAGAACCAGGAAGATCTCAAACCAAATGTAAAAGGATAATCAAAAGATGACAACACAGAAATGATAGAAATTCTAGAATAATCTGATAAAAATTTTAAGGCAATCTTCATAAGTTTACTTTGATGAATAATTATGGACGTACTTGAAACAAATGAAACAATGGAATGCCTCAATGAACAAATAGATTCTCAGCAAAAGAAAAAAAATAGAATATGTAACAAAAATCAAATGCAAATTTTAGAACTGAAAGATATAATAACCAAAATAATAAACTCAATGGATGGGCTCAACAGCATAATGGAGGTGACAGAAGAAACAATCATGGAGCCTGAGGATAGGTAGAATAAGAGAAATTACCTAGTTTGAACAAAAGTAGACTTACAAAAAAAGAATGACAGAGACTTATAGTACTATGATAAAAGATCTAACATTTGTGTTATTGCAGTCCCAGAAGGAGAAAAGAGTTTAGGACTGAAAAAAGTAATCACAAACATAAGTGAAAGTTTCCAAGTGTGGCAAAATGTATAAATTTAGATTCAAGAATTTCAACAAATCCCAAATAGGATAAATCCAAAGAAATTCACACAAAGACTCATCATAGTCAAAATCCTAAAAACTAAAGTTGAAGAGAACAACTTGAAAGCTGCCAGAGAAGAAATGCCACATCATTTGTAAGGGGAAAACAAAAAGAAACAAAACAATTTGAAGGACAGCAGATTTCTCATCAAAAATCTTGGAAGCCAGAAATAAGTAGCATGACATTTTTCAACTGCTGAAAGAAAAGAAATGTCAACCCAGATTCCTATATGCAGTAAAAATATCCTTTAGGAATGAAAGGGAAATCAAGATATTTTAAGATGAAAGAAATCAGAGTTTTTCATCTGCTGACCTATCCTAAAAGAATGGCCAAAGGGAGTTCTCTAAACCGGAAAAACAGGACAAAAGAAAGAAACTTAGAATACCAGGAAGGAAGAAAAAAAACACAGTAAGAAAAATTATAGGTAAGTTAAGTACAATAGACTTTCCCTCCCCTTTTGAGTTTTCTGAATTATGTTTGAGAGTTGAAGCAGAAATTATAATACTGCCAAATGTGGTTCTAAATATATGTAGAAGCGGGGAGGGGGGTATGGGTAAATTCATACCTAACGGATAAAATGCACACTATCTGGGTGATGAGCACACTTATAACTTTGACTCAAATGGTACAAAAATAATTTATGTAACCAAAATGTTTGTACCTCTGTCATATTCTGAAATAAAAAAATAAAATAAATAAAACTAAAAATAAAAATAAATAAATATATGTGGAAGAAAAGTTTAAGAGGATTACACTGTAAATTGGGAGGGCAGAGAGATATAAATGTAGGCAAAGTTTATACATTTAATTTGAATTGGTCAAATGATGACACCAGTTGACTGCAAAAAGTCTCATATACATACACACACACACATACACACACACACATATATACAGTAATTGTAGAGCAATCACTGAAGATATCATATAAGATACAATGTAACAACATAAATGAATCAAAATTAAATTTTAAAAAATGTTAAAGTAACCAACAGGAAGTCAGAAAAAAGAAAGAAGAAAAATTTAAAAATAAACAGAGAGAACAAGCAGAAAACAAAATATAAAATGGCAGACTTAAACCATAACTTATTAACACATACATTAAATGTAAATAGTCTATACTAATTAAAACACAGAAATTGGTAGAGTGGATTAAAAGCATGGCCCAGCTATTACTGGCTACAAGAAATTCACTTTGAATATAAAAATAAAAGCAGGTTGAAAGTAAAAGGATGAAAAAAGATATATCATGCAAACTTTAATCATGAGAAAATAGAAATTTCTATATTAATATCAAATTAAATAGACTTCAGAGAAAATTAAATTTATCAGATACAAAGAAGAATATTATATACGATAAAGGATTAATCCAAGATGACTTAATCTAAACTGTGTATAAACCAAACAACAATGCTACAAAATATGTAAAGCAAAAACTGACAGAACTGAAAAGATAAATAGACAAATCTACAATTATAATTGGAGGCTTCAATACCCTTCTTTTAGTAATTGATAAAACAACTAGGTAGAAAATCAACAAAGATATAGAAGAACTGAACAAAACCATCAACCAACAGGATTTAATTGACATTTATATAACATTTCTCCCAACAATAGCAGAATCCACATTCGTTTTAAGTTCTCAAAAAGTGTATACAAGATAAACTATATCCTGTGCTATAAAATAAACCTCAAAAAATTGAAAATATTTTAAGTCATACAGACTATATTCATCTACCACAGTGGAATCAAACTAGAAACCCATAACAGAAAAATAACAATAAGAATAAAAAAGACAAAAAAAAAATAGCTCAACTAATGATCTGAGCTCCCACCTCAAAAACCTGGAAAAAGAATAAAATAAACCCTAAAGAAACAGAAGGAAGGAAATAATAAAGATAGAACAGAAATTTAAAAAGTTAAAAGCATAAAATACAATAGAGAAAATAATGAAACAAATAGTTGATTTTTAAAAAATCAACAAACTGATAAATCTCTATCTAGACTGACAAAAAGGAGAGAGAGAAGACACAAATTACCAATATCAGGAATGAAACACTACTATTGTATCACTACAGACCTGCAAACATCAAAAGAATAATAGGGAATGTTATAAACAGGTCTACACAAATAAATTTGACAATATAGATGAACTGAATGAATTCCTCAAAAAGCATAGAACTAATATAACTCATTCAATGGGACTACATAATTTGAATATCTTTATGCATATTAAGTCAATTGAAATAGTAACTTTAGAATCTCACTCCCCCTCCCAAATCTCCAGGTCCATGTGGTTTCACTGAAGAATTTTACCAATTGTTTAATGAAGAATTAACACCAATTTTGTACAATCTTTTCCAGAAGATAAAAGAGGCAAAAATACTTTCAATATCATTTTATGAATTTAGTATTCTAAATTCATAAATTCTAAATTCTGGTATCAAAATTAAACAAAACAGTACAAAATAATATAAAATTACAGACCAGTATCCCTCATAAATATAAGCACACAAATACTTAACAAAATATTAACAGATAGAATTTAGTAGTACGCAAAAATAATCACACACCATGACCAACTGGAATTTTTTCCAGGGTTGCAAAGTTGGCTTAATATTTAAAAATCAATCATATTGACATGCTAAAGAGTAAAAATATATGATCATATCAACTGATGCAAAAAAAGCATGTAACAAAATTCAATACTCATTGTTAACAAAAACTCTTAGAAAAATAGGAATTAAAGGGAACTTTCTCAACTTGATAAAGAGTATCTATAAGAAATACACTTTCTTAATGATGAGGAACTGAATGTTTTCCCACTGATATAAGGAATAAGACAAGGTTATTTGCTTTAACCCTTTTACTCAATGTGTAGTGCTGGAACATCTATTCATCACAATAAGGAAAAAAAAAGAAATAAAAAAATGCAGATTAGGAAAAAAAACTGTCCCTTTTCTAGATGACATGATTGTTTATGTAGAAAATCCTAAGGAATCTGTAAAAATCTCCTGAAGCAAATAAGTGAGTTCAGTAAGATTATAGGACACAAAATTAATATTAAAAAACTATTGTATTTCTGTATACTATCAATGAACTTGTGGACACTGAAGCTGAAAATGTAATACCATTTATACTTGCTCAAAATAAAATGAAATACTAGTTGTAAATCTAACAAAACATATATAGAACTTGTATGCTGAAAACTACTAACCACTGAGGAACAAATTCAAAGATCTAAACAAATGAAGAGATATACCACGTTCATGGATTGGAAGACTCAACATAGTAAAGATGTCAATTCTCCTCAAATTGATATGCAGATTTAATAGAGTTATTATCAAAATCCTATCAAGATATGTGTAGACATAGACACAAGATTATACTCAAACATATATGGAAAGTGAGAGGCCCTGTAACAGCTAAAACAATTTTACAAAATAAAAATAAAGTGGAAGAAATAGGTCTACCAAATTTCAGGACTTATATAGTTATGGCAATCAAGACTGTGTAGTATTGGTGGAGGAATAAACACATAAATCAATGGAACATATATAAGAACCAGCATTAGACTCACATATATATGCCCAGTTGAATTTTGACAAAGGTGCAGAAGAAAAGTCTTTCAACAAATGGTGCTGAAGCAATTGAAGATCCATAGTCAAAACAAAAACAAACAAACAAACAAAACTTCAATCTAAACTTCTCACTTATACTAAAAGTATGCAGGGTACTTCTGGGTGGTTTGTCAACAAAATAATGACATCAAGGATTGCTACTTCCTACCTCCACTTTTGCAAATGGCTGCAGCAGTTCACAGGATCACACACAGCTGTGATCACATCTGGTATTGCAGAAGAAGGATATTTCCTTTCCAGAAACTTTTTATCAGGGGCACACACCTCAGAACTCCAATTAAGTTTTTAGCTCAGGTCCTATTAGCCAGGAGAGGTCCCAGTCGCCTATTTTTAAGGGAGGCTTGAAATGGCATTTCTGGCATTTTTCTGCCTCTACAATGAGAGATAGGCGTGCCCCCAGGAAGAATGGGTGAGCGGATGGGATGGGAGTCTCCAGCCACAGCCAGTTCTCAGCTTCCCCTGTGCCATCACACATCCTGCTGCATGTCCTTACTGCCTTCCCCTCCCCAACCCTTTCTTGGCAAACCCCTATGGCTAGCCTCTTCCCCTGTGAACAACCCCCACTCCCTCAGTTATTGCAAGTTGCTCTGTTAGAACCTATCACAATGCATTCCGTCAGTTTACATATAGTTTACTCTATTATGACCTCCTTGATCATATCACTGTATTCTCTGCCCCACCACCTAATGCAGTACTTGCCTATTTGGCTCCAGGGAGTCTCTGCTGGCTTGTGCAGTGACTGGGAGGCCTTGTCAACATTTGCTACCTTGTGAGCCTCTACACAAAGGCTCAGATTCTGCTTCAGCATCCAGCTTCACTGCACCCCAGGCCTATGGTCTGTGCTCAGAGAGATAGGTCTCCAGGAAGCAGGAGGCTTCTGTGTTGCAGTCTGGGGCAGGCACTGCTGTGTGGGTTTGTGTGCCATGTCTTATTCTTGTTATATTATTAATAACTAATGTAATTAAATGTAAAGAAAAAATAGCTGCAAATTTGGAGCACTTAAATTCTGATGTCTTCAGAGAATTTGTGCATCTTATCTTATTATTAGGAAACATATTGGGTTTTCTAGATCACTGACAGAGAATTATTAAGGGTCTAAATGCAGTGTTGTATGAGTCAGGAAAGGATTTTTTTTTTCCTTTTTCATTATGTTTGCATTCTGACTGAAATTTCCTCCAACTCTGTGAATGTTAAAAAAGATTGAATTTCCTCTGTGAGATTGCCACCCCAGCCTGTCAGGATTATTTGCTTCCCTTATTTTACTGGTGATTTGCTTCAGAACTGGGCATCACGGTGGCATGTGGAAGGGGCCAAGGAGAAGGTCTGGCGGGGAGGGGCTGAGAGGGACGCCCCCAGCCCATGGCTGTTCCTCCTGTAAGAAGCTGCCCTTTAGAGCAGCTCCTGCACTCCACGCTGGTGCGTCTATGGACTGTGATACAAATATCCTAGAAGGAGGATAAATGGGCAGGCAGTAAAAAATTGGGCCTTTTTTACCCTGAAACGTGTTTGGGAAAGACTGAGTCCTAACTGGAGGGAATCGCACTATCCTCAGGAAAGAGACCAGTTCTCAAAAGCCTTCCTGTCTTAGTCCACTGAAGACTACTGCCCTCTGTGGGCACAGCACCACTTCTAGTGTTGTACGGGGCCCTGCGAGTGCAGAGCTCTGACTCCTAACTCATTAAGAAGTAGGTAGAAAAAGCCCTGGCCACAAGTCAAGAAAATCCTGATATACAGTCATTTGGAAAACCCACAGATATGATTATGAACTCAGGGTCATGCAACTACACAAAAACCACACATATAGACACACAGACACACACAGAGTTCATTTTCTTCATAGAACTCATCATTAAACTAAAATTATTCTCTAAATTTACCATCTCCTACACTCTTCCAGTGGCATAGATTGGCTGCTTGCTCCCCTAGTTATTCTGGGCAGACCCGGGTGACATGACCCGGCCTCCTGGGCAGCCCAGGTATCCTCATAGGACAGACTGCATGTGAGTGGAAGTGATGTGCACCCCTGTCTGGCTTGAGTCACTTTGACCTCACGTGAGTGATCATGCAGACTCTTTTTCTCCTTCTGCCAGCTTTATGCAATTCAATATGCAAGAAAAAGAATAAAAGACTTAAAGATTGAAAAGGAAGAGTAAATCAGCCTTTATTTGCAGACCTCATATTTGTTAATGTAGAAAATCCTTAGAAATCCACACAAACATACTAGAACTAATTAGTGAGTTTAGCAAAGTTGTAGGACACAAAAATTTATTGTATTTCTAAATACTAGAAAAAATTAAAAATGACATTTTAAAGTGACATTTATAATATCATAAAAACATAAAATATTTAGAAATAAATTCAACTAAGATATGCAAGATTTTTAGACTAAAATCTATAAAACTCTACTGAGAGAAACTTGACTTAAATAAAAGGATAAAATGGAGAAATATAGCATCGTCCATGGATTGGAAGAATCAATATTGTTAAGATGCCATTTCTCTTCAAATCAGCCAGAATTTCAATGTCATCTCAATCAAAGTAGCAGCAAATCCTTTTTAATGTAGAAATAGAGAAGCTTATTCTTAAATGTATAGAGGAATGAAAAGATCCAGAATAGCCAAAGCAAGCAAAAAGATCAAGTTTCCTGAATTACATTCTTCAATTTCAAAATTTATTTACTTGATTTTAAGCCACTACGATAGTTAAAAAAGTGAGTTAGAATAGATGAATGGATCACTAAACCAGAAAGCACATCGAGAAATGGACACATGTATAGATGCCAAGGTAATTCAATGGAGAATGAACAAATAATCTTTCCAACAGATGATACCAGATCAACTGAAGATCCATGCAGAAAAAAGTGGGCCTCTTTCCCCACCTCGCACCCACATAGACAAGTAATTTGAGACGAATCACATGTTCCACTACAAATAGTAATTTAACTACAAATAGTATTCTAAACTTCAAGAATAAAACCTAGCAAAATATCTCTGGGGACTTTGGATAAGCACATATTTCATATCCAAGAACAACAACAAAATAATGGATTCGTAATAAAAGAAAAATAAATGATCATTTGGACTTCATCAAAATTATTAACTTCTGCTCTTCAAAAGACACTGTTAAAAAAAATGAAAAGTCAAGCCACACAATGAGAGAAATAATTCTAATGCATATATCTGACAAAGGGCTTGTATCCAGAACACAGAAAGAACTACTACCTACTCAATAATAAAGAGACAAAAAAATTTTAAATAAATTGTCCAAAGGTTTATAAATAACCTTTAAAAGAAGGGATATAAATGTCCAACAGACCTAAAAAATGTAATCAATATCATTAGTTATCAGGGAAAGGAAAATTAAAATCCAAATGAGATACCACTTCGGCTAACACTTAAAAGAATGGAAATAACCAATGTGGTGAGTATATAGGAACTCTCATCCTTTGTTAGTGGGAATGTAAAATAACACAACCACTTTTGAAAACAATTTGGTATTTTCTTAAATAGTTACACATTCACCTACCCTACAGTCCAGTAATTCCTCCCCTAGGTATTTGCCCAAGAAAAATGAAGTTACATTTTTGCAACAAGACTAGTGCAGAGAATGCTCGTGAAAACTTTATTCATAATAGGCCTAAAGTACAAACAACCTAAATTTCCATTGACATATAAATAGATAAAAAAATTGTGGTATATTCAAAATAGAATTTCTGCTTAGTAATAAAAGGAAATAAACCATAGGTAAACGCAACAACATGAATGAATCTCAAGAACAAGATGTTGAGTGAAATATTCCAAGACATTAAAGTGTACGTGTGCTGTGAGTCCACTTATATGAATGTCTAGGACGGGAAATATTAAACTCAAGTGTTAAAAAGTCAAAACTGTGATTGACTGGGGAATAGAAAGCACTTCCTTAAAAGGAGCCTGAGGAAACATCAACCAAATGTGTGAATGAAAATTTTGTTCATCAGATTAGAGTTTACCAAACACTTTCATAAGTAAAGATTTCTTGGATCTAAAACTATTTTATTTTCTTTACTTTGGAGAATGAGAGTTAGGACAGTGAATGATACCACATTATCTGAAAGTGTTTAGTTTCAAAGTTATTTTAAAAATGCAAATATTTGCATTTCCTGATTTCAGATAGAGAGATTGTAGATGGGAGGGTTTGGTTAGCGAGGGTCACCTGCATTTTAGCACATTGAATCCTCATGTTTTCATTCTGATTACAAATGGCAATCTGAGGTGCAGACAAGTTAAGGAGTTTGCCCCACATAACACAGCTTAAAAGTGGAAAACTAACCTCCAGGGTCTAGCCCTGTTGCAATAACAGGAAATAGTTTTACCCTGCCACCGAAACTAGACAGTTGGACAAAACACATGAAACAATGATTTTCAGACGTTGAAAAATAGCATAGGACAGTGATTCCCAAGAGAAGGGAAACAAAGGAGGGAGTTCTAGGATTGTTTGTGCTCACTGCTTGAGGGAGGTTTCCAGAATGCCACAGGGAGCCCAAAGAGAGCTTGGTGGCCCCACACTAAGCAGAAAGAATTGAGAACTCACGCAGTCAGGGGGAGGTGGGGGAAAGAGAGAGAGAGAAGGAGAGAGGAAGAGAGAGAGATTCTTCTGGAGTCTTTATCTGAGTTCTGAGCTGAGTGCTAAGAAATCGCCTAAGGTCAGGGACAGAATCAACAGACATGGAACAACTGTATAATAGCAAGTGACCCTTACTGACACCATATACAAAAATTAACTCAAAATGAAACATAGATCTAAAGGCAGGAGCTAAAACCATAAAGCTTAAAAGAAAAAAAAAAGGAGAAAATCTTGGTAACCTTGGGTTTGGCAAAATTTTCTTGGATATACAGGACATAAAAAGCATGAATTATAAAAGAAAAATTCAATAAATTGGATTGCATAACTTTTGGTCTTCAAAAAAAGTATTAATAGAATAAAAAGACAAGGTACAGAGAAAATATGTGTCAAACATATATTTGACAAATAACTTGTGTATAAAAAAATATATATATATATAAATTATAATTCTATAACAATAAGATAAATAACCCAATGAAAAATGAGCAAACAACATGAATAGACACTTCACCAGAGAAGATATATGGTTGAAGAGTGAGCTTTTGAATAGATGCTTGGCCTCATTTGTCATTAGGGAAATGCAAATTAAAACCATAGTAAGGTCTCACTACACAGGATCTAGAATGGCTTAAATTAAAAGTGTCAGTGAGGATGTGAAACAACTGGGCTCCCACTGCTGGTGAGAATACAAAGTGGTATAAGCACCTGGGAAAATAGTTTGGAATTTTCTTAAAAATTTAAACACATACCTACTGTTCAACCCAGATGTTCTAATCCTAGGAATTTACACAAGGGACGTGAAAGAACATGTCCACACAAAGACTTACAGGCAAATGTTCACAGCAGTTTTATTATTAACAGCTAAAATCTGGAAACAACCTAAATGTCTACCCGTGGCTGAATGAATAAACAAATAATGATATATCCATACGATGAAATACTATGCAGCAATAAAAAGGGAACAAGTGAGTGATTCATATGAAAACATGCATGAATCTCAAAATAGTTGTGCTGAGTGAAAAGTTAGATCAAAGAATGCATTTTGCATGATTCCATGTATGATTTCCTTAAGAGGAAATTCTAGAAAATTCTAATTATAGTGACAGAAAGAAGGTCCCTGGTTGCATGGGATTAGGGAAATGGATAAAAGTATCTGAGGAACATTTTAGGTGTGATGGACACGTTAAGTATCTTGATTGTGGTGATGGCTGCATGGGTGTAAAGATTTACCAAAATCCATCAACTTGTGTAGTTGCAATGCGCGCAGTGTCGTGTGCCACCCTTCCATCAATGGTGCCATGAGGGACGGCAGACTCGGCATGAAAGGAACGCTGCCCCATCCTCCCTCTTTTGCCCTTTTCTCTCCTCCACCATCCCTCCACTTTGATCCCAAATAATCTGCCCTAAAACAGCAACTGCAGGTCCTGAATTTTCTGAAAACACCCTGTGTCTTTAGCATACTAGAGTTTTTCAGACCATAAGTACCAATTTTGGGTTAGAGACATATCATCTTCATTTCCCTAAGCTATTGGCAAAAGAGGCAAGCCTGGCCCCGGCAGCACCTGGCGACTGCAGATCAGGTTCACACCCGGCCTGTGCAGCCACCTCTGCTTCGTGCCAGCCTCACCCACCCTCTCTCCTACACCCCACTCGGCATCACAGGCTTTCCAACTCCAGGAAACGAGAGACTGCTTCATAACCTCGGAACACCAGACTCATTCGGACTTCATCACTCCTTATCTCCCACCTCTGGAAAGAGGTCAGGAGACCCCCTGCGCAGGGATTTCCTCTTTTTCTGGTCTCATAGATGATGAAGGGTCTGGTTGGCAAGAAGGTGGAGGGAGCCAGGGGTAGGGAAGCTGAACCCTGTCACTGAACACCCCTTGAAATGTCCCAAGTGGCATAACTGACTTCTGCCTCTGGGAGAAAGGGGTCAGGAAGAGGCACTGCCACTTGGGCGAAACTCAGAGGGCTGTGATTGTGAGACAGAGATTAAAGCACCAAGCATGGAGCACGGAGATGAAGGGAAAAGATTGTGTCAATGTATTCTCTTTATGGGGAATACAGCGCTTCCCTGATTCCAGGCTATCTGCTCTTTCCTGCCTGCTCCAGGCCTGGAGTGTGCCCTGCCATGCCCTGCACCCGGCTGCAGAGTGCAAGCAGCCTCTCTTCACTCCTGCATTCTTCCAAGTTGGCAAACCCTTCTTGCTTCCAGAATGGAGATTCTGGGATGCTCTGGAGCCTGGCACAGACCAGAATAAAGTCCTTTTCTCTTCCTGACGTTTGCCTTGGAGAAGGTGATGGGAACATTGTCCCCAATCTCCATTATATACTCCATGCTACACACCTCTGCTACACATGCATTTTCATAAAACTTTTATCATTTCATCCCTATTGTTAGAAGAAAGGGCTAAGGGGGTGTTGGGAAGGGTGGGGATGGCAGATATTTCTGAGGCAATGTCAGGACCCCTGGGCTGGGCACCTGGCTCTGCTGGTGTGGTATTAACTCACTCCTGTCCTTGGCAAGTTAACGGCCCTTTCTAAGCCTCAGAGTGCTCATGCGAAGGTAAGTGTGCTGGATGACCTGGCCCCTGGGGCTGCTGCTGGTTCCATACCCTGTGGTTCCAACTTGAGGGCACCATGTTGTGGTGGCCCCACAGAAGCCAGTAGCCTGGGCCTAGTCCCACCTGCTCCATGGAGGGGGCTCCACCTGCTGAAATCCAGCAGGCAGAGGGAAAGGGAGATTTTCACGTTCCCTCATAAGAACCCTAGCTCAGCAGGGTCACAGGACTTAGCAGACCACCAAGGTCCTACATCTGCTTTCCTCACTGGGGCTCTCCATCCCGAAGTACAAGTTTGTCAACTCTGTGGTCATCTCTTGGTTTCCCCTCTGGAAACAAAGGGCAGAGCAGGAGAGGCCTAGAAGCCCAGAATGCTAGAGCTCAAACCTACCACATGGAGCGTGCAAGCCGGCCTGTCCAGGTAGAGACGAGGAAGAGGAAACCAGGGTCAGGGTGTCAGGAGGGAAGACTCCTCCCAGCCTTGACACTGGCCAGCTTCCACCAGCTTAGTGTCCCCGGTTAACAAGTGGGCATGATAGCACCTAGTTCCCTGTGTTGTCGCAAGGCATAAATAATGTGGTGTATTTTCAGCACCTGACTCATAGTAGATGGTCGAAGGTGATGAACAATTAAACACTCAGGTCTTAAAACTGGGGAATAAACAGTAGCCCTGTTATAAGAATCCAGGTCTCCTGAGCACCAATCTCATGTTTTTCTACTATATTAGGTTGTTTTGGAAAAAACAAATTGATTGCTTTGAGAGACACACGCAACGCTGCTAAGGAGAGTAACTGGGTAGGAGCAAGTGCATTGTACAACTTAGAGTCTGTGTGAGGTGGGCAGGGGCTGCCCTAGACCAGGGCTGTGAAGACCTCACCCGAGGCTCAACTCTCTACCCCACAGCACGCAGCCACGGCCCGGGCAGGGCACTGAAACCCTGGGCGGCTCCTGCTCTCAACTATCCACGAGGAGAAGCCCTGCTTTGCTGACTTCACAGGGTGTGGTAACGACCAAATAAAACGGTATGTTTGAAAGTATAAAGTATGTAAAAGTTATTGTATAGTATAAAAAAGTATATATTTTAACATATAAAATATACAAAAATTCTGATCTGTTGGAAAGGCTAGTATAGAATTTTTGGTTTTCTTCATAACTGTTGTATTATTTCAGGATGAAAAAGGATAGTGTATAAAAAAGGCTGTGGTGAATGTTGAAATGCTGAGCGAATATAATCGGTCATTTCTATTCAAGAGAGGGCAGACTGCACACAGAAGCAGGACGTGCTCCAAGTCCACAGCGGGGCGTTTTGGAGGCCAAATCACAGAATGCCCACCCTCCCTCAGTGGCTTCCTGAAGTCTGTGTCTGATGGTGCATCCTGCACAGGGACCAGAGTGCAGGCTCGTGGAGGGGGTGTCAGCCTGCTTCCTCCCCTCCTATTTAATGCCATTTGTCCAGGAAGCTTCCCTTTGCAGAAAGGGCAACTTTGCAATAATAAGCCGATGTTTTAATCCTCAGATGAATTTTAATTTGCTGTTCTCCTTCCTCCCAGCAGAACAGAGCTCCCCGTCTACTGCACCCTCGTGCCAGGGCAGCCTATGGATGACCCACAAGCCAGGCCCACAAGGGACACCTGGCCTGAGGGGCCTGGCCCGCACAGTGGTCCTGCTGGTCCTGAGGCCACTGGCCACAGAGCAGGCAGGTGGGGTGCTGGCATGGGGGGGGGTTATACCAGAGGCTCTTTTCACTTAGCAATCTTGGCCATTCCATTATGATGAGGTACACACCTCATCCTTTTTGAAGGATGACCATACCATGACCTGCCATGATTTTTTCTTGGGTCTTCACTGAGGACTGAGGTCAGTGACTCATCCGCAGGGTGAACGTGGGCACGTCATTTTCATCTCAAGTTTCCGTTTCCTCATCTGTAAACTGGGATAGTGATCCTTCTCTGCCACCCCATGGAACAGTTGTCAGGCCTAATAAAATAACAACAAAAAACAGCATTAGCAACAATGGTTGCTTCTCAGTGGGAAATCCCATGTGACAGGCACTGTGCTGAGTGTCCTATGTGAATTAACTTATGGAGAAGCTTAGCAATCCTACATTATTACAGATGAGGAAACCAAGCCACAGACCCTGAGTAGCTTATGCAAGGCCACATAGCTGGGAAGTGATGGTGGGGCCAGTAACTGGCTCAAGAGAAATACAGTATGTAAAAGCAATTGAAAGTGGAAAAGCCCCACCAGATGTTGTCCCGGGGGCTCAGGGCCAGCACAGGGGGGCACCGGTGGGGCCAGGCTGCCTCCCATTGACCTGCCTGTAGTTGTTCCACTCCACTCTACTCTGCAGGAGCCCTGGTGGCCTGGGGATGGGCAGCAGAGGGGCTGGGAGCCCGGCCTGTCTGCTCCGCTGGTGAGGTGGCTTCTCAGCCAAGCAGCCCATCCAGGGAGACCCACCTGCCCCTCCACGCTCTCAGCCTGCAGAAACACCTGACTCACCTGCCCCAGCCCCTCTATTGCTGGTCTGCATGTAAACCTGCAGGCCCTGCTGTACAACGTCACACCTGGATCAGTAAATGGGTATCGCCAGCAATCAGGCAAAGATCCTCTTCGTGGGAGCCCATCCACCTGTGTGCTGGGGGAGGTGAGGGGGGTGGGGTGTGGAGGGGAGAGCTCTGCCGTGGGCCCCTCTGGGTTCTGGGCTCCACGGTGCTGAGGTGGTGGTCATTGGAGATGCCCGGGTTCTCCTATTAGGATGGGGGATGGGCATCAGTGGGGTCAAGTCACAAAATGGGATGCAGGGGTGTGGGCCCCTCGTCCACCCAGGGGGAGGCTCTGCTTCGGGGGTCAAGCTGCCACTCTATCCTTGGCCCTCAGACCTTGCACAGCTGGGGTAAGGGCTTGGGACTTAGTTTCTCCAACTATAGAGTGGGCCTGATCCTTCCTTTTGTCTCTTCGAGAGAGCGCACCAAGAGGGAGCTGACGAAGACCGAGTGGCAGGCCGAGGGGGCTCCAATCTCTGCTTCAAATGGTTCGGGGCACACCCTTCCTCCCTCCTTCCACTATCCGAGCTTGGTCCTGCCGCCCTGCCCTGCCCTGCCCTGCCCTGCCCTGCCCTACCTGGGTTACTTCTCAGGAATGGGGAGCTCTGTGGGGCCCAGAGGGGTTGCTGCTTGGCAGCACAGGGCAGGTCAGGGGTGCTCAGATAGCAGCCATTTAACTAGGAAGTGTTTCAGTATTTTAGCAGAGGACACTGCCCTTCCAGCGAGTGGCTGCCTGTGCCTGGCTCTGGGGTGGGAAGGGAAGGGCTGGCGTTACTCACAGGCTCTTCCTCATGCCCAGTGGCTAACGTGGAAGCACTGGGGATATGGCCCCTGTCAGCAGCTCCTGGGCCTAAGCGCCAGGAGGGGCAGGGCCCCTCTACTCCCAGCCCAGATGGGCCTGCCTGCATCTGCCCCCTGGCTTCTGGCCTGACCCTCTCTGACCCGGAGTCTGAAGCTGGGGACAGAGAATTCTGGATAGGTCGCTGCCTGGCTATCAAGACATGTCCAGGCTTCTGCCATTCGCCGTGTCCCGTCTTGCTCCCAGACAGGGAGGATGGGTGAGTGTGGGTCAGAGTGAGACTGCCCAGGCTGCCTGCTCCCATTCCAGCCCTGTCTTCAGTAGCCCAACCCCTGGATGCTACAGGGGAGATGGGGCAGGTTGGTTTGGTGACCAAATAGCCAGGAGTCTGAATGATCAGAGAAAAGGGCTCAATTTCTCAACTCTGACCCTGCTGCTGGAGGCACTGAGTCCCCCTCAGTGCTGGGACCCTAGACCCCCCTTTCTGCTGCTCTTCACCACTCCCTGATGGAGCCAAAGCACAGACCCGGGCTGGATCCTGGCGCCTCCTGTGCCATCCAGGACCATAGGGACAGACTCAGGCTGGGCAGCCTGGAGCGGCCTCAGTGCTCTGGGGCTGGCACTTAGCCAGAGTCCAGGCTGCAGAAACCCAGCTTCCTGCAAGGCCACCAGGGTTACCCCTTGTCCTAGTTAAGTGTCCAAACCTGAAAGATGTGGCCTTGTAACACTATCTTAATCCAGAAGGGACTCTTGACTTATTCCTGGTTTTGCTATAAAGGGAAGAAAGAAACAGTTTCGTCTGGTGGTGTAAGGGCTCTGCAATGACTAACACCATAAACTGTTACCCTGCTCTAAAGATGAACCTACCTTCCAGCTTTGCATGGGCTTCAGTGTTTGAAACTGTGTTCCTCAAACACTATTTTATTTATTCTGGACAACAATTCTAAGAGCTACAAAATTCTATTTTCTCTTTTTCTCAATTGAGCAAACCAAGCCTTACAGAGGTTAACAATTTGTCCTAGGTCATAAGGTGGAAAATAGAAACCCAAAAGCCTCATTCAAAATATCATGTTTGCCCGGCTCTTGTGCCCAAGTGGAAATTAATCTTTTTTCTTTCCAGGGCTTTGAGCTGGCCCAGAATACAGAGGGCATGACTCAGAGGACAAAGAGTGGCTGAGGGTAAGACCCTTGTGTCCAGCCTGGCCTCACCCAGCAGCCCCTGGGAGGGCTCGGTGCCTGCAGGGACAGCTGACACAGGCACCCTCACCCTGGGCTCTGTGGTGACCATCCACTGGGGGGGTTGCTAGATGGGAGTCTTCCCATGTTGGTCCCTCCAGCCCTCCACACCCTCATCCATATCCATTATGAAAGAAAGAAAAAAATTCCCTCCTTACAGTAAAGAATCTAAGCCTTGTGCTAATCAAATTGCTCAGTGTCTGTGCGAGGCCATAGCCTGTGTCACTGACCACCAGGAAAACATCCTCTGACTTCATACTGTAATCATTTCATACACCAGCTTCAGTACTCTCCCATGAGTTCCTTGAAGACAGGCTTATATAACAGACCTAAGTGAAAGAGGTAAAGCTATAAAACTCTTAAAAGAAAACATAGAACAAAAGTTTCATTTTGGATTTACTGATGATTTCTTGGATACACCAAAAGTACAGCAAAAGAAAAAAATAGATAAATTGGACTTCATCAAAATTAAAAACTTTGTACTTCAAAGGGCATTATTGACAACTCAAAGAATGGGAGAAAGTATTTGCCAATCACACAACTAATAAGGTATTACTATCCAAAATAGGTAAAGAACGCCTACAACTCCACAACAACAGCAACAAAAAAATCTCAATTCAAATTGAGCAAAGTTCTTGAATAGCCATTTCCCCAAAGAAGATAAGCAAATATCAAAGAACACATAAAAATTGTTCAACATTACAAATTATTAGGGAAATACAAATAGAATGTGAGATACTGCTTCAGACCCATTAGGATGGTTACTAATAAAACAAAATAAAAAACACAGAAAATAAGTGCTAGAGAGGATGTGGAAACAATTAGGACTCTTGCACATTTCTGGTGTGAATGTATGATGATGCAGTTGTTATAGAAATTAGTATGAAAGTTCCTCAAAAAATTAAAAATAGAATTACAATATGATCCAGTAATTCCATTTCTGATTATATATTCAAAAGAATTGAAAGCAAGGACTCAAACAAACATGTGTACACCCATGTTCACAGCAGCCAGAAGATGGTAACAACCCAAACGATCATTGACAGATGAATGTATAAACAGAATGTGGTGTATACATACAATGGGATATTACTCAGTCTTTTAAAAATGGAAAGAAATTCTAATGCATGCTACAACATATACACCTTGAGGATATTATCCTAAGTAAAATAAGCCAGACACAAAAGAACAAATATTGGAGGTTCCTGGGGTCATTAAATTCATAGAGACTGAAAGTGTAATGGTGTTTGCCAGGGGCTGGGGGTAGGGGAAATGTGGAGTTAGTGTGTAATGGGTACAGAGTTTCAGTTTGGGAAGAAGAGAAAGTTCTAGAGAGGGATGGTGGTGATGGTTGCACAACCATGTGAATGTACCTAATGCCTCAAAACTATACACTTAAAAATGGTTAAAATGGTTGTTTTATGTTATGTATATTTTAGCACAATAAAAAAAGGCAGAGTGGTCTATGGCATGAGCTGTCATTATTTATGAACAGAGTTGTATTACCACTGGTTTAGCCTTTGGGATTGGGAGTGGGTTTATGGTCTGATCAGGTTGGGGTTGAGCTTCCAGTGTTTATTTCCCCCGAACACCACCAGCAAGAGCTCACGCCTCCAGGACGTACTGTGTGCCAGGTGTGACACAGGGCTCAATATTCTGAGGTGGATAAACACGGCCCTCCCTTCCCCTGATGGGCTCACGCTCTTGTCGAGAGTCACGTGTGTCAGCATGTACATTCCAGTGTTATAGTACAGATGCTGTAGATACAGAAACTAAGACACAGGCAGAACAGGAGAAGAAATGGCCAATTCTGTCATGGGATGCAGGAGTGGGCAAGAAGGGTCAGGAGACCGCCCACATATTCCCCTGCCCTCCTCCACCCCTCTGCCCCTGTTCTAGAATGTGCTCTGAGATCGTGAGGGTGGCATGGCCTCTGCATAGGCAGGCTCTTAGCTGACCTTGATGGTAGGGTTTGACCAATCACCTGTCTCCCTTCCTCCTTCCCTTCCTTCCTCCCTTCTTCCTTCTTTTTTCCTTCCTTCCTTCCTCGATTCCTCCCTGTTATTCACTAAACATTTGTTAAACAATGTCTGTGGCCAGACTTGGTGCTAGGGACACAGGGAGAAATGAGACACAGGCCCTGCCCTCAGGAAACTCGCATTCTCGTGGGATGGGCAGACAGAAGGGGGACACACGTTTTCAATGTAAGGTGACGAGACTGAGTATAGTGAAAGGACAGGGAATGAGGGACCTGCCTGGCCATGGGCTTGAAGCCAGCTCTCTCAGCGAGAGTCCTCATCCACTCTAGTGCACATCTGGATGGGTTGGACTGTCTCATCAGAGCTGATGTCAACCACACGGTCTATGTCCCTGAGAACATTACTGACTACCCAGGCGACCAGGAAGATCTGGATGCCTCATGGAGTATTCAAGTGGACAAAGCAGTGGATCTTAGAAACAGCCCAGGGACAGGCTGGGATGAGAGCCCAGGGGGACAAGATGTGACCCAGGGGAGAAAATGAAAAGCAACAAGGGAAAGAGATCAAAGACAATGGCAGCAGTGAGAGGAACAGGCAAAGTTCCCTCAATTGGCAAATGGTTTTGTTTGTCTGCTTTTTAAAAGAACAGATAAGGTGACCAGGATCTAGACGATGCTATGAGACTCTGCTGTGTGGCTTGTGAATCCCTAGAGGATAGGGCAGGGAAGGTCCCAGTTTAGTCTGCCACTTCTTCCAGGAAGCCCACCGTGACCATCTGATGAAAGCAGGTGTCTGTCCTGTGTTTCTGTGCTGTCACTTTGACTTACCCTGCCACAGCACTGGCCAGATGGTACTGCAGAGGCTCTCAGCCTCCCCACAACAGACAACTCAGATAATTCTGTGTTGTGGAGTTGTCCTCGGCCTGTAGGAGGTCTAGCAGCGTCCACCTCTGCCCAGTAAATGCCAACACACGCCCCTGAGTTGCAAAACAAAAAAGTTTCCAGATATGCCTGCTGTCCCCTGGGGGGCAAAATCACCTCCTGTTGAAAGTCATTGCTGTATTGTAATTGTTTGACCTGCTGCTAGTCTGTGATGCTTTTGAGTGAACAGACCCTTTTCTCTGTAGCAGGAGTACAGTGCCAGGGACTGGAGGTGATCAGTTACCCTGTGCGGACAAAAGAGAGGATGAGAGTTCAGGACGAGTTTGGGGGTGGAGACCAGAAGTAGAGCAGAGACAGTGCAGGTGGAGGATGCCCCTTATCGCCAGCTGCTCAAAGTGGGCACCAGGCTTCTCAGTGAGAAAACTCATTTTCCAGTTTCTATGAGAGTCACTTAATTCATGTTGAATTTGGAGTTCTTGTTGAGTAACCTCACAAATACACGTCAGTACCAATTGTGTTTGAAAGATACGTGTGTGTGAATGGGGAAGTGGGGTAAGACCCTCCATGGGTTTAGCATAAATAATGCAAATATGGAACATTTATAATTTTAATATGAATGCTTTGGGCCCGAAACAGGAAGATATGCCAGGAAAACCTATGGCTCACTAGTTTTGCAGCCCTTGAATTTTCTCTAAATTCCAAAGGACAGGAAGACCCCTGCGAGGCACTGGGTTCTGACCTTCCAGGACTGGTCTCTGGTGTGAAGAAAGAAATATACTTGCCAGTGGGCTCGTGTGCACAGCAATTCCGTACACCCGTGCATCTCCAAAGCAGTTCACAGTTAGCACGGTGTCTTCATGGCATGGGCTCATCCGGGCTCCATGAGGGCTCTGGGGGGTTATAAAATGGGTGTTATTAGGCCCATTTTACAGAGGAGAAAACTGATGCTCAGAGAGATGAGGGTGTTAGTAGAGACAGAGTCAGACCCCAGGTCTCCTAGAACCCAGTGCCCTTCTCACTGCACCCCACAACCTGCAGCTATAGGCGACCAGGTGGATTGCTGTGCTTTATTGGGGGGTGTCAGCTAAATTGGAACTGGATCGTGCCTGACCTTGAGCCAAAGAAACCTTGAGGATTAAGGGAGGATGAGGTTGCCCTGTTGGCCAGAGCAGGGAAGGGAAAGCTGAGTGTGGATAGCACAGAAACCCAGGGAGGTGAAGGGAGGAGAGAAAGCAGAGCCCCAGGGAAGCTGGGCATGCAGGGTCTATGGGGAGCAGGACAGGAGCTTCCAGAAAGGAGGATGCTCAAGGCAAAGCTGCTTTCTGAAGCTGGCCAGTGCCCTGCACTCACCCTTAGAGCCCAAGACCACCCAGCTGGGCACAGCCTGGGGCCCCCTGAATCCTCTGATCTGCAGTAAAAGGCTTTGTCAAGAAGATTCTCATTCATCACCCAGAAAACATTCCTGAAACACTGCCCACTTTAGGGGGACAGCTGCCTGCCCAAGGGAGGGGGGCATGCTCCAGAGACTTAGCTGGCCCCTGTGTACCCCAGCCCCACGGCCTGCAGTGAAGGTGGCCCAAGTGGTCAGAGTGTGCTGGGCAGTGGAGAGTCCTACCTGGGCTTCCAGAGGGGACCTGTGGGCACACTGCCACTGAGCAGATCCCCAGGCCTTCCTGTCTGCCACTTATCACAGCTCAGCCAGGGCCAGGCTGGGGTCTGAGGACACGGAGGCCAGAGAGGAGATCAGCCCTTCCCAGGCCTCTTCTAGGCCCGGCACTGCCAACTCTTGCAGGCTGCTGCCCTGCAGAGGAATGAAACCTTAATCTTATTTTATTTCTATTTTTTTAAAAGATCAGAGGAAAAGAGAGTGAAAAAAAAAAAAAAGAGAAAAAGCAGCACATAATTAGGGAGCCACTGAAATTCTTTATAAGCTAATGAATAAATAAACCCTTGACAATTTTCCCCAACTGCTGTTGACAGGATAATTGGACCTAATGTCTTAATTTCAATGCTTTTGATGCATTTGGTTTTTGTTAATGAGATGTTAGCATGCATTGTGGGAGTGTGGCTTGTGTGCTGCAGGGCAGCTAAACTGTGATTGGCCAAAAGATTTGTCTGTTATTTACTTTTATTTGTATATTGTCCTGTAGGCAGAAGAAGGTAAAGTTGTGGAGGGGTTCTTTTGTAGTTGATTGGTTTGGAGTTGTTCGTAACTCCCCCTTTCCTTGTTTTCCTTGGGGAAGCAAAAGGAAAACCTGGTACTTTCGGTGGGGCCGGGGTCTTGGAGTGTGGGGAGGAGGGTGGGACTCAGGGCTGCTGACAGTTGCTCTCCCCAGACTAAGGTGCTGCACAGTCCTCATCTATGAACCCAGGGGTATATTCCTACCAGTCAGGACTAAGAGCACAGAGAGCAGGTAGAAGTGGACCTGCACTAGGTGTCGGTTTAGGAAGGAGAACAGGTTAAGATCCAAGCACCCTGTGGCAGGGACAATGCCAGCAGCTGCTGGGGGGGGTGGGCTCCAAGTGCTGCAGCTTACATAGGAGAGGCACCCGGGGCCAGAAGGGTGGCAGCAAAGGGGAAGGGGAAGGTAGGTTGGGTGAGCTGTGCCCTCATCTCTCCAGGCACATAGCATAGCCTCAGGGTGAGCATAGTCTAGGAGCAGCAGAAGGGCCAGGGGTAGAAAAAACCCAGTCTCCACTCAGGAGTTCCAGGGTGACCTTTCTAACCTCACCTCCCTGATCTGTGAAGTGGTCTAAGACTTGGTGCCTAACTTGTCAGGAAGGTCACACAGCCAATGTCCATGAAGTCCAACCATAGGGTGCAGTGCTGTCTAATATGGGCTTGCTCTTGTTGCAGACAAGCCTGCCATTGCAGAGTTAAGGGGGCTCTGTGTTGAGAAGTCCCCAGGACTCAGGGTGTGGGAGGAGGAGTCCTGTCTCTGACATGGTTGCCTTCAGGGAAAGGTGGATTTCAGAGCATGGGCACTGACTGCTTCTTGCCCTCCTTTCCTCCTCAGTATACAACATGTATCAGGCCTTGACCCGAGAAAGCTCTAATGCTCTGTCTCTGGGGCCCCAGAGAGGAGAGAACAATGAGGACTTCATTCAGCCTTAGCCAGCACATTGCTTGATTTAGTGGCGGCTTGACTTACAGTTTACAGCTCAGCAGTGGCAGCAGAAAGGGCTCTCCCTGCCTGGCTGCAGCCACCTCCTAGGTCCCAGCCCACCCTTGCTCAGATGAGAGCAGGCACAGCCTCTTTCCTACTCAGTCCTATCCAGTGAGGAACTGGGACCCTTAGTTTCAGCTGCGCTGAGATGCCCAGAAAACTGCTCAAGCCCCTGAAGCTCATGGGGAAATGCCCAAACTGGCTTCAGCATTTCTTAACAACCCACTATCCCAAACCCATCATCTCAAACATGGGAGGCATACTACCCAGAGTTATGAAGGATGGGAGTAAAGACAAAATAGTACCATGCATAGGCTTTAAATATTTAAATATAAACTTTTTATTGAAGTGTCACATACAAGAGAAAAGCATACAAATTGTGACTGCAGTTTGTCAAATTTTCAGAGTTCAGAGAAGAAGAAGAACATCACCTATACCCCAGAGGCCCCTCATCTACTTATCACACACCCTACTTAGGGTAACCTTGTTTCTGACTTCTTTGTTGGTGGTTTACAAACTTTATATAAGTGAATTCATTCATTGTGTGCTTTTTCTTTTTTTAATTTCAAAATATTACAGGGATACAAACGTTTTTGGTACATGTATCAACTTTATTATGCTTGAGGCATGGTTATAAGTGTGCCCATCACCTGGATAGTGTTCATTGTACCCGTTAGGTAGGTTTTTGCCCATCCCCTCCTCCACCCTCCCTGCTGCTTGATTTCCACTGAGTTTTACTTCCCTCTGTGCACTTGTGTGCTCATTGGTTAGCCCCAAAGATCCTCTCAATAGATGCAGAAAAGGCATTTGACAAAATTCAGCACCTTTTTATGATAAGATCTCTTAACAGAATAGGCATAAGATGGGTCATACCTCAAAAGTATTAAAGCCATATACAACAAACCCACAGCCAACATCATATTGAACGGGGAAAAATTGAAAGCATTCCTGCTTAGAACCTGAACCAGGCAAGGTTGCCCACTATCTCCACTTCTATTCAACATGGTGCTGGAGGTCCTTGCCAGAACAATCACACAAGAGAAGGGAATCAAGGGTATCCAAATGGGGGCAGAAGAGATCAAACTATCACTCTTTGCTAATGACATGATATTATATCTAGAAAATCTCAAAGATTCAACCAAGAGACTCCTGGAAATGATAAATGAATTCAGCAACATCTCAGGATACAAAATCAATGCACACCAATCAGTAGCTTTCATATATGCCAATAACAGTCAAGCTCAGAATCAAATAAAAAATGCAATACCTTTCACAATAGCTTCAAAGAAAATTAAATATTTAGGAATATATTTAACTAAGGAGGGGAGGGACCTATATAGGGAGAACTACTAAACGCTGATAAAAGAAATTGCAGAGATTGTAAACAGATGGAAAACCCTACCATGCTCATGGATTGACAGAATCAATATTGTTAAAATGTCTACACTACGTAAAGTGATCTACAGATTCAATGCAATCCCTATTAAAATACCAATATCATTTTTCTCAGATCTAGTTCCAATTTAATAGTGAGTACATGAGAGGTTTGTTTTTCCATTCTTTAGATACTTCACTTAGGATGATAGTCTCCAGTTCCATCCAAATTTTTGCAAAAGGCCTTAATTCATCCTTCTTCATGGCAGAGTAGTATTCCATAGTATACATATACCACATTTTGTTTATCCACTAATGAACTAATGGGCATTTGGTTTGATTCCACATCTTTGCAATTGTGGATTGTGCTGCAATAAACATTACAATGCAGGTGTCTGTTTGATAAAATGGCTTATTTTCCTTTGGGTAAACACCCAGTAGTGGGATTGCTGGATCAAATGGTAGGTCTACTTTTAGTTCTTTGAGGAATCTCCATGCTGTTTTCCATAGAGGTTGTACTAATTTACAGTCCCATCAACAGTGTATAAGTGTTCCTTTCTCTCTGTATCCATGCCCACATGTTGTTTCTGGACTTTTTAATAAAAGCCTTTCTAACTGGGATGAGGTGGTATCACATTGTGGCTTTAATTTGCATTTCCCTGATAATTAGTGATGTTGAGCATTTTTTCATATGTTTATTGGCCATTTGTCTATCTTCTTTTGAAAAGCTTCTGTTCATGTCTTTTGCCCACTTTAATGGGGTTCTTTGTTTTTTCCTTGTTGATTTGCTTGAATTCTTTGTAGATTCTGGTTATTAGACCTTTATCATATGTATAGCTTGAGAATATTTTCTCTCATTTTGTAGGTTGTCTATTTACTCTGTTGATTATTTCCTTAGCTGTGCAGAAGCTTTTTAATTGAATAAAGTCCATTTATTTATTTTTGTTGTTGCTGAGATTGCCAGTGGGGTCTTCTTCATAAACTCTTTGCTTAGGCCAATATCTAGAAGAGTTTTTCCAACATTTTCTTCTAACATTGTTATGGTTTCATGTCTCACATTTAAGTCTTTTATCCATCTTGAATTAACTTTTGTGAGTGGTGAGAGATATGGATCCTATTTCATTCTTCTGTATGTAGCTATCCATTTTTCCCAGCACTAGTTATTGAATAGAGCTTCTTTTCCACAGTGTATATTGTTGTCTGTTTTGTCAAAGATCAGTTGGTTGTATGTGGATGGTTTTATATCTGGGTTCTCTGTTCTGTTCCATTGACCTATGTCTCTATTTTTGTGCTAATACTTTGCAGTTTTGGTTACTATAGCCTTTTAGTATAGTTTGAAGTTTGGTAACATGATGCCTCCAGCTTTGTTCTTTTTGCTTAAGATTGCTTTGGCTATTCAGGCACTTTTCTGAATTCTTTTTTCTAGATCTGTAAAATATTACATTGGTATTTTGGTGGGGATTGCATTGAATCTGTAAATTACTTTGGGTAGTATGGACATTTTAACAATGTTGATTCCACGTATCCGTGAGCATGATATGTTTTTCCATTGGTTTGTGTCATCTGCAATTTCTTTTATCAGTTTTTCATAGTTCTCTTTATAGAGATCTTTCACCTCTTTGGTTAAGTATACTCCTAGATATTTTATTTTCTTTGTAGCTATTGTGAATGTTACTGAGTCTTTGATTTGACTCTCATCTTGTCTGTTATTGGTGTATAAGAATGCTACTGATTTGTGTACATTGATTTTGTAACCTGAGGCTTTGCTGAATTTATTAGTCAATTTCAGGAGTCTCTTGGTGGAGTCTTTGGAGTTTTATAGATATAAGATAATTTCATCAGCAAAAAGCAATAGTTTGACCTCCTCTTTCCTGATTTGGATACCCTTTATTTCGTTGTCTTGCCTAATTGCTCTGGCTAGGACTTCCAGTACTATGTTGATTAGAAGTGGTGACAGTGGGCACACTTGTCTTGTCCCTATTCTTAGTGGAAGTGCTTTCAACTTTTCCTCATTCAGTATGATGTCAGCTATGGGTTTGTTATATATGGCTGTTATAACCTTAAGATATATTTCTTCCATGCTTAGTTAATTGAGGTATTTTTATCATGAAAGGGTGATGAGTTTTGCTGGATGCTTTTTCTCCATCTATTGAGATGATCACATGGTCTTTGTTTTTGCTTCTGTTTATGTGGTAAATCACATTTACTGATGTATATATATGTTGAACTATGCTTGCATGCCTGGAATGAAGCCTACTTGGTCATAGTGAATTATTTTTTGATGTGTGGTTTAATTCAGTTTGCTAGCATTTTCTTGAGGATTTTTCCATCTATGTTCACAAGGGATATTGGTCTGTGGTTTTCTTTTTTTCTGGTGTCCTTTCCTGGCTTTGGTATCAAGGTGGTACTGGCTTCGTAGAATGAGTTAGGAGGATTCCCTCCTTCTCAATGTTATGGAATAATTTCTGCAGTATGGGTACCAGCTCTTCCTTGTAGGTCTGGTAAAATTTGTCTGTAAATCCATCTGGCCAGGGGCTTCTATTGTTGGGAGAGTTTTCATTACTGCTCAATCTCATTGCTCATTATTGGTCAGTTAAGGAGTTCTATTTCTTCCTGATTGAGTCTTGGTAGGTTGTGTGTTTCCAGGAATTTATCCATTTCCTCTACATTTTTGAATTTATGTGCACAGAGATTTTCATAGTATTCACAGATGATATTTTGTATTTCTGTGCTATAAATTGTAATACCTCCTTTTTCATTTCTGACTGAGCTTATTTGGGTCTGTTCTCTTCTAGTCCTGGTTAATCTGGCAAGAGGTCTATCAATTTTATTTATCTTTTCAAAGAACAAATTTTTGTTTCATTGATCCTTTGTGTTGTTTTTTTGTTTTCCATTTCATTTAGTTCTGCTCTAAACTTGGTTATTTCTTGTCTTCTTCTGGCTTTGGGTTTGGTTTGCTCTTCCTTTTTTAGTGCTTTGAGTTGTGTCATTTAGATTGATAATTTGTGATCTTACTGTCTTTTGATGTAGGCATTTAGGGCTATGAATTTTCCCCTTAGGACTGCTTTTGCCGAATCCCATAGATTTTGATATGTTGTGTCTTCTTTGTCATTCAGTTCAAGGAATCTTTTGATTTTCATCTTAATTTCATTATTGACCCAATAATCATTCAGCAGCAGGTTGCTTAATTTCCATAACTTTGTGTAGAATGGAGTGTTTCTTTTGCAGTTGATTTCTAGTTTAATTCCACTGTGGTTGAGAAGATACATAGTATGATTTCTATTTTTTTGAATTTGTTCAGACATGTTTTATGGCCTAAAATATGATCAATCTTGGAGAATGTTCCATGTGCTGATGTGAAGAATGTATATTCAGTAGTTTTGGGGTAAAATGTTCTGTAAATGTCTAGGCCCATTTGTTCTAGAATCCTGTTTAAGTCCAGTGTTTCTTTATTTATTTTCTGCTTGGATGATTTGTCTCATCCTGTCAGTGGGGTGTTGAAGTCCCCAGCAATTATGATGCTGCTGTGTATGTCTTTGCTTAGATCTAGTAGGGTTTGCTTTATGAATCTGAGTGTTACTGTGTTAAGTGCATAAATATTTAGGATTGTTATCTCTTCTTGTTGAATTGCTCCCTTTACCATTATATAATGACCATCTTTGTCTTTCTTTACCATTGTTTAAAGTCAATTTTATCTGATATGAGAATGGCTATACCTGCCCTCTTTCAGTTTCCATTTGCATGGAATATTTTTTCCACCCTTTCATATTGAGCTTGTTTGCATCCTTGCAGCTTAGATGTGTCTCCTGGAGACAGCAGATAATTGAGTTATGCTTTTTATCCATTCAACCAGCATTTGTCCTTTGAGTGGTACATTCAAACCATTAACGTTAAGAGATAGAATTGATATATGGGCTGCTGTTCTGTTCATCATGTTGGGTAGTAACTTATTGCTTTGTTTCCCTTCTTGTGCTATTGTTTTATAAGAGGTATAAGCTTTAGCGTTTTTCAGTGGTTTTATACTGGTGGGTATCTATTGTGCTGATCTGTTTATAATGCAGTTCTGAGTATTTCCTTCAGGGCAGGTCTGGTCATGAAAAATTCCCTCAGTGTTTCCTTGTCTGGAAAAGACTTAATTTCTCCACCAATTGTGAAACTTAGTTTTTCATGGTACAAAATTCTAGGCTGGCAGTATTCTGTTTAAGAAGATTGAAGATGGGGCCCCACTCCATTCTGGCTTATAGGGATTCCACTGAGAAGTCTGCTGTTAGCCTGATGGGTTTTCCTTTGTAGGTCAGTTGTTTCTTACATCTAGCTGCTTGTAGAATTTTCTCCTTCATTTTGACTTTGGCCATGCTGATTACTATGTGTCTTGGAGATGGCCTATTTGCTATGAATCTTCCTGGATTTCGATGAACGTCTTGTATCTGGATGTCTGTATCTCTGTCAATACCAGGGAAGTTTTCCTCAATAATTCCCCCAAATAGATTTTCCATGCTTTTAGCTCTTTCTTTCTTTCCTTCAGGGATACTGATAATTCATATGTTAGTTCACTTTGCGTAGTCCCACATCTCTCTGAGTGATTGTTCCACCTTTTTATTTCTCTTCTCTGTTTCTTTAAATGACTAGGTTAGTTTGAGAGCCTTGTTTTTAAGCTGTAAGATTCTTTCTTCTCTTTGGTTCAGTCTGTTGCTGAAGCTTTCTGCTGTGTTTTGAAATTCCCCGAAAGACTCTTTTGTTTTTTTGAGTTCTATTATATCCTTCCTTTTCTCTTCAGTGACTTTTTCTTAATTTGGCTTCTTTTGTTGGTTTTCAACTTTCTCTTCAATTCCATTCATCTTATTTGCCATCCATATTCTGAATTCCATTTCTGTCATTTTGATAATTTCCTTGTAGTTTGGTTGCACTACTGTGGCTCCATTGTGATCCCTTGGGGTGTCGATCTGTTTTAATTTTTCATGTTGCCAGGGTTATTTTGTTGGTTTATTCTCATCTGAAACCTCTTTTCTCAACTCAGGGCTAATAGGTTTGCAGGGTACCTGTTCTTTGGTGGCAACTCTCCTGCTTGATTAGGAGAAGGAGAGGTCCCTAAATGGTGCTTTTTTGTCCCTACTCTAGAATGTTGACATTGTGGGGGAGGGGCATGTGCACTAGAAGCCTGTAATGCAGCTGTTCTGATTTGATCTGTTTACCTGTGATTGCCTCTGTTTAACCCTGAGCTGGATGCTGGGCATGTTGGGCTTTTCACCAGATAGTTGTAAGATATTCGATTTGGAAGCTGGGCACAACCCTCTTTACTGAGACTGGTGTTATGAGGATTTCTCTGCCCAGAGTCTCCCCACATAGGTGACAGTGGCAGCTGGGTGAGGCTATCAATGCAGTGGTCATGAGTTCCTGGACTGTGGGCATTTGCTCAAACCAGGTCCCAGTATACTGGCAGCTGGAGGCTAGGGTATAGCATTGGACTTTGGAGTAGTTCCTGTGGCAGTGGAGGAGGATCCAGGGTGGGATCTTGGGACCCAGATGCAGCACTGGAATCTTGGGGCAGTGTCCTGGGCCTGGAAGAAGCCTGGCAGAGCCTTGGGCTCTGGTGTGTTAGCTCAGAGCCAAGACTGGGGAGGAACCTGAAGCAGGGCTTCTGAGCAGGGCCTCAGAACCAGGAGCAGGGCTGTGGGGGCAACATGGCTGATCCAACCTGGGGGGCAGGGTCAGGGCTGAGCAGGTAGTAGGCAATTGGGACCTGCAGGGCAAAGTTGGGGCCAAGCAGGTGGCGAGCTCTTCCACAGGCTCAGGGACCAGATGCCAAGTCAAGTGGGTGGAGGTCTGTTCCAGTGGCCAGGGACCACAGAGTTCTCCCTGAATCCCCCAGGACCCACTGAAGCAGTTGCCTAAAGCCTCCCAGGTGGTATCCCATGTGCTCAGATCCCCTTGTGCTGTTGGGGAGGGGCTCTTGGCTTCCAGTCACCGGGTATAACTTGGAGGAGCCTCCAGTTGTTCTGCTCCCTCCCCAGCCCAGTGGGGGCAATATGAAGGCCACAGTCACAAAGCTGAGTCCCGTGCCAACCTGGTGCCAAGCACCCAAGAGCCCAGGATTGCTTTAGCTGCTGCCCAGTCCCCACTGTGCCTGTTGTCTGGTGCAATGACTCTGCACAGACTCCAGGCAGGTCCTTGATCTGTGGCAACAGAGAGAGCCCTCTCACATCTCGGCCACAGCTCCTGCAGTGTGAGCAAACAGTGCCCCAGTGTTTTATCCTGCTAATCTTCCATGCTTGTGCTTTGACATTATCAAATGCATCGCCTTGTCACCATTTTTTCTCCCCACACAGAGTCCTGCGCTGCTTCTCTGTGGTTTCACAATGTTCCTTCCAAGAATAGATGTCTGTAGGCAACCACTTCCTATTTACTCTTCTTTCCTTGGGAGCTGTAGGTTTGGGGGCTGCTTCTAATCCACCATTTTTTTTTTCCCTCCTGATGTCTCCTGATGGTGGCTTCAGGATAAACTCTTCTGGTGGCAGTGCCCGGAGCCTGTGCCTATTCCCGCTAGTGTCCACGGGGGAAACTTTCCTCAGGTGGAGAGTGGCAGTTGCAAATTGCTTGGTGCCAACTTCCTTGCCTGCAGTGGGGGCATGTCCAGGGACCTCCAGTGCGAACTGGCCACATGGCTCTTGCTCAGAGCCATGGCTGGGGCCAGTTCTCGGGTGTGGGTGGCCTCACATGGTTCTGCTGTGGATTGCTGGGTGGCTCCACTGTGGATTGCTGGGCACTTCATCCATCCTGAAGGCTGGAGCCCCCAAGATGCCAGCGGTAGCCTTTCCACCGGCTCCAAGCTTCTCGAGGATTGATTTCTAGCAAGATCTTGCTCCTTCTTGTTCTGCTCAGCAACTTTTTCCCATGGAATCTCCGGTAGGTTCTGGCACTTTTCTCTCAAAGTTATACCTGAGCTATGTTTTTTTTTTAACTAAAAACTTTTTCTTCTTTCTGAGACGGTTTGGCAATCAGTGTCTCTAGTCAGCCATCTTGTCTCTCCTGTCATTGTGTACTTTTTCTAGGGAAATATGTACGGGCAGTGAAATGCATAGATCCTAACAGTATGATTGAATGATTGTGGACTAATACATGCACCACGAATCCCACACCCACACTAAGATATAAAACACTTCACTGCAGAAAAGTCTCCAGTGCCCCTTCCCAGGCAAAAACTTTTCTAACCTTTTAGTCCCACATATTAATTTTGTGTGTTCACACTTTCATATAAACAGGATCACACAGTGTGTTGTATTTGACTGGCTCTTTTCACTCAGCTGGGGGAGTATGTAGCCAGGGGCATGGCCAGGGGAAGTGCTGGCTGTCATGCCTCAGCACAGCATATGGTATACACAGTGTTGGGGACACCCCATGTGGGGGTCCAGAGACACAGGAGGGGCACAGCATGTGCATCAGCCTGGTGTGGGAAGGATAGCAGGCCCCTAGGGATGTGCTCTGGGTTAGCCAGCTTTGGGTGCATGATTGCAGCTTTCCTCCTGTGCACCCCTGGCCCCAAGGCTGATCTGGGCCCTGGAAAGGGGCTTTGAGAACAAAGTGGCATTGCTGTCTGCACCCTCACATTTTGGATGGGACATGGTCCCTGGGAAGTACTCAGTAAATGTGTTGAACTAAAGCACAGCTTTATCTGGCCAAGTGCTGCATCAGTGTCCTCACACATGGGTATGCCCCCAGGAGGGAGGAAAGAAAGTGTTCAGGGACATAGAGGTGGCTGATCAGCCTTGTCTGACACCTCCACATTCCTTCAAGGGAGCCCTTGCAGGCTCCACCTCTCCAAGACCTAGAATTTAGCTGCCTCAGAGACCTGACTTCACAGAGTTCAAGCAAACAGAACTGAGGGTGTTCTGAGTATTTTACTTTGACTCTATCTTAGTTCTTCCAGGCTGCAATAACAGAATACCATAAACTGGGTGGCTTATAAACAACAGACATTTATTTCTTACAGATCTAGAGACTGGAAGTCCAAGATCAAGGCACGGGCAGATTGGGTGTCTGGTGAGGGCTGCTTCCTGGTCCACAGACGGTGCCTTCTTGCTGTGTCCTCATATAGTGGAAGGTCAAGGATCTCTCTGGGGCCTCTTCTACAAATGCACTGATCCCATTCATGAGGTCTCTACTCCCATGACCTGATCACCTCCCAAAGACCACACCTCCTTCTAATACCCTCACACTGGGGGTTAGGATTTCAACATACGAATTTTGGTGGGACATAAACATTCAGGCCACAGAAGACTCACAAGATTGTAAGTTCCCAGGGGATGGAAGCCCAGGACCAGAAACCCAGGCCGTCTACACTGAAGCACCTTTGATTGAATTAGAACAAGAGATCCCTCTGTGTCTGGATTAGGAAAAGCCATCCTCTCTGGGCAGGTACATCTGAATGGTCCCAGAGCTTACATGGCAGAGCTCAGATTGCCCTGCTGCTCCCATGAGCCTCCTCAGTCTGGCGATGTCTGCAGTGCAGGGACTTCACAACCTCCTCCCGGCCTGCCCAGCACTTGGCCAGTTGTCTATGTCAGAGACTCCTGGGCTCTCTGGGGAGGACACAGTGCAGAGGGTGCAGAATCTACTGTATCAGGTATGTATTGGGTGCTGGAGATGCTATGGTTTGGATGTGTCTCCCAGAATCATGTGTTGGAAACGTAATGCCCAATATAACAGTGTTGGGAGATGGAGGCTAATGAGAAGTAATTAGGCCATGGGGGCAGAGTGAATGGATTAACTCCGTTATCTTGGGAGTGGGTTTGTTATAAAAGGGGGGTTTGGCCCCCTTTTGCTCTCCCTTTCTCTCACCCTCTCCCTGCTCCTCTGCCTTGTGCCATGGACAATACAGCAAGAAGGCCCTCACCGGATACCAGCCCCTTGATCTTGTACTTCTCAGGCTCCAGAACTGTAAGGAAATAAACTTTTATTGTTTATAAATCACCTGGTCTGTGGTATTGTTCTGTTATAGCAGCACAAAATGGACCAAGGCAGGAACCGGTGCTTGAGCTCTGCCATCTGCAGACCCCTCCTCACTCTGGAAGGTAAAGCTGTTTTAGTCACCGGTTTGGAAACTCTCCGGGATACTGAATGAAAAACACATTCTTCTCAGCCCCCACTGGTCCTAAGTGACGAGCATGCGGGAAGCGTGGGTTGGGGAGATGCGAGGGGAAAATGACTGGGGTTTTGACTTGTTTTTCGTAACTTCCCAGGGTCTCATATCCCTTCCTTGATCTTCATGTCACTTCCTTGAATAACCACCAAGCTCCGCCATGGATAGAAGCTTGCAGAGATGGCAATAAGGGCCAATTAGGTATTTATGCCATGCCACTTTCCCCCCAACATGGAGTGGTTATCATTGGAAGTATTCATGATGCCTGAGTACAGATGGAGTACTAGCTCACTGCTCATTTGGGTCTGCCTTGCATGTGGGCTCCGAGGCTCCTGCTCATGACTTTACCTGGGGAGATGAAATGAAGGTTTTGCCCTCATGACCTGCAGCTCCCTGCAGAGGGAACTAAGTGGATACTCCTGGCCCCAACTGGGCTCAAGACAAGGACCCTGCCTGGGAGTCTGGAGGCAGCACAGGGAGTGTGTGAAGGCCCCCCAGAAGGGGCTCCATTTGCACGCATACAAACTGGTCTTAGTGAGCCCTGCAGTTCCAAGGGCTCAGCTAACACTATTACCTCCTTGACTGTGATTCCCCCAAAACCCACCTTGCTCTGGATCCCAGAGTACAAAGGACAAGGGATCCTCATTTAGATCCTGATGCAGGTTGAGGTTCTCCCTCCTTTCCCTTCTCCTTCTACCTGGAAAAGTGCTTTATTGAGCCCCCTCCCATGCATGGGCACCCAGCCAGGAGACAGACCCCAGGCCAGTCTGAAACAGTGCATTTCCACTCATGTGTTTCCCACCACACCCCTTTGCCCTTTGAGAGGGGCCCTTGGGGAAGCAGCTGGCAGCCTCCGCAGTGGACTGCCAGCCCCTCATACCTCTGAGGGATAGACTGTGTTCTGGGTTTCTTTTTTTCTGATCTCTACCTCCACACCTCCCACCTTCTGGGCAGACACTTACAGAGAATCATTATCTAGCTCAGGGCAGTGGGGACCTGCAGGGAGAGGTGTAGGCCACAGCCAGCCTCACAGCTTACCCCTGCTGGGTTCCCCTAGAGGAGGAGCAGAGAACTGAGGGTGCAAGCAGCAGACAGCCTTCTTGGGAGGGCCCATGATGCAGGGGGTCGCTGTTGCTTTGAGGGTGGGAAGCAGGGGTCAAGGCAGAGTCCCAGCCTGCCTCAGCCCTGGACAACAGGCCCCTGAGGTCAGGCTGAGGATGTTACTGGTACATCCCCAAACATGGCCTTGGTGGGGTTCTGTGAGACCCAGAGCTTTCAAATCCAGGTTCAGACTTAGGGGCCATTTGTGCTTCTCTCCCTCCCTCTCCCTCTCCCCCTCCCCATGGTTTCCAAGGCAGCTTATAGAGTAGCACAGGGTGGGAATATCAATGTTTCACTTCTCATATTTGTTTCAAGTATTCCCCTAGTCTTTTGTTTCCCTTTTAACTTCACTTATGGTATTTTTGAAGCACAAAAGTTAAAAATATTGTATTTAAATATATGGATTGTAGATATTTTCTCCTGTACCATAGATTGTCTCTTCACTCTGTTGATTGTTTCCTTTGGTGTGCAGAAGCTTTTTAGTTTGATACAATCCCATGTGTCTATTTTTGCTTTTGTTGCCTGTGCTTTTGGTGTCAGATTCAAAAAAATCATTTCCCAGACTGATCTCAACAAGCTTTTTCCTGTGTTTTCTTCTAGCAGTCTTATAGCTTTAAGACTTATGTTTAAGTATTTATCCATTTAGAGTTGATTTTTGTATATGGCATGAGATAAGGGTCCAATTTCCTTCTTCGGCATGTGGATATCTAGTTTTCCAATATCATTTATTAAACAGACTGTCCTTTTCCCATTGTTTGTTCTTGGCACCTTTGTCAAAAATCAGTTGACTATAAATGTATTTTGGGGCTCTCTATTCTGGTCCATTGGTCTATATGTCTGTTTTCCTGCCAGTTGTTCCACAGTGAGAAAGTCTAGGCAAACCTACCCCCAAAGGCCAACGGAGCTGAGAGGCCAAAGAAAGAGGCTGACAAATCCAGTTTCTCAGGAAGAAACATTTAATAGGGACTTATGAACAAAAGCCACATCCCTGGTGGCCATGAGAGGGTGGATCCCGCACCATTGCCCACCAGGCCCAGGGCTTATATACCACAGGGAAGGAATGTGTAGGACAATTGATAACATCAAGGTTGTTTTGACCTAAGGGCAGGATTTACAGTAACAGTAGATAAAGCATAAATCTTAGAGGCATTCCCGGAACAGAGGTTAATCTAAGTCAATATGGCAGGTTAGCATCCAAGATAGATTTGCTTTAGCCTCCACACCAGTTCATTTCCAAAATACGTAAGGACATTGAATGACTCAATAGCAAGAAATCAAATAACATGGTTTAAAAAATGGACAAAGAACATGAATAGACATTTCTCAAAATGTTAAAGACAATGGCCAAGGGGTTTATGAAAAAAGCTCAGTATCATTAATTATCAGAGAAATGCAAATTAAAACCACAATGAGATACCACCTTACACCTGTTAAGATGGTTGTTATCAAAAAGACAAAAGATAACATGTGTTGAGGAGGATGTGGAGAAAAGGAAACACTATTAGTGGGAATGTAAATTAGTGTAGCCATTATGGGAAAAATATGGGCATTCCTCAAAAAATCAAAAATAGACCTACAAGTTGACCAACTTTTGGGTATATGTCCAAAGGAAATGAAATTACTATGTTGAAGAGATATCTGGATTCCCACATTCATTGCAGCATCATTCACAATAGCCAAGATATTGAAACAACCTGGATGTCCATCAATCGATGAATAGATATGAAATATCAGTCAGCCTTTAAAAAGAAGGAAATTCTGTCATTTGTGACAATGTGCACAAACCTGGAGGATATTATGGTAAACAAAATGAGCCAGGCACAGAAATACAAATACTGCATGATTTGAAAATAGTGCATCAGTTATAGGTGGAATCTATAAAAGTGAACTCACAGAAGCAGAGAGTAGAATGGTGGCTGCCAGGGACTGGGTGGAGTAGAGAATGGGGAGACGTTGCTCAAAGGGTGCAAAGTTGCAGTTAGACAGGAGGAATAAATTCTGGAGCTCTGTGTATGACACGGTGATTATAGTTAATGTACTGCACAATTGCAAGTGGTTGATAAAGTATATCTTCAATGTTCTCACCATAAAAAAAGGATAACTATGTGAGGTGATAGATATGTTAATTAGCTTGATTGTGGCGTCATCTCACAGTATATACATATATCAAATCATCACATTGAACACTGTAAATATATACACTTTTTGTCAATTATACCTCAGTAAAGCTGGAAAAGATACATTGCATTAAAATCCATCAGTCCTTTCTCTATTTTCTTTTAATGTCACACTTAAAAAGAATTTCCTCATTTTGTAAATTTTATAGTTATGCACCTATACTTTCAAAATCATTATTACATCTTTTATTTTAGTAAATGGCACTTCCAATTTTTACCTGATAAACATATATTCTACCTATAATAAGAGAAAGTAAAAATGTAAATTTTAGTCAAAGTAATAAAAGGCACATTTTGATAAAAATGGCAAACAAAAAGCCCAGGGTCAGACCACATGGTCTCTTCAGGGACACTGGCTGAACTTAACTTCCAAGAAGCTCAGCCCTTGGGGTGAATTTTGGTAAAATGACAATTTTACTGTAGAGGTGGATAGAGTCCACCATCCCTTGGGGCAACATCTTTTCCCCTCTTCTCTGAATTCTACACTCATGATTTCCAGAAAAAATACAGGAAATTCAATTAAATTTGAATTTTAAGTAAACAACAAATACTTTTTTAGCCTAAGTATGTCTCAAATATATCATGGGACATAACTATATTAAAATATTATCTGTTATTGATATGAAATTAAAATTTAACTGGGTACTTTGTATTTTTAATAATCTTTTTCATTTTAGAGTAATTTTAGATTTACAGGGAAGTTGTGAAGATAGTACAGAGAGTTCCCACACACCCCATGCCCAATCTCCCCTAGGATTAGCATGTAGTGTGGCACATTTGTCACAATTAATGACACATCAATACATCTTTATTAACAAGGACACTAAATCTGTACTTTATCAGATTCCCTCAGTTTTCCTCTGTCCTTTTCTGTCCCAAGATCCCATCCAGGATCTCACATTACATTAGTCATCAGGGCTCCCCAGTTACCTCTCAGCTGTGACACTTTCTCAGACTTTTCTTGCTTTTCATGACCTAGACAGTTTTGAGGTCAGGTATTTTGTAGAATTCCCCTCAATGGGGATTTGTCTGATGTTTTCCTCCTGATTAGACTGGGGCTATGGGTGTTTGGGAGAAAGACCCCAGAGGTAAAATGCCATTGTCATTGCATTATGTCAAGGGTAAATACTACAACATGACTCATCACTGTGGATGCTGACCTGGGTCACCTGGCTGAGGTGGTGTTTGTCAGGCTTCTCCACTCCAAACTTCACCCCTTTTCTCCCTTTCCATATTGTAGTCTTGTAAAGAAAGTCACTATGCACAGCCACACCTAGGGAGTGGGGAGTGCTGTTCCACCTCCTCTAGGTGCTTTGCATTTTTTTGCTATATCTGTCAGCCTTCCTACCCTTCCTTATTGCTCCATCGCAGAGCGCCTTCTCCCTCTTTCCATATCAGGAGCACCAGGAGTGCACAAACAAGCACACCACCCTCTGAGGTCCTGCACTACTACCTCTGGTCATGTCCCCACAATGACACTGTCAGTTTCGGAGGGCAGAGGCTGGGTCTTGTCCCACTGCTGAGCTCCCTAGGTGCCTGGAATGGAGCCAGGCAACAAACACTTGTCAGCCTGTGAACTAAAATAAATTTTTAAGCCCTCCCAGCTGAATGAATGGACCCCCCTCTTGGCCAAGGGGATCCCCAAAACCCATAAAGCTGAGTTGCTGGCCAAGAGAAAAAGGGAGGTCAGACATGCCTAGTTATGCCTCATCCCTTTTGGAATTATTCTTTGTAACAATAGGATACTAAAATCATTAAAAGGCCTAAGGTCATTTAAGGCAAAGGTTAAACCACATATAAACCACACCTGCAGGTCATCAATTTACTTAACAGGTCACTTGAGTCTCGGTATATGTCTGGTGGCTCATCTCTGAGTAACAGACTTCCTTGTCTTAAAATACTCCAAGGCTTTAGACAAAGCTTCATTTCTTTAACCAATTACAAATCAAAGAATCTTTTAATAAACCCACCTGTAATCCCTGCTTTGAGATGTTCTGCCTTTTCGGGCAGACCAATGTATATCTTCCACATATTGATTTATGACTTTATATGCAATTCCTGTCTCCCTAAGATGTATAAAACTAAACTGTTACCCATCCATGGGGAGACCACTTGCTCAAGGCTTCTTGGGAGTGGCTCTCTGGGCCATGGTTGCATATATTTGGCTCAGGAGAAACCTGTTTAAATTATTTTGCAGAGTTTGGGTTCCTTTCTGTTGACAGGTCTAACTTGATGAACGTCCTGTCTTTTTCCCTGGGCAGAGCAGGCAGCCCTTCTTGTTCACTTGGAAGCTACAGTTCCCTCTTGGGTAGGGGAATTGGGTGCCCCAATTTGTGTCTGAATCAGAGGGAAAAGAAATGACCCCTCACGGACATACCATCCTACTCCTTGTCCTTCAGGAGGCCAGCGATCACTGGTCAAGCAGCAGGAAGTACCACTCACCCCAGGACCTGTGCCTGCGTCTGTGCTGACATCTGGATGATGCCTGTGCTGGGCTGGTGAATCCTGGTCAGGATGCTCAGGGCTGACCGGCTCTGACATCCCCTTGGAATGGTACACCATCCAGCCCTCCGCCTCTAAGCAAGACAGTCTTTTCACCCAGCCGACTGAGGCCTCTGCCGTGATGTCCTCTAGGTCCCTGGCATGAGGCCTGCCTTTCAGGAAGTGCTTCCTAGCATCTATCCTCAATATTTCTGTTTGCAGAGGACATTCTTCCCATCCTGGTCCATGCATCTGCATGTGCAAAGGCAGGCCCTTGCCCATCACCCCAAGAGCAGTAGTGTCTGGCCTTGCACCTCTCCCAGCTTCCCAGACACCACTGGCACAGAGCAGTCCCTGGGGCGAGAGCACAAACCTTCCCAGAGATCAGGCCAGTCCTGTTAGTCAGGTGGCCAGGGATGCTGGAACAGAGCTGAGTGGCCAATGTGGCGCCTGTGTGGGGAGGAGGTCCAGGTTTTCGGATCCTGAAAACCAGCTGTGAGCAGTGTCTGGGGCAGAGCACCACTGCACCCCAGGCCTGGTATCGGGTGGGCATCATCTGGCCTCATGGTGACCTGACGGAGCTAGAGGATCAAGGGCCATGGCAGGGGCTGGCGGGGACTGGGGGTGTTCTCCACAGGGCTGTCCTGTTGATCACCTGGCTCCCCACTTTGGCTAGGAGCTGACCGTTCACCCAGAGGAAGGTCCTGCAGGCAGCAAGGCCACCGTTCCTCTCTGTGCTCACCCCAGGACAGGACAGGCCCGCGGGACAGGCCTCACACTGTGATGAATCGGAGAGGTCACTGTGGGTGCTCAGGGTCCCAGGAGGGCAGGCGCTGGAGGGAGCGTGGGGACTGGAAGAGCCCACAGGGCACACATACTGTTAATGGAAAAAAACTCAAACTCTGTAAAATAATTTAAGGAGGTTTATTCTGAGTGTAATATGTGTGACTGACCCAGATGTCTGTTAATCAGAGACAAGCCACTAGACATTTACCAAAGCTCAAGCGATCTGTTAGGTAAATTGACGACCTGTAGGTGTGGTTGAAGCTTTGTCTTGTAAGGGCCTTAGACCTGTTAATGATTTAGTATCCCACTGTTACAAAGAATATCTCCAGAAAGAGAGGGGCATGACAAGTCGTGTCATGCGTGATAGCGCGTCCCCAGCTCTCTCTCTTTGGGGGTAGCCTCTGTGTCACTCTCTCTCTCCCGCCTTGTTCTCTAAAACCTTCACTCATTTGCCAATCTGGGCAGACACCTGGTATCATTTTTTATAGGTCAAAATCTTACAACAGGCAGGAATGGCTTTCGAGTTCCGGCTGCCTCTTTTAAAAAAATTTTTAATATCTCAAGAAATGTCCCAGAGACAAGGAAATAGAAGCATAAAAAAGTCTGCCTGAAATGGGGATGGTGAAAAATGTTAGAAGAAAAGACGCAAATTAATTAATAGTTATACAAATTATCCTCTCTCTTTAATGAAAGAGTAACCATGCACGACAGAGGTGTGAGAGAAAACGCCTGGCTGTTAGGTTTAGGGAAATCTGCATTTGACTCCTGGCACCGCATAGCTTTGAATAAGTTATTGAGCCCCTCTGAGCCTTCATTTTTTATACATAAAAATAAGGATTACTTCCTACACTCATAGGACTATGTGAGGATTAAATGAGATACAGCATCTGGGGATACCTAGTGTGGTTTCAGGCACTGATTAATTATTTGAGCTTTGTTCAGCATCCTTATGCTACAGACTGTGCTGTGTGATGTCGGCGTGAACAAGCCTAAAGCCTCCTCCTGGTGGATTTGCAAGGCTGGATTGTGGCTGGGGCCAAAGTCGTTCTTGATGCCTGCACTAAGGATGGGTTTCTCTGAGGCCCACTGCGGACTGTGGACGCAAACACCTCTGCTTCCTGCTCTCACCTGGAGCTCCTGTCCCTGATGAGGGGACCCTCAGCACCCTCAGTGACCTCTCTGATTCATCGCAGTGTGAAGCCTGCCCTGCGGGCCTGTTCTGTCCTGGGGGTGAGGGAGGAGGGTAGCTGTGGCCTTGCCGCCTATAGGACCTGCCTCCAGGTGAACGGTCAGCTCCTCGCCAAAGCCCAGAGCCAGGTTATAAGGTTATCAAGAGGACAGCCCCACTGTGAACACTCCCTCCAGAGAGGCAGAAAGGATGGGGGGCACCTGTGCTCACACCAGGCATTGCCGGGGTTCCCTGGAATCCTCTTTCAGATCAGATTAGCTGAAAGCCAGAGCCGGTGCCAGAACAGATTGGAAAACCGCCTGGTGACTCAGGCTGTCTTCCCCAGCTTCTGTGACGGCTTTGCTGAGCCTGGCCTGAGGGGAGAGAGGGAGAATTAATAATTTGTTCTAAAGTAAATTAATAGGTGAAATGTAATGAGGAATATTGACTTTGTGTGATACTGCTTGGTGCTCCTGTGGGATGACTGGATTTGCAAACGCCATGACTCAGAGCTTATTCCTTGGGAAATGAACCCAGGGAAATAGAGAGCTAATGAGAGTAGCCTTGTCCCTCGGGTTTTCAGATCCTGGGGAGGCTGGGAGAATGGCCATGAGGAACGAAGAAGGATCTGCATCAGGGGTGGCACGAGGAGCCCAGCAAACTGTCCGCCTCCCTTCTGGATGTCCCTCCTCCTCTGCCTCGTGAGCATACACTTCTCCTTCCAGAATGATGAATACCATGGGCTCACATTTGCCAAAGCCTCTGCAGGCCGATGCTGAGGCTGGTACCAGCACAGGGCAGGCTCTGTGAGAGCCTCCAGTGAGACGGGGCTGCATCATCCTGAGCTGCTCACCCCGCAGACGCAAGGCAGGTGTGGGTGGGCTGAGTGTGGGGGGCACAAGGACAGGAGGGACTGAGGGGGCACAGTCAAACCATGAGCCAGTTGAGCATGGACATTTATTGGGCACCACTGAGGCCTGCACAGGCCAGTGTTACCTGGAGTGTGGAGTTGGGTGACGAAGAGGAAGTGGTGGAAAAAAAAATCCCTGCACTGGGGGAGTGTAGGACCTGTACTGGAAAATCAACGGGTTTGAGACAGACAGGAGCAGAGGACCAGTATAAGTCCTGGGATCTGGCACATGCCTGCTCTGGGTATCCCAGGTGCTGGGCCCTGGGCCTGCTGAGTGCACAGTGCACTTGGATTGGGCAGGCAGGGTGGGAGTTATTCAAGGGCTCACCCCAGATGAGAATCGCAGCATCCCACAACCTTATCGTTGGTAGAGGCCTTATGAATCACCAACACTCTATAGGATGCTAAGTACTCTGAAAAGGTTTTGATATTTTCAATATAAATTATAGATATACTCAGAAGAGATGATTTTTACTTTATCATGTGGCTCTCTGAAGATCTGTGTGTGTGTGCACGCGTGTACAGCCATGTGAAAGGAAGGGCGCAATGTGGCCTCTGCCCTTCCTCTGCTTCCAAGCTTTGGCAACTCAGCAGGTTCTCTGGGTGCTGGTTCTTCCTTCTCCCACCTGACCTCCCTGTCAGTGCTGATCCTTGATACATGGGCAGCGTGGTCCTCGCCTTCTTACCTGTGATCTGTCACTGATGGCAATAAATCAGGCAAAGCATGTGCGACACTGGTACACTGATGGATCCAGGACGACACCATCAGTTAAGGGCTGGGAGGCCTGGGTTCTTCTTCTACATTTGCTCCATTAGCATATGGTCTTTTGCAAGTTCTCAGTGCCTCGATCCCCAGTTTTCTTCTGATTGACACAGAGGATTTGGAGTGGGGGCTGGACAATGATTATGAAGTCCTTCAAATTGTGACATTTTGTGGTTAAACTATGCCCGTCACAGCACTGAGATGCTGAGCTCTTTTGATAGGAGCTAACATTTCAAGGTTAAAAATGGGGTGAGTAAAACATTGAGATAAGTATATTTTAGGTTCACACTGTGGATGAGTGGGAAACCAAGGAGATTAGATGGGAACAACCCAAGAGGAAAAGTTCAGAAGGCAAGTAAGCATGGAGGCAGGAGAGGCAGGGCCCACCCTGCAGAGCATGATGAGGTCATAGCCTGTCCCCTTCAGGAGCTGCCAGGTATTTATTTTCCAGTAGCTCCTGAGACATCAAGAGGAGAGGAGTGTGGTGCATCCCCTCCCTGGAGTGTGTGTGTGTGTGTGTGTGTGTGTGTGGCTCCCTCTTTGTCTCTCCCTTTCTCACACACACATGCACCATGAGGGGTGCGCACTGTCTCTCAGTTCAGCTGACATGAGTGAGCAGGAGCATCTGAGAGCACACAAAGGCACTTTCCACACTGAGGCCTCCCTCACCATCTCCCCAGGAGTCTGCAGGAGCACTGGGAGATGAGGGAAACTGTGTTTTTAACATAGCTGAGCGTTAGGAGGCACCAGAGGAGCTGAGATTGGACTTGTTTAGAGGAAAAATTAGGAATTATTTTTGCTTAGAAAGGAGAAACCGGAAGCATAAACACATCAGAATGACTCTGCAGCTGTGCTCCCTACAAAGGATACATTGGCCCTGGAGTAAGTCCCTTGGTTACTGTTTAAAGCCAGGTGAAATGACACAAACTCACCTCTGATTGTAGTGGACGTTTTCAGGGAGGACAGGGAGACACTCAGCTCACCTCCAGCCTGAGGAAGTCCCACACCGAAGGGGCAGTGCTTTTGATCAGGAGCTAGCAACCAAGGCTAGTTCAAGGTCACACAGATTTTTGCCTATGTTTTCCTTCCAAATTTTATAATTTTTGGTTTTATATTTATTCCTGTGATCCATTCTGAGTTAAGTTTTGTATATGATATGACAAAGTTCATTTAAAAAAATATAGATAGATAACCAATTGTTCCAGCACCATTTGTAGAAAAGATAGTCTTTTCTCCACTGAACTGCCTTTGTACTTTCATCAAAAATCAGTTGTCTGTATGTGTACGAGTTGATTTCTGGGCTCCCTATTCTGTTCCCATGGACCTATTTGTCCACATTTATGACAAGACTACACTGGTTAGACTACTGCAGTGTTATAGAAAGTTTTGAATCAGGTTGTGTTAGGAATTGAACTTTGTCCTTTGCACTTCCTTATGAATTTTAAAATTATGTGATCATGTGTATGTTAATTAACTTGTTTAGCCATTCCACAATGTATACACATTGTATATACATTTACCAAAACATCTTCTTGTGTACCATAAATATATATAATTTTTATTTGTCAATTTAAAAAATAAAACAAAAATTTAAAAAATAAAATTATTTTATCAATTTTTAAAACAATATTGTTGAGAGTTGGAGTAGCATCAAATCCGTAGACCAATTTGGGGAGATTTGGTAAGAATATTGGGTCTTATGTCCTAGGGACATGGTTTCCCTTTTTACTTAGGTCCTTTTAATTTCTCTCAGCAATGCTTTGTAGTTGTCAGTGTGTAAGAGTTACACATCTTTTGCCTATTTAATGCTAAATATGTCTTACTTTTTATGTCATTCTAAATAGTATTTTAAATATCTTAAGTACCAAATATTCTTTGTTAGTATTACTAAATATAATGTACTTTTTGTCATGACTGTATGCTTTCAAATAAACTTTATTTTTAGAACAGCTTTAGATTTACCCCAAAATTGAGAAGATAATATAGAGCCTTCATATAGCTGCACCTGGTTTTCCTTCTTATAAATGTCTTACATCAGTATGGTACAGCTGTCACCATTAATGGATCTATATTGTTACATTATTGTTAACTAAAGCCTGAGTTTATGTGAATTTCCTTGGGTTTCCTATTGCCTTTCGCCTGTTCTAGGATCCCATGCACAAGCCTGAGTCTCATTTAGTCGTCACATCTTTTTGGCTTCTCTTGGCTGAGAGTTGCTCAGACTTCCCTTGCTTTGGGCAACCTTGACAGTATTGAAGAGTGCTAGTCAGATATTTTGTAGAATTTCCTTCATTTGGGATTTGTTTGATGTTTGGGATCTAATCCCTCCTGATTAGACTGGGATTATAGATTTTTGGGAGGATGGGCGATCACAGGGGTAAAATGTGTTATTCTCACCAGATCATATCAACCTTGATCTTCTGGCTGAGGTAGTGTTTGCCAGATTTCTGCACTGTAAGGTTACTCTTTTTTCCTCCTTTCTGAGTTGCACTCTTTGGAAGGAAGTTACTATGCACAGCCCATACTTCAGGAGAGGGAGGTTATGCTACCCCTGCCTAAGGGTAGGGGATTTACAGAAGTGTTTGGAATTCTTCTGCATAAAAGATTAGTCTTGTCTTCCAAAATTATTTATTTATTCAGTCATTTCTTTGTATCAGTATGGATTCATGGATATTTGTTTTATACTTTGGGTTATAATCCAGTATTTATTTATTTTGGTGCTCAGTTTTGTTCTAATTTTGGCCATTGAGTGTGCTCTCAGTTGACTCCTGTGTTCCTTTGACATATCATGTCACTATCATTATGGATTTTTGTTGTTGTTGTTGTTCATTTGTTATTGTTGTTTGTTAGCATTTTCTTACTTTCTGGCACTACAAAATGCTCCAGGGCTATCTTGGCTATTCCTTGCCCCAATTTTAGAATCAAACATTTCTGCAGGGAGCCCTGATTTCTTTTGTTGAAGAATGATATAAAAACCAAGATCTGAGCACTAGGTACAATTTATTTTTGTATAATATATTTTCTTCCTGCAGACTTGCTAAGTTATTATTTTGTATGTGTGTGTTGTGTAGTTTTTGGTTTTTTAAACTAGAATAATCATGTCATCTCTGAAAGAAGGCAGTTTTACTTATTTATTGCTGTTTAATCTGTCTTCTGTTTAATTTTCTTGTTATTTAACTGTTTAAAAGTTCCAAAACAATGTTGGAGATAAGGACCATACTGCCTTTTCCTATTACTAATTTTAGGTGGAAATATAGAATATTTCACCATTAAGTATGATGTTAACTATAGGTTTTTCATAGATTCCTTTTATCAGGTGGATAGTTGAGAGGTTTTATTAGGAATAGATGTCAGATATTGTCAAGTGCTTTTTCTGCATCAATTGAGATAAATTGCATGGTTTCTCTATTTTAGTTTGTTAACACAGTGAATTACATTGACTGATTTTTTAATGTAATCTAACACTGAGCATGTACAAGTTAAGGGCTGAGTCCTGCATAAGACTGTCCACACTTCAGATGCCAGCCACGCTTTGGGGTTCCCAGGCCACCTGTACTTCTGACTAATGGTCTACAAATCCAGAGGATTCCACAATCTTCCTCACTTTCAATAATTCAATATTCAATAATTTCAATAATTTTAATAATTCAGTAGAATGACTCATAAAACTCATAAAAGCACTATTATTATGATTACTGTTTGATTATAAAGGATACAAATGAAGACCAGCCAAGACCAGTCCCACTCATAGAGCTTCCACATTCTCTCCCTGTAGAATCAGGCATGTCACCATCCCAGCACATCAATGTGTTCACCAACCAGGAAGCTTCACTAAGCCTTGGTGTCCAAAGATTTTATTGGGGTTTCATTACATAGGAATGATTGATTGGGTCATCGGCCAGGTGAACTCAATCTCTAGTGCCCCTCCACTCCCTGCAGGTCAGGCTGTCTTGAAGCCCTGGTCCTCTAATTACATGGTTGGTCTTTCTGGTAAATAGTTCTATCCTGAGCCATCTCTTCTCTTACCGCAAACTCAGGTGTGAGTCAGGGGCTCATGAATAACGGAGACAATCCTATTACTTAGGACATTCCAAAGATTTGAAGTCTCCCTCCCAGGAACCAGGGGAAAGGCCAGTGGAATTATTTATTATATAATATAATGTTAAACCAACTTTGCATCCCTGGGGTAAACTCCATTAGGTCATGATGCATTATTCTTTTTATATATTGTTGGGTTCAGTTTGATAATTTTGCTTAGAATTTTTGCATCTGTGTTCATGTGGAATATTGATTTGCAGTCATATTTTCTTGTAATGTCTTGGTGAGTTTTGGGATAAAGATAATTCTGGCTTCAAAATTCCATTGGAAAATAATCTATCCTTTTCAAATTTTTTGAAGAGTTTATGACAGACTGCTATAATTTTTTCTTTAAGTACTTTGTAGAATTCACCAGTCAAGCTATATGTTTCTTTATGGGGACACTTTAAGTACAAATTAAATTTCTTATATAGATATAGACCTATTGAAGTTATATGATTGTTCTTGCATTATCTTTGATAGCTGGTGTCTTTCAAAGAATTTTCCTATTACATTCAAGTTGTCAAATTTATTGGCATAAAGCTGTTTGTAATATTCCCTTACTATCCTTTTACTCTATAATCTGTAGTGCTGTTACTTCTTTCCTTTCTTGCTTTGGTAATTTATGGCTCTGATGAGTCTGATAAACTTTTATGAACATTTTTTGATCTTATCAAAGAATCGGCTCTTGATTTTTTCTTTTTTATGATGTTTTCTATTTCATTTTTTTCCTCTCTGGTCTATATCCTTTTCCATTTTAAATTACTTTGAATTTAATGTTGTGGTTTTCTTTTCAGTCAGGTCAAAATATTTTCTAATTTCAATTTTGATTTCTTCATTGACCTGAGGGGTTATTTATAAGTGTGTTACTTAATTTTGTTTCCAAATAATTGGAAATTTTAAAGATATACTTCTGTATTGATTTCTAATATAATTTCATTGTGACAAGAGAACATATTTTGTATATTACTGCTGTGGCTTTGATATTTGTCCTCCCCAAATCACATGTTGAAATTTGATCCCACTGTTGGAGGTGGGGCCTAATGGGAGGTTTTTGGATCATGGGGGCAGAGGCCTCATGAATAGCTTGGTGCCATCTTCAAAGTAATGAGTGAGTTCTTACTCTGTTAGTTACTGCGAGAGCTTGTTGTTTGAATGAGTCTGGCACTTCCTCCCTCTGTTTCTTGCTTCCTTTCTTGCCATGTGATCTGCACACACTAGCTCCCCTTTACCTTCTGCCATGAGTGGAAGCTTCCTTAGGCCCTTATCAAAGACAGTATTGGTGCCATGCTTCTCATACAGCCTTCAGAACTGTGAGCCAAATAAACCTCTTTTCTTCATAAATTACCAAGCCTTAAGCGTTAATGGAAACACAAATGGACTAAGACAATTACTTTAATTCTTTTACATTGATTGAGAGTTTTTCTGGCCTATAATATGGCCTATGTTGGAAAATATTTTGAGTATAGACAAAATGATTGCTTAATGTGCTGTTTGAGGTGTAATAGTCAGTAAGTGTCAATAACGTCAAGTTACTTGATAGTGTTTTTCAAATCTTTTGTATCCTCTCTTATTTTCTCTCTACTTGTTCTAAGAATTATTGAGAGAAGGGTATTTTTAAAATATGATTTAACTTGTGGATTTTTTTCCCCTTGCAGTTGTAAAAGTTTTTGCTTCAGATATTTTGAAACTCTGTTACTAGGTACATATGAAATCATTTAGGATGATTATGTGCTCCTGATGAACTGGTCATTTTTCTTATAATGGGTCATATATTCTTGTTTCTTTGTACGTGAGATAAATTTTTATTGGATGACAAACATTGTTAATTTTACCTACGTGTTAATTTTACTCTAGGTGAGATATATATATATATTCCTGTACATATTATCTGGCTTTGTTCTGTGTTGCTATTATGTTGCTTCAAATTGATTTGGTCATTTTGGGTCTTACGTTTAATATGTCTTAGGCTGGACTGGAGCTCTATTCAGTCTACAGATAGTTGCTTTCCACTACTGAGACAAATTTTGTCTGTGTACTGTAGCCAATGTCTCAAGCACTGTGAGGTTTTCCGGTCTGGATGGTGGGAGCAGGCACTATTCTTATTCCTGTGTGAGTGCTGCTGGGCACTGTTACTTCTAATTCTTTTGGATAGTTATTTTCCTGACCTTGGGTAAGTTTCTCACATCCATGCACTGATAAGTACTCAATCACTCAGCTTTTATTTTTAAAACTAAAGTGAGTAAAGAAAATCTTTTGGGAGTAATTTGACTTGCCCCTTTCAAAACCAAATATAAATCTTCCAACCATTTGGAGTCTCCAAGCTTTAGATTCCCTTTTCCCACATTGTAGAGGCACTTGAGGACCAGCTGGGCATGTGGGTGGGATGCATCCTTCCTCCCACAGGTGATGGGCTGGGAGGACAGAGGCCTCATCCTTGGGACTTGTTTTGGCTAAGGTATTATGTGGGACTTATGCCCCTGTGTGCTAAGCTGGTCCCAGGCAGGGATCAGTCTTCCCAGGAGAAGGGGAAGGAGTATCCTGGGACTTATTAATTCTACATTCTAGTGACTTTTTTGTAGATTCCCTTTTCTATTAAAGAAATATGATTTTCCTTGAATACAGATAATTTTACTTATTACTTTCTAATCTGCATGTCTTATAATTTTATCTCTTATCTTAATAGATAGGCCAGGACTTTCAGAACAATGCTAAATAGAAGATGTGAGAGAGTACATTATTTCCTTATTACCAAACATAAGAGTAATTACAAAGTGTATTGAATTGAATGAAAATTAGAACACAACATTTGAAAATTTGCACTATGCAGTTAAATTAATATTTCACAGAAATCTGTGCCTTTGCATGCTTGTATTAGAAATGAAGAAGGAGGTAATATTAACCATTCTAAGGTGGAAAAAGAAGAGTAAAGTAAACCCAAAATGAGTAAAAGGAAGGAGGAAAGAAAGATAAGAGTGGAAATCCTTCAGTTTTTCTAGATGTTAAACAGAAATAGTGGTTTATTATGAACAATTTCATGTCAATAAGTTTGGTAGTGTAGGTGAAATAGAGGAATTCTTGGAAGGATGTAGGAAGAAGTGCAGATGTGTTTGGCGGGAGTCTCATGCTCTTCCTACAGAGGCAGCTGTTCTTTCCCTCCAGTTGTGCCACTTAAGAGAGACTGTATCAGGACCCTCCTGATATTTTCTGTAAATGTCCAGTGGGTTTCATGGAGAAAACACCTGCAAAAAAGTGTTGACTTTCCCTATATATGCAATCCCAGAGGCTTCCCCCTCTCTTGCCAGAGCGCAAGCAGACTGCAGCGATTCACCTGCCCACGATTAACTCTCCTTACAGGTGTCCCACTGCTTCTTGCCTGAGTTCGGTCAGTGCTCATGTCTTGTTTTTACCTGCGAGAGCCTATGCATCTTGAAATTCTGGGTAATGGGGTTGCCCAGTAATCTCAGCCTTCCAGCAGCATCAGGAAATGTTGTGAACTTGCTGTTTATCTGTATTTTTTCCATTGCAAGTTTGGGAGAAATGTTCTTTCCAACTATTCAGTCAGAAACTGGAAAACCTCTGCATTCTTTTGGAGTATTTTTTGGTATTATTGTTTACTTCTAAATAATATTACTAGCTACACTCTTCACATTTCTTTAGTCATTGCCTTTAGTTGTTGCTTGTTTTTAAAAAGGAGCAATCTACCTTCAAAGAAAACACTTCATATAAAATGTCAGAACTTACGACATTATGTGTCCATTTCTCCCCATGCCCTTTGTACTACTGTCTCTCATGATTTTTGTGCATGTTGTAAATCCTAAATATATGACTGTTATTTTTCCTTTAAATAGCTTATTATCTGTAATTTTTTTTAAAAAAATTAAAAATAAGTCTTTAATTTATACCTTCTATTTTATTGTATTTCCAATATATATATATTTTTACTTTTTGTAAATGCATTTAACATTTGGTACAATATCCTTAGTCTAAAGAACTTCAACAGGTTCTTCAACATTTCTTGAGAACTTTTTGTCTTAAAATGTTTTTATTTTTCCTATAATTTTGCAGGATATTTTTGCCAGATGTGGAATTTTAAGGTGACTTTTTTTTCTTTTAGTGCTTTAAATATTAAATATGTCCTTCCATTATCTTCAGGCTTTCATTGTTCTGTTGGTAATCTACAAACATTCTAATATTTTCCCCTCTATACAGTGAGTCTATTTTTTCCTGCTGATTTCTAGGATTTTTTATTTATCACTGTTTTCTAGCAATTTAATTATAATGCACCATAGTGCATTCTCCACTGGATATATGTTGCTTGCATTTTTTCAGCTTTCCTGATTTTGCCCCACATGACATTGCCCCACAAATTCCAACAGTCTCAGTCTCCCTGAATTTAATCCCTGTCCCCTGACTTCAGTGAGATGGCTGTGCTCTGCCTGGTTTCCTTCTCCTAGGGCTGCAGATGAGGAAGGGACTCCAGAGGGGATGCCTTCCCTTAGGCATCATAGTCTTGTGCTGTGTGTGGTCTAATTTGGGAAAAACAGTTGTTTTATACATCTTGTTCAGTTCTGTCGATGTGTATAAAGCAGCTCAATCTGATACCAGTCACTCTGTTAGGGCTAAAGCCAGAGAGCTCTTTAATCACTCATTAAGGATTCATTAGTTAGCCATACCTGTGTACTTAGAAGGCTCTTTTCACTGTATAACTACTACCATGCCATATGTACATAAAGCAGATGAGGTCTCTCTAATCAGGAGACTGATTTTAAAATTAAAACACAACTCTTTCCATACCATTTAATTTCCTGGTTTCTGTGTTGTTTGGCTTGAATCTGGTAACTTCGAATTGCTCACAGGTACCATCCACCAGGTTCCACGTGCCCCCTCCCCATTGGGGCCCTTGTGTGCTCAGCTGGACCCCTCTCCTGGAAAGGAACTGGCCTTTCCTTAGTTTCGATGGGAACCTTCATCCCCACCCAACCCTATGGCACTCACAGTGACCTAGACTCCAGTTTGCCCTGTGCTCACCGGCCAGAGTCCTTCAGCGGAAGGTTGAGTCTGGATTGTGTCATCCTCTGCCAAGGTGTCGGCACTCATGTCAGCATAAAGAAAGAGACGGTAAGGAGAACAGACAGCTTATAACTATAGTCATAGGTAAAATTGCTTTATCCATTCCCCATTCCCATTTTAGACTCAGGTAATAATAAGTATTTACTGAGGGTCTGCCATAAGGCAGGTGTGGGTGTGCTGCGTATACACCCGCATATGAGACCAATGTGCTCTCTGACCCTGTGGAGTTTGGAATCTAGAATCTAGTTCAAATAAAAACCACTTCAATATCATTTGTCAATAAAATTTACTCTGTTTGGATTAGTGAATGTCATTTTCCCTCTTTAAAAATGATCTTGTTGTGTATTAGACAAGCATTTGGTGTAATTCTCAAAATCATCTGAAATATCTTGGCAATGTTCGCTCAAAAAGATACATGATAGTGGCTAAACACATAACTGCTTCTTACAGTGTGTCTCTGACTTGCCCCTGGAAACAAACAGATGAGGGCATTAGGCAATGAACACTTGCAGGACTAGGGACTCTAAAGTGTGTCAGGGAATCCAGAGCACCTTCTAAGGACCACTCTGTCCTCTAGGAATTGCTCCAGGAAGCATCGTATCCACAATGAGTCTACTCCGTGTGACCATCTCTGTGGTGCATTGCACAGTGAAGCCTTCCTGGTTTATTATAAAATCCTCGACTGCCAAGAATACCATTTGACCACCTCCCACTGTTACCAATTACATGTCATAACTAGAATATCCAGTGTTCTTTGAAGCTAACATAAACCTAATTTCCAATGGTCAAGAAGGTTTCCCCCCTACCATGAATCTAAAGTGACAAAAACCCAATCACCTTAGGATAAACATGTTTTATTTTTGTCTTTGGAGTAATTTAGCATGAATGCAGACAGTGCAACCATCTAGCAGAAAGAAATGAGGAGCAACCCAGTTTTATTTTTTGAGAAACAGGCACACATTCCTGCCTCTTTCTTAGATCCTGGAAGACAAATGTCTTTTCAAGATGCTGCACAGAATGCGAAAACAAGAAGCTAGCCAGTTCATGAAGAAAATGAGGTGCTTTCGTTGAAAAATAACTGTATTTTCACATTTTGCTCCTGTATTTCATGATCAGCCCCTAGTAGCCAATCTATCTTTCCTCTAACATTCTCCTGTAGCTTTTCTCTGTCCTCTGCTCAGTGAGTGTAACCAAACTGGCTGAAATCTGCCTGTTGGAAGTCTGCAGCTGCGCAACGGCTTTGCAGTGGGCATTTGTCATCTCGGGATATCGCTTGATAGAACTGGGTCTCCACTACCAGGTCCCCTTTTCTCGTTTGGCCAAAGAGGGCAACCTGCAGTCATTGATGGAATTATTTTCCTCCTTCCTCTCACCCCACCCCAATCTCTCTCTCTCTCTCTCTCTCTCCCCCTCCCTTTTTAATATAATGACTCAGGCTAAGAACTGGATGGTATAATGCGTTAATCATTTTTATCTCCTCATGTTTATTCTCATGTGAAGTTGTTTTCCAGGTAGTAATTGACTTATCCAAGACTTCCTCCCCTGGTTGGGTAATTTGTAATATTTGTGAAGAATGCTAACTTTGTGACCTGTTATCAGAGTTGACATTAGTGTTTTCCCACAACTTCGATTCCTATATTGTCTTCTGTCTCTCATGCAAGCCCATGCTCCTTTATTCATTCCTTATGGGCACTTTTCCTGTGGGGGCAATCAATGAACCTAATGGCTTCCCTGACATAAAATGTGTGACTTTGAAGGTGTAGAGCATGGAGAAAAGTGCAAGGTCTTGGATCCAGTATAGACAAACCTAGACCCCTATCACGTTCCTGGGCGGTCTCTGTACCTTAATTCTGCACAGAAGAAAAGGAAGGAATGTCTTACTGGCCAGCACAGGACCAGGGTATGCCAGGGGCTCTGGGATCATGTATGACTGGGTGGAAATTCCAGGTAACTGGCCAACACCCAGTGAGGCAGGTGTGCTTTATCAGCTTATCTAGTGTGATTAGATCATGTCTTGACATTCAAGACTAGCTATTACAGCAGGCCTTGGGGGCAGGGCAGTAAGATATTGTTATGGGACTCTCTCACTCAAATAAGAAATAGGCAGCTGCTGGTGCAGATGGAGGACTGGACCTGGCTGAGCAAGGACACTGTCCAAGGTGGGTGGCAATGGTCAGGCCAAGTGGAGCTCAAGATGGACTAGAAAGGATGATCTAGCACCTGCTGTGGTGAGATTTGGAAACACAGGCAGGTGGCATCTAGGAATTGTCCCCACACAGAGTGAGGCCCCAGACGTTAGCCTGGAACTGAGGGCTCAGTACTCAGGAGGAGCTCTGAGGTCCCTAAACCAGGTCCAGGGCAGAAATGCAGCCCTGATAATCAGGGCCGGGGCATGAACAGGGGGCTCGGAAATGGTATGACAGCACAGGATCATGTGACAGGCCCCACTGCTGACCCCTGGGAGTGGCCCAGAGGATGGTGGAAGACCAGACTTTGTGCTGTAGTCAGGACTGGTCTTGGCAACTAGGAAAGGAAATATAGAGGACTCCTTTTGGGGACAAGCGGCTGCATATGGAAGTTGGCTACTAGATGGGGCCCAAAGGTTTGTATCTCTATTCATGAGAGCAAGGTCATAATTTTTTGTTTCTGTGGGGCCCTTAAATTAGTACTATGCCATAGCCATAGACTACATACCTGGTATTTGCTAATTCACTTAAAAATATATACTAAGGTTGCTAAGTAATTGAGTGCCTGAAAGAAAATGAATAAAAAATCAGTGCCTGGCACCTGGTAGTTGTTCATCAAATGATGTAGAACGAATGATCAGTAAAAACTCTATCAGCAGGAAAAATGATCCAAGTACTCCTCAGCTTAGAAGATGGTGTTGTCATGCTGGGTGTGGGTGACAGAGATGACCTATAATGGCCAGAGTAAAAACCCAGTAGAAGGAAGGTCTGTCTTAGAAACACTGAAGACAAAAAATTACATAGCTTTTGTGTGTTGCCATGCTTTGTCACATATGTTTGATTTTTATCTCTGCAGCAACCTCCACTGTTGATGGGATTATTACATTTTTTAGCCCAGGAGACTGAAACTCAGCCACTGGACACACAGGTCTGCACAGTGAGGGTGGGCGCACAGTGGTCAAGATGTTTCCTTAAGGCAGGATATAGAGGTCAGTTCTGTAGGAACAAGCTGGCAGCAAGAAGGTACCCAGGCAGGCAGCACCGATAGGCTCTGAGACAGGCAGAGCTGCTGATGACAGTCCTGGGCGGAGACTGTCTGCTCTGTGGACAAGCCTGGGTTCCCAAGTACAGATTCCACCAAGAAGTGAGTCAGAAGTTAGTTCAAGTTTGAGGCAGGAAGATACATTCTAGGACTATTTCCATTGTATTTGGTCCAAAGAAAGCTTTAGCTGTGAGATCTCAGTTGAAAGTTTTAAAGTTTAGCATTTAAACCCTAAATTTAAACTTTCTTAAACTTTCACATGATGGTGGTTAAGGGTAGGTATCCATGTAATATATTATTCAAATGGAGCAAATATTGAGAGTCAAAGAGGGAGCTATTACATATCTATCTCCCTGGGATAACAGGTTTAAACAGTCCATGGAAAATCTACTTGTATCATGCTGGGCGTGACTCTGATGCCAGGAGAAGAGTATCTATCAGCTCAGGACAGGGCCACTCCCTCCTTTCCCAGAGGAAGAGGACACTGTCTTCCCACTGGGGACTAACAGATTCTGTTTGTGTGCAGCACTCCCGCTAGTTGTGCAAGTTCGGGAAGCCCAAAGACATCTCATACCTTTGGATGCTGAGGACAAGAATGGAATCACAATAATATTGTTTTACTTAATCTGTTCTTATATGAAATGAGTATGTTTTAGTTTAGATTTTGAAGCAAGTACTGGTCTGGGACTGTGTTCACTAATGTTTCATTTAGAATGTTTGAATAAATATTTGTAAGTGGTATTAGTCTATGATTTTCTTTCAATATGCTATGTTTATTAGGTTGTATCAATGTTATACTTGCTTATAAAAATACTTTGAATATGTTTTTTATATTCATTGGTTTGCAATAATTTATATAGCATCTGAATTATCTGATCTTTGAGGGTTTGTTGGAATTCACCTGTGAAACCATTTGGACCTGGAATTTTTTTTTTTTTTGTGGGGTGGAACCTTGATGACTTTCTCTATTTCTGTTATTAGAATTAGTCTGTTAAAGCTTTCTAACTCTATCAGGATCAACTTTGAGAACCTGCATTTTCCTAGAAATTATCCATTTCACATAGTTTTTACATTTACATTTATAGATATATGCAAATAGCCAATTTGTATATTTCCTCTGTTTTAATGATTGTTTACCCCTAGTCACTTGTTATATTTTTATATTTGTACTTCGTCCCCTTCCCTTCATTAGTGATCAGTGGTTTGTTTATTGATTTAATATAATATTATAATTTGATCTAAATTTTTTCCTGTTTTTTTGTCATTAATTTCTGATTTTGTGTTCAGTATCTCCTTTCTTTTAATTTATGTATGAATTACTCTTTTGTTATATTTCTAGCTTTTTGTGTTGAAAATGTAATGTGTGTTAAGTCGTTTGCTTCACATGAAGCATTTGAGAAGGTTCCAATATGTGATAGGAGATGGGGGTCTAAAATGAGATAGTGAGTATGAAATTCTTGGCAGACATGACCACATTGTTGTTAAGAACAGAAATGTCTTATATACAGCATTATTAATTAATTAAGTTTATTTGTTAGTTCAGCTATGTTGTGACTGTCCTCCAAGACTCCTAAATCCTTAGTAAAATCCTCTACACATAATTGACTTGTGCATTGGTTTTTGGAGAAAGCAAGGGAAGGGCGTTTTAGTCCATATTCAGGATGTCAGAGGGCAGAGAGAAGGGAAGACATTTGAAAGAAAGACCAATTTGGGGGAGGGAGTCTTTGCTAGGAAGAGGGGACTAGAAAGAAAAAGGAGAAATCATAGGAACATGGTCCTTGGGAATTCACCAACGTGTCGAGGGCTCAGCATTGGATTTTGCCCAGCAATTGAGAGTGAGGATGCAAGAACTTTTATTTGAATATTGAGAGTACCTGGTGACCTCATAGAGACATCTAGGCTACTGGGTACCATCTTGCACAAATCCACCACTCTCTCCAAAATGGGAAGCGTTGCTTACATTTCTACCTCCACAGCACTGAGATTAAGATTCCATACAGAATTTAACCCTGGCATCCACACCCCCACTTCCACATTGTCTCAGAGGAGGTCTGAGGTGCCTCCCTGTGACCGCGTGAGATTGTGGGACACTGCAGTCTGCTTGAGGAGTTGGCATTTATCAGTACTTTAAAGGAGATCACATGCAATCAAGAGTTTAACAGGCTCTTTGGTGATTGTGAACTTGAAAAGTACTATAAATTTTTCTTCTCCTAATTACCCAAATCATGGTTCTGTTATTTTTAAAAAAGGTAGTAAATGCTGTCTCTCTGAAGGCCTGTGATTTCCCCACTTATCTATGCCCTGGCTTATCTTTCTCAGAAACCAGCACCTATTAACTAATCCCGTGCTTCTGGGTCATAAGTGGCAATAATATGTGGGCAGTGAGAGGGGCTGGCTGCAGTTGCTCTGAGAAGCGTCCCCCACTATGTTCCTTGCAGCCTCCTCCACAGAAGGAGGAGGTATTAGTCAGCTCCAGAAGATCATTCCAGAGCCACTCTCAGAGGGTGAGCAGCCTAGAACTTGATTCCACATCTCCTTGATGCTTCTTGTAATCAACCATTGCTCAGTATCTCTAACGGGCCTGGTATCTTGCATGCCATCTCAGTTCCTTCCTTTGCCTCGAAGACAAGCTGTGGAATCTCTGCAAGTCTCTGACAAAGGAGCACTGAGGTGTAAGCATTGCTCAACACCCATTTTCCCCAGACCATAATTCCCCCATACACATTTTTAGGCCTTCTCCTTCTCCTACTTTACAAGTAAAACACATCCAAACCATCTCCATATGTAAGCTCAAGGTCATCTCTTTGTTTGTATGCCCAGGGAAGTGTGGCCACTTTGAATTCTAAGTTCCTTGTGAAGCATGTCTGGTACCTGGGTAATTTAGTTGGTGAACACATTTTTTTTTTTTTTTTTTTTTTGTGGCCACACATCCAGTTTGGTCTAAAAATTGTTTTTTCTTTTCACTTGGAGAGAATTTAGTTGCATTTTAGGAATGGAGTCTGTCTAGTAAAAATTCAGAGTCCTGAATCCTAGTTCTCACCAAAATGTTGGTGGGAAGCATGATCCTGGCTGTCTTTAAATGGACAGTAACGCCTCATGGGTACCATGGTCTGCTTTCACCGTGAGGCCGCCCCCATGGCAGGAAGTTCCGTGTGATTCTCATGCCAGGTGGCGAAAATCTCCCAGGAACTCAGGGCCCAGGGCAAAGTTGTGAGTTATGGGGACACTGGAATCGTGGTGCTGGTCCTCATCCCTCTCTGCACCAGCTGTTCACACTAGACCACAGCGTCCAAGGGCAGATGGGCCAGGATGGCTGTGTCTGTAAACTCTGCGATGTTGCCAGGATACACTGGGCGATGTCTTACTGGCTGCAGCCCAGATTGGGGCCTTTAGAGGCATATGGGGGTGGGAGCTGGGGCAGGTGTGGTGGGGTAGAGCATTCCAGAAGGTTGAGCAGGTTGGGTTTCAGTGGGACTATGCTGTGGTCCATGATGCACCAGGCATTTCTGTGGGATTCCAGACAGTGTTTCTTGCCCGGTGGACTTTAGTCAGCACCTTCCTCTGTCAGGAGAGAAGCACTGTTACTCCTGAGCAGGAATCTCTGAGGCTTTCCAGAGAACAAATGCTGTAACCACAACACTGGCCAGATTCTCACTCTTGAAATCTTACCCATGCTTCAAGGCTGAGCTCAGGAAGCTGGTCATGATTGCTTATTGATTATGTCCTTCTTTGAATTCCTATGTTATTTTTGTATAAACCATTTAATTTTGTGTAAGTTGTAGTCTGATATGGATTATTCAAATGTCTAGTGAGTTTATCAGACTTTGCTCTCTAGAACACAAGCTCCCCACGCAGGGAGCATATGCTGCTCTTACTCAGCAGCCCTCTCCCCTCCCACAACATGCTTCCTAGCAGGGGGATCACAGCTGGGGAGTGTTTCATAAGTATGTGTTGTGTTCTCTTACACTGGATGATTCGTTGACCAATGTGATTGCTGAGAGGAGGGGAGAGAGGGCATCCTCCTGGGGAAAATCAGTCACCCCACTGTGGCATATGCAAGTGGAGGTGCTCTGGTCACCACACTTGACCATTTGGCAAAGACAGCACTGACCTTTGATATCAAGTGGGCCTATTCTCCAGCATGCAGCTGGGCTTCAGTGTCTCTCCTGTCTGACGCCATGTTGAAAGCCCCCTACCCACCTGTTGGGGAAACAGGTGTACACCCCACCCCTAGGAGCTGAATGACTTATTTTTGAAGATGTCAAAGTCTATTATAAAGCATTACTGATTTAGGCAGTATGTTAGTGGTGTAAGAATAGACAATCTGACCAATGGAACAAAATAGGGAGTCAAGACTGAGATGTGTGAGTTTATATTCATCTGATTTATGATAAAAACATCATTCAGTACAGTGGGGGAAAGAATGGTCTTTTCAATACATGGTGCTGGGACAATTGGATATCCACCCTGGAATATCAGAGTCCTGGTGTGTGGCCTACAGATGGCCTGGTGAGCTGATTCACCTGCCATTATGGAGGTGTCTTTAGACCACAGGTCACTCTTGTGAGATGAGCCTCAAAGAATGCTGAGCTGCAGCATGGAAGGCCCCTCCTAGCAAGGCCAGAGGGTCCTAGAATCTCTAGGAAAGGACCCGGCTCCCCTTGGATAGCTTTCTGCTCCAGTTTTTTGATTCTCAAGTCTGTTTCAGACAAGGTTGCCTCATATTGGTATTGTATTATTTTTTTCTTCATTTTTGCCCCTGGTAAGTATGCAGTGGTAGCTCACTGTGGTTTTAATTTACGTTCTCTGATGACCAATGAGTATGGACACTTATGTCTATCATCATCAACTGGATATCCTCTTATGAAGTGTTTTTTCATGATTTTTGCCCATTTTTAAGGTCATCTCTTTTTGAGCTTATTGATACTCCAGATGTGATTCGTTTTTCAGGTATGTGTATTTCACATCTGGTTGTCTTTTCACACTCGTAATGGTGTATTTTTTTAATAAACAGAAGTTCTTAATTATAATATAATTTAAATGGCCATCTTTTGGGGATTTTTCCTTTTTTAAAAATCCTGTGCAATTTTTAGGAAATCTTTCTCTACTCTAAGGTTATGAGGATGTTCTATATTTGTCTCTGAGTACTTTTTTTGGTTGACATTTTACATTTAGATCTGCAATCCATAGCGAATTGGCTTTTTGATACTGTTAGTGCATGTGGTGAGAGGTGGGAATCACATTTGCCTGACAATGTGGAGGTGTCTTCAGACTGCAGTTCCAACGTTTCCAGATAGTTATCTGGTTACCCCAGCACTATGCACTGAAAAGACTATTTTTTCCCCCAGTACACTGAGCAATGCTTTTATCATAAAGCAGGTGATCATATCCTCACACATCTCATTCTTGACTTTATTTTGTTTCATTTGTCAGATTGTCTACCCATTACAGCAGTAATATACTAACTAAGCAATATTGTTTTATAATATACTTTGCTACTTGCAAGAGTGAATAATTAAGCTTTGTCCTTCTTCAAGATTATCTTGATTATTCTTGGTCTTTTGTATTTCCATATGGATTTTAGAAATAGCTCGTCAGTTTTACACACACACACACACTGCTGGGAGGTTGATTGGGATTGCTTTGAATCTGTAGATTAATAAAGAATGATGGCCCTGGCTGTGTGCCACACTGGCTCCTATCTCTTTAGGAAGGCTGATGTAAAGCAGGAGAGCAGTTAAGCTTGCTTACAGGCCCATTAGTAAAGTGGCCATGTCCACATGCACTGGGTTTATGAGCTTAGTAAGATAGACAGACATAAAGACAGCGCGGCTTTAGTCCAGCTCATGCTGACAGGCTCTGCTGGCTCCTCCCTCCTGCCCTTTAATTTCCTTCATTTGCAGAGCCCTTAGGAGCCCTTAGCCCTTACAAACTCAGAGTTTGTATTGTTTTCAGTGAAGACACTAAATTTGACCAAGCAGGCCCCCTCCCAGTCAAGTTTAGAGTCTTTATTGGAAATAGTTAATTCTTGCTTTCAATTTATTTATAAGCAATTTATGGTGAAAACAGAAACAAAAAATATCAGTCTCAAGCATCAAGGAACCAGTTACATCATTTTCTACAAGAAAGGTAGCAGAAATAAACTTCACAGCCCCACAGAATCTTCCTTAAAAATGACCGTCTGAACCATCCTGTTGCTGTGTGAGATTGTGAGTTTCCCTAATTTCTCCCCCTCCTTTCACCTCTTTGCTAGGCTGACGGATCAGCTGGCCCCTGAGCGGAGGAGTGTATGGAGCTCCCGGCAGCCACAGCAGGTGCTGCTGGGAACGGAGCTGGAGGAGGATGAGCAGCCGCTCACCTGCACCTCCAAGGTCCTCACCCTCAGGAAAGAGGCAGCAACACGCTCTAGCTAGTCAGATTTGTCCTGAATGGAACCTTCCTGCAGGACTTCCTCATAAATAAAAATGATTTGTACAAGTGACCTCCCAGTATAACACAGTTAAGTGGCCCAAAGCTACCCACATCTAGAACATAGTATTTTTTTAAAGAAATTTTCAAGCATTGTAAGTTGATAGAATTTTACAGTGAACAGCAATATACTCAACATTCAGATTCTACTATTAACATTTTACCATACATGACATCACATATCTATCTATCTATCTTCGCATTTCTCCATGTATCAAATCATCCTGTTTTTGCATTTTAAAACTAATTATAGACATCAAGGACTTTCCCTTCAGTTCAAACAATAGGCTGGGCTTGACAGCCTATGAAACAATCCAAAAATGGACGAAACATAGGAAATAAAGGTTTTTAAGGCACTCTACAGAAGGCAGTACAGAATAATAATTTCTGAGAGATGTGAAACAAATAGGTGAGCTCTACAATGGACCCAGTTTACCACCTCAAGAGGGTTTCCAGGCTGTAAGGCAAAGTGACAGAACCCGGGCAGAGCCTAGCTGGCTCCCCAAGTTGAAGAAATGGATCTGAGAGTCAGGAGAAACCAAGAGAGAGAGTCCACAGAATTGAACGCTGAGGGGGAAAGAGTTGTACAGAGATGAAACCCCCACAGATCTGCAGAGGGTCCTCCTTGTGTATTCAGCTGAGTATTACTCAGCGCACACATGTGAGTAAACTATTCAAGGCCACAGAAAGTACAACTCAAAAAAAAAAATTGAGATGACAGTGCCTAGAATTTACACAGAGTCAGCAATATTAATTATTCCTGCCAATCAGACTAGAAAACCTCATGATTGACAGGGCATTGAGTAGCGTCCACAGAAGCTAGAGGTACTAAGGTCTTTCTTGCCTTAGCAGCAGGAATGCCCAGACCTAAACTCAGCACTTGTCTGGTCCCATCCAACACATTTTACAGGTGAGGCTCAAAAGGAACAAATGTTTCTAAGTAACTTAGCTATGATTCAGAGCTCAAGAGTAGCTCTAAAATGTAAAATTCAAAATGTCTGCAATGCAATAAAAACTACCATGCATGAAAAAAGTAGTAAATATTAATATTATCCATAATGAGGAAACAATTAATAAATGAAGAATAACTAAGAAGTAACTTAGATGCTAAAATTATCAGACAAGGACAGTTATTATAATGGTATTTCAAAATAAAAATGTTCAAAAAGTTAAGTAGTGACTTGGAAGATATATTAAAAAACCAAATCAAACCTTAAGAGTAAAAAAAGAACAATGTGAAAGAAAAGAAAATACATGGATGAGATTGACAAAGATTAGACATTGCAGAAGAAAAGATTAGTGAAGTTGAAGACCTTCAAATGCAAACTAACTGAAATAAAAGGCTAAAAGAAAACAGGTAATAATAACAATAATATGAACAAATCATCATGCCGGGAGTGGTGACTCATGCCTGTAATCCCAGAACTTTAGGAGGCCAAAGTGGAAGGGTTGCTTAAGCCAGGAGTTGTTTTTTTTTCTCCCCAGAATATTAGCATTTTACCCATTAGGTGTGAATTCACCCATACCCTCCTCCCCCCTCCTACCTGCTTGATTTTCATTGAATTTTACTACCATTTGTGCACATGAGTATTGATCTATTAGTTCCAATTTAGTAGTGAGTTCATGTGGTTTTTGTTTTTCCATTCTTGCAACTCTTCACTTAAAAAGATTGTCTCCAATTCCATCCAGGTTGTTACAAAGGCATTAGTTCACCTTTTTTATGGCTGAGTAATACTCGACAGTATACATACACCACATTTTATTAATCCACTCATGTATCAATGGGCACTTGGGCTGTTTCCACATCTTTGCAATTGTGAATTTTGCTGCCATAAACATTCAAGTTCAAGTGTCTTTTTTATAAAATGTCTTTTTTTCCTTCAAGAGCCCAGGAGTTTGAGACCAGTCTGGGCAGCACAGTGAGACCCAATCTATTAAAAAAAAAAAGAGAAGCATCAGTGAGCTGCAAAACAACTTTAAGCCAACTAATATATGTGTGATTAAAGTTGCAGAAGGGGAGAAAAAGGGGGACAAGAAATATATTTAAAAAAATAATGCTCCCAATTTTTTCAATTTGATGAAAACTATAAGCCTACAGATCCAAGAACTGCAATTAACATCAAGCATAATAAATATGACTAAAATTGCACAAAAGCACAACATAATCAAATTACTCAAAACCAGTGATGAAAAGAAAATCTTTAAAAAAAAAAAATGACATATAATACAAAAAAAAAAAAAAAGAATTATGGCAAATTCCACTGGAAAAAATGCAAGTGAGAAGAAAGTAGAGCAGCATCTTTAAACTATTGAAAGGAAAAAAGTAAACCTAGAATTGCATACTCAGTGAAAATATTTTTACAAAGAAAAACAATAACAAAATAAAGACCTTTTCAGATAGTCAAAAGCTGAAATTTTTAACATATGTGACAGTACAATGTATGACCAAATAGCATAAATGTTGGTAGGGGAAAAATGGAAGTATACTATTGTAAGGTTAATACACAGCTAGTGAGATGGTAGAATGTCACTTGAAGATAAGTTATGATAAATCAAAAATTTATAATGTCAATTCCAAAGCAACAACACAAATAACAAAACTAAATTGTAGGTAATGATCCAAGCAAGAAAATAAATAGGGTTTACCCAGGAATCCAAGTGCGGTTTAACATAGGGAAATCAATCAATGTAATTCACCATTTTAACAAAATGAAAAAGAAAAACCATGTAATCACCTCCTTTGATGCAGACAAAGCATTTGGAAAATCCAGCATGTACTCCTAACAAAAATTACCAGCAAACTCCTAATAGAAGAGAAGTTGCAAACCTTGTAAAGAGCATTTAGAACAAAACTAACACTATATTTGAAGGTGGAAGACTGAATGATTTTCTGCTAAGATCAGGTACAAGTCAAGCTTATCTGCTCTTACCACTCATTTTCAACATTATATTGGGGGAAGAATACAAGAAGAGGAAATTAAAGGCATCCAAATTGGAAAGAAAGCAGTAAAACTATTTTTATTTTTGGATATCATAATAGTCAATGTAGAAGCTCTGATAAAATCTACCAAAAGGGGGGAAAAAACTAATAATAAGTTTAGCAAGATTACAGAATACAGTATGTTATGGACTGAACATTTGTGTCCCCCCCAAATTCATATGTTGAATCCCTAACCCCCAATGTGATGTATTAGGAGGTGAGGGCTTTGGGAGTTAGTCAGGTCAAGAGGATAGAACCCTTGTAATGGGATTAGTGCCCTTATAAAAGGGACCACAGAAAGCTGTCTCACCCGTTTTTCACCACGTGAGGATACAACTAGAAGTGGGCAGCCTACAGCCCAGAAGCAGGCCCTCACAGAGCCCCACTGTGCTGCACTCTGATCTTGGACTTTCAGCCTCCAGAACTGTGAGAAATAAATTTCTGTTTTTTAGAAGACATCCAGTCTATGTTACTTTGTTATAGCAGCTCAAATTGACTAAGACACAGTGTCAATATATCAAAATAAATTATATTTCTGTATACTAGCAATAAGCAATTGAAAATTAAAAATTTTGAGGTACTGTATAAAATAGCATCAAAGGTATGAAACTTAGAAATACCTCTGTTAAAAGATATTTAAGACCTGTACATTGAAAACTACAGACTTCCAGTTTCTGGTCCAATAAGTAAAGAGGTTACAAGGAAAATTCTGCAAAAACTGGAGCAAGACAGATACTGAGAATCATAGCTTGCTGGTAACAAGAGCCCAGGGGCAGAAACTCACCACAAGAGCCAGTACAAGCAGGAGCACTTAGACTGTAATTAACAAATTATTGGAAGTTCAGTGTAGACTAGGTAGAGTTATAAACCTCAGGAATACAGTTATAGTAGCTCTGCATACTCATGTTTCATCTCCAGGAACTCCACCAGGTCCTCAGGTTGAAGATCAAAGAAAAATCCCTCCATGCTATTGGCCGGGAAAGGGGGAAAAATGTACAAACATTTTGAAATACACCCAGAGCATTATGTTCTCCTTAACACATGATTGCTTTCAAAAGAAACTATGTAACTAGACCCCAACTCACCAGGATTTTACCAGACACTAACTGACCCTGGAGTGGGGAAGTATGCAGCTCTAGGCCTAGCCTTCCTGCCTCACTCTAGTGGGGAGGACCTTAGGAGCACTGTGGAGGTCACAGACCAGGGACACAGGCTCACTAGAAGACTAAAACCCAATCATAAGTTTGTAGAACTTATGTGCCACCACACACACAACTTAGCACCAGATCAATCAGGCTCCTGTGTAATAACAGTGGGTTACAACTAAATGGCTGACAAGGATCAGACTCTATTCAAGGAGTCCTTACAGAAACATAAAGACAACAGGGAAGACAAAAAAGAGGACATTCAGGGAAATTTTAGCCTCTGCCACACACAGCTACAATAAACAGTAAACAAAGTATAACTCTTGGCAAGATAAACATAAACTTCACACTCAAGGTCTTTTAACTTCAGTTCCTTCTACTCAATTCATCAAGTCCAGCTTTTAAAAAAAAAATACAAAGGATGCCAAAAGGCAAAATAAATAAATAAGTAAATAAAAACCAGTCTGGAGAGACAAAGCAAGCAACAGAACCAGACAGCTCAGATGTGGCAGAGATTTTAGAATTATCAGGCTGGGAATTTTAAATAACTGTGATTAATATGCTAAGGGATCTAGTGGAAAAAGTAGACAACATGGAGGAGTGCATGGATAATGTAAGTAGAGAAATGGAAACTCTAAGAAAGAGTGAAAAGTAAATGTTAGAAATCAAAAGCACTGCAGCTGAAATGAAGAATGCCTTTGGTGGGCTCGTTAGTGGACAGGACATAGTTGAGGAAGCAGTCAGTGAGTTTGAAGATATGGCAATAGAAATTTGGAATACAATATCCAAAAACTGTGAGACAGTTACAAAAGGTGTAAGATATACAATATACCAGATATACAGAATACCAGTAGGAGAATAAAGTAAGAAAGAAATAGAAGAAATATTTAAAGAAATAATGGCTAAGTATTTTTCAAAATTAATGACCGTGATCAAACCACAGATCCAAGTAGCTCAGAGAACATTAAGCAGGATGAACAGCAAAGTAAAAACAAAAACAAAAATGTGTAGGCGTATCGTATTCAAACTTCATAAAATCAAAGGCAAAGAGAAAACCTTCATAAAGCAGGGAGTGTGGGGTGAAACATCTTCTCTGTAGAGAAACAAGGATGAGAATTACATCAGACTTTCTCCAGAAACCATGAAAGCAAGAAGAGAAGGGAGAGAAATATTTTAATTGTTGAAAGAAAAAAATTGGCCCACCTAGAATTTTGTATCTTGTGAAATAATCATCCAGAAGTGAAAAAGAAATGAGGCCTTCTCAGACCAGTATGAATTGAGGGAATTTGTCACCAGTTATACCCTTCTTGAAAGAATTATTCAAATAAATTCTTCAGTGAGGAGGAAAATGTTATAACCTATAGGTCAGAAAATCAAATCTACATAAAGAAAGGAAGAGGCTTTTTGGTTTGTTTCATTTTGTTTTGTTTTTGTCAATTCATATTTTCATTTCTTTGGGTGGAATACCCAAGAAGTAGAGCCTTTAGGTTATAGAGTAGGTGTATGCTTAGTTTATAAGAAATAGGCAGGACCTTTTTCAAAGTACCATTTGAACTGTTCAGTGTAGGCTAGATATACCTCCACCAACAATGGATAAGAGTTCCAGTTGTTCCACATCCTCACCAATACTTGGTGGTGTCATTGGGCATTTAGTAGCTGGGGTCTCATTGTGATATAACTTTGTAATTCAGGGGCTAAACTCTCCATCAACACCCAACATACCAGTGTCTACATAATACCTGGTTCATAGAGGAAGTTACCAAAAGAGCTTTCTTACAGGAAATACAGAAAGGCAATGTCTTGTAATGTGTGATTTTCATATAATCACCCCAAGCCATGAACGATCTTTCTTCCTTTCTGTTTCCCAAACACATTCCAAATTCTCTTAGATAGCCTTGCCAATTGTCTTACATTCTACTCATCTCCTTCCTAAGCATGTTTAAGGAGGTGATTATAACTGGTGGACAACTAAGTCACATGCAGTTCCTTGTCCCTAAGAACGTTTGAAGATTGTGACAAGTAATTAAGGATTTTAATAGCTGGCTCTCTTCTCCAGAGACTCATTTTTATTAAAGGAGACTCTGTCATATTCTAGTCGTTGCAAAGAAAATTGATACATTTGTTTTCCTTTGAAAGCAATTAGCATTTTGGGGTGCTCAGCAACAGTATATTATTAATTCCTCTTCAAGTTTCCTTTATTGTTTTTGTCTTATTATGGTTGGTACAGTGATGGTGCTCATTGGGCCACCTTGTCCCAGTCAGTGTGGAAAAGCAGAAAGAGTGCTCTGTCAGACTCCACCACTTTCAAGGGTTGTTGGATACCTCGAAGAAACTGAGGAGGCCAGTGAGGTGGGCCAAGGAGTCAGCAAGACCCACAGAAAGGCCCGTGATTGCCTGGCGCAAGGGTAGTGCTCCTCAGCCAAGGGTAGCTTTGACGCTGCTGCTGATGGTAATGGCAGTGTTATCAATCACACATCACCCATGCTAACCAGGGCTTGGACTTAGACAACCCTGTTGCACTCTTAGCTCTGCTTCTAAGAACCTCAGTTTCTTTTTCTAAAAAGTGTCTTCAGAAATAATTATTTTGGTTAAAGTGACTAATAAGGTCCCTGGCACATTGTGATCAGTTATTTTATGTTAATTTTCCAGGGTTCATTTGGGAATTCAAACCATTCATGTTTGTTCTACAGCAATACCAGGCGGTATAAGTATATACCAATCAGTAATCAATATTCGGCTGAACCAGTATCCTGTCCCAGGGCTCACTCAGCTCCTGAAATATGCCTTTAACTGTGAAAGCAGTGATTGGAGGGATGTATTTATACCTCCCCACAGGTGAGGCCAGGTTATGCATTCTGGCATGTGTGGGTTACCAGAGGAGCAGAAACAGCTGAGGTGACATTAGCAGATGCAGTTGCTCCCTCCTCTTTACTGAGTTGGTCTGTATCTCAGGCCCTGTAGATGTTGTCTACCATATCTGCACACTTCTCTGGGAGACTGTCCTTAGCCTGTGAAGGCCGCCTGCCAGGAGTTGCTACTTGGGCTGTCTGAGGCCACTGACCAAATGATGCCGAAGTATGAACTTCCCATCCCCATCCCAAGATGGGGCAGGCTTTGCAATGCAGTTGGTGCTCCAGAACTCCCCATGGGATTAGGCTGAGGCCAGGCCTTTGAAACCTGGCTCCTTTCTCTCTTCTACCCTGCTTCCCTCACTCCCATACAGGTATTTCCTCAGGATACTCTCTCAATAAATTGCTTGCTCAAGAATTCCCATCTCCAACACTAGGGAAGCTGACCTTATAGAGTGCCAAAAGTCAAGTTGAAGAAGTAAGACTTCCAACAACTACCTGGGTATTTTCAAATATCCTGGTGGTTTTTCTTTAGTAATCAAAATATCTGAATATTGGTCTCAGCTTTGCTTGCCAGTGGTTGACATTTATTTTTAAAGAGGTCAGGAGGACCAGGAGAAGTCACTTGATTCACCTTTCAGATGATTTGGTGAGAGAATTTTCTCATAGCCCTCCTAGGGTGATGTGGCCTTGGGTATGCACTGAGGATAATGTATAATGGTGGGTGGGCAGTGTGGTACAAGGGAGATTATTAACCGTACAGCCAAAAACCTTGATGTTAGGCTATGGATCCATCTCTCCTTAGCTAGGGGACCTTTAGCTGCAGTTTTCTTATCTATAAATTGGGAATAAAAATACTCACTCTAAAGAGTTTTTCAGAGAATAATTTGAAATAATGAATATACATGTTCTTTTATATTATAAAATGTAACAGTATGTATGAGAGTTTATTTATATACTTTAGAGGGCAATGGCTTGGTTAGAGGTTAATTCATCTTTGTCATCACTAGGTAATTAATGCCAATTGTTCTCTAAAGTGGTCCTATCAATTTTCCCACTAGCAGCATATATGAGTAACAGTCCTAGACAGATGAGATCCTTGCTCCCAATTCTTCACTCTCTGCTTGTATTAGAATTAGACATCCACAATCAAAGTTAAGTCACTCTGGAATTTCTCCCTCTAGAGCAGGCACAATATGTGTCCCTACCCAATAGATGTTGGGTTTGGGGAATGGAATGTTAGCAGACTCACTGTGAGTAGAGGCCTTCAATCTGCTTGCCCGGTTCAGTTTGGCCTCATGTACACCAGTGGCCCTCCCTGGGAAGTGTGCCCATGTAGCCACTTCCCCTTCAGCCTGAAGGCAGAACTGAACCCTAAGGAAAGCCTGGGACCCAGGATGGCACAGCCTACATGCGTGGAACCATACTAACTTACAAACTTCTGAGAGTGAATGTTGGAAGCAATTGAGATTTGAGATATAGTAGTTCTGCCCACCCATTGTGATTTTGCTTTCTGTGGCTTCAGGTACCATGTTCCAAAAATAATAAGATATTTTCAAAGAGAGAGAAAAATGATATGCACATTATATTTTATAATTATTGTTGTTAATCTCTTACTGTGCCTAATTTATAAATTAAATTTTATCATAGGTATATATGTATAGGAAAAAACAGTATATATAGGGCTCAGTACTATCCATAGTTTCAGGCATCCATGTAAGGCAGGGGTGGGGAACCTGTGGCCTTCCAGGTCCTTAAGCATTTTGACTGAATCCAAATTTTGCAGAACAAATCCTTTTATCTTTATTAATACATTTTTGTTTGTCTTTTATGTTTTTATTTTATTTTTAAAATGAATATATTTTAAAATACAAAAAATAAAATAAGTTTCAATAAAATAATCCTCCAAGGTTGACTGGCACAATTAGAACATTAGTAAACCATTAGGGCTAAATTGATGGCTGCTATGCTCATGAGTTAGTCCTAACTTCCCCCGTCTGGCATCACTACCACAAGAGGCTGGTTGGTGAGAGTTTATGGGGGTCGAGTACGCCAGTCTATTATCAGCTTTTGACAATGGTGCACTGTGTTTCTGTTTGAAGTGGAATTTGTGAATAGTTGCACAGCTCTACAGTATTTTTAAATTCTGTCTGTTTAACAGCCCATCATGTCAAAAAGACCAAGAGAATGCTGAAGGAAGAGGACAGATTTTTTAATGAAGATTAGGAATTTCAATATTATCTTGTTTCTGCTAAAGATAAGATGATTTGCTTGCTTTGTGATACTGCAATATCAACATTAAAGTAGTCCAATGCTCATCAGCATTATAACACTCATAAGGATCACAAATATTTTAAATTAGAGGGAGAGACGTGAAAAGTTGTATTGCAGAAATTAAAAGATGAAAAGCAAAAGCAAAGACAATTCTTTCAAGCAGAAGTAAGATCTGGAAATAATGCCAGTGAAGCAACTTATAAAGTACCTTATAGACTTGAGGAAAAAAGGAAGCCATTCAGTGATGTAGAAATTGTGAAAGAATGCATTGTCAAAGTTATAGGATGCTTAGACCCTGATAACCTCTCAAAGTACAAACAACTGCCTGTTTCAAGGAGAACCATAACTGATTGGCAGCATGAATTAGTCTTCACCTTAACAGAACAACTTCATGCAATACTTCAAAAGGAAAATATATATTATTCAATCGGTTTGGATGAATCAACTGATACGACTGACTTAGCGCAGGTTTTATACTTCATTCAGGTCATAACAGAAGATTTTCTTTGCTATGAAGAGTTACTCGCTTTGGGCACTCTTGCAAGCAGAACACGGGGAATAAATATCTTCAACAACTTTCAAGATAAATGTTGTGAAGTTGGACTGAATTTGGTAAATTTGGTGAGTGTATGTACAGACGGTGCATGTTCCATGACAGGAAAACATGAAGGGTTTATTGCACAGATAAAGAAAGTATTAACAGATCCAGATGCTCTCATTTCTCTTAATTGTATCTTGCATCAGCACAATCTCTGTGCTAAAGCTACTATTTTAAGGGACTCTTTCCAACAAGTTATAAGTATTGTGAACTATACACAGCATGGTCAGTTTCATAACATGCTAAAGTTGAAAGATGAGGTATTCAGTGTGTTGGCTATTGCAGGGACAGGTGTTAGCCAAAATTTTATCTCTGGGAGAACAGACAGTTAAATTTTATAAAGAACAGAATCAGCAATGTGAATTATTGAAAAAAGATTTCTATAGGAATGTAGTATGTCTGTGTGATATCATGTCAAATCAAAACAATTTGAATATTTCTTTGCAAGGTAAAACTAAGTCTAGATATGATATGTGGCAAAAAAAATCCAAGCATTTCGAAAATAGCTATCTTTTTCAAAACACTTCTTCAAAAGGAAATTTCAGATGAACATTTTTCCCAGTTAGCAAAGGTCATTGATGAGCAGAATGATATATGTGAATCATTTGAAGAATACGCAGCTGTTATAGACCTATTAATTAGAGAATACAATGAAAGCTTCACTGACTTTGAGAAACATGACATCACACTCAAATTAGCATTTCAGCCTCACCTAATTGATATCACCAAGGCACCTAAAGAACTACAGATGGAATTGATTGAGCTCTCAGAAGATGACATTTTAAAGTCATTGTTTGATGCTAAGAAAGATCCAGTTGAAGTCTGGAAAAATGCAGTAGAATACCCACTCCTTTGTCAACATGCCGGGAAATGCTTTTTTTGCTTTTCGTCCACTTGTTGTTTCCAATCAACATTCTCCTACCTAACCCAAATCAAGGTGCCCTTAAGGTCCATCTAGAGGATCAACTGAAACTGTAGACCTCCATGCTGCAACCAAATATGCAAATGCTTTCCAACAAAAAGCAGACACAACAAAGTTATTAAAAGGTTATTTAACTTTAAAATTAACAGTTTTCATTTTTTGAAATTATCAAGTATATAGTAGCTAGATTTTTACAAAATAATGTACATTTTTAAGTATATCTAATTGAAGTTTCTTGAATGTGGCCTTACTTGATTACAGCTAAATTAATGTGACCTTCCAACATGAAAATGTTCCCCATCCCCGCACTAGGGTTTTAGAATGTAACCCTCAAGAATAAGGAGGAACTACTGTGCTTTGTTACAGATCACAAACTGACAAATACATCCCACCAACATTAGAGAAATAAACCATCATGTTGTCATAGCATGGAATACTATAAATTAGTGGAAAATGGAACAAAAATAGCTATATGTGTCCATATGGATGAATACTCCAAACACATATTATGTAAAAAAGTAAGTTTCAGAAAAATATTTAAAATATAGTAGCATTCACAAAAAGTTTAAAAATGCAAAGGATGCCTATATGTGCTAAAAATATATTATAAAATGACTGGTGGTAGTTACCTTGGGGAAGTGAATCATACAGAAAGAAGTTGGTGATCAGGGATTTAACCATGTTGACACTGTTCTATTTCTTAATCTGGGTGAAGGTTCATATATAGTCATGGTCATATTTTTGTGCATTTTATATTCTTCAGTATTACATATTGAATTTTTAAATATAAAAATCAATTTGTTGAAATGTTTTAAGCCTCTGAAAATTTTATTCAAATGTTAATAATAAATGTTGTTTTTGAGTCTTGGTCATTTAGGCATGCATTGGTAGGATGGGGTGTAGCATTTTTCAGTCTTCCTAGATTGTATAATATTTTGGTCCATACCTGTGTGTGTCCTGAGACCCTCTGATGGATGGGATCCTGGATACGAGAACTCAGCAGGGATTCGATTCCTTACCACTAGGAGTTCTGGCTAGGTCTTCTTTGGGAGATCAAATTTCATAGAACATTCTCTAGATTACCTCTTCTCTCTCTTCCCACGTGAAGGTGCATAGGGTGCTGTTATTATGAGTAAGAATCACTGTATTCTCTACTGCCTGGGCTTGCATATTTACTTTTTATAAGCTTTTGGATGATTATTCTTGTAAAGGAACAGAAATTGAGTTGTAAACCAAGTAGAACAAAATATGGGCCTGCCTTCCTTTCTTCCTGGACTCACCCTGCAATCAGCTGATAGGAGATGATAAAATTGGTATTGTTTGTATCTTGGAATTGTGATATCGCAAATTTTTCGTTCTATTATCTGTGTGGTCTGGGAAGTACAGGAATTAAAATTTATACTCCTTGCACTTTTATTTTACTTATTTTCAATTTAATCTGCTTTTCTTTTTCTAGGTTCTGAAGGTAGAAACTTAGATAATTCATTTCAGATCGTTCTTCTATTTTTAAATTAGCATATAAACTTCTATCATAGCAGTGCTTCAGCTGCATTCCACAAATCGTGATGTGTCATGTATTATTTTCATGTAGTTAAAAATGTTCTCTAATTTTCCTCTTGATTACTCCTTTGACTCATAGGTTATTTACAAGGGTGTTACTGACATTCCAAATATTAGGTGCTTTTTGAAGTATATTATTGTTAGGGTTTTTAATCTAATCCTACTGTGCTGAGAGAACAAACTATAAGATTTTGGTGCTATTAAATTTATTGATATTTGTTTTATAAGCCAACATATAGTCTTTCTTTGTGAAGGTTATATGTACACTTGAAAATAGTGTGTATTCTGTAGTTGTAGGACAGAATGGTCTATAAATGTTAATTAGGTCACATTGGTTAATAGACTTGTTGAAGTCTTCTATATCCCTATTGGTTTTCTGTCTATTTTTTCTATCAATTGTTGGGAAAAGAGTGCTTCAATCTCTAAATATAATTGTGAATTTGTCTGTTTTTCCTTTTGCTTTGTCAGGTTTTGCTTCATGTATTTTGAATTCTGTTATCAGGTGCATACACATTTAGAATCAATATGTTTTCTTGATTTATTTACCCCTTTTTTATTAGAAAATATTTATCTTTAACCCTGGTAGTAGTCCTTTTTTCCTGTCTACTTTGGTATTATCATTGCCACTCAGCTTTGTCATGTGTAATGTGCCCATGGTATATCATTTTCTGACCATTGACTTTTAACATTTCTGTGTGTTTATGTTTAAAGTGTTTTCTTAGAGACATCATATACTATGTGTTTTTGTATTTATTTATAATCAATTCTGACAAAGTATTTTTTATTATAGTGTTTAGACCATTTGGATTTAGTAGTATTTATATTTTTCATATTAAAACTATTGTCTAGCTTTATTTCTTTTTATGAAATATGTTCTTTATTTTTCATTTTATTACTCAATTACATATTATTGAAGTATTTTTTAATAATTTTGCTTTATCTTCATTGTTGGATACTACCTTGTTTTAATTATTTAAGAGTTCTTTAGGAATTACAATATGTACCTGTACTTTTAAATGATATTATAACATTGATATAAAATACAAGATTTTATTACACTATCCTTCTATTGACCACCTTTGTCCTTTATTATTGTAATATCTTTTACTTCTAAATGTCATATTTATATAGAATATGTTGATTGAGATATGATTGACACACCATAAAATTTACCCTTTTAAAGTGTGCAATTCAGTGGTTTCTAGTTTAGTCACAGAATTGTGCAAACATCACCACTAATTTTAGAACAGTTTTATTACTCCAAAAAGATGCCTTCTACCCATTGCAAGTCACTGCCCATTCCTCCCTCCCTACACCTCCGGAAATTGCTCAGTTATTTTCTGTCTCTATTGATTTGCTTATTTTGACGTTTCATATAAATGGAATCATATAATATGTGTCCTCTTGTGGCTGCCTTGTTATATTTAGCATTCAAGTTTCATCCATACTGTAGAATCTATCAGTACCTCATTAAAAATATTATTGGGGTGAAATTCACATAACATAAAATTGACCACTTTAAGTTGAACAATTAAGTGGCATTTAGTACTCTCACAATTTATTTTTTTTACCACCACCTCTATTTTGTTCCAAAACATTTTCATTAATCCAAAATAAAACCCCATAGCCATTAAGCCGTTTATTCCTGTTGCCACTCATCTGTGTTCTGTCTCTATGGATTTCTCTGTTCTGGGCATTATTTTTGAATGGAATCAGACAATATATAACTTATTATGTCTGGCTTCTTCCACTCAGCATGATGATCTTGAGGTGTATTTACAATTTGTTTATCCATTCACCCATTGCTGAGCATTTGGACTATTTCCGTCTTGTGGCTGTTGTAAATAATTCATTTCCTTGAGTGCTTGCTTTCATTTTTTTTCAATATATACCTAGGAGTTTAATTGATTGATCATATGGTAGTTCCATGTTTAACTTTTTGAGCAACGGCCAAATTGTTTTCCACAGTGGCTGCACCATGCTTTGTTCCCTCTTACGATGCATTAGGGTTTCCATTTCTCTGCATCCTCACCAACACTGGTTATTTTCCTTTTTTTAAATAATAACCATCCTAATGAGTGTAAAATTGTATCTCCTTGTGGTTTTAATGACGAATGATATTGAACATCTTTTTGTGTGCTTATTGGCCATTTGTATACCTTCACTGGGACATGTTTATTTAAGTCATTTGCCCATTTTTGAATTGGGTTGGTTTTTGTTGTTGTTGTTAAGTTGTAATTCTTTATATTTTTGGATATTAATTCATTGTCAAATATGTGATTTGCAAATATTTTCTTCCACTCTTTAAATTTTCCTTTCACTTTCTTAATGGTGTCTTGATGTACAAAATGTATTAATATTGATGAAGTCTAATATATCTATTTTTTCTTTCATCACCTGTGCTTATGGTGTCATATCCACAAAATCATTGCCAAGTCCAGAGTCATAAAATTTTTCTCCCAAGTTTTCTTTTAAGGGTTTTATAATTTTAGCTCCTAAGTTTAGGTCTTTGATCCATTTTGAGTTGTTTTAAAAGTGTGTATGTGTAGTATGTTTTCTTTTTAACTTGTAAAATATATTGCCCCATTTTCTTTTGCCTTGCCTAGTTTCTGACCACAACTCTACAGTCATTCTTATATCTGTTCCATTGTAAGTAATGTGCTACACACACATACACACACACATATATATTTCTCTGCATTGTTGCTTTTTTGGCAATTTGATTATTATGCACCTTGCCTTGATTTTGTTTTTTGGTTGGTTTGTTTTATTTGGCTTTTCTGCTTGGATTTTCTTGGTTATGTAGTTCAATAGCTTGTACCAAATTTTTAGATACTCTCTGCAGTTATTTCTTCAAATATTTCTTGCTCCCCCTCCTCTTACTCTGGTACTCCAATTGTGTTTATATGAAACCTTTTGTATTATTCCCTAGATAACTGTGGCTCTGCTTGTGTTTCTATTCTTTTTATTTTCCCTGTAATTTATTTTGGATAGGTTCTATTGGTAGATCTTCAAGTTTATAATCTTTTTCTGCACTGTCTAATCTGCAGTTAATCCTACCAAGCAAAACATTAATTTCATATATTATAGTTTTATCTCTAGGTGTTTCATGTTGTTCATTTTTACATGTTTCATTCTTCTCATTATATTCATGTTTTCCTTTAAATTATCATGTATATTAAGCATGCCTATTATACCTGTTTTATTATCTTTGCTAATTTCATTATGTCTGTCTCATTTCTGGGCCTTTCTGATGATTGATTTTTCATTTGGTTATGGATCACATTTTTCTGGGTTTTTTTTTTTGTTGTTGTTGTTGTTTTTGCTTGGCTAATAGGTGTTTATTGGTTGCCAAAATTTTTACATTTTTGAGTACTGTATTTTGTTGTATTCCTTCCAAGAGTGGTAGACTTTGTTCTTATAAGCACTTAAATTACTGGTAAATCAGTTTTATTTCTCAAACTGATGAATGTGTGTATACCTGTCTTTTAAAATGTCTTGAACACAGTACAGGAAGTCTTTCCTCTACTGAATATCACATGTGTTCAATGAGGTCTCTTCACTAGGGCTACTTGGGACTTGAAAAATTCTCAGTCCTGTGTAAGCTCTGGGAATTTTAAAGCTTATAATTTTTTTCCCCCAGAAGTTATTCTTTGTTTAGACTCATGGTTTTTCACCTTATAGGCACTTAGCCAAACACTCAAAGTGAACTTGTGCAGATTTCTGGAGTTGTTTCTTGGCATAACTTTTTCTTTGGTACTCTGCTGTTCAAATTCTAGTTACCCTGGTCTCTCCAAACTCTGACCTCTGTCTCCTCAGCACAGTGATTCTTCTAGGATCTGTGGTTCCATCTTCTTCTGCTGTGGTTCCAAAATTGCCTCCAGATAGAGAGCCAGGGTAATTGTAGGGCTCACCTCATATGTTTCCTTGTCTCAGGCATTAGTCATCCATTGCCTGTTGCCCAGTATATAAAGTTAGTTGTTTTACATATATTGTACAATTCTGTAGTTGTTTGTGGATGGAGGTTAACTCTAAAGTCTGTAAGAAACTTTTGAAGAAAGAATATTGACCTTCAATTCAGGGAACATGTGTTCTAGTCTCAATCTGTGCACAATTACAGATGTATTATCCTTTCTAAAATGTGGGTTTCAAAACATCTACATCCCAGTTCTGAGTTTAGATGTCCCATCCTCAGGAGGCCTTTCCTGGCCTCATTGGCTAGGCCTGGCCTCTCTGTCATATGCTTTCCCAGTACTCTGGATTTCTTGTTTGGTATCCCTATCTCATTTGTGATTATGTGTTAAATGTCTGTCTTCCTGAGAGACCATGAGCGCTAAGACAGCAGAAGGCATTGTGTCAGTCACATTTACCACTCTGTCTGCAGAGCCTAAAACAGCCTTGCATGCAGCCTTTCAACAGATATTTGTGGAATACATATGTGTACATTGAAAAATAAGTTTAATATCAATTATTATTACCAACTTTGGAAAATATCTCATAAAACCTCTGTCCCAGAGTTTCCCTTATCTAGATATTGAACAGATGAGTGAATATGATTAAGATACTTTACACTAAAATTGTGTTTCTTTGATCTTATTTGATTCTCATAACTATCCGGTAAGGGAGAAAAGATAATCATTTTAATTTTCAGATTATAAGTGAGAAAAACATTTTTCAAAGAGATTAAGCAACTTTTCTAAGATTACATAGCTAATTAGTTAATAGAGAAGCTGGGGCTCAAATTTTTTTGGCAATTAATCACACTCTATTTTGAAATACTCCTTTTACTGTAACTTAACCCTTCCTTAAAAAAAAAAAACAAGCAAACAACAACAAAAGAAATCTGTGTGTTTATATCCAGCTTCCTTACCTAGATTGTGAGCTTCGTGAAGGTCAGAACCATGTATTATTTTTGTGATTTTCCCAAAGCCTTGAATGTGGTCTACACAGAGTAGTGGGCAGTAAATAATTTGATATGATTCTTTATAGGAAAATTGAGCTAGGGATGAACACCTAGAAACATTTCTCCTTACCTGTCTCTGTACCCTATGTGCCATACAGGATTTATTCCATGGTAAGTGATAGAAGCTGGTTGTTAAACCAATGAATGATGGATCTAACAGAGTGATAAGTTTTGAAGTCCTCCTACCTGGACCCTCCAGCCTCAAGGCTGTCATACCACAGGTTCTATCCAGAAAGATGTTACTAGACAGTGTAGGTATGGGTGTGTGGAATCTAACTTCCCTAACTTGTTTCTCTTCTTCCAGTCTTCATTGCATCCTTTATCCTGGCACCACATTAATTTTTCTCAAAGCTTTACTACTCAGGGGTTAAAACCTCATGTGCTTTTTAGGGCTAGACAGGTAATATAAATATGTAAATCTGTGGTTATAAAACAACAGAGCTGATGATTCCTGTAGCAAACTAGAGCTGAAGAGTCCTGACCTATGGGCAATTAATTAATTTTTAAATGCTATAAAAAGAAAAAAATACCTTCCTGAGAAAATAAAGCATCTGCGCTTTGAACTAAACCTATGGTCTGCAAGTCCATGCCCTCTGCTTGGGATAATAGCATGCCTTTGCTCAAATATTTCTGAGGTAGTCTACCTAACTATATGGAAATAGCCAGATTTCTCAGTGGGGCACACAAGCTGCTCTAAAGTTTAGTCCCAGCCTACCTTTCCAGTTCCTTTTCCCCTCTGTTTCCTTATACATTCTCCCACATTCCTGTCTAACTCTGCTATTGGGTGTCCCCTGGGCAGACAGCCCTTTGCTGCCTGAGTCTGTGCATGTCATCTGCTGGCCTGCAGTGTGCTCTCAGTGTTCTGCCTGCTGGAATCTGAGCTTCCTCAGCTGAGACTTTTTCTAATGCCTTTCCCTTTTATTTGCATAACCCTATAGATGCAATTTCTGTTCACTCTCGAAGGCCTTCTCTGTATCCTTGCCACCAAGTTACAGATGAGGAAACTAAAACACTGGGATCTAAGTGAATTGACTTAGGCTGAATCTTGACAAGTGGCCAGTCTGAAATGTTACCTGGACTTGCTTACTTAGTATTTGTGTTCCTTCCCTATTAGTTTTAAAACTATTTATGGGCACCTTTGCAATGTTTGTGCTATCCACTCACTTCACAGTGTTTGGCACACAATGGATGATCAATGAACGTTTGAGAGTTGAAGGAGTTTATATGCTCACTAGTTATGTGTGTATGTATATATATATGTGTGTGTGCACGTGTGTGTGTGTATGTGTTGAGCAGGGAATAGGATATAGAACAAGATGGTAGGGTAGTGGGAAGAAGGAGGGCTTTTAAACCTACAGAATACTTTTCAGGTAATACAGTGTCATTATTCTTCCACAATAGGCACTAACAGTTGAAATTGTCATCCAGAGTTTGTTTCCTCCAAATTTGTTTTTCATCTTTAATTTTCTCATTGATGAGGGCTACATGCCATCCACTGGCCCATCTCTGTCTTTAATTTGCTACGAGATCCACCTCTCACTCTTCTTGTTAACCTGCTTGGATACAAACCAAGCCTTTGATACAATGAAGGCTTTGCTGATGTACGCTATGTCAGTGACATCACAGTTTCCTAAGCAACAATCAATCTGCTGTGTAGAAACTCTAAGGATAAAAGCCATTAAAAGGAGTATATGAGTGGTGTGTGTACGTGTGTGTTCTTACATACCTGAAAAGAAACACACACAAGTGTCCATGCACACCCACCAGTCAATTTTTCCAAAAAACATCAACAACAAAATTCCACCGCAATGTCCATGAGATGTCTCAGCAGATGAAGTGGTTTCCATGGAAATGTGTCAGCATGCTTTGCAAAAACAGCTTGCTCTGCACATGAGAATGATGAGAAATAGTGGCTTGAATCCCATTGAATTCACCCCACTGCAAATGTGGCTGGTGGGCGCCTGGAGCATGGCTTGGGCAGAGGCAAGCTGGAGTCTAGGAAATAGGGTCTATTCCACGTACATGCCTTTGCTCCTTTTCATTGGAAACCCCTCAGGCTATGAGTACTCTGAGGCTGGGCACTGCACCTTGAGAGTCATGATGGTTGTTACATTGTTTCTATTACTTATCAGCCATGTGTAACTGCTTTACCTGCATTATCTCATTTAATTATCACACAACCTTAAGCATGAGGTAGGTGTTATTAAGTCCTTTCTATAGTCAAAAAAGCTTGGGCTCAGGTTGATTGGGCGGTTGAGCCAAGGTCTCAGATAATAAATGCAGTAGTTGGGAGAGTTGGACCCAGGTCTACATGACTTCAGTTATTGCCTCTAGGCCTTGCCCAATGCATGGCTCCCGGTAGATGTTCAGACAAATGAATGGGTGCAGGAATAAATGAGGGAGAATGGGAAGATGTTGGATAAAGGCAGCTTGTTACCGTGACATCTCTGCCAAAGCCAGGGGAGGGGGTCTTCGGACTGGGCACCATGGATCTACTAGACATGCATGCTGCTAAAGTGGGTGTGGGGGCTTGCTCGCTGCACTGCTTGACTGAACCTCAGCAGCACCTCCTTAGGACATTGGTTGACAGCCCCCGGGAGAACGACCCACTTAGGCCAGCTGTAGCTGAACCACACAGTCTCAATTCAGAAGTCCACTGAAGAATAGATTTTGTCTTCTCCTGGAAGCTTCAGTACAAGAGCCCTGGATTCCTGGCCACAGGCCTGATCTTCTCAGCCCTCTTTTCTGGCTTCAGCTGAGATCAGCCGGATGGGAGATATTTCTGAACACAGAGGATGGTTTAGGAGCTGTCATTGGAGGATGATTTAGGAGCTGTCAGCTTTTAGTTAACGGAAGAGGTGAGCAGGTCTTCCAATACCAGAGCAGAGGGGACAGTGGGGAGAGAAATTTTCAGCAACTATGGACTCTTCCTATGAGATTAAAAAAGAAAAAAAAGAAAAAAGCAAAATTCCTCTTTTGCTAGATGTTTACACTTTCTTCCATGGCCTTTCAATGGAATCACTGCACCTTAGGATCTCAGATAGACCCACTACCCAGACCGAACATAGTCTTGCCCAAGCCAGAGGTGCAGGGTTCATGTTGCTCTTGGAGCCAGGGCCAGGGCCCAGTCACTGAAAGAACAAACCCGGGGAAAGACCTGCCACCACCAACCAGAGCATCCCTCAGACTAGCAACCCTCATCTCCTGGCTGTGACTGTGTCCTGACGTTCCAATCTGGACTCCTCACCCACAACCCATGGTCCCCACCCAGGGTGTGACAGAGAGGACTGAAAGCCTCCCAGAGCAGGGGGATCTGCAGGGTGAGTTGCTTCTGGAGGGATCAGTCGTGGGGAAGCCTCCCAGAGAAGGGGACAAACCTCCGGGCCTTGTGGGCCACGGCTCATTCCAGGACAGCTCTTGGCTTCTGGCCCTGGTGGAGAGAAGAATGGAACCACCGTATCTGATATTTCATGGTGTCAAAATCAAGGACCATTTTTGGACCAGTGCTATGGGCAATGTGCCAGTGAGGATTTTTTTTTTTTAATTTGACAAATAATAATTGTATTTATTTATGGGGTAAAATGTGATGTTTTGATATACATATACACTGTGGGATGATTAAATCAAGCTAATTAACATATCCATCGCATCACATACTTACTATTTTTCTGTGGTGAGAGCCTTTAAAATCTGACCTTTTAGCACTTTTGAAATATATAATATAGCATTATTAACTGCAGTCACTATGCTGTGCAATAGAGCACTACAGCTTATTTTCTGGTGAGGTTCTTTGATCAAGTCTTTGCCCTAAATATTCTTACAACCTATATGGTGGATATATATGTGTATATATATAAACACATATATATAAAAAAGCCAAATATTTTTTCAAGAAAGAATATATGGTTTGATTTGGATGGAAATCAAGTTCTTAAAACTATGCTTCTTCATTTCAATCAGAAATCTGTTTGAAATTCCTATATTTGTTCCACCTCCAGTTTTCACAGGTTTCAGTGAAGCCTATTCATGGGACCCAAGAACATCCTTCAGCCTATCACATTGATAATTTATTTCACGCCCTGCTCTTTCTCAGTGTACTCTGGTAATAAAGTCTTTCCACAGCCTCCCCATCTGTCCATCAGCTCTGCCAACTCTAGACAGTGGGCCAGGTGTCCCACTGACCACATTCTCTCCCTCATGATCAAGTCCTGCCTGCTGTGGCTGAGGGAAAGACACACTCCTAGAGGCCTGTGCATGGGGATTGGGCAAGGCCATGTCCCGGCCGGGCCCCTCTGTCCCTGGGTGGTGGAGTTTCTCCTGTGTTGGCACAGCCCATGTTGGAGGAGGGGCTGGGCTATCTTAGCCCACGGTGACCAAACAGGAAAAACTGCTGTTCTCTGTGGGAACAGAGTGAGGAGGACTTTTATTTCTAGAAGACATTATCTCATCTCCTATATTAATCCTAGATCTAGTAATGGCATTTATGACAAATATGCCTTTGGGATGAAACAGTTATCTATTTAAGAGTCTTTTTTTATTTCTAAAGGAGGACAGAGTTGGACTCTGAACAAGTTACAGAGTTTCTCAGGAACTGGCGATCTGGCTTGGAACAGCAGCAAGAACAGCTTTGAAGAACAGAGTGCTGAAATTTCCAGGTCCAAAACACGCTTTAGGGAAGGCGGCCGTGGTAAGGTGAGCACCAGCTCCCAACTGCGGCCACCAGGAAAGGAGTCATCCCTCCCACCTTGTTTTCCCCAAATCTTCACTCCTACTTGCTAAGATGCTTTTGTAAGTGTCAGAATTTCTGTGATTCACTAGGTCTTGACTTAAAAATAGTGTTCAATTTTCATACCGATCCTTGGGGACATACCCAGCAAAAGAAGCTACTGAGGAAGAGCTGGCCGTGCTTCCTATAGCAGTTGGGACATACATGCTCATTACCAAGAGTGGGAAGAAGATGATCTTGTGATGGCTCCAAATAAACATTAAATAAATCTGTCAGCCCCCTACGGCAGAATCCCCAGAGGGGACAGGCACCTTCTCTGTTTACAGTGTCCTGGCAGTGACCTTCGTTCCTTCCAGAGGGGCAGGCCCAGGTCGCACTTGTTCCAGGGGTTCCTGCTGGGCTAATTTTTATCTCATGGCGGGAAATCAGGTCTCTGTCAAGGCACTGAGTGGGCTGGGTGAGGGTGGAGGGATTCAGGTGAGCAGCACAGCTCAGGTGTGAGTGTGAGTAAATGCCTACTCTCATGCCTATCTGGCTTTGCTTTGAAGAGTTCTGGGAGAGCTGCTGTCCACGGTGGTCCTGACTACGGTGAGTGGCGGAGGCTGATGTGCAGAGAGGAGAGAGAGGCAGGGGGGCAGCGGCGGGGACGGGACGTGGAGACAAAGACAGAATACAGGTGAGGGAAGCAGATGGAAGACAAAGATGGGGACATGCAGATGGGGGGACAAAAGGGAAAACACAAGGGAAAGGGAAGATACAAGGGAAAAGGACGGGGAAGTGTGTGTGTGGTGGGGGGGTGGAGGGGAGTCAGGGAGAGGAAGAACGGAAGGCGAGAAGAAAGCTCTGCTCCAAATACTAGATGAAAAGAATTAACCAGAGAACCTGGAAAAGTAAAAGAGAAGTGGGCGTAGAACAGAGGGGGAGAGCTGCCCCCGAAAGCTGAGTAGAGGAGAAGCAGCCAGCTCTGAGTGTGTTCCCAGGGCCAGGCTGGAGGCCGTGGCTGTGCCAGAAAGAACTGCGCTGTCCCTTCTTCTGATGCCCCACGTGTATCTCCTCTAAGAAAGGCCAGGGCTGAGTTAGATGAGAGGTTGGAATATGTGGAACCTCCTCTTCCTCCTGCTCCAGCACAGGCTCCTGCTGGGTGGCCTGACTGCCATGCGATTAAGGAAGCCAGAGGCTCATTTTTTCCAGCTTTGACATGTCCGGGTATAGGGATCATGCAGGGGCCAGAAGTGGTCTCTTCGTGAAGGTGGATTGTGGCCACATCACCTGATGGTTCAGGGGCACCTTGCTGAGAAGGGAGCACCCTTCTTGAAGGCTGACATGCCCTAAGCCTGGGCACACTGGCTCAGAAGCCCCCTGTCACTGAGCTTCCCGTGAGGACAGCAGTCTGGTAACGCAGAGGGATAGGGACCAGCCCCACGTGCACAGTAGGTCTTCAGGCTAGGGGTAGGAACTACAAAGGTCATCAGGTCCAGGACACTGCTCCAACTAGACCCCACGTTCCTGGGCTGGGAAGGACAGGAGTGCAAAGCTCAGGGAGAAGAGGGCAGGAAGTGGGGAGCTACCAGAAAGGAATGTCTCTCCTGAATGTCCACAGGCCATCTTGTCCCCATACAATAACAATCATGCTTATAACTATGGAAACCTGAATATGAGAGGAAATTACAAGGCCAATTCTTGCTCAATTTGTAATTAGGAAACCCATGCTCTAGTCCATGCTCTGTCTTTCACCAACGGCATAAATTTTATTAAGTTCACCAATGTCTCTGAGCCTCAATTTCTTCACCTATGAAGAGGTGTTGGTGGAGCACACCCTGCAAACTCACTGTGGAGAATAAGGCCAAAGTAGGGCCAGTGTCAACAACCCTTCTGGCACATAGTTTGTGATAATACATGAAAGCTTTTTGTCATTGCTGTTTAGAAAGAACCTGGTGGTCCAAACAGCCATTCATGTAAACCATATTTCAGTCAATGTGGATAATCAAGAGGAAACATTCTTGATTAATTCTTTTATTAAGAAATATTATTCTGGATTATGCTGCATTTGTATGCATCCCCTAACCCCCACCCCTGCCAAAATTTGCTCCTTTTCTGCATCCCAGGGTGCAGTAGGTAGGTCCTAAGGAAACTCCATCATCAAGGAGAGGTCCTTGAATGTAAAGCTGCTTCTCCTGCAGTGACAGGAGAGTTCATTCTCCCACTTCCCCCCGCCAACTTGTGTGACTAAAATTGAATCAGTAGAATTCAGCAGATTAAGAAAATTGGTGTCATCCCACAGCTTCATTACCTTGTAAGAGATAATGGCACCTCCAGATCCCAGAGGGCAATTACCAAACTATAACACATCATTCATGACAAACCACATACACCCACCCCTCCCTGAGCTGACTCCCTGCCACCCACCCTTAGTGTAGAGGACTCTACTTTCAGAGAGCACCTCCCAGCCCAGCAGTGCAGTGGATGTCCCTTCTCCAACACGTCCCAATCATTGGCAGGCACAGCTGCTGTCTTGGCCATAGAGCATAAGGACCGACTTAGCACCTTAATCCAAAATGAGATGATACCTTTGCAAAAAATGTTACTTATTGTCTTAAGGAAGCAAACTACAATAAAGGGTGGGGTACAGCTTCACCTTATGAATGACTTCATCCAGAACACTGCAGGCCGACAGGAATATCTCCACCTTTCATTTATGTTCTCTGCAGAGTGGCTTAGGAAAAAGGACCAGCTCTCCTATATTCCTGTCTCTAGTTAGAAAAAAAAAAAGCAAGGGAAGTTTTCAAATTTTCAAGGTCCTTCCAGCTTCCAGTAGGACAAGGAGTAGGGGAGAAGATAAGATGTACTTTCCTGACTAGACAAAGCAAAACACATTGGTTATGACAGTGCTGTGATTTTTGGAAGCAAATCTAACAAGGATAGTTGCCTTTTAATGTCAGGTGACCCTAACTAGGATCTTCTGCTTTCTCTGCCTTCTCTACTTTCCCATTGCAATTGTGGGGGCTTAGCCCCTGTGGGTTCACTCAGTGCTGATGTTGGGTGAGTCAGAGGAACAGGAACACTAACCCAGCAACTGAAGACATGGCCACTCTGACTTTGCAAGCTCATCCTCCTCTACTTAAACAATTGAGATTCTTCATGGCTGGGCCCCAGGCCCTATTTTCCTCATTTGTCCAAACCTTTTTATGGAGGATCATTCAAGTCATTATATACTATTATAAATAGATGTGAATGACACACATATATATGTCTTTAGCACATACTTGGCTTTTGAGCTCCAGACCTATATATTCAAGGGCATTCCTGGTTTCTCTCCTTGGATGTTTCAAAAGCTCATCAATCACATCATGTCAAAAGCTAGATTAGTGACCCTTCCCTGCTCAATCCTCCAACCTGGTCATCCTCTTCTCTGTCTATAGTTGCTGTTCACCCACTGGCAAGAACTTGAAGCATGGCAGTCACCCTTGACTTCTCTTTTAGTCCCCATACCCAATTCCTTATCAAATACTTTCCTAAATAAACATTTTATTAAATATATCCATTTGTCTATTCCTCAATCATAATTTTAGTCCAAACTATTATCATTTTCTGCCTGAACTGCTGAGATGGCCTTCTATTTGGTGTGATGTCCTATCCCCACCTGCACCAAAAGTGACCTGTTCAATACTTAACTATATCAATGCTGATTGTATTATTAAAAAATCCTTTAATGGCTCCTTATTAGTTTGAGGATGAAGCTACACATCTTTTGTGTTACCTGTGAAACAGGTAGAGGTGGAGATGGAACCCCCCATAGATTCTACTGCAATAGGTCCTGCATAACCCCAGGTGATAATTTCAGCTCCAAAGCCAGAAGAAAATAGTTGGAGCATAGGACATTTGTCTTATTTGGCCTGTGTTCAGGGGATATTGGAGACCTTTGGGCATCTGGCCCTCTAATCAATAGTACATAAAATATGTAAAGCATGGTTCCTGGTTGACAGAAAGAACAATAGATCTTCAAAAACTGATGTCAATGAGAAGACTCCAATCGCAGAAATCAGTAAGACTCCCCAAGGTAAAGGAAACATAACTCAGAGATCTAGAATAAACTGGGCTGTGACACATGTATTTCTATGCATATAGAGGTTATATACATGCATGTGGACATTGGGAAGTATCCAAAAATGGTAAGAAGTTCATTTGGATTTCAAGTCCCCCAACAATAATTTTCCTGTTAAGTCTCATCTCAGCAGATATTAATTACTTAACAATCCACTTAGCATAGTGATTAAGAACATGACTCTAAAGTTGGAATACCCAGCTCAAATTCTGGCTCTACTACTAAGTCATTGCAGTACTCTGAAAAAATTTCTTAACTTACCTCTGCCTTAGTTTCCTCAATTATGAGAGGGATGGTAATAACAGTACCTACCCCATTAGAGCTATTGAAAGGATTAATTAAATTATGTACAAAAAGCACTTAAAACAGTACCTGGCATATAATAAGCACTACATAAAATTTTAATATTTTTATGGAGGGTGGTAGGCAGAATAATGCTTCCCCCAGAGGGCATTCCATGTCCTAATCCCTGGAGTCTATGAATATGTGACTTTGTAGCAAAGGGACTTGGCAGATGTGGTTTCAGTTAAGGACCTGAGATGGGGAGATGTGGGAGGCTGAGCTTGGAGTTGGCCTTGACGAGGAGAGCTGTTAGGCCTGGAGTGGCAGATATTTGCACGTGTGCTTCAGCACTCCCGTGAACAATTGATTAGAGCCTCTTTCCCACCACCCCCGTCTACCTGCATCAGGACACAGGCACTATGTCTTTCTCCAGCCATCGCCCCAGGCAGGAACTGCCAATTGGCAGTGGAGCACCAAACTAAAGTAATTTTCCTCCTCTGGGTTTGATGTGGCTGAAAGGCATTTTAGTAAGGGAAACATTAAGGGTCAAGCAGTAACAGGCTGACTCTAAGGAAACCTGCAGAGGACAGACCAGAATTGGGGGTAGGCAAAGGCAAAGGTAGCAGTGGAAAATTGTTCTCGGGAAGTAATAATAATAGCAATCATAATAGATAGCACTTATTATGTATGTATTATATACTAGGCACTAGTCATCCCACTTAATGCTTACTCTTAATTCTTACCACTCTGTGAGGTAAGTACCATAATTATTTCTATAATACAAACGGAGGAACTAAGGCATGGAGCTGTTAAGTACCGTGCACAAAGATGCATGCCTGGCAAGTCATAGGTCTGGTAGATCTGGGGTTCAAACCTGCAAAGTCTTGTACCCTATACCCCTTCCCTATACTGCAAATAGACCTGGATTAGATCATGGAGTATCTTGAGGGACAGGATTTATTCTCTAGGCAATGGGTAACTTACAAAAGACTTTTGAATAGGATGTAGTCACATGTGCTCCAGTGAGACTGATCTGGCGTCAGTGCACGGATACGTTCAGTGGACCACGAGGAGGAGAGACCAGCCCGCAGGCGGCTTTCCAGTGGAGGAAGGGGACGAGGAGGCAAGCAGAGTGTAGGAGGGCGTAGTGATATTTGAGCTGGAAGAGGTGCCTGAGCTGCTTATCTGGGAATCACTTTAGAAAATTGTCAGGGCAAGTTTTGAATTAAGCACAAGGAGAATCAATTTATGTAGCTATAAAAGCCCAGTGTGGGTGGCTGAGTTGGTTGCTTTCATAGTCTCTAAATTGAGTAATGCCACGTCAGAGAAGGGAAGGCAAAGAAGTCTCAGCCATAGAATTTATCTGCAGTATCTTCTTAAGGGTGTAACTATATTTTTATTAGCTTTATGCACATAACCATAAGGAATTAGACAATCAGAGGGAAAAAGGAGCTCATGAAGTCAGCAATGGTTTACTAGCACTTACCAGGGTGTCAGGGCATCAGAGCACTTTCAGATGATTCACTACAGCATCCCTCCCCTTTCTGCTGATCGTCACTCTGCACAAGGTCAGTTGATTGCCTAGATTCATCCTTAAAACCATAATAGTCATAGCGCCTCAAGACAGGGACATGCACAGAAACTCCTCCTTCTATTTTCTTTCCCACACACTAAGCCGTCCCAGGGCATTGATCTCTCTGCTGCAGATTTTTTTTTTTTCCAGCAAAGGACCTTAATTATTGGGTTAATGTGTGATTCTGAGTCTCAGGGCCACCAAGTACCTCAATATATGGAGATCAGTTACCAAAAGCACCCCCCGTAAGAGCAGTCTGTTGGAGAACTGATTGAGGTTTGATGTTAGGTAGTTTGACTCCGTCATTAGAAGCAGCTGCAGAAAATATTTGTCAACGTTCTATGTGCTAAGAAGCCAGTCAGCAATTCTTTACCCTGCCTGTACCTTCGAATCAATGGGAAACCTTTGAATACAAATGTCGATGTCCCACCCTAAGCTGATTGATTGACACAGAAAAGTTTTGGCTGATGCCCAGGTGTTAGTATTCTTTAAAGCTCTCTCTGGTAAATCTCATTTGTATTCAGAGCTAAGAAATATTGTGCTAGACTCTTGAAAGATGCAAATAAGCCATGATTCCTGCCCACAAAGAGTTTGCTATCCAATTGAAGGAGAACTTGTGAATTTAGGGATTATTGGCCACATAAAGTATCAGATGCAAAATGCTGTGAGCTGTCACTAAATACAAATAGCAAGGAGATGTTCAAATATGAGGTCATGCAGGAAGGCTTCATGGAGGAGGTGAGACTTGTGCTGGGAGGGGGAGCAGAGTTAGCACTTAACCAAATGGAGGGGCACCTTTGATGTGGGAACCCCAGAGAACAAATCCACTGAGGCTGGACACGTAAGGCTTAAGTGAAGAACTGACCCTCAAGCCCACCTGTGGTGGTGGAAACAGAAAGTGGTTCAGTGCCTTGAGAGCTTTTGCTGTGCTTACAGGGATCCGAAGAGATGAGATGGTCTCCTGGTTCTGTTAGGGATGGATTATTGGCCCCACATCTTGCCCAGTCTTTCCCTAAGGGACTGTAGGGTTAAATAATGCCAGCCTCTCTCTCCTCTTGGATAAGTGAGGGCAGAGGAGAGATGAAGAAGGGTTAGAGCTGAGAAAACGGTGAGGTATTGTGGCTCCACAAGCTTTAAACTAATCTGTCTTTGAGCCCTTTGTGTTTTCTCTAGCATGGCGGTTCTCAAACTAGAGGGCCATTGAACACATCCCTGAGCACCATTCTCAGGGTTTCTGACTCCATAGGTCTGGGGTAAAGCCCAGGCATTTGGATATCAAACAAATTCCCAAGAGACAGTGATTCTGGGCCCTGAGACCACTTTGAGAGGTGCTGGCCAGCATTTCGTCTTGTGTCCTGTGTTAGTATTTAGGAAAGATCTTTTTGAAAGTCTCCAACTCAGCTGTGCTAAAGGGAAATGAAGACAGAAGCGTAGGCACCCCCCTGGATGATCCAGACCTAGGAAGATGATCACACCCTCCCGGGGGCCTGCTCGGTGGTGGCTGCAGGAATCAACATAGGGGAACTCTAAGGCTAACGAGATGTGGGTTACACGTCCGTGTGATCACAACCTGGAGCATTTGGAGCTTTGCTTCAGTTATGGAAACAGTACCCTTCTCGTGTGTCAGGGTATCCAGGGAGCTGTTGTGGCCAGACGTGGGCGTCTTGGTTAGGGGGAAGAGAGAAGTACACAAGAGGGAGAGACAGCTTCAAACTTTCTGTGAAGTCTTAGACTTGAAATTAAAGGACATAAATTTGAATAAATGTTGTAGAATTGTCAGTAGAATGATTTTAATTTTGCCATTTAGTCTCCTGAGCCTTGGTACTAGTCTTTGAAATAGGGCTGATGATGATGACGACACATTGACTTTGCCTGCACAAACAAGAGCACAAAAGGCTGCACAGCTTGGAATAGGTCTTGTGTCTCTCCCCAAAGCGAGCCCCAACCTCGTCCTTGGACATCTTCTGTCCAGTGGCAGGAGGGTGAGCAGCAATGAGCTGTCCTGGCATTCCTCATGGTAATGGTTACATCCTCTAGGATATTCAGAGTAAGGCAGGAGGAGGTCAGCATGGTTGGTGTCCTTCTTCTCACAGGAGAAGAATGTCCAGGAAGTGTTGGGCACAAAGGAGGAGGAGAGTGGTAGAGAGAGGGCTTCCTGGAGAAAAATCACCTTGGAGCTGACTCTTGAGTAAATGATGGCTTGCCAGGCAGTCAAGAGAGAAAGAACATTCTGCATGGAGAGAGCGTGATGTATAATCACAGTGATATTAAAACACAGGGCAGCACAATCAGTGAATGTCCAGTAACTGTGTGAAGCCACAGTGTGCATGCTTGCTGGAAAGGAGGGGAACAGAGTGAGTCAGGAGAGGCCCTTGAATGTGCTGCCAGGGAGCAGCAGGTGTTGAGCCAACATTGGGTGTTGTCTTTTATCCAAGCGGGTGACATGTTGGCCATGCCAGCCTGGAACCATTTCCCCACTGCAGGATCGTTTTGCCTATTTCAGTTCCACTGTGGGCTCTGACAGTGACCACTGTGTCCCCTGGGCTGGTGCCTGAGGGTCAGGGATGATCTCTTCTACTCTGGAGGGATGGGCCTGCCTTCTGCCAGGGGTGAAGTCCCCACCTCTGAACACAACCCAGTGAACCAAACACATGCCAATCTCTTGCAGATCCAGGACAATGCTGGGCACCACAGAGAGAGAAAGAGAGAGGATGCTCAGGGAAGCCTCTTTTTTTAATCTTGTGGAAAAGGGAAGGGAAAAAATATATATTTATTAGGTTTCTGCCATTTGGCAAACCGTGAGCCAGTGCTTCACAAAGATTTTATTTAAAATGCACAACAACCCTGTAAATCAGTATTATTATTCCCATTTTTATAGATGAGGAAACTAAGACTCAAGGATACCATATAATATGTGTAAGCCAAGTCTGAGAGGGCGTGGGGTACGACAGTCTATAAACGAATACAATGAAAGGCAAACCCCAACTCATGTGTTGTTCTTCGTGTTGATCCATGGCATTAAAGTAAGGCAAAGACCCTCACACGGGAATAAAGTCTGCAGGGGTTTCATAAGCAGAAGGGGCATAAATGACACTTGTGGGAATAGGGACAGTGACTCACCACTGAAGCTGAGCGGCTGAGCCTGCTGCTTCCCTGCTGTCTCAGGGCACAGCCCCTCCCCTCCCAGGAGCAGCCTCTGCGCTGTCTCTGACTTTGGCCTCTGCCCCCAGCAAACTCTCTGCACTGGAGACAGAGAGACAGCAAAGCACATGGCCTCAAGCCTGACACGGAGTAAAAGCGGGGTAACCACTTGCTGCTGCTGTTGTCTTAAATAACAGTGGGACTCAGGCCACAGCGTGTCCTTCCTTAAACGCCTGCTATTACTTCCTATTCCCCTTCATATGAAATTCTGCCTCCCTGGCCTCTCCCACCTGCCCACCTCCCTTCCCTCTTGTCAGGTGAACCGCTGCACTTCTGCACACCAGACTCTTCCGATCCTTCCATGCCCCCCAGCCTGTGAATCCCCTTGTTGCCTGGTCCACCTGGCCAGCTTCTCCACCCAGATGGCACCTCCTCCTGGGAGTGTTCTCTGACCCTGGCCTGGTCCTTCATTTCCTGCACATTGTGTTTCCTTCCATCCCGACACTCCCCACGGTCCACAGTGATGGCTGAGGCGTCTGTCTCCCCAGGGCATGGTGACCTCCCTCAGTCAGAGACTGTGTTTTACTGGCATTTCATGCCCATCCCCTGCATGGCTTAAGATCCTCGGTGGATGCGAGGGAATGTTGGCAGTAGGAAGGAATGCTTTTCTCCCTCGGGGAGACACTTTCCTTCCTCAAGTTCTGCCTTTGACAAGCTCTTCTCCCACCCACCCACCCACCCTTCAAGGCTAGGGTCGGTCTCCCTCCTCTTGCAGGAAGCTTTCCTCCCCACTCTGCCCTCCCCATGAGGAATCACTCACTCTTTCCCCTGAGTTCTCCGCTACTGGTTTCTTCTGCTGCTCCAGCATTTCCACCCTTGTGCTATTCCACATGGCCTATGTTCCTGTCTCCCTGTGAGCTTGTGGAGGGTGGGGGCTGCCTTGTTTGTCTCTGTGTACTCAGCACATGGTCGGGCAAGTCGTCAGGACTTGGGGAACATTTGCTGATTAAATGGTTGATTGGTTTATTCGTTCGACTGGACAAATGAAAAGACTATCTTGGACTGGGATCCAAAATGTATGCCACTGTGACTTTAAGGAGGAAGAAAAGCCACTTTTTAATGTTCAGAATAAAAACCAAACAGACTGTAATGTCTGTGTTTGTGTCACCCAACACTAGCTTTAAATAAGGCAAACTTAGAGAAGAGTTACGGAAATTCACCAGTGCATAGCTACCCGCCTCTCACCCCTGCTTTCAACGGAACACGCTTTCGGCACATGCTAATACAAGATCGTGGCTTCATAAGTAAGGCAGTGATATGTCAGAATGCTATAATGGGAAAGTATACTCATTTTAGTGCACTCACTTCCTCAGGGGAAGTGAGGCCCAAAGAAAATCAGAATGATTGTCTCCAGTTAGATTTGGGAAGGGGTTCCCTAGGGCACAGAAGTCTTCTCTGAAAAGTGTTGCATGCTGAACAATTTATTTAACTGGGTTGGCTTGCTCAACAGGTGCTGGGATGGTTTAGGTGAAATTTGGAGGCTTCTGACTCCCGAACTGAACCTGATTCTTCTCCTTTGAGTTTACAGTGGCTCATGTGACTGAGCCAGGGAGCAGCCCTCCAGGGCCAGGGAGGGGAAGTTCCCAGCACTGAGCACTTCTGCTGCTCACTGCCATCCAAGCTGGAAATCCATTGTGTGGCTCTGAGCCACTGCAGTTTTGAGTCTGCTGATGACAGTGGTTCAGTCTACCCTAACACATGCAGAATTTCCATTAATAACAATCACTTTGGGCCTTACCTACAAAGGTATTTCACCTACCTGCATTTCACTGTTATGTAACAGTTGTTTGTGCCTGTGATATTGTCGCCTACATTCTCAGGCCTGTAAGCAGAACCATGATTTTTGCCTCAGTTCTCAGGACAGCATCTGTGTTTTTCTCGAGCCTATTTATGGAAGCGTTTGTGTAAGTTCTGTGTTACTTCCTCCTTCAATGATTGCATGGGTTCACTGGTGAATACTTTCTGGCCTGAATTTGTGTGTGTGTGAAGGTTTTAGATCACTGATTTAATTTCTTTAATACTTATTGGAAGTAATACTATTTTTCTTATTATTCTATAGCAGCTTTGAAAAGCTGTGCTTTCTTAGGGGTCTGTCCATCTCATCTAATTATCCACGTTTACTGACATAATGTTGCTCTCTTATTAGAGACTTTATGATCTGCATGGTCTATGTTTGATGTTACCTCCCAATTCTGGGAGAAGAAAATTGTCTTTTTTCTTTTCTTTTCTTTTTACTCAGTCTCTCCAGGGGCTTTATCTATTTCATTAATCTGTTTTAAGAACCAATTTTTGATTTTGTTCACTATCTGTACTAAACATTTGCTTCCATTTCACTGATTTCTGCTTATACACTTAATTTTTTCTGATTCTTGCATTTCAGCACTTAGCACAGTGCCAGATAGGTGCTGACTGCTCCATAAATGTCAGTATCACTACTGCAAAGAACATTATTAAAGTCTCAAATCAGGGTGTCTGTTATAAGAGTTTATTAAAAATTAGAACTTTTACAACTTCTTAGGTAATGAGACCTCAGAAAACTTAAATCCATTTGACCCCATCCAAACTTTTACTATTATCATTATGCATTTAAGTCCACATATATTTGAAAACGTACAAGATATCATTATTACAATATAGAATTAATATTTATTTATATTTAACTTATATTAATATATTTGCTTTTTCCATTGTTGTTATTCCTTCTGGAATCTTTGCGTTTCCACCTGGAGTCATTTTGCTTCTGTCGAAAACTCCCCTTAAGTATTTCATTTACTGTGCATCTTCCAGTAATAAATTATCTCCATTTACCTGTATTTTAAACGTTTTACTTTCACTTTCATATCTGAAGCATTTGACAATAATTTTCTTTTACTTTGGAGTGGTTACCCATTGTCTTCTAGTTTCTATTGTTTCTGTTGAAACATTAGCTAATAGTGGTATTGTTGAGTTTTTTGGAGGAAAATTTCCTTTTTCTCTTCCTGCTTTTAAGTTCTAGTATTTGACAGCACAGTAGGGAAATTATAGCTAACAATAATTTATTGTATATTTTTAAAGAGCCATTAATGGGAAAAATTGTAATCTTCCCAGCACAAAGAAAATATAAATGAGGTGATAGATATTCTAATTACACTGATTCAATCCTTACACATTGTAAACATGTATCAAAATTTCACCTGTACCCCCAAAATATGCACAACTATGATACAGCAATAAATTACAAATAAATTTTTAAAAATAAATTTTAAAAAGAATGTTTTCCTTATCTTTTTTTTCAGCAATTTAAGTCTGATGTGACTCGGTATATAGCTTTTAAATTTTTCATGGAGTTCTTTATGCGTCTTTAATCTATGGTTTTAGAAAATTTTTAGAGAATATCTCCTCATATATTTGTACCCTGTTTTCTCTCTGTCTTTCTGTTTCTCTCTCTCTCTCTCTCTCCCTCCCACCACACACACACACATACATATATGCTAGTGTATATACATTCACCATTTCCTATATATCTCCTAAGGTAATTTTTATATTTATAACCTTTTCCTCTGTGTTTGAATCTGAATATTTCTAAATTCAATAACCATTAATCCTCTCTTTAATTTTGTCTAATTTTCTGTGAAACCAGTTTATTAAGGTCTTTATTTCAGTTAGTTTTTAGTTTTATAATTTATGTTTTGTTTAGAAATTCTGCTTCTCAGGTGAAATTCTCCACCTTGTTATCTTGTAATTTCTTGACTATATCTGTTATATTTATTTAAATCACATGTCTGACACATACCAATATCTATTCATCCAGTGGATCTATTTACCACGTTGGCAGCTTTTTGTTTGTTTTTCTCTTGTTTTTCAGTCAAATGATCTTGTCTCCTGGTATGCCTAATAAGTATTGATTGACTAGCAAACATGTATGAAAAATCATAGAGATAATTTAAATCTCTGGATGACATTGTCTTCCTCCACAGTGCGATTATACTTGCTTCTGGCAGATAATAATGATAAAAGGAGATAGCCTTAATTTGCTCAAAAGTTAATAATTGGAAGCAAAACTTTAGACTTTCTGAGGGTCTTCTCTTTCCAGTTCCTCTTTACTGTGACTGTGTATTTCTTTGTGGGTCCCAGCGTAATGTGTGGGGTGTTTAACAGGGCCTTTCTTCCTGGGCAAGCTGTGACTTCTCACTTTATTTCCCTATCTCCGTGAGACTTCCAGAAGCTCTATTTGCTCTCCAGGCTTCTCATCTGCCACACTGCTGCTCGGCTTCACAGGCATTCAGCCTGCACGTGGGCAATGGCGAATGTTAGGGAAAATCAATACTAAATGCTGTCCCTGAAGCTCCGTGCTCTCTCTCTCTCTCTCTCTCAGATCTTGTACTCTCAGTTCTTCCCTGACTTGGAGCTCTCTGATGCTTTCATTTTTTTCCCCCTCCTTCCTTTATTTTGAAAGCTTTTCTAATCATTATTTTGAAAGCTTTTCTAATCATTCTTAGCAGATGTCTTATTCTGCTAATACTCGTCTACTCTTACCAGAAGCAGTTACTATTTTCTAGTCTAGGTCATAAAAAAATCATAGAAATTTTTGTATTATGGAGATGAAATGACAGAAAGAGTATTTCAGAAAGTTTAATCTGCTAGTAGTATGGAGGTTCATTGGAAAAGGAATGCTGGTGGCAAAAGCGAGTTAATAGGAGGTGGCCACAGATGGAATAACTAACAATTCTTACTAAGTTTTCAGAATATGCTAAATGCTTACTGGTGTTTTTATTCTTACTTTCAGTATTTCTATATATTCCATGAAATCAATTCAAATAAATCCAAAAGCTGTTATTCTGGCCCTCAATTTTCAGCGTAAAATAGGAAATATTGACTGAGAAATAGTTAGACACTAACATTCTTGAAATAGTGTTGTGAACAAGAAACTAATGGATTTATATGGGAAATTACGTAATTGGTGTGTCTCTCTTCAGTGTCAGTGTCATAGTGAATACTGAACCCCTCTAAATAGAATGAACTTTTAAATAAAGATGGATAAATCAGAGATGGAGATGGATGGGTATAGATATAGATATAGACGTTGACATAGATACAGATACAAAGACATACACACACATGTGCACACACACACACCCCCCTCCTTGCGGGGAGAACGGAGACTGGGAAAAGCACCTGAGAGAACACAAAAGGAGTTGCGTCTGAAGGATGAGTTAGGAATATGAAGAATGAGAAGAAAAGCTTTCGGTCTTTAAGTATTAAAAACCCTGTCAAGCTCTGATGGCAGATCTCAGTTCCCTAAATCCTTAATTTTCCCTTGGAACCTCAGAGGTCTCACTGGCAACCCACACATGAGTTGTTTTCTTTGAAGTTGCATTAGTTTTTGAGAAAAGATCCATTCCATGGAAAAAAAGCAAAGAAAACTGTAGGTCAGCTTGCAACACAAACTCTTGCACGTGCGGCTCCCTGAGACGGCCTGCGTGCTCCAGTGTGCATCAGGAGGGTGCTCTGCTCTGCCTCACAGAATGCCACAAAGATATACATTCGAGGGATACAATTTAATAAAGTTAATATTTTTTACTGCTTCATCAAGGCAATTTTTAAGGAAATTAGCTTTTTTTTTTTTAAACTGTGCCTTTGTGGCACTGAAGTGACTGCAGAGTTTGGTGCCACTGCCTTGACTGGAGCTTTATTTCTGCACCACTGTTGGCAATGTCAGCACAGTAGTAGGAATGTGGGGGGTCTCATAGATCTCCCAGTGGTCCAGAGAGGGCTTAAGATGTGGGAAGGACAATCCTCTCTCCTGCTTCTTCCTCCCCACCTCTTGTCACTCTGTTCCTGGTCTTCTTCTCCCTCTTCTTCCTCACTCTGCCTCCGGGAGTTTCTTGGGGCCTTTCCATGAGGAGGAAGGTGCAGATGCCACCGTGGTCACACCACAAGCTAAAATATCTCTGGGGTGGGGAGGGTTTCTGCCTCCTTTTGCCTCTCTCTCTCTCTCTGCACCAACTCATCCAACCCCCACGCTGTCAAAACAAATAAAACACGAGAATGACAATGCTAAAAATTCTCCAGGGATTAATGTGGATACTCTTTCTTTTTTGTAATGTTCCCAGTGCACAGATAAAGAATTAAAGGAGCTTTCAAAAAACTTCCATAAGCATGTTTGTTTGGTTTGTTTGGTTTTTTTAACTTTATCTTCACAGCAAGCTTGACAAATAGGTAAGCAAATATAATTATTACCATTTTGCTAATGAGGAAACCAAGGCTCAGAGGTGCTGAGGCCATGGTGAAAATCTAACCTTAGCCACACTCCGATTCTCCCCTCTGAATATCTGAGTTCTCAGGGCAGGGAAGACGTCTCTCTGGTCCAGGCAGGCACATCACCCTGAAATCCCAGCAGGAGGCAGCAAGGAAGTCTTTACATGGAGTCTGTCTTTGTAATTCCTAGGAGCCCTTTCTCCACTGTGCCATGTCCTTGGCCACTGGCCATTCCTGAGATCTGAGTTTGGGCTTGAAATGGCAGCCAGCTGTGGTGAGTGCGGAAATCGAAGATAGAGCATCCAGCGCACGTTGCTGTGGGGGGGTCCACTCTCTTTGCACCTCCGCCTGTCTTGCTTCTTTCCCCAGCTTCTGGAGCCAGGCCAGGTCCCTGGCTGCTTGCCTGCCACAGTTTCCAAAGGATGGCCACTGAATGGGCTCAGGACAAATGGCTCATCTGCCCTCCAAGTCACCACTCCAGGTGACTCAAGTAGACTAATCTGTTGTCTGTAGTCAAGTGCTCCTGGACACTGGCAGGTGCTGGGTGGAGGCAGAGGGGAGCCGGGAGAGGTTGTGTGGAGCTGCAGGGAGAGGGGAAGTGTTTGTGGAGCGGCAGGGAGGGCACCCAAATGCTGCTAGACTCTAGGGCAGGTCTACTAGCTCTGCTCGGTGGCTCCCTCTTCAGAACCTTTAACCTTTTGAAATGACAGATACAAAATTACTTCCAGGATTTGTTGAATTTATCCCTTTGCCTTCAACACTTGAGCTCTCCTGGTTGAGATGGGAGTTTATACACATTTTTCAGATTTACAGTCTCAGTGAAGACTCTGAGAAGAGAAAAATCCCTCTGACTCTCTGGAGAATTAGTCCTAATGACTCTTACGGGCTTAAATCCTTATCAAGGTCTCTACCCACAAATATAGACTGCATTCCCAGCAGAAGAAGAAAATGTTCCCAATCCTTCAGGTTATAAACCTTTGTGCCCAGTAAGTTTTATTACTCATTGGTTAAGTTTACAGAATAGAGCAACAAAAACAAAAAAAGTAAGCAAGTCTGATTTCCACACTGTAGGGTCATTTAAGAAAAACTTGAATAGAAGGTGAGGCAGGCAGCTCAAGGGAGACAAACAAAGACCACCCTCTGAAACCTCCACCTGCCACTGACCTCTCTGGATCTGTGTCCTTGATGTAGAAATGAGGGGATGGAGCGTCTGACCTCAGGAACGTCTGTGATTTAGTCCATCTGCCATTGTGGGTCCCTGTTTCTCTTGCTTTAATGTCTCGTGAACTCCTCGGACTGTTTTTGGATCATAGGAAGGCAATTGGGCCAGAAGAAGAGGGAGGTTTACTAGTCTCCTGGCTCCCAGGCAGCTCTACCCTCAGCCTCAGCAGGCGGGGTGGGTAGTGGGTGTTGGCCAGGCCGGGTTATCAGGGCATGTGCATTATCTTATCATAACCCCTTTACCTATAGCAGACAGCTTCAGATTTAATCCTTGTCTCATGTTGGCTGTGAGAGCTTGCGGAGACCCTGTGAACAAAGTGACAACTCTTTTTTTCTCACTTCCCTCTCCTAGTCCCCAGCACTCAGAGGGAGGCTGTGTGCCGGCAGGGATATTCCCCCTGAGCAGACTGTGCTTTTTCATCTTGGTTTTCTGTGCTGCAGATGGATTTGGGTTGTCTGCAGCACCTTCTTGCTCAGTTAGCTTTGTAACAAAATGAGAGAGCTGGGTGGGAGAGAGAGACCATTTTCTGAACCTACTGAACAAAGAGGGGTTTCCCAAATTGTTTTCAGCGGAGGGTTTAATAACATGCACTGAAAGTGGGGGAAGCAGTGCTGAGTCCTCCTCCTCTCTGCCAAGGACATACCAGGGTTTTGTCCGTCTCTGCTAGAATTTGGGTAAACGCAAAGTCAGGGGTTTTAGCGTCCTGGCAGGCAGTCAATGAGTCAGGTCAGGCATGTACTGCATGGACAGGTGAAGGGAAAGTGTCAAGTCACAGTCAGGTCATGTGCAGGTGTACCAGTGAAGGCCAGGGTGAGCAGGGGTAGGCAAGACCAGCTCATAGTGTGAAGCTCTCCCTGCGTGCTGATGCAGGGCAAGTGATGCCAAGCCCTGGGCAACAGGAGGACAGGTCATTGGCTAGAAAATTAGGCAAGAAAACCATGGAGAGCTTTTTTTTTGTGGGACCTCAGAGACCCTGTCAGCTGCTTCAAGATGAAGCTGAATATCTTCTTCTTAGCTACTGGCTGCCAGAAACTCATTGATGTGGATCATCAACACAAACTTCATACATTTTATGAGAAGCACACGGCCACAGAAGTTGCTGCTGATGCTCTGGGTGAAGAATGGAAACAAGGTTTCCCCGTGAAGCAGGGGTTTTGACCCAAGCCATGTCTGGTTACTACTGAGTAAGGGGCATTCCTATTATAGACCAAGGAGGGCTGGAGAAGGAAAGCTCAAATCTATTTGGGGTTGCATTGTGGATGACAATCTGAGTGTTCCCAACTTGGTTATTGTAATAAAAAAAAAAAAAAGAGAGAGAGAGAAGGATATTCCTGGACTGCCTGATAATACAGTGCCTCATTGTCTGGGGCCAGAAAGAGCTAGCAGAATCTGCAAAGTTTTCCGTCTTGCTTAAGAAGATCATGTCTGCCAGTATGTCGTAAGAAAGCCCTTGAGCAAAGAAGGTAAGAATCCTAGGACCAAAGCGCCCAAAATTCAGTGTCTGGTTACTCTATGTGTCCTGCAACACAAGTGCCCGCAGCATGGAGACTTAGCCAGAACGATATAGTAAGAAACAATAGACTAAGAAAAATAAGGAAGAGTCCACAGAATATGCCAAACTTTTGACCAAGAAAATGAAGGAGACCAAAGAAAACCCCAGGAACAGATGGCTGAGAGATGCAGGCTGTCCTCTCTCAGAGCTTCCACTTCTAAGTCTGAGTCCAGTTAAAAATAAGATTTTTTGAGTAACAAATAAATCAGATCAGATTCTCCCCTTTCCCCCAAAAAGGAAAATATAGAGAGGCATGAGTTCCCAGGGCACCACCATTGTGAGGTTACATCCTGCCTCAAGTCAGCTGCTTCAGCTCAGCATGAATTTGCTCTTGATGACTTGTCTGTTATTTTATCTTCAGGGCCTACTTGGCACAAAACAAAATTAAATCCTTAATAAAAAAAAATACATTGGATGAGTAAGGGGGAAAATGGACATTAATGGCTGTTTGTCTCTATTCTGGGTCCTGGCTCTTATCTTGCTCCCCTCTCCTGTTCTCTCGTTGCCCCAGCTGGTGTCCTGATGCCAGCATGCCGCCTCCTCTGGGACTGTCCTCTTGTTTTTATGCTACTGTAACTGACCCTGGTTCTGGCCAAGTCTCCATCCCGCTGGCTGACTTGTGTGAAGCCAGTCCCCTGCACGTGGAAGTAACTTCTCTGCACTTCTCTTCTCCTTGAACTTTCTGAAGAGAAACAGGTGTTACCTGCTTGGTGAGATGAGAGAGTACGGATCAGGCCCAGGTTAACAGACTCTGTGAGGTCACGGGGCATGTGTCAGAGGGACACTGTCTCTTCTTTTCTCTAGAGAATGTTCTCACACTCTACTCTCAACTTTACCTTCTTTTGCTCCACAGACATTTATGAAAATATGTCTCTGTGCCAAGAACCATGCCAAGTGCTGGATGTGCAGTGGACAAATCAAAATAAAACTAATTAAAAAAAGACAGATTTGGATTCTACCCTCGTGGAGATTTTTCCTCAGCATTGCCCAGCCCCACCCCTGCCCAGATCTTGGTTCAGATCTTCCAGGGCAAGGGCTCAGTAACTACAATGGAGTGCAGGTTAGGCTAGAAATTCAAGCTTAATTTTAACTAAGTAATTATACAGGTAGACCACAGGTTTAAAATAATGAAGGAAATTAATTGTCTGCAAGTATGACACGTTAAATATCTATAACACAGATAAAGATAACTGGAAAGTCACAAGGTCAGTGGTAGGAGGTCTTGGGGATGTGGGCTGAAACAAGCAGGCTGCAAGCGGGAGAGTTGGTGTCATGGGGGTTACTGGGACGCTCTTGGGAGTGAGAGAATTATTGGTGACTACAGCCCTGGCTGTGAGCCTGACAGCGGGTGGATACTGACTACTGCTGAGGAGATGAAAGGGCTCTGGCAATGTGGAGGTTAAAGCACGGTGGGTCCAGTGTTGATTGTCCAGTGGATGGTGAGCTGCCAAGAATATGGCGGGAGATGGCGGTGGGGAGTAAGAAAGTAAGCAGGTGCTGCAGTTTTCAGTGAGCAGGGAAGTGGCGCCAGGATGTCAGTGGATGACAGCCGCCCTGAGTTGGGAACAGGCAGGGGAAGAGCCTCCAAGGGAAGGGGATTTACAAAGAGATGGGGAGGGATGGCATTGATATCAAGGGCTTTAGATATTGAGTGATGACAACTGTTGAAAACAATGAATGAATCTTGAGCATACATGTACACACTCAGACACAGACCCAGAATAAAATTAACCTAGGGGCAGGGTAGAGTTCTTCATTTCTACTTTATCAGTTCTTTCTTTCACACTGGTTTAAGCCTAGCTCAGACAGACCATCTCAGTTGGCTCACACCCAGACTGAAATTCAGTTTAACTGGGTAGGAAGGAAACACTCAAGGCAGCTACAACTATCCCCTCTTTCCTGGCTGTAGTGTTTCCCACACAGCTGCTGTTTTGACTACATGATTATTGCACTTAATATTCAAGTTTCAGAGTAATTTCAGGAAGCAATTTCTATTAATAAAATGCAAATGTATATGTCTTGGTGTCTCATTTACAAATAAATTTCCCATTGATGTTTACTTTGTTTTTGTCTTCTTGCAAGGTTAAAAAGATAGTGTCTCTTAAATATTCTTTATTAATTTTTCCATGCATCATCAATTAATTTGTTGAACAGATTTAAACTTTGTAATTTTTTTTATTGTTTTGAAGCATACCTCCAATTAGCAGAGGATCATAATTTCCCCACCCCAGAATCCTTTTAGAGTAGAAGGAACGATGGGGCTTTTAAAAATACCCTTGTGTTCCTTGTAACACATGAGCTCTAGTGTGTGATTTGTAGAATTAACCAAAGAAAGTATCTTCCCGCTGGGAAAGTTGTTAGAAACCCAGAATCCAATTCTCACATCCACTGTTTTGCAGCCACCTTGTCAGAACGGCATCTCACTAGCTTGAAGCTTGGGGTCAGCACTCTAACCAGGTCTATCACATTTAGTTTGAAAATAAGGGACCACATTTGGTAAAATTCCTGGCCTGAGTGCCCTGTCCTGCTTTTACAAGGTGCTAACCTGCAAGCTCTCAGACGGGAAAGGGCAGTGGCTGTTCTGAATCTTTGTATCTCAGGTAAAAATGGCATAGTAACTACAGTGATAGATACAATTATTTGATTGTTTAAATGAAAGGCATTGTTAAGCATTTAGCATATATTCATATTTAATCTACAGCAGGATCTTCTGAGGTAGGTATTATAATTATCCCTATTTTAGAAATGCAGAAATTGAGATATGCAGAGGTTAACTAACCTGCTCACACACAACCAAAGTTGCAGAGCCATGATTTGAACAAGACCATTTGACATTATGCAAAGTGAAATAAGCCAGTCACAAAAGAACAAATACTGCATGAGTCCACTTATGTGCAGCATCTGAAATAGCCAAACGTGTAGAAGCAGACATCAAAATGGTGGTTGCCAGGACCTGGGAGGAGGAGGAAGTGGGGAGTTGCTACTCATGGGATATAAAATTTCAGTTCTTCATGATAAGTAAGTTCTCGAGATCTGCTGTACAACATTGTGCCTGTAGATAACAATACTGTATTGTGCACTTAAAAATCCATTAAGAAGGTAGATCTTATGTTAAACATTCTTACCACAATAAAAATTTAAAAATTAAAGGAAAAATAAAAAGGATATTTTGAGACCTAACTGTCTCAGTCATTGTTCCTGTATTCCTAATACACCCACCAAAGTATTGCCTTTTAAAAAGTTTTGTTGTAAACAAAATAAGACAACAAGAAAAGATTGCCTGATTTCAGAAACAAAGAAATTATAGCTAGAGTCCAGCCCTTGAAACCTGTGTGTTTTCAATTCAATGTTTAAGGTGATCAAAAAGCAACTAAATATCTGCAAGAGATGTTGAGGAAACTAAGGACACCTGGCCCCTGCCTCACGCTTTTCCCTGGCTGTCTGCCAGACACAGGGCTGCGTGGACAGGGAGGCAGCTTCCCGAGGAGGCCTGTGGCCCGGTCTTCTGGTTCAGAGAGGGGTGGGCTGTGTCTCTTGGCAGTGAGCCTGCCCAGCTTCTGCTGGCTTGTTAGTTCTCAGACCTTTCTACCCCACACTGCCCCAAAGGAACGAGTTTACTGTACTCGAGTTGATCCCTCCAATATCAGAAGGAGCTCTTGGGCCTGCTTTGATCAACATCCCCATTCTGGCCCCATCTGAAGCAATCACTGAAGGGCAGTGTCTGGCCCGGCCTCAACTTAGAGCTGGAGGCTAATGGGACCCCCAGGAGAGGGGCTACTCCTGCTGAGGTAATGGAAACCAACACCCCAAACACAGGGGAATCCCACACTTGAGAGTCCTCAGGGGAAAGGGTTTTCAGGACCCCTGCATCTGCCTCATTTGTTCATCCCCTATGTTTTGGCCTAAAACCTTTCTCTGGTCCCATGGAAACCTCTCTGTTCCCATCCACATTTCTAAGTAACTTTTATAAGCATCCTCTTCTATTTTACCATAAGAATATCCCACATTCCTGAAGGGGTTTGTGATAACTTGACATACTAAGAAATATATATCTGGTCTCTGCTCCCACTTCCTGGCACAGAGCTCCTAAAACCCTGATAATTTCCTGAGCAATGGGGGTGCAAGGTGCACATTTAGTTCTAATATTTGGTCTTTGAGTCCAGTGCCTGACACAGAGCTCCTAATCCCCTGGAATTTCCTGGGTGATGGGAGAGTCTTGTGTTCTCCTGAGGTGAGCCTTGTGTTCTCTTGGTGGCTCCTGGGTGGGGGCTGGTCCCCAGAAAGACCAAGCTATGACTAGAAGCTCAGAACTTTCAGCCCCACCCCCATCCTTTGGGAAGGGAAGGGGCTGCAGACTGAGTTAATAATCATTGACCATGCCTGTGTGATGGAGTCTCCATAAAAATCCCTGAATTTCGGGTTCAGAGAGCGTCCTGGCTGCTGAACTTGGAGAGGTGTCTGGGGAGGGCACGGAAGCTCTGCACCCCTTCCACACACCTCACCCTGTGCGCCTCTTCCATCCGGCTGTTCATCTGTTTCCTTTGTAATATCCTTTGTCTTAAACTGGTAAGTGTAAGTAACACAGTTTCCTAAGTTCTGTGAGCCACTCTGGCAAATAATCAAACTCAAGGAGGGGATGGTGGGAACCCCGATTCATAGTGGGCCACTCATGAACACCTGGGGCTTGTGGCTGGCGTCTGAGGTGGGGGCAGTCTTGTGGGCTGTGCCCTTCACCTGTGAGGTCTGCACTAACTGTGGTTAGTGTCAGAATTGAGTTCCATTTTCAGACACCTACTAGGTGTCCTCTGACAAACTGCTTGGTGTGTGAGGACCCTCGCCCCCCACGTCTGTTGTCAGAGTGTTGTGTTGAGAGTGTAGTAGAGAAAAGTGTCAGTTATTTACGCTTTCCTACCATGCACAGGATCCTCTGCAAGTCTCCTTTCCTTGTCTCCTCCCTTGGTCTGAACAGGAACACCCACATCTGCCTGGCTGCCTCCTTGCTCCACAGCCCCCTCCCTTCACCAGGACACCAAAGACCCCGGACACCTAGGGCCCAGGGTGCCGAGAGCTCCTGCAGCAGGTGCCCGTGGCTGGAGGGGAGCAATGACCTGTGTCTCTTGCCACTTCCAATCCAGCAGGGATACCGCCAAAGGGAGCTTTCTGCTCTTTGATGATGCTCTGTGAACCAAAACCTTTAACAATGACTGAGGAATGCAGTCAGAGCTCACTAGAGAAGTTTATTTTGTTCCTGCATCCTTTCACTGGATGCTTGCACCATCCTGTGAAGTAGGTGCTACTATGGTTTCCATTTAAAGCTGAAGAAACTAAGGCCCAGAAAGGCGAATGTCTTGCTCAAGGTCATACATCACAGCAGACTGGAAGATGAATTCAGGTAGTCGGGCCGTCTGTCTCTCAGTCACAGCTCTGTGTGACCCTCATGGTGTGGATCTCCATGGAGTGGCATGGAGGGGTCCCATGGCATATACTGTAAAAAAAAAAAAAAAAAAAAAAAAACCTACATTTGTTTCTATATCTATATTAGATTTGGGACCTGTATTCAATTGTGTACTTACATTTGTATATTTATAGGAAAGGTTGGGAAAAATAAATAACAAACTTTAACAGAAATAGCATGGGTAATGCTGGAAAATGGACCTTTCGACGTCATGATGAGGCCAGGTCATTACTGGCTTAAGAAACTGAAAAGCCCAGGGATAAAATGGACCATAAACATACTTTGATCAAAAAATAATCATTCTCTCTTGTTTCTCTGCATTTCTTGCTCTGTGTTCTCTGTTGACACAGTTCTTCCCATCCAGGAGAGGGGCTGCCAGAATCCCAGCTGACATGGCCCTGCAGGTTCACAGTCCCAGTCAGAGAAGGAGAGACCTGTGCCTCCCCGTGTCTGCACGACCTGTCTCCTGAGGCCCTCCGTGCCCTGCTCGCACCCTCCTGCTGAGCCCTCCAAGGAGGACGAGGGGAGGGAGAACTTTCATTGTCAAACAGGGGACATGTGACCATTCCTGGATGTCACAGGGCCAGGTATGAGCTCCTTAACCACGTGGAAGGGGCTGCAGGGCATTTCAGTGGAAGGGACACCGTATTCGTCAGCTATCACAAAGCACCACAGACTGGAGACTTAAGTGACAGAAATGTATTTTCTCACAGTCCTGGAGGCTGGAAGTCCACCATCAAGGTGCTGGCAGGTTGGTTCCCCCTCTGCCTCTCCTTGGCCTGCAGACAGCTGCCCTCTCGCTGCCTCCTGACGTGGCCTTTCCTCTGTGCTTGAGCATCTGGTGTCTCTTTCCAAATTTCCTCTCCTTGTAAGGATACCAGCCAGATTGAATTAGGGCCCATCCTAACAACCTCTTTTTAACTTAATTACGACTTTAAAGGCCTGATCTCTAAATACAGTCACATGCTGAGGCACTGGGGGTCAGGCCTTCAGCATGTGGATTTTGCTGGGGGAGACACAGTTCAGCCCAGAGCAGACACGAAGGGCAGACGTACTGTACAACCCAACAGTGGGTGTTCGTCTTCCACTTGACTCACTTCTGTCCCCATGCCCCTAAATGCCCCTCCAAATGCCCCTGCCCGGCTGCCACCCTGCCCTCCTCTGTCTGCCTTCACACTTCTCGTGTTCAACCTGTACCTTTGCTGGAGCTGCTGCCTTGGGCGATGATCATCCCTCACTCCCCTGTCCCCATTCACAATCTACTTCCTCCCAGGCACGACTCACACCCAGCTTCTCCTCCAGGGCTTCCGCTCCTCCTTTCGTTCATTCAGTAAATAAGTGCAGTGAGCCTCCTAAGGTGCTGTCTAGACTCTGGTGGGAGGGGAACAGCAGGGAACAAAAGCACCTCAGTTCCTGCCTTCAGGAAGCTTGCATTCTGGTAGGCAGAGGTAATTCATAAACAAGCAAAGGAACTTTAAAAAGCATGATAATATTAGCTTAGAATAAGTGCTGTGAAGGGTAATATAAGCTATAGATACTGGGCGGGGGTGTGTTCCCTTACAGACAGGGAACTTGCTCAGGAAACCGCAGGTCCGAGGTGACACTGGGGCCAGATCATGAAGGATGAGGAAGATCTGGCTTTCCTAGGGTCTGGAGGGGGAACAGCAAATGCAAAGGCCCTGAGATGTGCAGGTGTTTGAGGCTGGAGCCTGGTAGGGAGGGTAGAGGTAGGAGGTGAGACTAGGGAGACAACAGGGCCAGGTCACGGGGGCCTGGCGGGTCGTCAGGGGGACGGATGCCTCCAGTGGGAGGCACTGTGGGGATTCAAATGGGGAGGCAGCGTAGTTTGATCTGTTTTCTGGGCAGATCTCTAGCCTTGATGGAGAATGGATTCTTTGCAAAAAGCACAGAAGCAGGAAGACAAGCTGGGATGGTGCTGCAGGAATTCAGGAGAGGGATGGGGACTTGGACCAGGCTGTAGCAAGATAAAAAGAGAAAAGCAGATAGACACGACATCCTCCCTGGAGAAGAAGCTAAGATTTATGGACTGAATGTGGGACCTTAGGGGGGGAAAGAAAACAAAACTAAGGGTGTGTTGGGCTTCAGCCAACAGGAGGAAGGTGGCATCATTTACTGAGAGAAGGAAAGCAGGGCCTAGTTGGAAGGAGCATTTTATGTAGTATAGGGAGTCTCTGATCCATATGGCTTATACATCCCCCCTTTCCTAATCTATAGACTACTATATTCATGTTTACATATCAATTGAACTGCAAAGTGGCCAGGATAATACTCAGCCACTATTGCAGTCTGAAATGTGAAGAGTTTAACAATAAATAAATAAATAAATAAATAAATAAATAAATAAGAAGTTTATCAATTCCCTGAGTTACCTACATGGTGAGTGGGCCAGATACAATTGCTGCAGGATGGGGGATAGGTCTAGAGTCTGTGTTATTGATCAGAGAGGGTGCATTTGTTAGTAGGAATAGCACAGTAGAATCTGCATACAGCAGGATGCAGTTTGAGGGCATGAGGCAGTAGGTAGCTGGGGACAGAGTGAGAACTGACTAACTCGTTCTCAGAAAGAAGGTCAGGCTCTGTGACTCATGCTACGGAATGAACTTTTAGTATTAAGATGGCCTATTGCCAGGAAAGGCAGACTTCTGGAACCTACTGCCTCATCTGGGTTGCTGAAACTAAATTTCAGTAAGTCACAAGCTGCATTTTTGTTTTTCCTGTATGTTTCTGAAAGCGGTAAGGATTGTAGCAGCAGGAGGAGAAACAGTGTGGAATGCAAAGTACAAATCATGTGCTTGCAAGATCCCACCCTTGACTCCTCAGGCCTCTGTGGAGGGATGGGGTTGGGGGCACCAGGTTATCTGTGTCTCCTGTTCTCCTGGCTTCTCCAGCTTGTTCATGTGCTGTGATTGTGAGAGGGGCTATTTAGCAAACTCTGAATGTATGCAAGGCTGTCAGTGCCAGTCAGCTGCTGATATACTCAGCTACAAGATTTGAAGGCGTAAAACAAGTCCAATTGAAATTTGTCAAATGGCAATTATTGTCTCATTAGCTGGGCATTGATGTGCCCAGAAGAATAGAGGGCTATTTTTCAACTTGTGATTTTCACTGGGAAACAAAAAAAACTCTCAAAGGCATTCAATGGGATTACTGTCAAGGACAGTGGGGGTCATCCTAGTAAGAGTAACTACTGAATTTAGAAAGATCATAAAAGCCAAGGTAAATTTATAAAATCAATTGGATTTTTATATACAAGAGGTAAAAAAAATCAGAATGTTAAATAATAAATAAAAAACATTTAGTGTTAAAAATACATAAATATAGCAAATGACATACATAACACATCCATTTAAAATCACAGACTGGCTGATGGAAATTAAAGAAATCTTAAACGAATAGAGCAACATATCATATTTATGGTTTATAAGATTCAATATTAAGATGTCAACCTTCCTCAAACCGAACCAAATATTCAACATAACCCCAATCAAAATTAAAGCACAATATTGTAGAAATTGATAAGCTGATTCTAAAATGTGTATGGAAATTTAAACAACCTAGAATAGCCAAAGCAATTTTTCAAAAGAAGAACAAAGTTGGAGGACTTAGACTTCCTGACATCAAGAATAACTATAAAGCTACAATTAACCATGACAGCATAGTACTGGAGAAGGGATATACATACAGATCTTCTAGGAGGAAAAAGAGACCAGAAATAGGTCCACATATATTTATCCTTCACCCACACCGTACCAAACAATTAACTTGAAATGGATCCTAGCATTTCTAAATGAAAACGTTAAAACTATAAAACTCCTAGAGGAAAATAAAGAAGAAAATCTTTGAGACCATTTTGTATCAGAAACTACAAAATAAACCTTTGATATCTTGGTATTTAGCAAAAATAAAGACATTTCCTCTTTTAAAGACTGTTAAGAAATCAAAGAGCCAAATCACAAAATAATGAAAAGTTATTTATAATACATAAATCTGACAAAGGCTATGTCCAAAATACACAGAGAATTCTTCTAACTCAATAATAAGATTAAACAGTGCTCACTTCGGCAGCACATATACTAAAACTGGAACAATAACAGATGATTAGCGTGGCCCCTGCAAAAAGATTACAAGCAAATTCGAGAAGCATTCCATATTTTTAGAGGAGCTCAGATTATCCCTGTTTGCTGATGATATGATCTTATATCTAGAAAACCCCCAAAACTCCACCAAAAGACTCCTAGAATTGATAAATAAATTCAGCAAAGTCTCAGGTTACAAAATCAATGTACACAAATCAGTAGCATTTCTATATATGAATAACAGTCAAGAGAGAGTCAAATCAAGAACACGATACCATTTACAATAGCTCCAAAGAAAATAAGATACCTAGGAATATACTTAACCAAGGAGGTGGAAGATCTCTACAAGGAGAACTACAAAACACTGATGAAAGAAATCACAGATGACACAAACAAATGGAAAAAAATCCCATGCTCATAGATTGGAAGAATCAATATTGTTAAAATGTCCATTCTGCCCAAAGTGATTTACAGATTCAATGTGACTCCCATCAAAATACTAAGATCGTTTTTCATAGATCTAGAAGAAATAATCCTAAATTTCATATGGAACCAAAAAAGAACCTGAATAACTAAAGGAATCTTAAATAAAAAGAACAAATCTGAAGGCATCACATTACCTGACTTCAAATTATTCTACAAGGCTATAGTAACTAAAACAGCACAGTACTGGTATAAAAATAGAGACATAGACCAATGGAAGAATAGAGAACCCAGAAATAAAACCATATAGCTATGACCAACTGATTTTTGACAAAGCAGAAAAAACATACACTGGAGAAAGTATGCTGTATTCAATAAATGGTGCTGGGAAAATTGGATAGCCACATGCAGAAGAATGAAACAGAATCCCTATCTCCTATCTCTCACCATATGCAATAAATAACTCAAGATGGATTAAAGACCTAAATGTAAGACCTCAAACCATAAAAGTTCTGGAAGAAACCATAAGGAAAACTCTTCTAGATATCAATCTAGACAAAGAATTTATGACCGAGACCCCAAAGGCAAATACAGTAACAATAAAAATAAATAAATGGAACTTAATTAAATTAAAAAGCTTATGCACAGCAAAGGAAATAATCAACAGAGTGAATAGGCAACCTATAGAATGGGAGAAAATATTTGCAAACTATACATCCAACAAAGAGCTAATATCCAGAATCTACAAAGAACTCAAACAAGTCAGCAGGAAAAAAAAAAACAAAAACAAAAGCAAAAATGAATAACACCATTAGAAAGTGGGCAAAAGACATGAACAAAGTTTTTTGAAAAGAAGATATACAAATGGCCAACAGACATATGAAAAAATGTTCAACATCACTAATCATGGAAATGCAAATTAAAACCACAATGACATATCACCTTATCCCTATCAGAATGGCTATTATTAAAAAAATCAAAAAACAACAGATGTTGCTGTGAATGCACTGAAAAAGGAACACATATACACTGTTGGTGGGACTGTAAATTAATAAGAATTCTATGGAAAACAGTATGGAGAGTCCTCAAAGAACTAAAAGTAGAGCTACCAATTGATCCAGCAATCCCACTACTGGGTATCTACTTGAAGGAAAAAAAGTCATTATATCAAAAAGACAATTATACCCAATGTTTATTGCAGCATAATTCACAATTGCAAAGATATGAAATCAACCTAAGTTCCCATCAATTCAATTGATGAGTGAATTGATAAAGAAAATGTGGTATGCACACACAAATGTGGTGTATACACACACACACACACACACACACCATGGGGTACTACTCAGCCATAAAAAGGAATAAAATGATACCATTTGCAGCAACTTGGATGGAACTGGAGAACATTATCTTAAGTGACATATCTCAGGAATGGAAAAACAACTACCACATGTTCTCACTAGTAAGTGGAAGCTAAAGGATGGGTACATAAAGTGGCGTAAAGGACATTGGAAACTGAGAAGAGAGGAGGGTGAGGGGGAGTGAGGGATAAAAACTTACCTGTCGGGTACAATGTTCACTATTCTGGTGACAGGCACACCAAGAGCCCAGACTTCAGCACTATACAATTCATCCATGTAACAAGAACACTTTTAGCCCCTAGTATTTTGAAATAAAAATTGTAAAAAAAAAAAGATAATCTAAAACAAGTTGGACGACAGATTTCAAAGACACTTCACAAAAGAAGAAATATATATAGCACATAAAAGTGCTCAACATTACTTATCATCAAGGATATGTAAAATTGAAACCATGATAAAATACTATTATACCACTATGAGAATGACTACTATTAAAAGACTGTTAATATCAAATGTTAGTGATAACATGGAACAACTGGACTCACACATATATGGTGGGAATGTAGAATGGTATAGCTATTTTTGGAAAACATTTTGGCCATTCCTTAGAATGTTAAACATTACCTACCTTACAAACCAGCCATTTCATTTTTAGGTATTTATTCAAAAGAAATTAAAACAGAAACTTGTAAATGAATGTCAATGGTATCTTTATGCACAATAGCCAAAAACTTGCAACAGCCCAATATCCATTCAGCAAGTAAGTGGTGAACAAAGCAAAGAATATCCATAAAATGCAATACTACTCACTTTAAAGAGGAACAGATGCATGACTTTGCAACAAGGATTGAGCTTAGTATCATTATGCTGAGTGAAAGAAATCAGACACAGAAAAATCCACAAACTACATGATTCCATGTATGTGATATGAAAATTAGTCTATAGTGACAAAACCAGATCAGTAGTCACCTGGGGCTGGGCGTGAAGCAGATGGACGGCAATAGACACGGGGCATCGCTTTGTAGTGATGAAATGTTCTGGGTCTTGATGGTGCTGGTGGTTTCAGGGTACATACAATCATCTAAAATTCATCCAACTGTACACTTTTGAATGGGTGCAGTTTATAGTTTGTCAATTATCCATGACCAAGTTTACTAGAAAACAAAGGGCTAGCCCGAGCTAATTTTTAAGGTTGTGAGGTTAAATGAGATCAGGCATGAAGAGGCCCAAGGACAGTAATGATGCCCAATAAACCAAAACAATTATTAAATTCTCAAGTCTCAATTTCCCACAGTGTGGTGGCTGAGTTCTAAGACCAAGTATCACAAGAGAGAAAGGTAGAATTTCGTGCATTTTTATGACCTAGTTTTAGAAGTCACATATTCTGCCCCTTTCACTGTACACTGTTGGTGGAGGTCCACCTGGGTTTGAAGACAGGGAACTAGACTCCATCTTTTGATGGAGTTGTAGCAAGGTTCTACAAAAGCACCTGTGTAAGAAATACTGTTGTGACCATCTTTGGGAAGTACAATTTGCCATTATATTGTACTGTATTGCATTGTATCATATTTTATTATGTCATATTATAATGGTTTATGTTGCATTTGTTTCCATTTGTTGAGTACTTACTATGTGTCACACATATAAATTCTGTATTAAAGTTTACTTAATTCTAACAACACCACCACCACCACCACCAAAACTTCAAGCCTTAAAATGAAAAGAATAGGGTATATCTTTACATACAAGTCTGTGGGGAATTCCACAATATCATGTTAAGTACAACAAGCAAGATTGGAGTAAGAGCAAAAAAGAAAAAAATATATACAGTAGGGTACCATTTATCTTAAAGGAAGGGTGTGAATATAAACTTCCATTTTTGCTTATTTTAAAAATGGAAAGTATCAACTTGTTTTTAAAATCTGTACACCTAAGTAGATGGAGGGAACAGATTGAAAGAAATAGAGATAGAAGCTAGACTTTTCTAATTATACTTGCCCTTTTAGAATTGATTTTTGGAATAATAGAAATATTTTACATACTTATACAACACATTTAAATTTAAAGTGCAACACCAAAAATTCAAAACCAAAATAAATTGTTAAAATATGAACCTAAATCTGCATCCAATTGTTGGTATGTCCTCAAGAAGACAAACTATTAAGGTGGTTGTAAAACAGAGCACTTTGACTCCGCATGCCTATGGGATACACGGTAAGTACAAACATAACTGGGAACATATCTTAAACTTTACTCGGTTATCAAATTTTTTGGTGATGATATTATTTATGTGTAGCTATTTTAGTGTATTCTACAAAAAAGCAAATAATCAACTCTATCAATATCATTGAGAATTTGGAAATTATTGGCAGAGGAGAAAGAAGACACAGATGCAAGCTTGATGAGGTTAAGTGAAATTTAGATAGGAATTGTCAGCATAAACTCCTGATGTGTTTGATCTTCAAAATTTCCATACCGCCCAGCTCTAAACACTGGGAAGGCCTAGAGACTAGAAATAGTGAACATCATTGAAACAACCAGAGCTTCTTAGGTAAAAGATTCATTCCTGGTCTAGGAATAACTAAGAATAGCCTGAACACTTGTCAACACAGATAGCGAGGAAGCGATCAATGACTAATGTTTTGTCAAAGGGACCCGGGAACCAACTTGAAGAAGGATCTCTGGACAAAGATGAAATAGTTTTAACACCAATAACTGCAGTGAATTGAAGCATATAAATTAGATTTAAATCCATGAGTGCTTAATAATGCTAAAAACAAATTTTAAAAAACTACAAAGTGCATAGTGACCATTTAAAGCTGATATCAAACTAACTAAAAATTTTAAAAACTGGTAAGTAAAGGGAAAAAAATCAAGCACTTATCCTCCTTTCCTGTACCTTAGGTTAACTAGATAAACAATGAGAAGACAAGAGAGGGTGTCAGAACCAGACTATGCTGTCCCCCAGGCTGTGCTGGCTCCCACACTCCGGCATCACAGTCAGGACAGGATGGAAAGTCCGCCCTGCAAGCCACTAGAACCGGATCTGCCTCGATGGGAGCTCTGCTTGGGACAAATGAAGCTGATCTGTCAATAATTTGGCCCATTTCCAGGCTCCACGGCTGGGCTGTCCAGTGCAGTGGTGTCCCGAGAGGGTAAAGGGCACGATGGGGAGAGTAGAACAACTGAGGTCGCACCTGGAATCATGGGCACAAGGACACCAGCTGCCCATGGAAACCGTGGGCCTTCACTGACAAGTCCTCCGGTTCACCAGCCGGGACTGCCAGCCACACCCGGAGAAGCAGGGTGGGGGCTGTCCCTCCTGGGGCACCCTGCGAGGGAGGAGCAGGCCTTCGCCTAGACAGTTCTTTTCTACTGTTAATTTATTTTATGGGCTAATCTACTGTTTCAGTCTATTTCGTGTTGCTATAGCAAAATACCCAAGGCTGGGTAGGTTATAAAGAAAAGAGTTCTATTTGGCTCACGGTTCCGGTGGCTGGAAGGGTTGAGACTGGGCAGCTGCCTCGGGACAGGGCCTCAGGGCCACTTCCACTCACGGCGGAAAGTGGAGGTCACACAGCAAGGGGAGAAAACTAAAGAGACATCGAGAAAGCCTCAGATTCTAACAACCTGCTCTCCTGGGAACTAATTCTTTCCCGTGAGAGGGAGAACTCACTGACCCCTGAGGGAATATGAATATTCATGAGGGATCCGCCTGCATGACCCAAACACCTCCCACTAGGCTCCACCTCCCAATACCACATTAGGGATCCAAATTCATCATGAGTTCTGATGGGGACAAACCACATCCAAATGGCAGCACTTACCCTAAGATCCCCATGGCAGGTAACTATATCACAATGACCCAAATGCCAGTGTGGTACCATAGTCCCCAGATCACGGGGACCCTTGCAAGGGGGAGCAGAATTGCCCTCTGCACTTACCTCTTTCCCAGTGGGAGCTGGAGAGGGAGGGATGGGTCAGGAGGCTTCAGGAGGAGACAGAGGCATTCCACAGTGAAGGCCTCCAGTCCCATCTCATTTGGGGACCTTGTCAAGGACAGAACTCCTCAATTATTAGATACTTAATAATAATAACAACAACAACAGTGCCAGTTTCTGGAGTCTCAGTCTGTGCCAGGAGCTATGTTAAATGCATTGTTTAAATGATGTTTTTTACCTTTGAATTTGTAAACTTTCTCAACATAAGTAAAAGTTGAGAAAACAATACGATGCATGGCCCGGCTTCCTTCTGTATCTTTTTCTCTGGCCATCTCATGCCGTATCAACAACCCCCCACCTGTCTCCCTTACACCCTCATGTGTACGCACATGCACACACGCGAATTCTAGGAAAGGGAAGTGGGAAGCCCTGAGTGCAAAGAGAATGCTACGTCTGGAAAAATCTTACAGTGTGTGTGCTGAAGTCAGCCACTGTGCGCGTGGGGTGGGGGGAGCAGAGCGGACCATGCCTGCTGCTCTTTCTTTCCTTCCTTCATCCTCTGTTGCAACCCTCTGTGACCTGGCCCTGGGCCTTTTCCATTTTCCCAGGATCGCATACTTTGTGATGTAATAATGAATGATCGTCATAATAACAACAACAAGGGCAACCAAAACCGCAATGATGATCGCTCGAGGCCACTGCCTCTGTATTTCTCAGGAAGAAGATAAGCCCCTATTATTTCTTGAGAGAGTCGTGTGGATCAAAATTTGTGTTTTCAAATAACTTATCAAGTTTCTAGCAATTCCTTTCTTCATGTATGACATAGGTAGGTTGTTTAACTATTCTGAAAATATGTTAGCAAATAAGGAGGCAGATATATATGTATGTTTTAGTGGCGATTAATGAAATTTAACACATTTCTATGAAATTCAACAAATATCTAATAAATAAAATGTAATTATTATTTTATTAATATAATTTAATAAAATTATCCTTGGTTTTAATGTGGGTTATCAAAATTTTGGATGTTGGAGAGATGCCTTCAGCCAAAACAAATGATCAAAGGTAGATTTGCATTTATCACCCATAAATACCCTCCAAGGAACAAGTGCATAGAGGTACTGATCTAACGTACTGCACTTATTGTCCAGCACTCAGCAGGAAATGCACCATTATTTTGAAGACAAAGCTTTAATTTTCCCTGGTGCCTCCTGGGATCACTCTGATTACTTGATTGCAGTTGCTTCACAGCTCCAGAAAAGAGCAAATTCTTGTCTTTACTGTGCAGCACTGATGTCCAGGAAGTCTTGGAATGAGGAATCACTACTTGTTCAAGTCTTCCCTGCAGGTTCTCCCTGGATGGGTATTGCAGGGGACACTCAGGGGCTCTTTCCGTCCTGCTTCCTTGCTCTCTGAGTGTGGGGACCAGCCGTGACCTTCTTTCCCATTGGGATGCCTTTTTTTCCTGAGATGCCCCCAGCAAAGCAGGCAGTTCCCACTGACCTATTCAGACCTTTCCTGACAGCTCCTCAGCCTCTGCGATGTCAGGGAGAGGCCCCTGGTTGGCTGCCTGACTGCACTGGGGAGGGGAGCGGGTCCCTTCCCAGCAAGGTTTTCTTTGGCCTAAACATTTTTCACAGTAATTTGATATCTGTTTGTTCATTCGCTCATTTTGTCTTGTATTTATTCGGAGACCTACTCTACAAATATGTATTGTGTGACTGTTACTTGCCAAGCGCCATCATAGGTGTTCAAATAATGACTTGGGGAATGATAAAAGTGGAAATGATAAAATTAAGAAACTTCATTTGTTTAGAAAATAATGAAACTTAAGATATTTACATACATAATCTAATTTCTTGCTCAAAACAGCCCTATGCAGTACTGTGATTATTATCCTCCCCCTTTAAAAGACAGGGGCCTAAGTTTGGCAGGGCAGCACCCGTGAGAGGAGGTGTCCATTGAACACATGTCCCTCTGACCCAAAGCCCCATGACCCCCTGCTGTACTGCCTAGAGGCGGCAGATGGCTCTGGACACTGTGCTCCTACTGGGACTATTTCCAGCTAGTTGAAACTTGGGAATTTCTTTTATGCAATCAATCAGTTATCAAGGAATTTTTGGAAACTCATTCCAAAACTCTTTGCCTCTCTTTCTCCTATTTATTCCTTCTTAGAACCCCACCTCCACCTACTTTCGCCATAATATCAGCAGGGCAGGCTGCCTGAGCTGTCACACAGCAGGCCCTCAGCCTTCCCTCTCCTGCCCCCTGTGGCTCTGCATCAGGTCCTGTCTGACATCTTCACATCCCTACCCAGGGAAGCCCCTTGGACTGACACTGACGGAGGGGTGCAAGTGCACATGCAAATGAGGAGAGGCCTCCCCGTGGGAGGGCAGGACCCTGGACTCAGCGGCAGGCAGGCAGTAGCAAGGCTGAGCTTGGAGCCAGCCCTATCTTGGCAGGGCATTCAGTGAGCGGGGATGGGGTGGGGAGATCTAGATGTCTCCACTGAAGGAAAAGATGCATCTCACACCCCCTAGCCCATGCCCATCAGCTGTGGGTTGAGAATATGCAGGGTCCTTTCTGCTGCTGCCTGGGAGAGTGGGGTCAATGACATGGAGATGATGCCAGACATCTGGCATGGGGAGAAGTGTTCTACCTGTTCTGCTTGCAGCCCTAGATATGACCCTTCACTAGCCCCCCCGGACCTTCTCCACTCTGCCCACCAGAGTCGGCTTAGTTCCCAGATGGTGGAAAGCCCCAGCCAGTGTTGTCTACTATTGCTGATTCTCCCCTTGCTGCTCTGACCACGCGCACCTTTCTGGACCCCCTCCCCCCGCACCCACCAATGCTAAGTGCACGGGAAACCGCCCTCTGCCCAAGCTTCTCCTCACCTCCTTCCTGGTCCTCCTGGCTAATACCTGGGCAGGTGTTCTGAAGGCATCTGGGCTATGATGCCACTTCCCTCACCCTGCACATAGTTTGAAAGAATGTTCCTGTGTCATGATCAGGTGGGTGCTTGGAGTGTCTCAGGGGCCTCGGGCATGGAGGAGGCCTGAGTGCCAGCCTTACTGCTGCCTGCCAGGACCCTGGCCATCCATCTTTTGAAGACCAGAGCTACATCTAAAGAGCGACTCTCCATTTAGGGAATCCTGATAATGTTTTAGCACGTGTAGTTGGTAACTCCTTTGTGGATGTCTTCAGCCTCGACTTCTATCCAGAGCCTATTTAAAGATGAACATTCCTAAACCCATTGCTTCTTTATCCAGGAGCCTGTATAATTAGTGCCAGGAAAACACCTAGGATTCAAATGGGATCCGGGGCCAATTTGACAATGGCATGGGGAAGGACAGCCCCAAATGAGGTTCTGGCTCGGACCGCGTCAATCCATGAACTGATCTTTTCCAAAGTGGGGGCTGGGGGTTAGGGGTCAGGATTCCTGGCCACGATGAATGTGCTCCCCATGCACATCCTGGGAACACTCCTCTTGTTTGGGCTCCTTGCACACATCAGCTAGAGCATTCTCAGCATCTTGATATCCCTGTTAAAAGCTCTAATGGAGCATTTCTACCATTTAATCACACCCAAGCATATCAGCCTCTGCCTGGCTTCCTGGATGCTGGCTCCCATCTCTTCCTGCTGTCTCTGACCTGTGAGGATGGGGGACTTTAGTTCAAACCACCAGGGTGGGTGCAGTGGAGTCAGAAGGAATCGCCAGCAGGTTCAGCACCCAGCACATGGAAGAGCCATGTGGTCCCCACAGCAGGGGGCTGTGATCAAAGGGAGTGTGGAAACAAGTGTTCAGATCACGTGAGAGAGCCAAGGCTTAGGTTAGTGAGGGATTGGCATAAAATTTAGAATTATTGTCCAGTAAAGAAACTGGCTGGGGTTGGGGGTGGGGGGAAAGGGGGTTGTAGGAATTGTCTGCTGAGCCAGGCAGAGAAAAATATATTTAAAATTTTTTAATGGTTCCAGTCTTTTAGACACAATCACAAGTGCTTTTATAGAAATCTCTATGAGATTAAGACAAAACTCACATGTTGAAAGTGTTTTATTTGCTCAGAATGCAGATTTGTTCATGTCAAGAGAAACTTAAGCAAATGACTACAAGGCCTTCCTGCACTGGGAGACCGAGGCCAGCAAGCCTCCACTGGTGGCCCCTTCTCAGCTCCCAGCCTGGCTCCACCATCCTGTACTCACAAAAGGCTCTTCAGAAAAGAAAACCTTCACTTGGAAGATGAAAGAACAGCATCTCTTCACCTGGGGTCATTGAGTCCAGGCTGCTCACAGCACAGAGTGTCAAAGGGTCTCACTCATCCCCTTTTGTAAAGAGTAGCCTTTCTAGTTCTATCATCATTTACACTGATTTATTTTGGTTTATTAAAATAAAGTATCATCTTATCTTATAAAACACATTTCAGCCAAGAGCACAGAGCACTTTGAGGCTTCCTTTGCATAACAAACTGCCCAGAACTATGAGAACCCATAAAAGAGTCTTTAAAAGAGACCCTTCAGAAGGTGGCTGAATAAGAAAAACTATCAGGGTGATTATTACGGCCACCAACAATGTCACTGCTGTGAATATAGCTTCAAAAACAACTTGTTAGTTAGTTAGTTAGTTAGAGGTGGAGGCCAGGGCTGGGCAGAAGGGTCTGAGCCAGCAAGATGGTGTGCTTATTGGACACTCACCCCAGCCAGGACCACATACAGAGAGGGGCAGAGGGTATGGTGGGAACCCTCAAGCCTGACCTAGACACACCTGGATTTGAAAACTGGTTCTAACATTTACCAGGTGCATCATCATGCAGGGCGTTAGCTTTCTCATTTGAAAAAGGAGGTAAAAATACCTACCTCGTGGGGTCAATTTGAAGACCAAAGTTCAACTGTGCAAAGCTCATAACAGATTGCCTGGAACACAGAGGTCCCTTCAAACAGAAAAGGCAACATTATGATAAGACTAGTCCACAAGAGAGGGACAGCCTCAAATTCTCTCTCTTGTGATGGAGCTGGCCTGGTCCTGAGCCAAGACTGCTGGCCTGCTTACCACAGTGACAGACAGTCCCCACCTGCAGGAGGTTGACCAAGGTAACCTTCCCTCAGCCACCTTGAAACCAAGCCTCCTCCCACACGGCTGCCACCCTTGATTCTGGCCTCGTCTCAGGTGCAGTTGGCAGCTCGGTCACCAGGAACGTGGCCACCTTCCCAATACATCACTCCCGGGGTGACTAGTGAACATCTGTTTGGGGGCCAAGGTCCATGTCAAATAAGTGCTGGCGAACTGGGAGAGAGTGGGGGCTGAGACAGAGAAACAGCTGGGAAGAGTGGAGTGTTGGATGGCTTGGCTTCAAGAAGAGAAAGCTGGCAAGGGGTCAGAGGCACGTGAGAGGAGGTGCGGTTTTGCCTGCTGTTAAACACGCAAGGGATCTGGGGCAGTTACTGGATTGACGCCTGCCACGCCAGCTCCTGAAGATTCTCTTCCTTTCACACTTCTCCTTTGGGCACCTCATCACTCTCTGGAAAAAATTTCTTTTGGGTGTATAATTTCTCTATATTGAGAAAATTAGTCATTAGCAATCACTAACAATACAAAACCCTACAGACTCTATCAAAAACGGTTAGAACTTATAAAGGAATTCAGTAAAGTTGCAGGATACAAAATCAACACAATTATTATCAGGCACCGTCATTAGGTCATTAACATCCTTCATTGCTGCCAGGACCCAGGAGGTCCCAGGGCTAAAGTCCACAGAATCTTGCAGTGAAGGTCACTGTTTGGCAGGCCCCTTGAAAGTGTCTTTCCTGGGAAGACTGCCAGAGTCACTGTGGCCAACCATGGGCCAGGTGGTGCCTTGGAGAAGACTCATCAGATTGTCCAGCCAGCGGTGCCCTGTTTTCCCCCATCCTTGCAATGGTACCAGGGATGGGAGGGGAGGATGCCACTAGCCACTATCTCAGGGGCATATGGAGCATGACCCTTTAATCCCCACAGCAATCCTAGGAGGTGGTGCTAGTGTATTTGTTATTTCTGCATTACAGATGAGGGAAGTAAGGCTCAGACAGATGAAATAACTTGTCCAAGTTCACTCAGCAAGTAAGAGTTGAGCCTAGAACCCCTCTCCCTATCCTGCCTGTCTCCCAGGCCTGGAAGGGCTCCCGCCCTCCTAGCGCCTGCCTCTCCCCACATGTCGGGGTGGGCCCCTCACTGCACTCTGTTTAATCTCACACCGTCACACTTCACAGGCCTCTCATGTTTTCTTCCTGGACTTGAAGCTCCTTGAGGACAGTGACAAGATCATAAATGTCTTTGGCAAATGCCGCTGTGTGTGTCGATGGCTTTCCTGACTCCGCGAGGCCCGCCTCCCAGCGGGGGTGAGCACGCAGGTGAAGGAGGCTCAGGAGCAGCAGCCTCCCCGCCACACTGGCCCTCCTAGGGCTTGCTGGGCCTTGGAGAACCTGCGGCTCCTCTTGCCTGTCCTCTCCTGGACCGGCCTGCCTGGCTGCCCTCCGCCTACTCAGACCGAGTCCCCAAGGGGCCCTGGAGAGGAAGGGAAAGGGAGAAAAGCAAAGGGGAGCCTGGCAGCAGGGAAGAAGAGAAATGAAAATATTGCCTGTGCCAGGAGCTGGGCAGTGGCTGCTGCTGTCAGAGCTCAGGCAGAGGCCCCACCGCAGAGGGCTGGGGCTGGGGGGAAACCAGACAGACCCTAGTTGCTTGTAATCCCACCAACACAATGGCTGAGAAAACTCAGATGTCAAGGAGCATTAGGAGGGCAGGGACCTGCCGAGGGCCTGCTGGGCAGCGTGCTGGGGTGGGCAGCCTGAGGGGGCCTTGGCCTGGCTGGAGTCTGGGCGGCAGGGGCTGGGAGTGACACATGCCAGAGAAGGAGGCAGAGCCCAATCAGAGGAAGCAGTTGACCCAGGCTCCTGGTGGAAAGTAGCAGAGACCAAACCACAGCAGCTTAAACAAAACAATGGGCATTTATTGACTCAAACACCTGAAAAGTCTGGGCTCAGCTAGCCAGGTCCTCAAGTGACGTCATCAGGGGATGGGGGGTCACTCCTGGCCAGGGTACAGTCATTGCAACACCTGAAGCTTGGCCTAAGCAAAGCCCACCACACCCTGCCCAGCCCTGCCCTTGGAGGTGAAGGGCAGAGGTTCTTGGTCACTCACACCCTCACCCGTCCCGGGCCTGGCTCCAGGGTCCCCATCCTCAGAGCTCTGAGCACATCCCACCTGCTTCTACAACTACTGTCGTTCATTCTGGGCAAAACCGTCTGCCAACTACATGTGCACTTTTCCTTGGCTGAACATGCTAAGCTGATTCTTAGTTGAAGTGGTGGTTCTTCTCCGCCGATGAAGCCCCCAGGGCTCAGAGAGCTGACATGATCACCAAGGAATCACGATTCAGACCTGGGTTTTTTTCTCCAAACCCAGCAAATTCGAACTACGCTGCTATAAAGAATAAAAGAAATAAATGACCTATTCGAAATGATGGATAAAAGTATTTTTTTTTATGTTGCAAATAACAGAGTTAGATTTCAAATTGAAAGTGCCAAGGAGGTTCTTTCCAAAGAGCCATCAGGAATTTTTGTGTAAAAAGGGGTGGAAATTGCCACTGACGTGTGGAGTAAAAGGGGAGAGTCATGAAGCGGGGTGGGGGGGGCGGAGGAGGGAAGGGAAGAACATTGCATGGGGAGGTATACCTATACCCCTTCCTTGAAAGGAAAGCAGTGGCTTGAGAGGGGAAGGCCTCTGAGAGTGTCTTCAAGAGAGGGAACTTCACCACCGGAAGCCTGGCTGGCCCTGGCTGACAGCTGGAGCACCTGTGAGCTCCGAGGGCCCAGGGCCACCTGAGGTGTGGGGTCTGTGCCCAGCCCCTCACTGGGTAGGGTTAGACTGAGGCAGGAGCTCTGCCCAGAAGGCTGGGAGGTGCTCAGTGGGCACCATCACCTCCAACGGTAACTTCAGAGCAGAACTGTCCTTCAAACTTTAGGAAATATTAGGACCTTAATATTCAGCAAAATTGACAGAACTTGAGCAAGCAACCCTGTTTTAATTATGTCTCTAAGACACAGTGCACTAAAACAAAATGTATACAAATTCATAATCAGTGTTTGGAGGGTGTTGGAAAAAGCAATATGGCATTGAAGTTGGTGGTGGAGACTTGGATTTCTAGTAACATTTCTTTCATTTTTATGATTTTTAAAAAAATTGTCTTGACAAGAAAATCTTTTATTCTGTAAAACCTTAGAATTCCTAAGCAGGATTTAAAACCCTGATCCAAGTTAATCTTGTCCTAACCCTTCCTCCCAGCCCAAGATCATTTTGGTAGAAACAGATCCAATTCTACTAAAACTGCTTTACTTCTCAATACTTAATAGGATGCAAATGTATTTAATTAATTTAGTTATTTGCATAATAAATGTTCCTGTAAACTACCTTTGCGGCAAGATCCCAAGTGTCTTGTTATTAATGTTTTTCAAAATTGGAGAGGAAAAACAAATGTTGGTAAGTCTAAAAAGAAAAGGTGTCTATTCCTGTTTGTTTATCTAAATTCAGTTTGGGATTAGTTGCCCTTAGCAATGTATGAAAAATTTGCAGTGCACCATCACTGTAGGACTGGGTCTGAGAAACTTGGCTCCTGAGTTCAGGAAAAGCATCTTGGCTAAAATGGATGGTGGAAACAGCTATTCTGAACTCTTCCTGGGCCACCCCTGCTCAGAGCTCCTTGTGCTGAAAAAAAATTGGAATATATAAGGCGGGCTGGGGAGGAGGGGCCAAGCAATCTCTACACAGCACAGCACTTCCACCCCAGCCCTGGCCTCCCTAGAGTGGCAGGCTCTGTCTGGCTCCACCTGGGCCTCCCTCCCCTCCCCAGTCCCACCTTCAAACTGTGTTCTCTGTCCTCTCTGCTCTCAGAATCTGCCTGGCCTGAGGTAGAAAGGAGTTTTCATTGTTTTCATATTAAAATTACCACAAAAGCAGTATATGGTCATTATACAAAACATGTGATACACTGATAAGCAAAAGGAGGAAAACGCAAATCAACTGTAATCCCATCATACAGAGAAAATCATTTATAACACTTTAAAATTGCCAGCATTTCTTTAGGTTTCCCTGCGAATGATATCTCTGTGGTCAGATCAGTTTGAGAAATCTACATGTTAAACGAGCTGAAGATCTTCCTCTTTCCAAAACTCATTTGACTACAGAATCTTCCTTTCATTGCAACTTTTAATGAAACTTTATTCTGTGAGACATGCTTTGAGAAATTCTAGTGCAGGACCCGCTGGTTATTGGCAGCTGCTCCCAGTACAGTCCCTGTCAGGTGGGTGGCCTGACTGACCCCTAGGAGAGAGCACATGGCCTTGCACACCGTGGCTGCCAGGTCCCCAGCCCCCAGGAATGAGCTGTGTCCTCATTGTCTCTCTGCCCTGTCTGGGTCTGTCTCCTGATTATTGCCTCTTTATTTTGTAGCTTCCTCTTGTCTTCATGACATTAATGTCCTTGCCAGCATCTGAGCAGTTTTATTAGGGAAGAATTATTGCCTTTTGAATGTGATATGCAACCGAGGTGAGATGCAGGGAGACTGTTTGCATCTTGCTTAAATGATCTTACAAATCTGAGATGAATGCCTGAAAGACACACCCTGGAGCTCTGGTTAACTCATTTGTCAAGTCACTTAGTGGCTTCCAATAGGATAACTCTGATTTGGTCTGCTTTCTTCACCAGGGGGAAAGGATCAGGTCTTTATAGCACAGGGCTAGGTTTGCTTATAAGAAGTCCCTGTGTGGAACTTTGGTGCATGATTGAAGAAACATTGGGAATCCCTCCTTCAAAAACATCTCCTCCATTGATGCTCTTAGGAGCTCTCATGAGATGCTGTGATGACATTTTGGCCAGGAGACGCAGTCATACACAGCTGTCTTGTTTTACCCACCTTGCTCTCCTCCACAGGAGCTCTCTAATGAAAATGTATGCACAGGTTAAACTGGCAAAGGAAAGTGAAGTAACATTTTATTATCAATTGGGGCTTTGGTTCCAAGCCTTAAAACAAAATTCCATTAAACTAGGTTGGACTAAATGGAAAATTCTTAGGAGAATTTATGAGAATATACACAGGGTAGCTCAGAGCTTAGAACCCAATGCTGGGCAGTACATTCCTTTTCCTGCATTCACTACTAGACCTCAGAGTTTACCACCACTAGCAGGCCAGAGAGTTCACCATAGCAGGGGGAAATGGAGTCACAGCACAAGAGACCATGCTTGTCTGCAATCCTCCCAGTGTAAAACCAGCCAAGCCTCTTTGTTGTATCAGAGGAAGAGAGAACATCCCCAGAGGACAACTGTCTGGCTCCTGGGCAGTCCCCACTGCAGTCCCATGGATAGATAAGAGAGGAAAGGGGCCACACCCTCGTGTGCTTTCTGAAAAGTAACCATGGACAGTATGAATAAGAATTGACCTAGAGCTCGGAATTTCTTCTCCTTGATTCGGACTCTCCAGTTATCATTGTTGCCTAACAAACCACCCCAAACTTGCTGATGTAAAATGCCAACTACTTTATTATGCTTCTGGGTTCTGTGAGGCAGGGATCAGAGGACAACACTGTAGGGTGGCTTATCTGTGCTCCACAGTGTCTGCATCCTCAGCTGGAAGACAAGAAGGCTGGTGGCAACTTGGCAGCTGGGGTCTGAAACCCTCAAAGGATCACTCCCTCACAGGGCAGTTGATGCTGGTTGTTGGCTGGGACCCCAGCGGAGCTGTGGCCAGAATGCATGGATGCAGCTTCTCCACGTGACTGCGTGGGCTCCTTCGTATCATGGCAGCTGGGTTCCAAGAGCCAACATCCCAAGAGAAGCAGGCTGAAACCATTTCACTCTTTTTATGTTAGCCTTGGAAGTCAAATCATGTCCTTTCTCCTGCATTCTTGTTGGTCAAGGCAGTAACAAAGACCCAGCCAGACTCCGGGGAGGGGACAAAGACACCATCATTCTGTGGCTGAAGTGTTAAGGTTACACTGGAAGAAGCACGTGTGGGGATGGAGATGTTATTATCTGCCACATCGACTCATCCCCAGGGAGTAGTAAAGTGTGTGTTATGGGGGCAGCAGTGAAGCAAGAGGGAGAGAAATGAGTCTTGAGTTTTACCTAGATGCTAACTGATACTGGGGCACACGCCTGAATTCCACTGTTAGGATCCCATTTCTGGATTAGAACACACAGCCTCAGAGATGTGAATTATTGAGCTATTAACGGCTACTGGCATCAATTTTGGACTACTCACTTGGGCTGTCTATTTGTTATATTAGAAAGCAGACAGGAGGGCTGAGGATCAAGACAGGTAAATTGTTCTGTGGTAAAGGGTTTTGGGACGCACTTGATCTGCATATTCCCACAGGGTAAGTGCTGAGGACACTGGAGATGGGATGTGAGCAAGGAACTTGGAGGAGACGACAAGGGAAGGTCCTAATCACACACACATTGCTTGCCTCACAATGTGACCTTGACGGGTCCTTCCAAGGAGTGAGCGTCTGCTTGGGCAGGAGTTCCGATTCCTTCTATGGAATCATTTTATACACACCCTGCCTTAGAGTGCTTCTTTCTGCAGGGTCAAACTTAAATGTCAGGCAGGGCGGAGGTGAGGAGCATGTCTCCAAGCCTTGGCCCTTCAGGTTGGGGTGGAGATGTGGGGCAGGGAGGGTGGCTGCTATCACCTTATCACTGAGGAAAAACAATACTAACATGAAGGCTGAGCAAAATTATGGGACATTACACGTTACATACAGAAATATCAGTTAAGTTTCTCTAGTTGTTGGTGACAAAAAGATAATTTTTCTAAAAAAAAAGAATTTGTTTGGCAAAATATGGAGCATCTCACAAAAGGGAAATTGGAGACGAGGGTCATAAACTCTACTGTCTCTGGGGAACTGAGTCTCAGGAACCAGTAACAAGCGCGTCAGTATCATTATAATGGGATTGATGAACTCTGACCTGCAGGCTTTGAGTCACTGAGCCCCAGGATCAAATTTCATGGAAAGAATGTCTGGATCACACTGCTGTAGCTTGGCTGACAGTTCCATAAGATCTTCTGGAGGTGGGAGGAGACTGCCTGATTCTGACGTACAGCCAAGGTTGAGAACCACAGATCTAGAACCTTGACGCTTGAAGTGTGGTCCGTGCGTCAGCAGCATTGGCACCCTCTTGGAGCTTGTCAGAAACGCAGAATCTTAGGCTCTGCACATCACATTTAAGAAGCACTGAACTATACCTACTCTTTTGAGAGCTCTTAAAAAAAGAAGAGGAAGAAGCACTGAACTAGACTGATGCTTATTAATCTGGGTAGCATCGCAGTAGTGGAACTTTGAAAAACACAGCTGCTCAACCCACTCCACACCTGCCGAGTCAGAGCTTCCAGTGGTGGGTCAGAGCCCTGGTGCTTTTTACAAAACTCTGCAGGGTGTTACTGTGGAGGAAATTAGGACTCAGCGAGGTGAAGTGACTTACCCCACCACACAGACCTAGTTCTGTGTGAGGTAGCCAGGAGTGTTTAAGTTTTCCTATTTATATCCTTTTTCAACTGCATCTTTCAGAGTCTCCTGAGCTTGAAGGAAGAAACTGCACTACCAGGACGAGTCCCAAGAGGACAGCAGAAGGGATACAGCATCGCTTCAGCTACAGGATTGGATCAGTCACGCCTGGTGGGTTCTTTGCTGAGCTTGTTTCGTGAAAATCCCAGGACAGTGCAGAAAAACCGCCAAACTGAGAGGGAACGACTCAAACAAGACCAGTTTGATGAGCTAGGTGAGTCTATTAGAGGTTACTTACTAGGGTGCTTGCTCCTGGGCAGCACAGGAATTTCTTCCACAGGAGCTTCTTTCCTGCAAAATCCACATCTGCTCACCCTGTGGTATTGCCTTAAGTCCCTTCCTAATGACTAATACAAAGTTTCTACATTGTGTCTTTGCTTGTTCACAGTGAAACACATCATGCAGGCACAGCACCATCATCTTACCCTGTCATGCAACCCATGTTATGTTAATGACATTACAATTTCCCACTGGATGGGGATTTTAGTATCACAGTTAGCTGAAGGGCACTGTAGGACAACCAAAGCAGCTCTAAAGCAGTCAGGGCCAGTTTGAGCCTCCATTTCAGGGTGAGAAAGTACTGAGGCACCAAAGAAAGTGCTGGGCACTTTTCCCAGGCCCAGTAGTTATCTTGGTACCTGTTTAGCCTACTCTGTAACAATTTTGCCAAGCACTCCAGGCTAGCATAGTGTTTCTGTCATGTGATGGGGAACCTGCATTTTTTCCTGAGGTGGATGCTCATGGGTTTTGCTTGTTGAGCTGGATTGATATTTTAATGGATTTTGTGTTTTAATAGCTTTTTCTTTCTAACTCTGCAGGATCTAAAGTAGTGGAGCTAGAAATGCAAATATTTCCATTTAGACAGTAGATGCAACCATGTGAGTCCATAATGAGAGCTACAGAAACAGTCATTACAGTGAATAACCACATTTTAGGAGGCACAACTTTGAATGTACAGTGTATTGTTTGGTTGTAGAATCAGGAATCTTTTTCTTTTATTATCTATAAAGCTGCACGTGAAAGATGGGGTACTGAGCTAGGTAGGGGAACAGCTGGGGGTGCAGTCTTGCTAGTTAGTTCTGAACAAATTTAAAGAAACGACATTTGGACCCTATAAGGGGAGAAAGCAGAAGAGGAAAGAGCCGCTGAGGCTGCCTATTACGAGGCATGTTCTGGGCAAAATGGGTGAGAAAGACTTGTGATAGTTCCTGTAAAAGACAGTACATGTCATAGCCATACAGTGGGACAAGTTGCTTTTAAGATGGAAAGCTCAATACAAACGCCAAATCTAGCTCTGTCCTCAAATAACAATGATCTTATTTCCCCCACTACTATTTAGAAGCAATCATATAAAAACGTTTTTATAAACAAGGAATCAGACTTGCTTAAATTTGCAATTGTGCAATCAGCCATTTTCATATAATAGATATGGATCGTTCACATGATCTGCCATGGTACAATATATGCAGATGTGAGTACATCCAAGCTTAAATTGCTCTAGAAGGTGATCTAGCACTGGACTTTCTAAGGAGAAGCTTGGCCTCTGCAGAACATTCTGGAAGAACAGCACATCCCACAGGGAGACGCTCCCTGGGCCATTTCATCCCCCACCCCCTGGGGCGGCATCTAGACTATCCACATGCAGACAATGCCCAGAGCCTGATCTCCAGCCCAGGCCTCCCCTCTGAGCAGCAGACCCCTGCCAACCCCAATAGCTTCACCTGAAGGGATCACTAGCATCTTGAGTGAAGGTGTCCCAGTGCCTCTTCTCACCTGCCTGTTCTATCTAAGTTTTGTTATCCTAGTAGGTGGCACCGCTATCCAACCAGTTGCTTGAGATCGTAAATGTAGGACTTATCATTTACTCCTCCCTTAGTCTCATCACTCAGTGTAAACACAGCTCCAAGCCTTGTCCATTTCACTTTCAAAACCTTCTTGAATCCCTCCTTATCTCTTCCTCTTTACCGCCACGATCTGACACCAAGCCACCTCTCACCTAGATGTGACCATAGCCAGCCTCAGTTAGTCTGCCTGCCATGTATCCACTCACACTCCTGCTTCCCTGCACATGCACACATACTCACACACACTGACACACACACCACCACACACATGCACCACTACACATACACACTCACACATGCTCACATACACACCACCACACGCACCACTACACACACTCACAGATGTACACACTCACACACATACACAGCACCACACATGCACACATGCATGCACACTCTCACATATGCACATTCACACATTCCACTACACAGACATACACACCACCACACATGCACACGCTCACACGTACACACACTCACACACATTCACATATGCTCACACACACAGACCCACACACATGATCAGACACATGCACACACAGTCTCACACACATGCAGGATCTTTAAGAACATATTTTAGATGACATTATTTCTGCTTACAGCCCATCAGTAGCATCCTGTGGCATTTTGTATTTAATCCAAACTTCCTCACCTGTTCTAGAAACCCCCAAGACCCTCGGCCCCAGCCGTCCCCCCAGGATCCCCTCATACCACTCTCTCCTCTGCCCAGTCCCGCCACACTGAGCCCCTTCAGTTGCTCGAAGGCCCCTGCCCCACCTGCACTGTGGTTTCCACATTCCCCTGCCAGATGCCCGCCACCCCGGTCCTCACCTGGCTGCCTCCTTCCACCACAGACCCCCGTGGAAGGAGATGGGAGGACATCTCCCTGTGCCCAGTTACGGCGCCTCATCCTGGCTCCAGGGCAGCTCCCGCTGGGTATAGCAGGCATCTGTTCCCTCACCAAGGGTGTGTCCTGCACTAAGCTTTGCATTCCACCAGGGAAGGTGCTGATTTGCTCATCACTGAAATGCCAAAGTTCCTGGTATTCCAAATGTGCTCAATGAGACTTTGAGTGAACAAATAAATATCATCTTTACTATAAAAAAACCCATCCACAGAGTGTGGCAGAGGGCACCACGGGCCAATATACAGGAGATTTTGTCTCTGACCCTACTACCATAGGCCCTAATTCACATGTGACTTTGGGCAACTCACTGCACCTCTCTCAGCCCAACTTCCTTACCTGTATGTAGGAGGGTTTGAATAAGACACCCGCATAGTGCTGAATTCTGTGAATTTAAAATACTGTGCTCCCTGGGCTCTTCAGGTTGACCCATCATGTATGTGGGGGATCTTGTGGTGTCTGTTTGCTTCCCTTTCATGGCTTAAAACTTTGAGAGCTCTTGAGCTTACTTGCCAGAGATCCAATAGTGTGTACAGTTGTGGCTGTTGGACGTAGTAACAACCTGCTTGAGCCAGCTTGTTCACGGGAGCTCACAACTCCATAGGACCCTTATCCTCACCAGTCTGGGAGCTCCTGTGGATTAAAATTGTGACCATGTGACCCATCTGTGCCTATATTTCCCTTTGAGGGACCTGACCATGGGCCACCTGACCATGGCTCCATGTCGTGTGAAGTGGGGTCTGGAGTGAACCGAGTTGGAGAGCAGTGGACGCTGGCCCCTGGCCGTGCCCCTTTGGGTCCTGAGGCTGCCATGGGTGGGCAAACCCAGTAAGTAGTCAGCTCCCACCTGATCTCATGTTTCAGAAAATCGACTCAGTGTTCTTATTTTCCGATGAACAGAATATTCTGACTTGAGTGCAGTCAGAGGGCCAGGTCTCCAGTGTGCCAGGTGCCAGAGATGAATGGCTTCGCCATAAATTTGGCCAGGACATAAGATGTGGAAGGTCAAAGGAGCTGCAACAGGTGCTGTATCAGGCGTGAAGAAAAACCATTTGATGTCAGCCCTTATATTCCTTTATGGTTCCCAAATGAGCATACAAATGACGAGGATGAAGTGGCAAACTGGAAAAGTCCCAGAGGCGGGGCCGCATGGCTCTTCTCAGGCAGTGCCAGTGATGCGTGTGACCTAAAGCCCTTTCTCCACTGCCCCTTCAGATACCGCCAGCTGTCCTCCCACAGGTGTCCTCTGCCAGCTTAGAGAGTCCTCATGGTCTGGACAGAGCAGTCCCCTTGACATTTTTCTGTAACCTCCTCTAACCCCTCAAGCATTCCTGACACTGCCCTGGGCTCCTCTCCCTCACCTCCAGCACAGAAAGACCTCCCTCCCATCTGTTTAGAGAGAAGAGGGCAGAGAGGGTGTGGCAGGAATGTGGATAGTCAGCAATGGAAGGCAAGAGGAAAGGGGGGCTGGATGGGAGAGAGAGAAGTCAGTGACAGGCAGGGGTGAAGGGAGGAGAGGGGAGAGGAGAGGGGAGAGGAGAGAACGTCTCCGTGAAGGGCACAGAGTGCACACATCCTAAACACTGGCTTGAAGCAGAGAAAATCAGCTTGAGTGATATTCAAGATTGAAACACTCACCAGCAATAGACACACTCATAAATGGCTTAATAAATGCATTGACAATCTGCAAAGACACAGAAAAGTCCAAGAATTCAAAGTCCTCTCTCCCCTGTAATCTCAGCAGACCAATGCAAGTTATTTTCTTCTGATGAAAGGATTTCATCAGACCTTGACGCTTATTTGTATTTTTAATCTGAACAAAGCCACCGGTTCTCTATTCATCTGTGTCATGGAATTCTAATAAGAGGCTTCTCAGTCATCCCAAGTGTGACCGTGTGTCCCCAGATGCCGGCCCCTTCTCCCAGGCTGGCCTTGTCCTGGACTGCAAATCTCCCAGCCCATTACCAGTGCCCTTGTTCGAAGCACACTTAGTATGTGACCTAGAATCCTTGGAACAGAAATGTATTATTCCTCATGAAAGGGTAACAAAGGGTCTTCTATCCCTTGATATTTATTGGAATTTTATTCCAGGAGGCTGCTGCTCGGTTAGGCATAGGCAGGTTCATCCTTTATGCCTAGATTGGCTTCATGAAGTTGATTCATGAAATGATATGATTCACAAAGGATTTTTAAAATCATAGTGTGACTGAATTTATCAAAATGTTTAATAGTGCTGTGTGTCCTTCTGCAGGCCTTGGTGGCACAGCACTGCATGCCTGTCTGGGCCTCCTCCTCCATGAGCCGGCATGAGCCTGGGAGATACACAGTTTGTGTCAGCAGCACAGACCCACATTGCCCCACAGTGACTCAGTTTACATCTGAACCCTTGCTCCTGGGTGGGGGTCTTCTGAGAGTCCCTGAGAAAAGTTGGCCACATTAAGATTCACCTGATATCCATCTTACTCAACCCTATATGATTCAGGTGCTGTAGACTAAGCAGCTCCACAAGCAAAGGAGGAGAAGCAGCAGCACAGCAGCATCATCTGTGTGCCAATGTGTGCAGCCGGTGTCCTGCCGTTCAGCTGCTGTGCAGGGTTGCCTGAGACGCCGGGTGGGCAGAGAGCAGGAGGTTCAGCAGACGGAGACACGATCTTCACACTCTGTCCTCACCTCTGACCAACGGGGAGGACCCGAGCAGGGGTACATGGCTTTGGACCTTCTGTTATGCCCGTTCCCTAAATTCCTATCAACAGCTAACCAAATACTGTAAATGCCCTCTCTTCAAATATTCTTGAGGACCCGGGGTCCTGGGAGAGGAATCCCATCTCAGTAGGTGCTCCCAGCAAGTGGATCTTGCCCCTGAGGGGAGAGAACTGCTGGGCCGGACTGTTGGGGGTGGCAGGTGGCAGTGAAGACTGAGCATAGGAAGGCAGGATGTCAACTTGGGGCCATGCTGGCTGCAACCAGAGCAGGTCACTCTTCCAGCAACTAAGCTATTCCCAGGTATTGTGCTGGGAAGCTCACTGTCCTGGGCCTTGGACATTGCTTTGTTCCCTGTTCCTCTAGTCCGCTTGCCCACTTCCCACTTTCCAGAAACAGAAGGAAGGGCATCAGCTGTCCCACAGATGGCAGAGTGGATGCCTGATCACACTCTTGAGCAGTTTCAGAGAAGCACTTGTGCCCTGGTGTGGAACCCCCAAGGTGAGCTGCTGAGCACCACCTACCTGGAGGCCCAGCCCATCCTCAGGGGGCTCAGGCCCGAGCCCCACAGAGCTCTCCAATCCCAGCCAGCTCCACTTGCAGCCTCACCCTGACCTGCAAGAAACCCACGGAGTGAAGGATTGGCCACCCCCCATCCTCAACACCCTCTCACCCCCTAGCCTGGCCTGGGCTGAGGAATTGCACTTTTCAGAGTCCTCCAAAGTCTGTCCACTCTCCTGATGAGCCATTGTCTTCCATTAGTGAAACAAAGACTATTTTCCTGGGGAAGCACCAGGGACCTGCCAAGCCTGGTTCTGATGTGTGAGGTGGGGCCGGGCTTGTGGGCAATGCCAAGCCTGGCCGGGCCTGGTTGCTAGGGTGGGGCTCTCCCCTCCCTTCGCCTGCCCAAAATGTGATCCCTAGACCATAACCTAATATTAGGCCACAGAGCTGCCCACCCATGAGCCCATGGACTCAGACTCGGGGCCCAGGAGGAAGCACAGATCTCTGGTCCCACTGAGTCCCAGCCCCCAGCCAGCACCCCATGGAGGCAGATGAGGCATGGGGCACAGGTAGGGAGCCCAGTATCACTGTGGGAATTGTGGCTAAAGGACGAGAAAGAGACATGCAGTATTCAAGTCTGCATGGGAGTGAGGTGAGAGAGACAGATTGCTATTTTAGAAATATATATGAAACTACCATCTTGAATATTTCATTAGGGCTCTTGGAATTCTACCTCCTTGGGCCCTAGGCATGGACATTTGATGCAACTCTGAAATGTTAATAGGATTTTATAAAGCCTTTTGGGAAGGATTTTACTTTTCTTACTATAAAAAACAGTTGACACTTCTACTTCTATCTGTTCTTCTTCCTGCTGTAAAAGCAGATAAAATGTTTCAGCTACAGATTCTAATTTGTGAATAAAATTTGTGTAAATTTGGTCTTATTATATGAAACTTTAACTCGGAGATGACAACCTGACAGTGGCTGTTACATGATTCTAATAAGATAATGTATGTGAGAACGATTTTTAAACTATGCAGCACTGGGAAGTGTGGAGGATGGCAGTTCATGATATTATTAGTATTAATTCATTTAAATCACTTTCAGGATATTGCATGATATTCAGTGTGGTAGGAAGAGATAAGTACAATTCTTCCAGTTGTACAGCATAACCTAGGTATGAAGAGGGCAAGACTTGGAAATCTATGATCAATTCAGCACCAAAGCCTAGAATCTGTTAACTCCCTACATAGTGTGGTATTCCCACAGAAAGAAATTAGGAAATGATAAGATTGCAGCAGCCAGATATAAAATACAAAGCATTCTATGAGTGAATATGCATTTAAAGAAAAACACACATAGCTTCAGAGATAATCCAGTGCTCTACAGTGAAGGTTTGTGTCCTTCTACAATTCAAACGTTGAAATCCTAACCTGGGAAGGAAGGAAGAAAGGCTGTCGGACTTCTTGGATTTTATAAGACAGGACCATAGAGCTATTAGGCTGGAAACCTGCACTATTCTTCAAGACAAGGGAAGAAGGACCTTGAAGGCAATTCAGATACCATCAGGGCTGCCTCCTTGGTTTCAAAAGGAGGGACCATTGCTTTTTTTTTAACAGCCCAGATGGCCTCTGCCCAGAGCCATGGGGGCAGGTGACAACCCCTGTTGGGGAACAGTGGGTCCAGAAGGTGGGACGTCCCAGTGAGCCTGAAATGTTTATTCTCAGGCCTTAAGATCTCATGGAGTTTAACTTATAATCAGACTTGCTTAAAGTCTGTTACCATCTATTACCCCTTTCTTCTTTCTTATTTCTTCCTTTTGGGAGAAATGTCTATCCTATGCCTGTCCCACCATTGTACTTTGGAAGCATATAACTTATTTAATTTCACAGATTCCCAGCTGGAAAGCGATTTTTCTTAAGATGAATTTTACCTCAAGTCTTACTCATATCTGATTTAGATGGTTTTATATGAGACTTTGAATTTTAGACTTTAGAGCTGATGCTGGAACAAGTTCAGACTTTTGGGATATAATGAATGCATTTTGCATGTTTAGAGGTACATGCATTTTGGGAGGCCAAGGGCTAAATACTATAGACTGAACGTTTGTGCCTTTCCAAAATTCATGTGTTAAAACCCTCACCCCCATGGTGAAGGTATTAGGAGGTGGGGTCTTTGGGGGGTAATTAGGTCATGAGGGTAGAGCCCTCATAAATGGGATCAGTGCCCTTATAAAAGAGATCCCAGAGGGCTCTCTCCCCCTTCCACCATGTGCAGACATGGTGAGAAGATGGCTGTCTACAACCAGGAAGAGGGCCTTCCCCAGACACTGTATCTTCCAACACCTTGTTCTTGGACTTACCAGCCTCCAGAACTGTGAAAAATGCATTTCTCTTGTTTATAAGCCACTCAGTTTATGGGATTCTGCTATGATAGCCTGAGTGGACTAAAACATTCAGTAACTCAAAGTGAAGTTTTAAGAAGAGCAGAGTATAGAATTTGCCACCAGAAGACCCAAGCTTCCTCCTTCACGACCTCCTTCACACCAGCACTGCCTCCCTCCCTGTCCTCTCACAACTTCCGTCACACCAACACTACCTTCCACCTCTTCCTCTCCCCACATCACACCAACACTACCAACTGCCTCTGACCTTCTGCTAATGCTGTATTTAGAATCAACTCTTTACCTAGAAAGACTCCAACTCAAGTCATAGACTTGGACCTAAGGGGAGGATACGAACAACAGATTTCTAGACCCTAAGAACAGCTGGCATATCTGTCCTTAGAATCTGCTCCTTTCATTTTGTAGAAACAAGGAAATAAGCTTAAAGGATAGATTTAAGTACTCAGACAATTAGGGTAGGAGATATTTAGTGTGGCACTAATGGGTGGTGAGAAGAGTAAGGAGAGGCAACTATCCTGCATTCCCCGGGGGCCTGATTGAACCACAGTCTTAGGTTGAAATTCAATTATTATTTTTAAGTATTCAAATTTCCCCACCTCTTTGTAGAAATAAAACAGATGGATAGGTAGAAAGAAACACAAACACACACACACACACATGAAGCTAAAGGCTAGGATCCAACTGATTTTCCAAAGCTACCCATGGAGTGTAGCTTGTTTATGAGAGTTGAGCAACATGACTTTCATCACTGGGCAGTGGCCCGGGGTGACGATTCCAGGGCTTGTGGAAAGGAAGAAACTGATGTGATAGAAAGGGGAAGACTGAATTCACCATGGTAAAAATGATGCAAATAAGTAAACGTGTGAGGAAAAAGGTGAATCAATATCAAACCAAGGATGCTTATTTCTAGTATTTAACAAAGCTCATTATTTCTCCTCCTCCTCCTCCTTCAACAGGATTTTTCTTGTCTCATTATCAATACATTATTTTCAATTCTGTCACCTCCACATAACAGAGCAATCCTTTGCTGTTCTCAATTTTTCCTTCTTCCATTTATTAACTTTTCCCATGGTCTATAGAGATTTTATGCCCTGTTTTTTCATAGTTCATGTTTTAGAAAGTCAGAACAAACATTTTCCTCCATCTCTGAATACTCTTCTCAGGTAGAGAATGTCACCAAAGTGGGGAGTAGCTCACACGCACTGAAAGACAACGGCCCGGTGAGAGCAGTGTGTGCTGCATCTGGTCATTGTCTGCAGGGTTCTCTGCTAGCTGCTGACCTGGTTTAGTGTCGAGATTGTTTTCTACTAGGTATTTTGTAAGCATGTTTAATCCACTGTAAAATTTTTTTTATGTCTACAATAAATATTATTGTAACTGTTTTAAAAAGTGCTTTGTCTTCACTTTACAAAAGACCCTAGCAGGCTCCAGGCCAATCAGTGTCTAGTTCAATGCCATTTCTCCACATATATATTGATGCCATGGTATTTAGAGGGGTTGCAATTGAGGTAAGTCTGATTGATTACTTATCATTAAATATTATACTGGACTTTTCATATATCTTTGCGTTCCACTATCCCCACCTCCTACCTGCTAAAAAGAATTAGATCTGTCTTACCACAATATCAAAAACATTTACAATAAGGTAAATACAATAAAATAAGTAATAAAATCAATACTGACAAAAAGAGGAAGAAGTGTTAATTACTCTACAGTTGGGATTGACATCATTCCTAGGATTGAGCTTCAAATATGTCTCTAAGCAGCACAAATATGAACCAAGTGTCCCACACTTCTACCCGTGGTGCTTCTCTGAGAAGAGAACACATTCCTACATGGACACCTGCTCCCTTCCACACTGCCGGAGTCATCAGTGAAGTGGAGAGAGTTTGGATTGAGCCAACCTTACTACAATAATCCTCCCCTATCCACAGTTTCTCTTTCTGTGGTTTCAGTTACTCAGGGTCAACTGCAGTTCAAAAATATTAAATGGCAAATTCCAGAAATAAACAACTTATAAGTTTTAAATTGCACACCTTTCTGAGAATTATGATGAAATCTCATGCTGTGTCACTCCGTCCCACCTGGGACATGAATCATCCCTTTGTCCAGGGTATCCACTCTGTATATGCTACTCACCTGTTAGTCATTTAGTGGCTGTCATGGTTATCAGATCAACAGATCACATGAAGAAGAAGAGTGATTATAGGACAATAAGTGTTTTGAGGGCAAAAGAAAGACCACATTCACATAATTTTATTGCAGCATGTTGTTATAACTGTTCTATTTTATTAGTTATTATTGCTAATCTCTTACTGTGCCTAATTTATAAATTAAATTTTGTCATAGATATGTATGTATAGAAAAAAACAAAGCATGTATACAGTTTGGTCTATATATGCTTTCTTTTTGGTTTCCGTCATCCACTGGGGTCTTGATATATATCCCCTGTGGATAAGAGGAGACTACTGTATAGCAAAATAAGATCAAGCATACAAAAATCCCTAACTATGACTGAAGAAAATATACATATGACATTAGAAAAGACAAAAAGATCAGTAGTCATTATAGCAGCTTCAAATGTAAAATGCATGTTTGCAAACAATTAGTAATACATTTATAGCAATCTATTTATGCTGGGTGGTTAAGAAGAGGGAAAATGATCCTTTATTGGACAATCTTTATGTGCTATCTCATTGCCAGATACTTTACATGTTATCTTATTGAATATTCATGATGATCCTAAGGAGTAGTCATTTTAGAGAAAATAAACCTGAGGTTATTTTTGTTATTTTAGTGTCCCCTTTTCCCCTTCTGAGTCCTCCAATAGCTGTTTAACAAATCCTATGTACTAAATTTAGGGCTGACTCCATCTCCCCAATCACACCAGTCACTCTGCCTCTGGAACTGATACCATTCCTCATCTATTGAGTCCTTGTGGGTATACAACCGTCATCCCTTGTCATCCCCTGAGGTGAATGTTGATCTAAAAAGCAAAACCCAGCTGGCATGGCATTGCAGGCAGTGGACAGGATGTGCCATGTACCTGGGTCCCCAGGATGGGAAGAAGATGAGGAGGAGCTAGCTCAGCAAGGGGTCAGTTGGGTGCCACTGGAGCATTGAGTGGAGACCAAAGAGGGGAGACCATCTGCTTCCTGAGAGAATAAGACTGGTCCTCATGATGTCTCCTCTCTAAGATCACCTCTGTTCTTCCTGTCTTACTTCTCAGTTCAGATCAATGTCAAACCCTCCAGTGAATGGGGCCATATAAAATTTTAGTTCATCTCCACATCACTGAGCATGTCTGACCTCACTAATCTTAAGCATAAACATCAAGTTTTCTCTTAATTATCTTTTAATAACTTTAATACAACATATTTATTTTAAAAATTTCTTCCTGGTACCTTGTATCAATATCTTCTCATGTAGACTAATGCCATACATCACAGAATTGCTTTCAGAGACCCATTAAATATGGCATATTGAGTTATTAAAATAAATTACCTCCATTAAAATTAACCAGAGTGGAGTGGCATTAATGAAAATAGTGAAGTAAGAATCTCTAAAAATTCACTCCTCCATGAAAGTAACAAAAATCTGAAAAAAATTGTCCAAATCAAGTTTTTCAGAACTCTGGAAATTAACCAAAGGTTTACAGAAAGCTGGGAGCATGGATTCAAGAAAAATGGCCAGGTCTTCATTAGAACAGCACTTGTCATTGTGTTTTAACTTGACATAGATGCAACCCCCCTTCCCCAGCACAGTGGTCATCTTGAAAAACTATATCCTGCATTCCTGCTACAAAAGGAAGAATAGAGTTAGAGCTTGAGCTATTTTAAAGCCTAATTTCCAAAGAATTGCCATTATTTGGCCTCTCTGTTGATTCCTAGAGGACTGGACTGGGAAGGCTTCTCTTTATTTAAGCTCACCTAGAGTTTATCCAGTCTGAAAGCCTCTGCTGGGGGGCGTGGGGAGGGGATTTGTCAAAAACATTTACAGGCAAGTGTTTAAAATGTTGTCTGCCTGACGTGTTGTATAATAGTTAGATAAAATAGCATCTTAATCAGAAAGATTAAAAGAAAATGCTGAAGAATGGCATATTCACAGGGACTTTTAAAATCTCAGATATGTTCCTGGGAATATAGAAATTCATACATTTGTGTAGGGATATGGACATGCTCAGGACAAAAACTGAGAAGGTCCTAAGCTCCTGCTTCTGGCTGAGTTTGAGGCTCTGTACAAGCTGCAAGTGAAGGCTAAGACACACTTCTAAACTGCTCTGTTGAGTGTTGAAGGCACCCCCCAACATACAAGAGAATTCCTCAGCAAAGACTGGGATATCGACTGGTCCCAGGATTAAAAAGGAATATCTGTACAACCATTAGCTAACAGCTAAATTGAATAGAGAACTCAGTCACACAATAAAGTGAGCACAATAAAGAATACAGACCGTACAGAATTAGTTCAGACAAGTTACTAAACAAACAATAATTACAAGAAGAAGTAACAACCACAGATCCTTAGGAAAGATAAGAATCTGATTTACGGAGTTGCCACATTATATAATATGAAATGTCTAGTTTTCAACAATAAAACATGAGACATGCAAAGAAACAAAAAAGTATAGCCAATGCACAGGAAAAAAAGGAACAAATAAAGGTGACCCTGAGGAATCACTTGGAAAGATATCTGATACAAGACCAGATATTGGACTTACTAGACTAAACCTCTAAATCAGCCTTTTTAAATATATTCAAAGAGCTAATGGAAATCATGTCTAAGAACAAAAGGAAATGAGATTTATATCTCACCAAAGAGAATATCAATAAATAAATGGAAATTATAAAAAAGGAACCAAATAGAAATTCTGGAACTGAAAAGTACAATAACTAATTTTAAAACTTTACTAGAGGTGCTTAACAGCATATTTGAGCAGGCAGAAGAAAAGAATCAGTGAATGTGAAAATAGATCAATTGAGGCTATTTGGTTTGTAGAACATAATGAAAGGATTAAGAAAAATGAACAGAGCCTCAGAAACCTGATGGGGACCATCAACTCCACCAATGTGCATGAAATGAAAGTCCCAGAACAAGAAGAGAGAAATAAATGAGAATAAAGAATATTTGAAGTTATAGACAAAAAAATCTAAATTTGATGAAAAACATTAATTTACACATCTAAGAAGCTCAACTAACTCCAAGTAAAATAAACTTAAAGAGATTCACCCTGAGGCACATCATAATCAAACTGTCAAAAGACAAAGAGGGAATATTTAAAGCAGCAAGAGAGAAGCAACTCACTAGGTAGGCACAGGGGATCCTGAATCACTGTAAGAGATAATTGCACATCAGAAACCATGGAGGCCATAAGGAAGTGCTGAAATAAAACAAATGAATGAACAAGTGAACAAACAACTGTTAACCAAGAATTTTATTTCCAGCAAAATTATTCTTCAAAAATGAAAACAAAAGTTAAGACATTCACAGACAAAAACAGAGGGACTTTGTCACAAGAACACCTTCCCTACAAGAAACACTACAAGAAAATCTTCCGGTTGAAATGAAAGGACACTAGACAGTAACTAAATTGACAGGAGTAAATAAACAGGCCCACACCTATAATCCTAACACTTTGGGAGGCCAAGGTGGGGGGATCACTTGAGGCCAGGAGTTTGAAACCTGCCCAAGCAGCATAGCAAGATCCTATCTCTACAAAAAATAGAAAAATTTGAGGTTGCAGTGAGTTATGATGACACCATTACACTCTAGCCTGGGCAACAGAGCAAGACCCTGTCTCAAAAATAAACAAACAAATAAATAAAAAAATAAATAAAAGACACTGGTAAAGCCAACAATATCGGTAAATATAAAAGACAGTATACATTTATTTTTCTTTGTGACACTTTTTCTTTTATTTAATAAAAACTGCATAAAGTAATAATTATAAATATGTCTTGAAAGACACACAAATGTAATTTATGACAATTATATCATAAAGAGGGTAGTGTGTTATTTAACAGCAAAATTTTTGTGTACCATTGGAATTAAGTTGGTGTTACTCTAAACAAGATTGTTATAAATTAAGATGCCAATGGTGCTCCCTAGGGTAACCACTCAGAAAGAAACTTAGAAATATATAGTACTAGAAATGACAAGGAAATTAATATGGCACACTAGAAAATATCTATTTAACACACTAAAAAGGCAATAAAGTAGGAATTCAGGAACAAAAAAATGTATAACACATATAGAAAACAAATAGCAAAAATGGAAATGCAAATCCTACCTATAAACAGTTACATTAAACGTAAATGGATTAAACTTTGCAAGTAAAGGCAGATATTAGCTAAATGAATTTTTAAAAAATGATCCAACTATATGCTGTTTCTAGAGACTCATATTAGATTCAGAGACAAAATAGGTTGCAAGTTAAAGGATGAAAAATATATACCATGCAAAAATTTACACAAAGAGAGTAGAGGTGGCAGTACTAATATCAGATAAAATAGACAAAAAACTTTGATGAAATAAGAGCAATTTATAACTGTAAAAGGATCAATTTATCAAGGAGATAAAACAATTTTAACTTATATACACCTTACAACAAAGTCCCAAAATACATGATAAAATGACAGACAGAACTACAGAGAGAAATATGCAATATAGCAAAATAGTTGGAGACTTTAATACCCTACTTTCAATAGTGGATCAAAAAAACTAGACAAAATATCCTAAAGGAAATAGAAAAATTGTACAATAATATAAATCAGTTAGATGGAACAGACATCTACAGAACACTCCACACACCAACATAAAAAATAAATATTCTTCTCTAGAGTATATGGAAAATTCTCCACAATAGACCATGTATTAAGCGGTAAAAAAGCCTCAATAAATTTAAAATGATTGAAATCATACAAACTATGTTCTCCAACCACTAAAATCAATGATAGAAGAAAATTTGGCAAATTCACAAATATGTGGAAATTAAGACATTCTTAACCAATGTATCAAATAAGAAATTGCAGGGAAATTATAAAATACTTTGAGGTGAATGAAAACAAAAACACAACATATCAGACCTTATAAGACACAATGAAAGCAGCGCTCAGAAAGAATTTATAGCTGCAAATGCCTACATTAATAAAGAAAAAAAAAGGTTTCAAATCAATAACCAAATCTTTCATTTAAACAAACTAGAAAAAGATGAGTAAACTATATCTAACCTGAACAAAAGGAAGGAAATAATTAAGATGATCATGGATAAACAAACTAGAGAATAAAAAAGAAAAACCAGAAAAAAATCAATGAAACAAAAAATTGGTTCTTTGAAAATATCAACAAAATTGACTAACATCTAGCTAAACTGACGAAGAAAAAAAAGAAAGAAGACTCAAATTACTAAAATTAGAATAGAAAAGGAATCATTACTACCAATCTTACAGAAATAAAAAGGATTATGAAAGATCACCACAAATAACCATTTACCACAAATTAAATAATTTAGATGGAGTCAACAAATTCTTAGGACACAAACTACTAAAAACTGACTCAACAGGAAATGGAAAATTTAAATTCATCTATAGCAACTAAAAATATTGAGTTAAAAATAAAATAAAATAAATTCTCTAAAGAAAAACCCACAACAGATGACTTTAATAGTGGCATCTGTCTCCTAAATGTTTAAATAATTAACACCAATTCTTTACAAACTGTTCCAAAAAATAAGAGGAGAGAGCACTTCCTAACTCATTTTATAAGGCCAGTGTCAACCTGATACCAAAATCAGACAAGACATCATAAGAAACTACTATAGACCAATATCCTTTCTATGAATACAGACGCAAAAATCCTTATCAAAAACCAGCAAATTGAAAACAGCAGCATATAAAAGGAATTATGCAACATGACCTAGCGGAATTTAACCTGGGAATGCAAAACGAGTTCAACATATGGAAATCAATTTATGTAATATATTATCATAACAGAATAAAAGGGGGGCATGATTAATATAGATAAGGAAAATATTTGACAAAACCCAACACACTTTCATGAAACCAAAGCTCAACAAAGAATAGAGGGGACCTTCCTCAACCTGTTAAAGAACATCTACAAAACACCCACAGCTAAAATCCTGCTTAATGAAAGACTGAATATTTTCCCTTTAAATCAGAAATGAGGCAAGGATTTTTGTTCTCATCGTTTCCATTCAACATTATCCTGTAAATTCTAGCAAGGGTAATTAGGCATTAAAATAAAATAAAACAGATATGGACTAGAAAGAAAGGAATAAAACTCTGTAGATGGCATCTTCTAACACACAGAAAACACTAAAGAGTACATCCACACAAACCCATGCACAAACCCATTATAGACAATAAATGAGTTCAACAAAGATACAGGGTATAAGATAAGCATACAAAAATCAAAATCAGTTATAATTTTATAAACTAGCAATGAATTTTCTGAAAATGAAATAAAATTCAATTTACAATAGCATTAAAAGAAAAAAAATACTTAGAAATAAATTTAACCAAAGTAGTGTAAGACTTGTACACAGAAAACTACAAAACATTGTTGAGAGAAATTTAAAAAGACCTAATTAAATGGAAATACATCCCACCTTTATGGATTGGAGGACTTCATATTGTTAGGACAGCAATATGTCCCAAATTGATCTTCAGATCCGCCATCCCAGTCAAAATTTCTCTGCCTTTTTTTTTAAATAGATAAGCTGTTTCAAAAATTTATATGGGCCTTCAAGGTACCCCGGACAGCCAACACTATCTTAAAGAAGAAAAAAAAAAAACAAAACAAAAAAAACAGAGTTGGAGTATGCATTTCAAAATATACTACCAAGCTGCAGTGATCAAGACAGTGTGGTACTGGCATAAAGACAGACATATAAACCAAAGGAATAGAACTGACACTCCAGAAAAATGTCCATGTATGTGTGTTCAGCTGATTTTAACAGGAGTGCTAACCCCTTTTAATAAGGAAAGGAGAATCTGTTACAAATAAGAGTGGGACACTATCAAGAAAGTAAAAAAGGAACCCACAGAATGGGAAAAATATTTGCAAATCACACATCTGATAAGGGTCTAGTGGAAAGAATAAGAAGTCTCACAACTCAACAATAAAAAGGCAGATAGTCCAATTAAAAATGAACAAAGAGTTTGAATAGATATTTCTCCCAGAACTACATCAATGGCCAGTAAGCACATGGGGAGATGCTCCGCATCATTAGTCATTAGGGGAATGCAAAGCAAGACCATAACGGCAGACCCATTCGAATGGTTGTTTTGTGACAATGAGCAGTAGGTGTGTGCAAGGACGTTGAGAGGTTGGAACCCTCACACTGCAGGTGGGAACGTGAAGGTGCAGAGCTGCCACTTAACACAGAGCTTGCCAGAGGGTGGGTGCCACTCAGTCCCCACACCTTATGATTCTGTTAATACAACAGGAAGAATCGACGTAGAATCGTACACTTATGGTGGCTTCTTGAAGCACAGAGGTGTAAGTTACCAGAGATAGAGCCATCTGTGAATTGCTCCATTCAGGCCTATAGTGATATAAACAATAGTAAAAAATAACAGTAGTAATTATAATAAGAGTAACAACAGTAGCAACAATAACGACAATAATAATGACAGCAGCAAACATTTAAATATTATTTACTGTGTCCCAGATACTAATATAAGCACTTTGCATATATTTACCCATGTAAATCTCACAACAAATTTTTGAAATAATACTGTTTACCTGAAGTTTATAGTTGAGGAAACTGAGTCATAATGATGTTAATCAAAACACTCAAGATCACACAGCTAATCAGTGGCAGAGCTGGGATTCAAACCCAAACAGATCAACTCCCAAATCTGCTCTATCAGCCACTGTGCTTTACAATTGACATCTGTACTCTGCTTTAGATTTTGTAAAGGATTTTCACTTACAATATCTCATTTTATCCTTACAACAGCCCTAAAAGCAGACAGGGCAGAATCATCAACCCTAAAGATGAGGAAACCAAGGATCAGGGAGCTTAAAGTTGCTTCTCCAAGATGACTCAATTGGTAAGTGGCAGAAATGGACCCAAACCAAGTTCTAACCCCTGACACCAGAGCCATGCTTTTCTCATGGACTAAGCCATGCTCTCTCTCTTAAGCCTAAGAACATGCAGCTCCTCGGCAGTGGGGCTCTATAGAATTTGTGGGCTGACCAAGATTGTTATTCTACATGAACGTTGTACTCACAAGACACTCTGTGCCTGTCCACAGTTTTAGTTGTACTTCATCACATAAAGATAGTGTGTGGTTCTCCGTCCCTGGGATGTTTGAGAGATGGGAGGACTTGTCTACCCCTGGAGGAGGCTTCTGCTTGGAGAGGGTCCCTGATGGGTGGGGAGGAAGAACCAGATGGTTTCAACATGACTTTGGCAAATGGTTTTGTGCCCTTCCCTCCTAACCTCCACCTCGCAAACATAACCAGTTTTCAGCATAAGAATGGAGGAGCCAGCAGAACATGCAAATGAGGCAAAGACATTACTGGCATGGAAAGAATAGCTATATTATCCTAATGGCTCTGTAATAAAATATAATCATGGGAGGAAATTTACCCTGAAATCATGTTCCTAAGCTTTGCAGAGAAGCCTCTCAGTTTCCTAGCCTTCCCCACATTGTCCTCCTGGAAGGCTTCACCCAAAGGGAGGGGGTGCAAGGCCCTTTCTTACTACCTTGTCTCTAGACTGCCCAGAGCAGAGGTCCCAACTGCACCTGTGGGTCAGTCTCCTTTGAGAAAGCTGCCTTTCCAGACACAGACTTTCTAAACATATTAGGGACTATGAGGCACCTGGACCCACTCTGGCCCTCATGGCTTCACTATAATCATTTCCATTTGGAGTTGAGACACTATTTGGAAGATGCAAAGTGCTTCTTGCTTGCTTTTCACACCATAAACCACTTCTGGTATATAATCCATGCACTAAAATTAGAAATCCTAAGCTGTGCATTTCACCTGCTCAAATTTGAGCCTAGGAAAGTATTTCTATCTCCTGCTACTCGAGTTCCCACCTATGCCCAAAGCATACAGATGCCTCAATGCAGCATGAACATGGACACATCTTTGTCTGCTAAGCTGTCCGTGCAGTGGCACTTTGGAAAGGCCAGGGGTGCACAGCAGAGCATGGGTCTGTGTCAGGCAGAGTGGTTCAGGTCCTGACCACATCACTTAGGAGTGACGGGTCTAGTGTAGGAGGGGAGGGTGGGACTTGGCATTCATTGATTCCCATTTATGTTTCAGGCTCCAATATAACTTTTATATGTTTATGAAATTTAATGCTTATAATAACTCTCCAGAGTATTTTGTGTGTGAGGAAACTGAGGCTTACAGAGGGTAATCCTCACATAAAGACCCAAAGCTGACAAGCAGCACCACCATATTTTGATTCTTCATCTGTTTGATATCAGTTTCTCAACCACACCACACTGCCCCAACTTACCTTGTCTTAGTGCCAATTCTCTCTCTGTAATTTAGAGAAAATAACTCCATAGAGTTGCTGTAAGGTGCATGGAAGATGACATAAGAAAAGCACCCAGCACAGTTGTCTGCATGTACATGTCATTTTCCTTTTCCCTCCGCTGCAGAGATCAGACCCAGGAACAAGGCAGCATCAGTGACACCCTTGTCAGGAGGGTATAATAATCTACTATTTAAGCATTTATGTCTAATCAGACCAGTTCCAGAAAGCAGCTGATAAAGATATAGAGAACCAAGCAAGACAAAGTAAAATGAAAACAAAAATAATAAAGAAACAAAGAAAAGGAAAAAAATGAGGGAAGAAAGACGGAGTTCAGGAGTGCAATTAGTATGCAAAAATGCATAGTTCCAAGACTCTGTAGAATTACTGTTTGGGGATCCCATAGAGTTATTATTAGTGGGTCCCAAATTGGCTATGAGGTTGTTTGTTTGTTTTGCTGTGGAGAGGCATCCCTGCTCCTGGGATGCCAATCAGAAAGACTTCTCCATGGACCACCTTTATTGAAGACATTCTGTATTGTCAGGCACAAGTATATGAGGAAATAGATCAATAAATGGTCTTTCTTTCAACCATTTCTCAGTACAAGCTAAGCTATATCACTAAAGCCCAAGTCACAAAAGGCGAGGCAATGAGAGTATCAGATGGGACAGCCCAGGACTTTCTGATGGGCTTGTTAAACTGGTGATTAATTTACAACCTGGGCAATTTCTTGACTTGCTTAGCAGAGGTGAGATTGTGCTACTCTCCTGACAAATACCTGAAGTGCTTCCCAGCTGGTTCTCTGTACCTCCTTTGATGGCTGAATGAGAGATTCTATGCGGACTGGGGCAGAAGGAAACCCTATTAAGAGAGGTGGTGAATCTGACAAAAGCATGTGCTAGAAGGTGGCCCGTTAGCTGCCTGCGGATGAGGTAAGGCAGGACCAAACACAGGACCAAAATTGGCTGCAAGAAATCCTTAGGCATCTCCTATCACTGGAGGTCAAGGCTTCTATGGTGACACTTAATGGTGCCACTTGCACAGTCCCAGATCTTGGTAGAAACCAATCCAAAGGTCACCAGCTCTTTGGAGCCAGGATGGGAGCTCAGTGCCCATCCCTGGGCCAGGAGAGGATACCCATATCTCCCTGAGTTGTACGGTCCTCTTCTGTGTCTTTTTCAATTCAGTGTAATTCGAGTTAGCCAACATACATAGAGGGACTTCTGATGTGTCAGGTAACATGCTAGGAGCTGGGGACACAAAGGTCCTTTCCTTAATAGGCTCATAGTCTCATGATGGTAAACCCAAACTTGAAAGCCCTTAACTATAGTATAGCCACACCTATGGGATATGCCAGAGATGGCTCCAGGGGAGGGAAAAAGAGCCCACCTGGCTGGGGGGAGAGTGGAGGTGGGCTTTATCATAGACAGTATTAGAGTCACTTTTTAAATTAAAATCACAAAGATGTGGAATCAACCCAAGTGTCCATCAATTCGTGAGTGGATTAATAAAATGTGGTATATGTATACCATAGAGTACTACTCAGCCATAAGAAAAAAATGATGAATTAATACCTTTTGTAACAACCTGGATGGAACTGGAGACCATTCTCCTAAGTGAAATATCACAAGAGTAGAAAAACAACCACATGTACTCACTGTTAAACTGGAACTAACTGATCAGCACTCATGGCACATACAGAAGTAAAACCCAACGGAAATCAAGCAGGTGGGAGGGAGGAAGAGGAGATGGGTGAAATCACACCTAATGGGTACAATGCACACTACCTGGGTGATGGGCACGCTGATACTTTGACTCAGGCTATACGAAAGCAATCCATGTAACCAAAACATTTGTACCCCCGTAATATTCTGAAATTTAAAAAAAAGAAAGAAAATGTATAGTGATTGGAAAGGAAAAATAAGACTATATTGACACATGACATGTTTATCTATATAGAAAATTTTAGAGCTTTTATCAAAAAAAGTTACTATAATTAAGTGAGCATAGTGAGGTCACAGGTTACAAGGTTAAAATACAAAGATCTATTGTATTTCTGTATACTAGCACTGAATAATTAGTTTCATATGCACTTGAAATTTTAAAAAGTATCTTAAAAAAAAAAAACAAGACTCCACAAAGGACCAGTCTCCACAGATAGTGGTTGAGCTGGGATGAGTCACATGGCTTGTCCTCCCCACCACGAAGTGTAGGGACCTGAGATGCTACACTGTCTGCATCTGCCCCCACCCCAGTCTCATTCAGATGCAAACGTCTCCACTTGTCCAGCCTGATACTCTGACATTGTCTAAATGACGAGGGGCTCTGACAATAACTCCTGGTTCTCCCAAACCTGCCAGGACCCTGAAGGGCAGTATTACATTTGAGATTCAAGTGGAGCCCTGAATAAGCATCAGTTGCCATAACAATCGCCTTAGAGAGCATCTCACCCGCCATCGGGAGACTTTCATTTCCCATTTGGCAATGGTGTTAGATCACAGTTGTTGTTGTTTTTTTTTTTGTCTCTTTACTTTTTGCTTCAAAACTCTCTGATGTTAAGCCTGTGTCTCTTGGTAATGCAATCATTTTGAAAAATGTAAAGAAGAAAAAAAATGATGACAATGAGATCTGAAGCAGTTAGGTTAAAATGTCAATAAGCTGGGCAGAATCTAACATGGGGCGGTAGGAATCCATAGGATCTGTGTGGACAGGGGACCACCCCAGAGACAAAGGGTAGGTGGAACTCACCACCAGCAACACCAGGGTGACGTGACCAGCTGGGGGCAGGGGTGTAATCCAGGAGAGGATGGTGCCGGGAGAAAGAACAGTACACAGCTCAGAATTTATCTCCTTCTCTTCGACATATAACTACAAGCCCATTCCTTGGTCTAGATGGTGTATTCACCCTCATTTGATAACACCTGTTGGTGTAGACAGTACCACCTTCATTCTGAAGCTATGGAATATGGTTAATAAGAAAACATGCAAGGGATTCGATCTGGGCTTGAATTCAAGCTCCTCCATTTACTAGTTGTGATTTCTGGGCTGGTGACTGCATCTTCTGTCTTCTTGTGGGAACAGTATTGGTATGTTGATCACGTAGGATGATGAATATAAAGTACAGTGCCTCTTCGGTATAGAGTAAACTCTCAAGCACACTGGCTGTTTGTTGGTATAGTTTGAGCATCGTCATCAGGCATGAAGAAACTGTGCTCAGCTGGGAAATGGCTGATCCAGGACTGACACCATGTCTCCTGGATCAAGGGGCTCTCAATATTGTGACAGCTCTTAGTGCACTCTGCAAATGTCAGCAGAAGGGGGGTCTCAGGGCCACAGTGAACCCTCTAGCAAAGGTTTGGAGATGGAGCCAGGGGAAGTCCAAGGCCCTTTGTGAAGCTTTTTTCTGCCTAATCAGATTAGAAAAGGTTATAGATACCGAATTGGTATCAAACCTCTGCAGCTGGAAACCTGGAGGCAAAGAACACAGGAGTTGAATCCAGTGGGGAAGGGTGGTCTTGGCAAAGATCTGAGCCAAATCAAGATCTTGTGATGAAGTCTCAGATTTTCAACAATCCCTTTGTCCTTTATTGTCTCTCTTTCCCACCCCCCGACACTCTCCCTCCACCCACATTAGAATTTCATAAGGACATTAATCACTAAAATGTCTCAGTCCAGTCATTTTCCAATCTCCTTCCATGGTGAAAAATTTCTCAGAGTCAAAGTCTTGGGGCAGGAGAGGCCTGAAGTGAGAGCCCTGAGCCCAGGGTTGACTCAGGGCAGCCACCCTGGGAGGAAGTAGCTCCATCAGAAGGGTCCTCCATTCTCACTCACTCTCTGACTTGCTGTTGTCCCTGGTCTCATGGCAGGGCAAGGAGCATAGTCTTAGGAAAGCAAACAGGTAGAGCCTGACTCTAGTGCTGCTCCTTATTAGCTGTGTGATCTTGGGGATGTTAATTTATTCCCTAGACTTGCACTGTCCAGTGTGGCAGCCACTAGCCATAGATGGCTATTTGTCTTTACATTTCATTCAATTAAAATGAAATAAAATTTTAAACTCCATTCTTCAGTTGCACTAGCTACATTGCTCAATAGTGCCCCGTGGCTGTCGGCCACTGTGTCGATCAGTGTAGATAGGGAGGAATTCCAGCATCACAGCAAGTCCTGTTGGACAGCACTGGTCTCAATCTTAGTTTCCTCCTCTGCAAAATGGTATTGCCATTGATGGAGAGTTAAAGATTTTTAAATGCCTTCTGTAGAGTAGATACCTAAGGAAATTAGTTTTCTTCCTGTCCCTAAGCTTCATCCTTGGAATTGTGGCCTCTCCTTGGGTTTTGATTTTAAAAAAAATCTGAACTATTTGGGAGTGGTCCATTCTGGGTCTTCTGTGGCTCTAAGTGGGTGATCTTGGCCCCAGGGATATAAGCCTCCAGTGAGTATCCTGGAGAGGAGAGGCTCACTGGGTCCCCAACCCTGCTGACCCTTGGAGCTGGGACACTTATGACCACAGCAGTGTCAAGCCAAGGGTGGTGCAGGAGGCTGTGTCTGATGGGGGATCTGGAGAAAGTCAGCAGGTGTGAGCAACCTGCTCTCTTCCACCTTGCCTTTCTGTTCCCCTCCTTTAGCAGAAGCATCTCAGTGGTGCGAGATCATGGTTTTCCCAGTTTTCTCAACCCTATTCCACTTTACGTGAAGAAAAATATCCCCTATGGAAAGGCACGTGCTGCTTTCCTTGAAATTGAAGGGAGAGGTGGTTTTCTCCTGAGAAGGTGCACAGCTGCCTAAGAAGCCAAAACCACAGAGGAAACCCAAGCAACCCTTGGTAGTGTCCGGCTCATATCCAGGAGCACTCACCTGAAAATGCTCCTTCACAGCTTAGGCGGACAATTTTTCTTTCATGACCTCTATAAAGAAAATACTCGCTTTGAAGGAGCAAGCAGGAACGGGACTCCCAGAGAGCCTCTGCATGCACTGGGGCCCGGCTTAGCCAAGTGCACTCTGAGCTGAGCCAGCTCAAGTTCTAGGTGTTTGAGCAGGGGACCTGCCATTGCCTGGAAAACAGTCAAATCACTGCCAGCTGCTCTGGCCCATCAGGACATGGCCCAGAAGAAAACAAGGAGACAGCCTCATGCTAACCCTGAAATGTCCCTCCTGCCCCATCACCCCAATCTCCACATAATTCCATGTCTCTTTTCTGGGCCTAAGGGATGGAAATCAGTAAAAAATACTTTTTTTTTTTAAAAAAAAGTATCCCTTCTTGTTAAAAACATCACTGGCTGGGCACATGTGTATCTGCCTTAATGTGTTTGTAACTCACATAAAAACAAAACATCCCTTGAAAATCCCCAAGCAGAACAATTCTCTAATGACACAATTGCAATGACACAAACAGGAAGTCAGGGACACCCTCTGATGGGGTCTTTCTGAGGCTTTCCTTTAGCTCTACAGTGTCCACCTGGGCTCCGTGCCACCGTGTACCTGCTCATGGGTGTCTGGGAAGGGTCCTGTCCATATGTCATGACACTGTTGAGAGGGGCTGTGGATACCCCAGCATCCCGGACTCTGAGTCTGTCTTTCTCCATATGGCTGTCCCATCACAGAAATGAAAGAATGAGGGAGGGAGCCTATGAAGGGGTGCCCCACAGGGGTGAGGGAGGGAGGATAGAAGGAACAAGGCCCAAAGCAAGTAGGAGGGGGTGATGGTCATGCTGGTTGCTGTAGGAGATGACTCCCTGTCCCCTCCTCCCCAGATTCTAGCTGAGCTTCCTCCGGGCCCAGAGGACAGATGGACTGGTGGCCCGTGGTCATTTCCTATCATCCTTTCTTTATTGCTTCGGCCAGACATTCCCTTGGCTCACATCAGGGACCCACTGTGACTAGCAGTTTAAGCAGTGCTATTGAGTTGATTAAAAAAACTTTCACATTTTGTATCTTACTGCATCCTAACAGCGGTCAGCATCGTGCATCGCTCAGCCCTGGTTCCTTCCGCCCCACTGCCACCTCCTTCTCCTTCTCTTGTGGCCAGTCTCTTTGTGTGGGGTCACCCAGGGCTGTATCTCCCCCATCCTCCCTGCCCTACCCCCACCCCCCACCATCTGGATGTGTCCATCTAATGCCATGGATTTAAAGACTATACACATGATGACTGCCACATCTGTGTCCTCAGCCCCAATTTCTTCCTGAACTTGAGGTTCTTATATAGTCATGAGGCACTTAACGATGGGGATACATTCTGAGGGATGCATCATAAAGCAACCTCATCATTGTGTGAACATCATAGAGTATGCTTATATAAAAGAAGACGGCACAATCTAGTTCACACCTAGGCCGTGCAGTACAGCTTCTTGCTCCTAGGGCACACACACATGCGCAGCCTGTGACTGTACTGATTACCTCAGGGAGTTGTAACACAAGGGTAAGTACTTGTGTATCTACACATATCTAAGCATAGAAGAGGTACAGTAAAAATATGGCATAAAAGATACAAAACGTTGTACCTGTATAGGGCACTTACCATGAAAGGAGCTTGCAGGACTGGAAGTTGCTCTGGGTGGGTCAATGAGTGAGTGGTGAGTGAACGCGAAGGCCTAGCACATTACTGGACGCTACTGTAGACTTTATAAACACTGTATACTTAGGCTATACTAAATTTATTTTAAAAAATCTTTCTTTAATAATACATTAACCTTAGCTTACAGTAACATTTTTACTTGAAGAATTTTAATTTTTTTAAACTTTTTGACTCTTACAAGAACACTTAGCTTAAAACACACGTTGTACAGCTATACAAAGTATTTTCTTTCCTTATATCCTTATTCTGTAAATTTTTTCTATTTTTAAATTGATTTATATATTTATTTTTACTTTTTAAACTTTCTTGTTAAAAACTAAGACACAGACATACACATTAGCCTAGGCATACGCAGGGTCAGGATCATCAATATCAGTGCCTTCCTCCTCCTCATCTTGTCCCATGCGAATGTCTTCAGGGGCAATAACATGCCTGGAGCTGTCATCTCCTGTGATAACAAAGCCTTCTTATGCAATACCTACTGAAGGACCTGCCTGAGGCTGTTTCACAGTTAACTTTTTTTTAATAAATAGAAGGAGTAAAATAACAATAAAATAACAATAAAAATATAGTATAGTAAACACATAACCCAGTAACATAGCTGTTCATTACCATTATCAAATATTATGTACTATATATAATTTCATATGCTATATTTCTATATGACTTGCAGTGCAGTAGATTTGTTTACACCAGCATCACCATGAACGTGAAAAGATGAAATTATCTCAATTACTTGATTGCCTACCTATTCACTGTCTGTCTCTTCAACCCTGGGGTGTGAGTGACATCCGGTTGGGGGCTGTGTTTGATGCTCAGTGCTGAATCTGGGTGTCTAGAATGGCACCTGGGACAGAGTCCATGGTCCATATATACTTATGAGCAAGGTGATGACAGAATGGATAGGGCTGCAGCTATTTTGGGCCCCCTCATTTTTAAGATGAGAAATCTAAAGTCCAGATAGGCTGGCAAGTCACAGAGTGAGGCTCAAATCCAGAATCTCTGACTCCGAGTCCAGTGTTCACACCAGCCACAGGCTGCTGCTTCCTCTGACAAGAGAGTAAGGTGCAAACATACATTCAAATGGGGCTTCTTAGCCTGGCGCCATGGTGCACAAACGTAGTCCCAGCTGCTCAGGAGGCTGAGGAGGGAGGATCCCTTGAGCCCAGGAGTTTGAGACCAGCAACACAGCCAGACCACATCTCAGAAAAAAACATATAGTGCTTTTAAAGGCATTTTTTATTAGTTTTATTAGTTTATTCCCAGAGTTCTAGGGTAGCCAGGGGAGGATTATGATTTAATTTAAACAATAAAGAAACCTTGGCCTTAGCAATTTTGATGTTGCCAAGACCATATTCACATTAGAGGAACCATACCTCAGGCGTCCACACCAAGTGGCCATTCTGACCTTTGCCCTAGCCTTTCAGAGGTGAGAGAAAGAGGCTCTGAGGTCAGGGAGGGATATGAAAAGTCCCCAGTGGTGCAAGAGTAAGGATGAGGAGCATGTCCTGCAAGGGCCACAAGCTGTGGCCTATTAGAGGCCCCTGTTTTGGGGACAGGATTATAGAGAGGGTTGGAGCCTGCATTCCAGGCCTGTCTATGGCCAGAGTGAGCCCCAGCCTCTCTGGACCTTGATTTCCCAGTGTCTCCACTGAGGCCTGACACCAATTCCTGGTACCAAGCTGCTGACCTGTCCCTGTCCCTTTCTCCCCTCCCTACCTCCCAGTGCCTTCAGGGATACCTAACAGACTACCCTGGACCTGGGCCCAGCCCTCTGGCCAGGCCTGCCCTGTGCCCACCTCCCTGGACACTGACCTGGGCAGACTAGGAGGAGAAGAGGCTGCCCAGGGCGGCAGCTTTTGTTCTCTGAAATCGGAGCCCTGCCTTGGGAGAGTTTATCGGGACTTCTAATCCCAGATCCCTCTTTCTGCAGACATAATCAATCCACAGGAGTTAAAGCCTTAAAGCCTCCTCTTCAGAACCAGCCACTCTCTGACCACCCCGGCTCCCACCTTGGGAGAACACTTACAGATTCTGAATGCAGAGTGGCACACCTGAGGGCTGAGGGGGGCACACTGCCTGCACAGAGCACTCCAGTGCAGGAGAGTCACTGCCATTTTTTAAGTTTGGTAAAGCCACATGTGGGAGACTTTGAATTTTCTCATAGACACCAAACCCACAAGTTGAGGGCTATTACCAGGTGCAAAGGGAGCATGCCAGTCTTCCAAACAGTTTGGGAGGTAGAGCCTAAGGGTGTGTAGCACACATCTACAGCAATAACAAAATAAATAAACAAATTCTATAAGTGTATATTATAATTTTAAATGGCAGAATATTCTCTGGTTACTAATTATAAGGAAAGGGATATATAGCTTAGAGCAAGATAAAAAGATACACAACATTTTGGTTCAATAAGTTTATGTCTCAGAATGTTGAACAGATTCTAAAGTGTGGTTTGCATAGTAGAGAAAAGTACAAGTTCACCTGCAGTGTTATGCTGGGATGAAAGCCTCCTGGGAGCATCTCAGAGCCCTAGAGCAGGGGTCGCTGTGCTCAGGTAGCTAGGTGTGAGTGTATTAGCGACTTCTCTGTGACTCTCAGAATAGGCCTCTCACTAGGGGTAGGGCTGTCAGAGGCACCTCGAGTGGCTTCCCAGCCCCTCCGATTGGCACTTGCAGTGCCCCCCACAACTTTTTCGACATCTTTGACTTTCATTTGTAAAATAGAAAACCAGTTTTCTGTCTAGAAACAGAGATGCTTTTATCTTTCATCCTTTATGAAAAATTTATATATTATTTGGGCAATAAAGTTCCATTTGTAGAATCAAGTTCAACACAAGGCTGTTCTGAAAATGTCCCTCCCCTTTCCCCAGAAGCCACCAGTAAAACAGTCCCTGGCTGCAAGGGACCCATTTCCATTCCATGCTGCTGTTACGTCCTTCCCACATGCCTGACGTGCTGCATGTCTGCGCAAGGTACACAGGCCCCTTGCTGTGTCACCACTAACCAGTTCTCTCTACGTCCCCCCACGTCTCTGCTGGTGGGCCATTCACAGGGGCTCCACAGCACCGGCTGTGAGCAGGCAAGGGCAGTGGCTCTTCAGCATATTCTCTGAGACACATTATGTCTGGAGTCTCGAGGTAATCTCTGCTTTCACCAAGGAAAGAACAGAAGTCGTGGTGCGGCTGTGCAGCACGGGGCTGGGTGGGCTCCCTAGTGCTTGACCTCAGGGGGGATTCAGGACCAGTTTTATCACCTCAGATCCATGGACCTCACCGTAGATGAGATAAGACACAGGTACTCATGTTAAAAATTTAAAAAGAAAAAAAATCCTTAAGTGATTTGCTGCACAGGCAGAACTGAAAAGCACTGGAGTATTATAGAGAAAACTGGTCACCTCGGAGGATATAAGCCAAGGGGAGGAGGCCATGTCACAGTTGACTCATGGAGCCACTTTGAAGACAAGGGTGGAGAGTTGTGAATCTGGTTTTTCCTGTAAGCAGAGAAGGAACAATGGCATGCAGAGGCTTTTTATTTTGCAAAATTTTCCCAACATAAACGTATTTGTGTTTGGATCAGGGCAGGGCCCAGGGTAACGAAAAGGTTAATTAATTACACCATCATGTGCCATTTCAGATAAAAATCACATAGTCATAGCATCAGATAAGTTGCAATGTATATTAGAGGCATATTATGCAGTTCCCACCATATGCAATGCCTGAATGGCATCTGGAGTATATCTTTAGATTTATCTCCCACTCATCTGTCCTGGAATTGCTTAAAATGAACTACTTGATCATTGTTATTTCGATCACTGACAATTTTGTGAATTCAACAGCTGCCTTCCAGTGGAATCTAAGCCCTGTGAACTGATGTCTGCCATTTACAGTGTAGACTTCCGCCTCCTTCCTGGATGTCTTCTTGGCCATCAGTCCTGGGAACACACAGCCTTCGAGAACTGACTCAAGACTGCTCTACTTCTCTCCTAATTTGGGTTAGGGATGTGCCCTGCAGCGTGTCTCTCAGAATTTCAGAACAGCTGAGAGAGTGAGTAGAGCCAGGCAGGAGCTTCACCTGTCCTATTCTAACCTGAGGAAATCCCAGTCACCCACCAAATCATTCGTGGGGCTCGCCCACACCTGGGGAAGGGATCTCAGGTGTGAGGAAACCTGAGTGGCTCCGGAGCCATTGCAGAATCTGCCAAAGAGCTAACATGTCCCATAGAAACACCATGAAAAAGTGTAGCATGAGCTCCCATCCTGCCGCTCAGTTTCCCAGAAAGATTGTGTAATCCCAGGGGACAGAACTGGGGGGGATGCGGATCCTGCTGCCCCTGTGTGCTCAGATCAAGCTTGCCAGGACAAGGCCCCCAGGTGAGCACCTCAACCTGCTGCATCCCAAAAAAACAGAGCTTGGATCTATTTAAGCAAAACATGATTCAACCTGTGCCTTTCCTTCCAATTTCAGCCCAACTCAATTCACTCTGAATAGCCAGCACACAGACTAGCTGAATTGGAACAGACTTCTTCCTCTCCTGTCGGTCTGCTTCCATTGCTCCTGGAACCCTTGGCCCAGGTGAGGCAGCCTGGGGTCCTTCGTCTCTCCTCCTGCCTCTGCAGGAATTACTCTGTCTCCTGTCATAGATCTTCTCCCAGGAGGAAAACTGCACACTGCTTTGATAATCTCCCTCAGGACATCAATCTGCTCTTCTTTTGTTTTTCTTTATTGTCTAACCTAAATTTATCTCACTTCAACTCAAAAGTGCTTTGTCCAGTCTCTCACGCGTGAAGGCTAGTCACAGGAGGTGAGCATCTTTTCCCCCCCAGGGCCGTACCATCCTTCAATATGCTCACACCTCATGCACACCCAGCAGCCTGACTCCCCACGTTCGACAGGACACTTTAAATATTTTTTAAATCTGGTCAGGGAGGTTCAAGAAGAAATTTTCCAAAGCCTGTCCAGTATTAGTGCTGCCACCTCCTGTGATTAAGGTCAATGGAAAGCTGTAACTAGCCAGTCCTAGCAGAACTACAAATGGTCCAGACCCTTCTGGAATGAAGGTTTGTGTCCCCCTCCAGGTATGGGGCGTGGACAGCTGAGGTGCTGTCGGGGGAGAAAGGGCACAGGGACTGGGGAGCGGAAGGAGGTTATGAATACCAGCCGTCGCCACGGGACCAGCTACACAAACCAGGACCTACTCGTCAGGCACATCTCCTCCTTATTCCGTCAGGAATATGTTTGTGTGGGGGAAGAGGAGAATATTTCATTTTTTTATAATTTAAATTTTCTAAAACACCTTTGCATTTATTTTCTTATTTGATGCCCACTACAAAAGTGTTGGAGGAGGCAAGCATAGCTACATATTCACCCCACCTCATTGAGGATCCCAGTTTTGGAAAGTAAGCCTTTGCACAATGTCACATGGCTGGTGACATTACAGTTGTCCCCAGGCCACCGACAAGGCCTTGAGCTTGTCACCATCGGCACAGCTCAGACTCTGCAGTCCTTCAGTCTCACAAAGGGGGGGTCCCAGTTCTCCTCCCCCAGCCTGGAGCCCAGGACCAGAGGCGGGAAGGGTGGGAAAGGAGAAAGCGTGTCCTCTGTGCCCCTTCCCTTCACAATTTTCAGGACAACCTCCACAGATTTCAGCCCCTGTGGGCTCCCTGTTTCCCAGCTGGTCCCCTACAGGCGTCCCCTACAAGGCAGCCTGAGAGGCCCTGGGAACACACAGCCAGACCACCCCACTGCCCTGCTCTACGTCCTGCTCACTGGGGCTCTGCCGGGCCCTGGACCCTGGGCCGGCCCCTCCCCATCCCGTCCTCTCCCACTGCCCCTCGCGCTTGGGCTGCCCTGGTTCCCACCTCACTCTTCCTGTGGTGCCTGGAACACTGCAGGCACACTCCTGCCTCAGGGCCTTTGCACTTGCCGTTTCTTTAATGCAGAATAGTCTCCCCCCAGATATCCAGTCTCGTCTCACCCCTTGCACCTGTAGCAATGCTGGTCCTGGTTGGTGCGCTCAAAGTGGCAGCCCTTGCTCTGCCACATCCCCCGAGTGACTTATCTTCCAACAGCTGCCACCTACTCATCTATGTCCTGATTTACTTGTTTTGCTCACTGTCTGTCTCTCCTCACTGGAAAATAGCACCTGTGAGGATGTGGATCACTTCTTCTGATCCCTATGGTCTCTCCAGCCCACAGAGTAGTAGGTTTTCAGTAACAAAAATGTTAAAGCATGTTGCTTAATGAAAGAATAAAATGTTACTCGTTCAGGGAGGTTGTTTCCTGACTATTTCCTGCCCCCCGAGGCATAAAGTAGAATTGCCTGTGACTCCCCCACACAGCCCTGCTGTTTTTCTTCCAGGCAAGGACCAGCATTTCTTACCATGTGCTTGTATCACATCTCTCCCCACTGGGGTGTGGAGTCCCTGTGGGCAGGTGGTACCTCTGCCCATTCACCACCTGACACCATCCCTGCACAGAGCCTGGTGTACTGCAGGCTCAGGACAGGAAGTGTATGTGGAAGGAAGAGAGGAAGGAAGAGAGGGAGGGAGGAGGGAGAAAAAAGCTGTTCCATGTACACTGGGCATCCTGATTTATTTTGTTTCTGGAAATTGAACATGAAGGTGGGGAGCACCCCGCCACATACACACAGTTGTTTTACAGTGTTGATTGCTCAACAGCTGAAAGGAGTTTGCAACTCTTGGTCCATAAGCTGTGACAGCCTTAGCCCCAGGAGAAGGACAAGGGAATGGCTCAGGGATGCTTTTTGCTCCATTTGGGAGCTTTCCCCCTCAGCATCGTAGCCCTCCTCACTTTGATCCCAGAAAGACTCACAGGGCTCCACGGCCTCCTGCACACACCCAGCTCTTCCGGCCCATCTGGTTCCAGCCTTTCCCAGCGGCTTTAGACAAGGAAAAGGGCAAGTGACTGCCTCCCTTTCTGATTCCAGTGTTTTACATTTGTATTTATTTTCTTTTTACTTTTACCCTGTCTTTTGCATAATCAACTTTTAAATCACAGAATTCATTTTCAAGAGCTCACCCTTAAATACCAGTTTGGAGGTGCAGGAAAGAAGATAGGCGTGTGGAAGGGGGTGTCTCTCACATTACACTTCAGGGGCTGCTGCCCCTGGGGTAACACAAGGGAACGTCTCCAGTCTCTGTGTGCGCTCAAGATATGTAAAAGGTGAATGTGAGCATGCACGTGCACACACACAAACACACACAATGTGCATGCAGGCACACGTACATGCACTACACACATGCCCACATGCACAGAGCACACCCACACACACACACATGCACACATGACCACACCCATGCATGTACACACATGCACACAGGCACACTTTTGCAAGAACAAGGAAAATACTGTGACCAGAACCAGACATTGCACAGACACTGGTCACACTGTGGCAGAGCCTGTGGAGGGTGCCCCTGTCAGCTGTGGCGTGTGGGGGGCAGGCCCACAGTGGAGGAGGTGGCTCAGGGCGTGAGTCCCTCTCAGCTGCTGACAGCACATTCTTTTCTTCTCAGGGTCACTGCTCCTCAGGGCCAGGGAAGTTCAGTGGACAAGTGGCCTTTTTGAGGAGCTGCTACAAAATGCCCAGTGCTTTCCCTGCTCCAGGTTAACCCAGTCGTGAAAAAGAATCCACTAGAAAGCTAACTAACTGGAAAGCTCAGTGTCTGAGGGAGGGAAAAGTATCTTAGCAGCACAGAAAGCCGTGGCTGCTGTCACTCACTTCTATTTCTCACGTTTGCCTTTGAACGCTTCTTCCAGGCACTGCTCCCAGGCCGTGGAAATGGCTACACTAATAAGGTCTGGCTCAGTAGGGCGAGGAAACTGCGACACTGTCAGCCCCTCACACTGGGTCGCCTGCTCTGCCCTAGCGCACCTGTGCCCCTGCCTTCAGCCTGCACCCTACCCTGCTGCCCCTGGAACACTCGTGGGCCCACCCGTCCCACCTGTCAAGGTGGAGCCCTTCCTTAGTCACCCAGGTCCCCTCCCACCTCCTCCAGAGGCGTCCCTGACTCTCCTGCACCTTGATGCTGGAAAGCAGTGTCTGCCTCTGCTATGACATAATGTCCCCCCGACCTCAAATCCAAGGCCCTCGACTGTGGTTGTGACTGCAGCTTGTGGACGGGCATTTCCTTGTGTGCTCCTGCTGTTCTCCCCCAGCCCAGATCAGTGCCCTCCCCAGAGCAGACACTCTGTAAATGCTGGTGGTCATTTCAGTGACAACTGCCACACTGAGGCTGGTATGTCCTTTCCCGCAGGGCTAACATGAAAAAGCGGGAGCCTCACCCTCGATGCTGGCCAGGCTTTGCACCGTGTCGCCATGCCACCTTCCACACCTGGGAGCCGTGATGATCGGCTAGACTGAGTCTTGTTGACCTCCCGCCACCCTGCACGGAACCTGCTACCCCTGAGGCAGGGGAGCTCAGTGGGCTGGCGCATGCAGCGGCTCTGCTGGCGGACAGTGCGGGCAGCCCGGGCCTCCCGAGTTTCTTGCCTGAGAAGCATCATCATCAGACCAAAACACCCAAATGTGGCACTGGCACCATTTTCCCTGAGGTTCTCACACAAGCCAGAGGCTGGGTCTATGCCCCCAGCCTCACCTCTCTCCTCGTGTCTCTCCCTCCCGTCCTTTCTCCATCCCTCCTTCCCCCAGTATCTATTTCTTAGAGACAGCAGAAGGGTCTCCGTGGGGTGAGCGGCTTTGTTCTTGATTGAGCTGTGGTCCTTAAACAAGCAGATGCCGAGGGTGCCAGTGCTCTCCCTCAGCCCAGGATGGCCTTCCACACAACACAGGTGGCCAGCGGGGACAGGCCGGACTCCTCCTCCTCAGCTGGAAGGGGGCTCTGGCTCCCAGGGTGACATTCTGTGAGTGGGCACCTGAAGAGATGATCTGGCCCACTCTGACCCTCAAGCTTCATCCGGGGCAGGGCTGCTGGTGGGGTCTGTATAGTGGAGCATTAACCTTCCCCAAAGAGACGTCTGGCCTTTGTCCTCAGCTATGGGGAGGTGATCCCCAGGCCCCTGGAATGTTCTGCCTGATAGGAGTGCCTTGTGTTCTGGGGGCTCTGGCCACTGGCACTGTGATGCTGTGATATATGAGGGGGGCATTTATGGCAGGTGACTATGATTTGGGCCACATGTTATTGATTTCACCTCTGGGAGGGCGGGAGCTTGAATGGCAGCCACACAGGCAGCATGTGCTCAAGCTCCAATAAAATCTCTGAACACAATGGCTTGGGTGAACCTCCCTGGCTGTTAGTATGCTGTGTGTGTCATCACATATCATGGCCAGGGGGAAGTAACACTGTCCAGGACTGCACAGGGGGCAGACAAGTGAAAGCTCCACATATGACCGGCTCCTGAACAATGCCCACAGTGCTTCTGCCCTGCTGGCTCCAGCTTATATCCTCACCTGTAAGAAACTGATCCCACCAGTCTGACAGTTATCACTGAGTTCTGTGTGTCCTCCTAGCAAAGTATCTAACCCCAGGGTGTTTTGGGAACCTCCCAAATTTGCAATTGGTATCTGAGGTGAGGGCAGTGTTGTGGGGAGTGTCCCCTCAGACCTTGCAGTCTGGCTAATGTGGGTGGGGTCCATGTTGAAGAGTAAGAACTGGATAAGGAGCAGGGGGCATCTGCACTGAGAGTGTAGAAGAATGCACACCGAGGTCCCAGTTGGCCCACAATGTCACTGCAGGGCTGGGGGCTGGCGGGAGACAAGGGTAGATAGGCTCATGTCAAATTACAGTGATGTTTAAAGTGGGCTAGGAGAGGTAGCACATGCATACACACAGACACACACGCACACACACAGAGACATTCCCTTTCACACATAGACATACGTATGCACACATACATACAAGCACACATGCACGCACACGTGTGCACATGCACACCCATGCATAATACATACATACATGTGCACATGTGCACACACGGACACACACGTTCTCACACCAGAGCCTTGAAGAAGCAAAGAAAGGTGAATGACCCACTTACCCTTATTCTGAGTACACGAAACTGTATTTTTAGATTCCTCAAAGCTCTACATGAGATGTAGATGTAGAGCATAGATGTAGGGGACCCACCCGGGCAGGAGAGTGTGAAGACACTAGGAGCCCCACTGGGCTGTGAGCAGAAAGGCAGGGCCGGGGCCACAGGCCTGGCAGGCGGGAGGGAGGGCCTGCTCTTGGGGTCCCCGTCTCCATCAGCCCTGCCTGGCCGTCTTCTGAATTTCGCTCGTGGAGCCTTCCTGGCAGCTGGTGGGGAGGGGCTGCGCTGCCCAGACTGGAGTCACTTCTATGATCAAGGCTTTGGGAGCCTGAGAACACAGCCCTGACTTACAACAGCACCCAAAATGGAGTGAGTTACCACCAAAAGAGAGGACAAAGGCTTGTTCTTTGTTAATCTTGAGTTTTGGTCAGAAGTAAAAAGTGGGGGAAACCATACCAATGATGCACTTGTTTCTGTTAAAGCCTTCCTCTTCCTCGGAGGGGCCGGTTAGCATGAGCCCAGGCAAGCGCAGTCCTGTCTTCGAAGGGCGGAGGCACTGCCTGCGGGGGTGTGGTCTGTGTGCCTGATGCCACACGGCCCTGCCTGCAGCACGGGCACTCCAGGACCCACACACCAGCTCTGTGCCCACCCCGCAGCTGCCCCAGACACCTTTCCTCTCAGCAGCTCTGGCTCCTGCTGGCTCTGGGCAAGTTCTCACGATTCCCCCTTGAAATCTTTCCAATGTTCTGGCTTCAGCGTCAGTGCTACCCGCTCCTGACACAGCCCCCACCACCCCAGCCTCTCTGCTCACTCTCGGCCCTGGCCACGTCCTGCTTCAAGGTGTGTCTTCACCCAGAAGCCTGAGGCAAAATCTTATGTGATACTAATTTATTGATGAATATAACCTCAGCGACACAGAAGGGGAACAGAAGTGAAAGGAGGCAGGGAGCAGAGCCAGCAGACCTGGGTCCTGCCTATGCTGGGCAGCAGATGCCACCAGTGTGATTTCTAATGTCAGGACAGGTGAGGGGCAGGAGAAGAGTCTAACTAGGGACCTCTCCCTCCCTTCGTCCTGCCTCCTGCCGGCAGCTCCCACCTCACAGACTCTGACTGCTGGCTCTCCTGGAGTGCGCCCTGCCTTTCCAGGCCACCAGGGGAAGACCAATCCCCTCTGAGCCAGCCCACCAACTGCCACCTGCCTGCCACCAACCTGCCACCAGCCCGCTGGTTGTGCTGTATGCAGGCTCTGTGCAATCAGCAGCTGCCCGGCTGTAGGGTCTCAGGGTGCCCGGCCATTGCAGGGAGGCTCTGCTCGGAACCCCAGGGGGTGTGGAGTCAGGATGGCCCAGGAGGAGCTCTGAGGAGGAGGAAGACAGGGCCTGGAACAGCATATGGTAGGCGTTGCTCTAGGCCCTCAGAAGTCACTTAGGGAGGAGGAACTGCAAAATGTTAGGAACGAACCTGGAGTTTGAGAGGAGACAGGGCCAAGACCAATTCATTTATGTGAAAAATTAGGTTTCAGAGTAACCCTGTGTAAAGGGCACATCCATTTCTGTTTTTAAGTTCCACCCTTTTTGTTTGATGTGGCCCAAATTCATAAAACCCTCAGTTCTCAGCTCACCACATCTGAGTCTCCCTAAATACTTCTCCCCCCACAGTGGTCTCCGAATAAATCCTGGCTCCTGGCCCCCTTCCTTCCCCTCCCCCATGACCCCCTTATGCCCAGCACTGCCCCTCCCTCCTGTCTGCACCTGGAGCCCAGGAGGTGAGGACCCCAGGTTGACAATGCATCTCTCAGGGAAGAAGCCCAGTTCCAGGAGCCACTTCCTTCCTGTCCCCTGTTCCCTGCAGTCCCAGCTTCCCACCTGGCCCAGAACCTGAGGAGCCCACCACAGGTCCTGCTGTCCCCTGGGCAGCCTGGGCAGCCTGGGCAGCAGCAGGGCAGTGAGCTGCCAGGGCTCTCTCTGCAGCGAGTCCTCTCTGGGGGAGTCAGGGCCGCACCAGGCTGGGGGAGGGGAGGGTTGGACTCAGGTGTGTGAGGCTGTGTGAGCCCAGGTGGACCCTGGTGGGCTGGAACCTCCTGCAAGGGTGGCTCTGACCCCACAGCCTCACACACCCCCTCCCTGAAGTTGTGCTTATAACACCAAAGGAAAGTGCTCATCCAGCACATTCAGGATTGTTACACTTAGCAGGACTGAAAGTTCCATTTTTACAGATAAGGCAAATTTGTTTAGATTCATGCATGGTCTTTAATTAGAACAAATAGTCTTAGCCACACAACAAAATAAAATTGATGATTCACTGACAGCTAATCACTTCCAAGAAACAACAGATGTACTTAAAATGAAGATGTATTTCATGGTGTATTTTTTCCTGCAAAAAAACACTTCTAGTTGATTGAATAATGCATTATAATGATTAAGCTGTTAGTTCCAAATATGTTCTGAAGAATTTATGGAGCAATCTGTCCTCTGAGCAGCCGAGGGAGGAGTGTGAATGGTTGTGAAGTTAAGAGAGACACGGGCAGGGGCTGTCAGCCCCAAGGGCTTCTGTTGCTTCCAAGTGGGGAGAGCCGGAGGGTCTCCAGGATCGGGGAACAGGAGCCGCCGTGGGGATGGACACAGTCCCAGAGCACACCCTACACTACATACTCCTCAAAGCAGAGATGGGGGAGGGGAAACCACTGTTCTCCAGCTCCCTGAGCCAAAACCAGCACCAGAGGCCCCTGGCACAGGCTGTGGCTGCCTAGACTTGGACTAGAGGCCCCATGCCAACCCCCTCCCTGGTCCTAGGCTGGGGAATGGGGCCTTAGCAGGCTGGGCCAGCAAGGAAGGACTGTGACCAGGGCCTGGATCCAGTGAGTGAGGTCTGCCCCAAGGAGCATTGCACTGGGTAATCTTAAAAACCCCACAGGGTGGGGGGTGAGGAGTAGGGGTGGTGGTGGGGGGGAGCCTGGGGCACAGGGACTCCCTGAAGTTAAATTAATGCCACTGCCCCCACCCCTCAAATTAGTTCGGGCCATGGTCTTCTCTGATCATAATTTCATCCCTGTAAGAAAACTGAGGAGTTGGAAAGGGGAGAGGAGGGAGGGTGTGGAATCAGGAATTCTGAGCTATCACAAAGGGGCTCTGCTTCCCATGGGGCCATGGATGCTGTGTGTGCTGTGGGTCAGCCACGCCACGCTTCTCACGTGTGCACTGCATGTCAGTCACACCATACTTCTCACACCCAGTCACTTAATCTATTAATATCTGCAATGCCCAGAAAGCTCTGAAATCCTTCCTAGAGCCTCCCCTGACCAACACAACACACTGTAGCCTCCTCTCTGTCAGCTCGGGGAGGGCAGATCAACTTCACACTACTGGAACAGAGTCAGTGCAGGGGGCGGGGAGAGAGAAAGAAACTTATTACAAGGAATTGGCTCACATAATTATGGAGACCAGGAAGTCCTACTGTCTTCCACCTGCAAGCTGGAGAGCCAGGGATGTAGTTCTACACAGAATTCAAAGCCCTGAGAATCAGAAGTACCAATGATACAAGTTCCTGTTCCAGTTCAAAGGCCTGAGGACCAGGAAAGCTAAAGACAGGAGAAGACCAATGTCCCAGCTCAGGCAGTCTGTCAGAGAGAAGGAATTCTCCCTTCTTCCACCTTTTTGCTCTACTCAGGCCCCCAACTGATCAGATGATGCCCCCTACATTGGAGAAGGCCATTTTTTTTACTCAGTCTACCAATTCACATGTTCATCTCATCAAGAAACACCCTCATAGATGCACTCAGAAATAACATTTAACCAAATATCTGGTTTGAGCAACCAACCCATGGTCCAGTCAAGTTGACACATAAAATTAACTTCACACATGGTCCTGTTTCACCCAATTGTTGATTCTTAAGTCTAAACTTAATCTCTGCTGAGCTCCTAAATTCCACATTTGCAATTAAGCCTAAATCTGCAGCAGAACAAATGCTTCTACTCTGGTTCACTCCTCACTGGAGCTGGACACAGCTGGTAAAAGACTCTTGGCACCAAAGTCTGCATATACTTGAGAAAGACACTAAGTTAGCTTGAATTCTCAACTCCAGGCCAAGATTTAAAATTTTCAGAGCCAAGAACTTTTGAGTTTATGTGGAAGTGTTTCTTGACAGTAGTATGTAAATTTTTAATACTTTGAAGCACAGGAGGAGGAGGTGACCAAACCCAGAGATGTTCTCTTTAGATGTAACACCAAAGATGACAAGCTTTGCCTCATCTGTGTTTTTTGCTTCCTCTTACAGAATCACAAACTGCTCTGGCATCTGTATCTCCTGTGCTGTCTCTGCTTTATCTGGATAAGAACCTGTTGGAAGAAACGGTTGGAGAGAAGAGCAGAGTAATATTTATTGAGTGCTTAATATGTGCAGGACACAACCCTACATGGATGATATTGTCATCAATCTGAATTTTGGGATAAGGAAACTGAGGATAAGAGAAGTTAGATCACTTACACATAGGGCCTATGTGCTAGGCTGGGTGTGGGGAATTGTGTAGGCCCTGAGTTCAGAGTTTAAAAGAACCGATTAAGGACTTAGTGGTTATTTTTTATAATTTTATTTTTACATATTTCAATTTTTTTTAATTGTGCAAAGGTAATTTATGCTTTACCTAAATTCCCCAAAATAGCATTTACTTTATTTTCTCTGCCTACAGACATATATTTTAATTGACTACTTTTTATTATAATAACATGCATAATTTAAAATTAACTACTTTAAATAACATATGAAGGCTGTCCGGAAAGTATCTAGCCACGTAACTGTTCTCGTTATATTAACAATGGCTGGATACTTTCCAGACAGCCCCCATACATATTTTAAATTGACTACTTTTTATTGTAGAACTCCATCTTTGTGGGAAAAAAAGAGAAAGAAAAATAAACAAAAATTAGAGAAACTATTACTACCAATTTCTTGTATTCCCTTTCATAGATAGTCTGTATATAGAGAATGCACACATACACACACACATGCGCACACAAGTATATGCCTGTTGTTTACAAATGGAAACACATTTAGACAGTGCTTTGTACTTTTATTGCTTAGAAAAATATCTTTGAGATTACTTCCCATTTGAACATATACATACCTCTTTATGTTTAACATCTGTAGCCCATTGCATAAACAAACCTAATTCAATCTATCTCAACATTTATGTGTACTGTTACTACCAGTCTTTTGCTATTACAGACAGTACTGCAACGAACATGTATGCACTTACCGTTGTCCCTCAGTATCCATGGGGGATGGGTTCCAGAACCCCCTGTTGCTACTAAAATCCACAGGTGCTTAAGTACTCTATATAAAATGGTGTGGTATTTGTATGTAACCCACACACATCCTCCCGAATGTTAAATATCTAGATTACTTACAATACCTAATACAATGTAAATGTTATGTGAAGAGTTATTATACTGGTATGGTTTAGGGAATAATGACAAGAAAAAAAGTCAGTACATCTTCAGCACAGATGCAGCAATCTGTGCTGGAAAAACATTTTTTTGAATATTTTCATCCATGGTTGGCTGAATCTACAAATGTACAAGCCACAGATATGGAGGGAAGGCTGTACATTTGTGCACTTACACAAGCATATATATAAGGAGAATTCTTAGAAGGAAAATATGCCTTTCCAATAATTTTTACACGAACAATAGGGAGACTCAGGCTTACTGTTTGTAAAATTATTATCTAGAGGATATATCTTCAAATGAATGACTGTAAAGACAGCTAATGGGTAGAAAGCAAAAAATGTTGGCCTAGACTTGTCCTTATGTAAAATCCCGCCTCTGGTTTTGCTTGATCCTCTTTTCATCTGGTGATGTCAACCAGTTGGCATTACCACAGAACTATTTATTTATTATCTGCAAGGTAATTTAAACTATTATTGGGCTTAAAAATATTTCTTACTCCAAAACAAGAAAGTAAAATGCTGCCATATGTAACAGAATAAATGCTACTTACATGAATTTGCAACCAAAAAACAGCAATAATTTGAAACGTGCTTAGTTTTACAAATTTTCATTATGTTTAATTTAAAGGTGATCTTTCATTATAATTGTATTGTAGTTTAAAATAATTTTTGAGTTGTTTTATGAAGGATTGCAAAGCACTAAAAGTTAGCATTCCTTCTGTTTTCTTTGTGTTTAATTTGCCCATCTTTTTCTTAAATTGGAAACTAAGGTCCATGATAATGATATAATGCAGTAATTTAGTGCAATACATTTATTTATGTGCACTGCTTTAGCTGCATCCCACACATTTTTATATGATTTTTTATTTGGTTCAAAATAATTTTTAATTTTACTTTTAATTTCTTTTTCTGAAATGTGTTATATTTCTTTTCTTTTCTTTTCTTTCTTTTTTTTTTTTGGATATGTTTTATCTAGCGATGGACTCAAGGTAATATTGGCCAGTGTTTTTCCTCTTTTTCTTTTTTAAGATTATGTTGGATGGATATGAATGTTTGATACAATTCACCAGTAAAGCCATTAGTCCTTGGACTTTTTGTGTGTGGGACAATTTTAAAATATTAACTCATTTGTTTTTATTTGGCATAGATCTATTCATATTTTCCATTTTTCTTAAGTCAGTTCTGCTAATTTTTTTCTGTTTTCTACTGATTTTCCCATTTAATGTATGTTGTTGAGTTTATAAAACTAAATTTGTTCATAAAATTTCCTTATAATCCTTTTAGTTTGAGTGAGCTGTTATGATGTCACCTTTTTCTTACTTGATTTTGTCAATATGTGCCTTCTCTCTTTTTTCTTTTGATTGTAGACAAGTGTTTGATATTGTTCTTGATTTTCCCAAGAAAAAATGTCTTGGTTTCATTGATTTTCTTTATTTTTTAACCTCTTTTGGATTTCATTGATTTTCACTCTGTTCTTTAATTTCCCTTCATCTGCTTACATTATATATGATTAGCTCTATTTTTTCTAGCTTCTTAAAGTGAACGTTTAGATGTTTAGGCTTTTGACCTTTCTTCTTTTCTAATGTAAACATTCAAAGCTATAAATTTCCTTCTAAGCACTGTTTTAACTGCACATATTTAATTTTAATTTTAATTCAGTTCAGGATATTATCTGACATCTCTTTGATCCATGGGTTATTTAGAAATGTTTTTAATGTTCACACATTTGGGAATATATCAAATTTCTTCTCATTAATTTTAATTAAATTCTATTTTGGTCAAAAAATGTATTTCCTATGTTTTTAATCATGTAAATTTATTCAAACTTATTTTATACACTAGCATATAATTTATCCTGGAAAATGTTTACATGCTTATAAACAGTGTCTGTTCCATTGTTATTTGGTGGGGTTCTCTTCATGTCAGTTAGTACAGGTTCCTTAATCATGTTGTTCACGTTTTTAAAAATCTCTACTGATATTCTTTCTACTTGTTCTATTAACTACTGAGTAAAGAATATTGAAATCTTCTGCTATACTTGTTGAATTCTGTTGTCCCCAGAATTGCAAGACTCACCTAATCTGATTTTCCACCCTGACTGGAGGGAACTGGTCCCAGGAGGCTATAAAATTGTCACTAAGGGAGTTTGGGTCTTTCATTTCTGAGTGCTGGGCTCAGTCATCCATCCAGATGCCTCTGAGAAAATAGTTCTTCACCTCAAACCCTAAGGATACCCTTATAGTCCAGCATGGGAGCACGTGTGCACATCTGACAACACACACACACACACACACACAGCTCAAAGCAGCAGTTTACAGATGAATATGGAAACATGCTGAGGTCTACCAGGAGGCCACCATTCAGTACAGAAGTAGGCCCCTCAATGAGATCCTTTGGCTGTGGACAACACCGTGTCACCTGGGGAAGCCAAGTCCCCATCTGCAGAAGTGGGCAGCACCAGGTCACCCTGCTCACCAGGAAGCACCTGAAGAGACTCAATGACGGTGAGGAAAAGAATCAGGGAACGAGGAGGCTTTCTGATTGAGACAGAAGACCCTGCACGAATCAGGGACTGAGGTTTCAAATGCAGCTCTGCCCACCCCCTTTGTGATCACAGCAAAGGCCTCTGTCTCTGTTTCTCCATTTGTTAAAGATGTTTGATGTGGTCACAAAGGGAGCAGGTAGGTCTGCACACCTCAATAGCTCATGTGCATGCATATGTGCATGTGCGTGTGTTATAAATTTATGGATTTGAAAACAGATTGGGAAAGCATAAAGTAGGAATCAAGTGTCGTGGTAAAGACATGGATTTTGTCTCCAGAGGGCCTCTGGTGTGATGGGTGAGGCTGAAAGAGAAAAAAACATAGAAAGCTCTGACAGATACACTTCAGATGTGCAAATGAATGTGGCCAGACGGTACCATGAACTAGAAGCAGGAGTTAATGCAGTTATCAATTCAAAGAATCTTTGAGCTCCAGTGAATTCAAAGAAGATGATCTGCAATTCTACATTTCATCTAAACGTGGTCAAAGGGATGAAGAAGAAGCTAAAACTACAAGAAGAAAGGTTTGGGCTAGACATTAGAATGAACTTACAGGTAGCAAGGTGAATATGCTGTAGAACATGAATTGAAGACTTAGGATGGATATCTTCTGAATGATATGAGGAAGCTTCTGAGACATGGAAGATGCAATGGAGGGGCCTTGAGAACCATAGAATTAAAGATATTAATAAGAAGCATTAACACATAGGAGCGCTAGCCATGAAATGAGCACCATGTTCTGCCCTTACAGATAGTATCTATTAGATGCTAAAACACTCCTGTCAAGTATGCATTATTTTAAAAATTAGAAAACTGAGGCTTCCAGAGGTTAACTAATTTATTAGAATCTATTATGAGGCATTCTCTCCCAGTGCCAGAACAATGGCACATTGTCTAAGGCAATCTGACTAATCATTCATTATCCTTAGGCATTGAAGGAGGGCTGGGAGACTTACCCAGTGACCTGACTTCCAGAGACCTGGTCCCGGATGTGCTGAGAGTAGAGGACCATCCCACCCTAACTCAGACAGGGATGTTCCTGAGGGCATAACAGTCAATCTCTCTTCCTCAATGTCACTTGTTATGGGTCTGGAGAAGGGAGGTGGCTAGGCTCAGCAATACATCCTCAGCTCTTAGCTGAATGTCTAACAAATAGTAAAAACCCAGCAAATTTTTGTGAGTAAATGACACAACCCTTCATTATAAAAATGTCAAAATGAGATCCAGAGAGGAGGCATGACTTACACATGGCCACGTGGCTCCTGGTGAAGAGCTGGGACATGCCACACCAAGCTGACTCCGGGCTCTGCCAAATTTTCAAAGTGCAGTGGGCCTGTCCCTTCTGCCTTTAAACAACTAAACAAAACAAACAAAGCCTTCTAAATCTCAGTGGCAAACATCAGGAAGCCCACTTAGTGATTAAACAAAATGAATATGCTAGAAGAATACATACTCACTAAAAATCTGTTTGCCTTGTAAACCTTCTATAGCCTCAGTGTTACAAACACTTAACCAAGCAGCAGCATGCAGGCTTCTTGGGTCAGGCCATTTTCTGAGCATCTGTAACAGAGAAGTGAGGACGGAGGGAGGGAAGACACACCTTGGAGGGGATGATCTGATCTGCACAGACCCGCCCCAAAGCCTTCCTGGCTCCCAGTTGGTAACGCTAGAAAAGAGTGCTCAGAGGAAAGGGTCAACTGAGGCATTCTCAAAGGAGCCCTACTCAGAGCTGGGGAGTCCCCCCACCTGCAGTTGACTCCATTTTCTGTCCAAGCAACACACATATGTAATGCGAGTTTAGTCCCCCAGCCTCTCTGACTTTTCAGTTTTAGCCTTTTCAATGGATTTGTCATCTGACCAATTTAAATTGAAGTTTTTAATGATTTCCTAGTGGAGGCAAATGAATCTGATTTTGCTTCTTTGATGCTGCTGATAGACATGGGGTGAGAAGTATGAGTTTGCTTGTGTGACCAGATTTTTTTCTGTGTTTTAAAATCTCCTGCAATTGTATCTAAAATTATGTGTATTTATCCCTGGAGAACTGCTTTCCTGGCTCATTTCTGAAAGACAGAAAGGGCAGAGAGCATATATTCATTATGACTATTCAAACGCACACGTTACAGACTCCCCATGTGACCTCTACCATTTGTGATGGTGTCCTATATATCTCTCTCCTTCCCCAGATGAACTCCCGGAGGGCAGACCATGGCTGATGCAGTTCTGTATCCTCAGAGCACAAAAAGTTATTAGCAAATAGTGCTGATTGAACGAATGTGTAGAACTTTGCAATAATGGTAAGAGTATTGCCTGTTGTCTCCATTCTCACTGAACACAGAAAGAGAAAACAGGATTTGGACTCAAAGAAAAGCTTCCTGGCAGCAAATCCAGGCTGAGCTGTACCTGAAGGGAGGCTAGCTGTAGTCCTCAAGAGCATTGACAACACAATCAATTTCTCTCCAGTCCCGTTACCTAATGCAATCAGCCAACCTGGGCGGAGGGCACCCCGAGTAGCGCAGAGAAGAGATTCTGGCACCCGGCTGTGCCGCCAGCATCTCCGAGTGTCCGGGTCTGGGAATTCCTCCTTGGTTGATCATTCAGCAAATATAATGAACACATATTGGGTGCCTACTGTGTGTTAGGTGTGCATCTTCACCCTGCTGCTCTGAGCTCGTGCTAAACTTTGGTTAAATGGAGAGCACAGCACAGAGCTGACTTGAGGGAACTTTCATAACCCACCTGCCTCTGGTCACCCCCACCCTCACTCTCCCCTCCGTCTCCTGCCACAGTGCTTACCTCTTACCTGTTCTAAAATGGTCACCAGCTGATGGCCTCTACTAGTTGGACAACATCCAAATATTATTTCCAAACCTGTCCAGAGGGTAATAAGAAAGATGCTTTTGGAAAACTGAGATAAATAAGCAATCTCTTCTGCAGCACATCCCAAATATCACTCAACATTTCAAATTTGATTTCTCTGTTTTGGGAAATCTCTAAGAGTTCAAGGTTACCTCCCCCCACTCACTCTGCTTGCCGAAAGCCAACCTTGCCAGGTGGCAGGGAGGGAACAGAGGGGAGAGCTGGACCCATGTCAGGCCTCTATGGCTTGGAATTGAGGAACATGGGCTGTGGGGACAGGAAAGTCTTAACTCTGGCCTCCTTAGAGGAGAGGCTTTGCCAGTGACTGTCTGGGTGCAGTGGGGCAGTCCCAGACAGGACATGCAAGATCTCCATGGGAAACCCTCCAAACCTGCATATACAAATGCATGTAAAATATAATGGCATTATCATCCCTATGGTAGGCTCTATCTCACTGACTACATTTATCTTGAGGCATAAAATATAAGACAAGATAGATGGAGCATATTTGCAGCTGCAGCTGAGCTGGGCAAGAGCTAGGAACATAAACAAATGCAGTCCCGTCAGATGAAGTCTTTCTAGCAGAGGGATGGGAGATCATTTACTTCTGCACAAAACTCCCCCAAAGCAGCAGCATGACTGTCCTCATCCCTGATCCCAGGGCAAGAGGCTGTCCCCTCTCACCCTACTTGTGAGGATGAGACACTGAGCTGCACCCCTGGCCCCTGCCCTCTGCAGCAGCAGGCTGTCCTCGCTCACTGCGGCCCCAGGCAGGCACCGTGGGAGCACAGCCTCACAGGAGCGTGATAAGCAAGGGCGACAGCCCACCCAGGGCCTGAGATAGGCCAGCTTGAAGTCCAGGGAAAGCCTTGCTACGCGTGCGACCCTCAAGCTGAGAATGAAGTAGAGGCGTGGAAGGTGGCTGAGAGGAACTGTTGACTGAAGAGAGACAGGGAAGTGCCAGCCCAAGAGGTGAGGGCGAGTCCTCAAGTTCCTCCCCTCAGAGTGTGCACAGCCTCCACCAGCAACTGAAACTCCGCTGCACCAAGCAGCCTACACACCCGACAGACTGAGGGCTCCCGCCCGGGAGGCAGGCCTGAGGCAATCGTCTGGACAGAGTGCCCCGCCTGTGCTCTAGGACAGTCGTTCTCAACTGGGGGCAATTTTCACCCCCCAGGGATATTGGGCAATGTCTGGAGAAATTTTTTTGTCACAACTGGGGCGGGAAATTCACTGGCATAGAGTGGGTAAAACCCAAGGATGCTATCACACATCCTACAATGCAGCAGACAGCCCCCTCCATAAAGAGTTATCCAGTCCAATGTGTTAATGGTGCCAGGGGCGAGAAACGCCGCTCTGGAGCAGAACTCCATCAATACCAGCTGTTGCTATTATTTTTTTCTCTCAGTCTTTGTGTTTCTTGTTGATCATCCTCAGCCTGCCCAGTGGCCACCATTTTAAACCGGAGCCTGCAGCCCACACCCGCCCCACTCAGCACCACAAGGCACTGTGGCCAGACCACCTTTCCCGTTTCTTTGGGAAATTAGGTCTTTTTAAAAAGTTCATGTATACTAGGAAACTTGGAAAGTTACACATGTGACCAGAGCAGGACACATGCTCCGAAAATACCTGAGATGATCTTAAATGTTGGCTTCTGGCTGATCTCTAGGACCAGTGCAAGTAGGAAGTGAAGGATAAGGCAGAGTTGAAAAAATGGCCCGGCAGAGCGTCAAAGGACTCACCCAGCACACAGCCACTTTGAAAAGAATGGGATATGGTTTTGTTTTCCCTCCCTCCCTTCCTTCCTTCCTCTCTTTTCTTCCTTTCTGTCTGTCTGTCTCTCTCTCTCTGTCTCTTTCTCTCAGCTCCTGGAATTAAAAAAAAAAGCCTTGGAAAAATATGAACTGAACACAAGCTAAAGAAATTTATAGCTGTACATACAAAAAGAACTCAAATCGATAATCTATCTTTACTCCTTATGAAACCAGAAAAATAAGAGCAACCTAAACCCAAAGTTAGCAGAAGGAAGGAAATAAAGATTACAGCAGAAATGGACAAAATAGAGACATAGAGAATAAATAGAAAATAAAAAGGAGAGAGAGAAAATTAATGAAGCCAAAAGTTGGTTCTTTGGAAAGATCAACAAAATTAACAAAACTATAGCTGTCCTGATAAAGAAAACAGAAAATACAAATAACTAAAAGAAGTATTGAAAGCAGGGACATTACTATCACTTACCCAGAAAAATAAAAAGAATTATAAAAGAATATTTCAATTATATGTCAACAAATTAGATAACCTAGATGAAATGCATGAATTTCTAGACACATACAAATTGCCAGAACTGATTCAAGAGGAAGCCATAAGAATGAATGGAGTACGCTGCATGCTACAAGTGGATGTTGTAAGCAACAGAAAACAGACCAAGAGACCTGGTTGGCCTCAGAGGCAAATCTCAGGAAGCCTAAGCTGGCCCTTGGCAGCATGGGAAGATAGAAGACGGGTGCCCTTGACACACATGGGGGCCCCTCTTGTCTCTGAAACTGCTCTCCCACCCCTCCTTCCTCAGTCATCCTGCAGTGAGGTCCCAGGGGGAGCTGGCAGGACAAGGGCTTGGTGAGGGGTAGGCCTTAGATGACCACTAGATAGATAGGTATTATAGATAGTGTGTGTATATATCATATCCAGGTATAGATTTATATATTCTATATCTAGATATTAAACAGACGTAAACATGTGAAGAGACTGCAGACTTTACACTCCGTAGGGATCTTGGGATATTCTATTTTGACACTGGATTTGGGGTGGGCTGGATTCTTCAGAGGCAGATGCTGAGTGTTTGAGGTATATGATATTTATGGGATATCAGCACTGCAAAGGGGAGGGGAATAAGCAGAATTGAGCAGAGGAAACAGTTGCACTGAGATTCAGGACCCCAGAGCTGTGGCCAACCCAATGAGGAATGAGGAACAAGTAGTGTGCATAAGTTTCCAGCATCTGGCCAAGAGTGCTGGGCCTTTGTCCTGCCACCTCCTTAGTCCCTGTGTGCAAGAAGCCCCGAGAAGGGTGTGACCAGGGACAAGGCCAGTCTTTGCAGCTGAGGCTGGACTTAAAGGAGCCGACAACAGAGGCTGTCTGTCGACCTCACTCCCCACAGCTGGCAGCAGCCCTTCTTTAAAGGGGTAGCACGTACTCTTGTACACTTATCCATGTCTATTCCAAGAGAAGCTCCTCTAGGGTTCAGGTGGGCCTTTCTTCCTGCAGAGAAACTTAGAAGAAGGAGCTTAGTGGGATGGGCGGCAGCCCCTGCCTCTGATCAGTAATTGATCAGGGTCAATTACTTCTGCCAAAAGGGTGACTTCTCTTACTGCCTGCAGGTCCCTGGATAAAAAGTACCCACGCGGCCCAGCCCACAGCCATAGTTTATAATCTAAGGGAATTCTTTCAGGTCACCTGGCAAAATGATGAAACTTTAGGGAAGAGAACCTCTAACTCTGCAAGGCCCTGCATTGCATGGAAGGGAAGCTCCAGTCCCATAGTGTGTGACTGCAAATGACAGTATGTAAGGCTGCTCCTGACCATACCCCTCGGTTTTGAACCCATGTTTTCCTTTTGGGATCACAATGCTGTGTAAAGGTCTCTGATTGAATGCATACAGTGCATCGTGGAGGATGGCACCACAGCCTGGCAGAAACTTACCTTAGAGCTGGTGCATCAGCGGAGCTTTCAGAAAGCACTCCAGTGTGCTGTCAGATGGGCAGCTTCTGTGTAGAGCAATGTGTGGTATCACCAGTGGATCCCATGGTCATCGGACCATTCTCACACTTCCTTTGTTTACTTCCTTTATCATGACCTTATCTGATACTCTTACCGGAGCTTACCATAGACTCCACCCAGCATGTTTCTTCACCACTGATATCTTTAATACCATACGATCTGCCAGATTGTATTCAAGTGGCCACACAGCTTGCACAGAAGCTTGGGTCTGCCAGAGAATCTGTTCCTGATCTTGGCTCCATTCAAAGCTGGCAGTGTTTTATGACACCCTATACACAGGTTGGAACAGCATAGTCAGGTGCAGAACATGCTCTTCTAGAACCCAAAGAGGCCCACCAGGTGTCATGCTTCCTTTTTCTTTGTAGAATGTATAAGATGTAATATTTTGTCTTTTACTTTGAAGAGAATATCTCAGCATGCTCCTGACTACTGATGTGCAATGTAACAGATGTGGCTGGTCCCTAATTATTACAGGCTTTATCTCCACCCTTTGGGGTGCAAGCCTTTAGAGTGCCCAAAATGCATGACATCATTTATGTAATGGATCAATATGATATTCTGCAGAATGTCCAGATGGTTCAGATTTTGTCACACTGTATGATGGCAAGAGAGTTAACAGAGCCCTGGAACAAAACTATAAATATATATTGTTGTCTATCTCATGTGAATTTAATTTTTTCTTATCCTGTTTTTTTCTTATTAGATCAGAAATTAATACATTCCCCAAATGTGCCTAAACTGTATTAATCTGCTCTATGGGGTCTTCAATGATAATCGGGCAATGAGTGATCCAGCTGTAAAATCTGATTTGTTGGGTTCTGCAAGAGCAGATGCTTTGATGGAATTTGTGGTACAATATGCTTATTAGGGGTTGATGTCAGCATGAAATGGGATTGGGAAAAGGAAGCAGTCAAACTGCAGTGAAGACCCAACAAAGTCGTAAGCAACCCAGCAGAGAACTCTGGAGTAAGTACTGCTTGCTCATCAGAGTATTCCATGTTAGGCTAAAATGACCAGGCCTTTATGCTCTTATCTTACTCAGTCACCAGGAAGTAGCTGCTGGGGAAGCTTCTGCCATCAGACAAGGTGTCTCTGGACCTGAGGGAGACACTGAAGTTGCTGAAAGCTAGAAGCTTTCTACTGACTGAATCCACTGCAGGCAACCCTCAGTGTCAATATTTAGCTGCCAAATATACCCCAAAACTACCCTGCATCCAGAATCTGATTATTATTTAAGATAACAAGTGCCCTTATTGTTTAAGTCACTGATGGTGAAGTTTTTTGTTACTTGCAGCTGAAAGTACTCACTGCAGTCCATCAGCAAAGCCTTTGGTGAAGGGGGATCTCTGTGTCTGCCATGGTTCCAAACAGCCCCTGTCTCCCAACCAAACTGGCCTTTACCATCCCCAGGACAAACCTTAAAGGACAATGTTTCCAAGCTGTGAGAATGGCAGCTCAGAAAGATGGAAAACAGACACACCACCCTTGTATCTTTATGTCTCTATGCTTATATTAATATCTCTGCCTAGAAACCCCCACCCTTGCCGACATGGGAATGTGGAAGGCCTTGAGTCTGGACAGTCGATTGAGGTCTGATGGTAAAGACCACAAGTTGCCACGCTGGAGATTACTTTGCCCTCTGTCACTGGAGGGTAATAAAATGGGTGTGTATGGGCATGATCAAGCTGAAGTTCCTGCTCCTCTGTGACACATCAGATCTCACTGAGGACCCCATTTCTGAAGTGCCACTTAATTTACAGCCTTGGTGTTGCAGGGCTTGTTGTATATGCGCTCCACATAGAGGAGAATGGTTTTGAATGTGAACCACCTGGTTCAAACAAGCTGCTAGGGTTTTCTGGGTTTTTTTGTCTTGTTTTTAACAAGCCACTGATTTTTAACAGCAATATAGAACTTGATTGTTCTCTAATTGCTTTCTTTCTCTTCAGCTAAACTGTAGTAGTCCTTCTAATGTAATAGCAGGAAATGGACTTCAAGTTGGAGTCTGGGTGGATCTGTACATCTGCCAAGTACCACTCACCACTTCCTACCCGTTGCAATTCTAAAATTTAAAATATAAGGTGTATCTTAGCCTTCTTGGCCTTCCATAACAAAATGCCATAGACTGGAAGGTTTAAATAACAAGAACTTATTTCTCACAATTCTGGAGGCTGGAAAGTCCAAGATCAAGTTATCAAGGTGCTGGCTGATTCAGTTCCCTGGTGAGGGCTTTCTTCCTCATTTGTGGACTTTCACTGTGTCTTCTCACAATGGAGTTATTGGGGAAGGAGGAGAGAGAGAGAGAGAAATAGAGAGAGAGAGAGAAGGCTCTCTGCTGTCCCTTCTTATACAGGTACTAACCCATCACAAGGACCTCACTCTCATGGCCTCATCTAAACCTAATCACCTCCTAAAGGCCCTATCTTCAAATATCATGACTCTGGGGATTAGGGCTTCAACATACAAATGGGGGGGGCACAATTCAATCCATAGCGTTATCTAAATTAATAATTAATTAAATGGGCTTAATGGCAGATTGACAAGTAAAAAAGAGAAAGGAACAGTAAATTAAAATATGACAATTAAAATTATCTAAATTGAAGCAACCAGAGCAAAAAAAGTTAGCTAAAAATAACAGAACCTCAAAGAAAAACATCAAATGGTCCAACATATATATATTTAGAGTCCCAGAACAAATAGAAAGATAGAGTTAAGCAGAATAAATAATTAAAGAGATCCAATGGGCTCAGCACACTTCAAGCAGAAGAAATGCAAAGAAATTCACACCAAGACACATCATAGCCAATTTGCTGAGATAAAAGAGTATATTAATAGTAATTGGAAAAAATAGACTTTCCATTAAGTGGAATAACAATAAGAGTGGTGGCTACTTCCTATCAGAAATAATAGATGCCAGATGATTAAAAAAATGATGTTTAAAATGCTGGAAACAATAAAATCTGTTAACTATATTTAGCAAAAATATACTGCACAAATGAAGGACAAATAAATATGTCTTCATATAACAAAAGTGGAAAAAATTTGTCAGTAGCAGAAATGTTAAAGGAATGTCTGTCTTTCTAGCTTAAAGAAAATTATCTCAAATGGAAGCCCCAATCTTTTTAAAAAGTGAACATAAGAAAGTGTTAATATGTAAGTAAATATAAAACCAATTTTAAAAATTAAATAACCCTGGGCTTTTTAAAACTTCATATACATACACACATGAATTTTTTTTAAAAGCCAAGGGTTATTCTTAAAATGCAAATAGAGAAAATAAAAATAATGATGGACCCAAAAGATGGTAGGGAAGGAGAAAATAAGAATAAGAAACAGATGGCCCAATATAAAACAAATAGTAAAGTAGCAGAATTAAGCTCAACACATTCTGTCATTATATTAATTGTAAGTGGATTAAACAATGAATTTAAAAGACAGAGATTGTTAGACTGGGCTAAAAATACAATAACACTATACAAGGTATCCTTTAAATATAAGCACACAGATGGATTGAAATAAAAGAATTTTAAAAATACCATAATACACCAATCATAATAAAATAAGTAATTTACCGTGACTTTCATATTATCAGACATGGTAGATTTCAAGATAAGGTATTTTACCAGAGATACAGAGAAAGAGAACCAATTCATGAAGAAGAAATAGCAATACTAAATAGGTTGAAATCAGTAACATAGCTTCAAATACCTAATCAAAAATTGAGGAAATTAAAGGTAGAAATTGACAAATCCACAGTCAAGTTGAAGATTTGAATATGATCGTCTCAAGAATGGATAGAACATGCAGATGAAAGAAACAGTAGTTGGCTAGCATTAACTGACACGTTCCTGGGCTTGTTTAATCACAGATTGTTGCCACAGAAAATAGGCCTCCTGGAGGGACCCAGGGCTAGGATGGCCCTACATTGACTTTGGAGCCACAGCCTCTTGTTGTCTCTCATTCTTGCATGACAGTGACGGCAAGATTTCCTAAGCTGTTGCCTCCTCTCCACCATCTCACTTGCTAGAGTTTTCCTTCCATCTCATTCTCATCATGCCTGGATATTAGCTGTCTCTGCCTTTTTCAGTACAAGCTGATACAATGCTTTTAAAAGCTTTGTGGATTCCTGAGTATTAATTTGTATTACACTATGTTAAACATAATCCACTTTCAAATATATTTGAGCTAATCCCTTATCTACCTTGGGTTTTCTATGAGGGGGCTCTAGGACAATACACCTAAGACTTGTAGTTGTTTCATCTGTCTGAAAGGGTCTCTAAAACCATACTTTAAAGCTAGTGAGGTCTTAACAGAGGGTTTTACAGCATGGGTTGGATCTTTGCTCTGAGGACCTTTCTTACTTTTGTGGGGAATGGCTTGAAATGAGATAGTTTTATTTTCAAGTCTAGAAAACCTTGGCTCCTATATTTCCTCAAAAATCTGTTGAAAAGTGAATCATACTTTCATATTTTCTTCCATCATTCATCTCTCTCTAGCTGTACTTTATCATGTGCAGCCAAAATAAACCAGTTTACATTTTTAACATTCTTCCTGGAAATTATATTGTTTAGATCTTTTAGTTTATCACATACATTTTTAAAATTTTTCACATTGCCATGGGCAACATTTTTCTATGACTGCATAACAAGGTTCCTCTTTCTTCTCCTTTCCAATAATATTTTCTTCATTTTTCTTGAAACCCTCCCTGGCATCTTCCCCAAAGTCTGTAAGCTTCTGCTAATAGTCCTCTAGAAGACCTCCTATTAATAGCTTCCACTTATTTCCTGGCCTTAAGCCAGTGCCACATATCTTAGGTTTTTGATATGGAAGCCCTCTAAATTCAAATACCAAATTTATTACAGTTACTCTTGCTGCATTAAAAATTTTCCCATAATTTATCAGCTTAAACCAAACATTTTCCTTTGCTCAAAATTCTGTGGGTCAGGAATCTGGAGAGAGATCAGCGAGGCCATGATTGCTTTAGGTCTCCCATGCAGCTGACATTAAATGTCATTTGGTGCTGTAGTCATCTCAGCTGGGCTGGGTGTATAAGATAGCGACTCACTTGGCTGGAAGTGGATGGTAGCTCTTGGCTGGGAGCTCCATTTCAGCTTTTAGCCAGAACATTTGCACGTGACCTATTCAACATTGTGATCTTTTGGTAGTCTAAGTTCTTACATGGTGGCCGGCTTCTCCCTTGAGCTTGCAACCTAAGAGAATCAGGTAGAAATATCATGATCCTTTCTGATCTGGCTTCAGAAGTCATACAGCATCACTTCTACCATACCGTGTCACTCTAAGCGGTCACAAGCCCACTCGAATTCAAGGGGAGGGGGCATGGCCCATCTCTCAATGGCAGCAGTGTCAAATAGTTATAGGCACGTTTGAAAGCTGCCACACAACAATCATTCCATTTCACAGGTAAGGACGCACCCAGGTCATGTGGTGAGGTAGTGGCAGAGCCTAGGGTGGAGCTAGGGTTTCTGAGTGCTCCATAATTCATCCTGGGAGCGACCGACGGCAGAGTTTCAGCGACTATATGCCGGCCCCGCAGGCCCAAGCCACAAGTCGAGGCAATTCTCCTCTCCTCGCTCCCCACGCTTCAGTTGCACCCTGAAAGGGGTGTGGGGAGTCTTTCCCCTGCCAGTGACTGCTTCTCTGCTCAGAGAGAGGACAGTCTTTAGTGCCCACCTGTTCCACATGGGACAGCCATCACTCTCCTTTCCTCCTCCTCCTGGGTGTGGGACAAGCAGAACTGTGTGTTGTGTTCCTTCCTACAAATCAACAGGGCTCTCCGTAAACCCCAGGTGTGTTCTGCTGGCCTTTGGGCAATCCATGAAGCTATGAAGTCACCAGAGTGCCCTGCGGTAAGCATTAGAGCCCATGAGAGTGGAGAAAGTTGCAGCCCTCAAGAAGAGCAAAGGAGCGGCTGGTGAGGGTTTAGCCTGTTGCTGAATGACAGCACGGGATGTGACTTCATCAGCATGTAGGAATCCTCCCTGACACCTGGGCCATTTATGAACCGCCTTCCAGTCATGATGATTACTACAGTATAGTTATGACTTACTTATCAATAAAGGCATTTTTTTTCCTGGTTTTAGACTAAATGTAGGCAAACTTTCCCACTTGGGGGATATGAGAAGCTTTAAAACAACAGGTGGTTAGGACCTCAGACAAAGGAATTAGAACACTTTTCAAAAAACAGATTAAGAATCAAGAGAACGGCTTGGGGCTGGGTGTGGTGGTTCATGCCTGTAATCCTAGCACTCCGGGACGCCAAGCAGGAGGATTGCTCCAGGCAGGAGTTGGAGACCAGCCTGAACAAGAGTAAGATGCCAGCTCTACTAAAAATAGAAAAAATTAGCTGGTCGTCGTGCTGCACACCTGTAGTCCCAGCTACTCGGGAGGCTGAGGCAGGAGGATCGCTTGAGCCCAGGAGTTTGAGGTTTCTGTGAGCTAGGCTGATGCCACAGCACTCTAGCCTGGGTGACAGAGCCAGACTCTGTCTCAAAAAAAAAAAAAAGAAAAAAAGAGAACAGCTTGATTAAAAAGTTGGGGTCCTTAGTCATCTGTACTATTTTGATTCAACCTGACAGACCTGATATGTTAACACAATTCCTAAAGAAATGGGCTGGAGTTGAGCCTACAACAAGTACCACTACAACCAATCAGTGCAGAACTAACAGTCAAAGGACTTCAACAACCTTTTTTCTTGTAATTTGCCTTTATAAATCCCACCCTTACCTTTGGTCTGGGAGATGGTCTTCACAGGGATACTTTCTCTTGTATATGTGTTTAAAGGAGTGTATCTTCAATGCCACAAAATATTTGCCTCTGAGTTATTCTTTGATGGTTAATCTGAGGATACCATCTGACGGGACTTAAACCATCTGCATTGGATTTTCCTGCTTACCAAAGCAGTAAAATCGCTGAATTTTCAGCGTGTCTCAGAGCTATTATTTTTTTGTTTATCGTTGTTACATTGTAACTATTTTGAAAAGTAGTGAAAAAAAATTTAATGGTTAAGATGCTTCCAATGATGACTGTCCTGGATTCAGCCAAAAAAAAAAAAGTCCACAGAGATTAAATAGCACAAAGATCATGTAACCTAAGTTATAGCTTACTAATAGGAACACGCAAAGCTCAGATAAACTTGACTCTGTAGGAAAACTACAATGATATTGTCATTACCTTTGTTCTCCTGAGTTTCTAAGGCCTCAGAGTGCCCTGCAATAAGCATTATAACCTGTCAGAGCTGCAAGATCATATGGTCAACCAGCTCACTTTGCTGCAGCCCAAAGAGATCACATGACTTAATATTACTCAATGAAGTCATGGTGGAAAAGCTGACACCGTGGGTTGGGAAGTGACTCATGGTAGTGCCTGTTTCTTCACCCCCGACACTTCAGGTGGCCCAAGGTGCAGCTCCTCTCTGGTATTCATGTCTACACACTACTGGGTAAGAACTCTGTTGGGCACAAGGGCAACCAGCTGCAGCCTTTGGAGCTGAAGACCTGGGGAAGTGCTGATTTGGATTTATCTCAAAACTAATTTGATGGGGAGATGCAAGGCTTTAGAGACGGAAAGATCTGGTTCAAATCCCAGCTCTACCACTTGAAAGAACTGTGATGGGGGAGGGAAATTTTTAAGTTCTCACCTTTTAGTGTATATTTAAATCACCTGGAAAACTTACTAAAAACTCAGAGAGCTCGCTGGGTAAATATTTTACTTATTTATTCTCAAAGCAAAGACACCACACCTGGTACAAGGGAGACAATGGGGAGGCAGCCAGTGGTCCCTTGGGGGAGAAGACAGTCAAATAAACATTTGCATTGGATGTTTTAGTGCTGTAACAGTAGGAACAGATGGTGGCAGGGCATAAAATATGTAAATATAAAGTAATCCAAATTTCAAATTAATGTGCCTTGGAAACATAAAGAAAAAATAACTATTGTGAGTTTGGGTCTTCATAGAGAAGACTTCATAGAGAAAATAACATCTCCTGGGTGCATTTCCTGCTGTATTGCCTGGAAAGGTATTTAACCTCTCTCTGACTCAGTTTATCTATAAAATGGGAATAATAACAGCAATGGCAGGTTGTTATGAATGCATAATAAGTTAATTTAGTAAGGTACTTAAAATGGTACTTGGCATATAGTAAGAATCCAGTAAATGTTAGATGTTACATTTATTTAAAAATGTGTAGGTTTCATGAGCTGAAGAAGGGCAAGAGTGATAGTCTGGGCAGATGGGCCTGCTGCAGACTTATGAAAGTGTGGCACGTGCTCAGGGAGTGGAGAGACGTCCAGTATTCACTCAGTGTCTGCACGTCAGGCACAGTGCCAAGCACTTTAATGCATTACCCCCCTTGATATTGTTTTACAGATGAGGAAACTAAGGCCTGCACCACAGTGCCTACAGAACACAGTCATCATTCTCATGCTTCCTGCAGCTTCCAGAAAACATGTCTGTCTATAGAGATTGCAATGTTTTATCTTTCTTCCAAGACAAAATGTCCTTCTGACATGCCCCTGCCATTTACGTCATGGTGCATGTGGTTTCTGGTCTCCTAACGTGCTCCCCTTGCAGGGCTTGAAGAACTGTAGATGCACAGCAAGATGCCTACTATGCACCAGTTGAATGACCACATTCTGGAAGATTCCATGACTCATACCTCACCACTAGCCCTCACTGCCCCAGCCCTCCTTCCTCACCAGGGGACACACAGGCTGTGATGCTCATTCCCTCAGGGTTTACCCAGGACACCATGAGGAGCACCAGATATGCAAAAGCAACATCTGAGTCCAAAACTGGGCAGGCCCCTTCATCTTCCAGGTCAAGTCGAGGTCAGCTGGGACGACGTCAGAGTGCCCTGTGAACAGGACAGAGCTGTGCCGGGCTAGCACAGAGGGCTGGCGGCAAAGTCGGCATGGTAGTGATGAGCAGTACACTCGGCTGCGCATGAGCTCCCCAGTGGCTTTGTTTCCATATATCACCCTCATGTTGGCTGCGAGCTCCATCCCACTAGACTCAAAGGAAATTCAAACTCTGTCACTTACCAGCCATCAGTTTGCACTTTTCTTTGCAAGAGCTTTAGATGTCTCTTTCTATGTGGACTTTTCAGGGCTGGGGGCTTTAGCGTGCCTGTGCCCAGTCAGGGTCTGGGGTCTTTTGGGCTGGGAACACTGGTGCCCAGAGTCATGTCTCCCTGGAAATCCTGTCAACGTCTGCAGCATAGCCAGGGAGCACAGATGGGGCCATGGCTTCCACAGAGCTCCACGTATCTCTTCCTGTCCTCAGTCCTGGGGCATCTCCCCCCTGCTCTCTTTGCTCCCTTGCCTTTCCCCCCACTTACCTCCTAAATATTTGGCATCCTCTCTGTGATGGACTTTGGCTTTTACCATTGACAGGAATGGTCCCTAACCTTAGGCTGCTTTTGATCTCTGCCTTGAGACAACCCCTGGCCATGGAATCATAAACATGAAAGGGCCTGATGCTGCCTGAAATGGGGGATGGGGTGGGGAAGGAAAAAAGATTAAAAGAACAATAAAAATAATATATCATCTTGCCACATAGATAAGTAGCTATGCAAGCCACAGGTGTGGAAGGAAAAACATCTGTCAGAGTTAGTATGATCTGAGTTCAAATCCTGGCACTATTGACTGCTAGGTGTGTGACCTCAGGTAAGTTACTCAGCCTCTCTGAACCTTTCTTCAGAAACCTCCGTTTCTGCATGCAAGGTGAGAATCCATGCTGTGCACACCTTGGAGTTGTGAGGATTAAATGAGGTAACAATAACACGTGCAGAGTTCTAGTGCTGTGCTTGCTGTTTGTTAGCTACTCTGTCTGGATGAGTTTTCCTTAGTGAATGCATTATATTGACAAAAGTTATTCATAAATAAGTCAGTAAATGCTTCATGTGTATTGTCAAGATTGAATTATTGACAGGGTTAAAGTAAATCTTAGCAGCTACAGAAAGGATAAGTCTCCTAGGGGAAGCAGCAGCTGTCTATGGGGGCCCCCATGTAAGTGGACAGAAACTATCCCTCCACTGTACCGTGTCCCTGAGCCCTAGCAGAGAGCACAATATGCCAAAAACATGTCTGTGCTGGGCCCAGGAGGCCTTTGCTAAGGCAGTTATGCAATTACATTCCAACTAATGGAAGTGGCACATTGATAGCACTTCTGCAGACTGAGGCTGGACCCCCCCTCCCTGGGGCGATCCACATGTTCCCCGATTCCCCTGCCCTTTGGGGATTGCTGGGCTCACTGACGGGGATCTCTTCTAGGTCAGATCCCAAGATCCAGAGACACCAGAGCAGATGGAAAACCAGCCACTGTCTTCTCGTGCTTCGCTCATGGCATATGAAGCCTGAGGGGATAGACAGGGAATTAATAAATGTGCTCTATGAAGTTCTAAAAAGTAAATAAATAGAAATGTAATCAGGGATGTTGACTTCATATGATGGTACTTGTTGCTCTGACAAAATGATTGGATTTGTGAACTGGCATTAAACTGGCATTAAACCCAGAGGAACTGAGAGCTGAGGAGAACAGTATTTTCTGTCTGTTGCCAGGTTTTCAGACTCTGGGAAGGCTAAGGGAGGGGTTGGGGGAGGCGGAGGAGGATCTGAGCCAAGTGACTTGAGAGGCTCAGCATTATCTTTCCCCATTGCCCTGATGTGTGCTTCCTCCTCTGCCTCCTGCTTCCTACATGGTAATACCCCCACCCTGGATGAGGGCTGCCCAAGTCTCTGTAGGCTGATGCTGTGGCTGGTACTGACACAGGGCAGGCCCCATGACAGCCTCTAGCAGGATGGAGCTGCTCACTGTGCAGGGGACAGACAGGTGTGGGTGGGCTGACTGTGTGGGGGACGAGGACAGGAGGAACTGGGGTGGGGGATATGGTCAGACCGTGAGCCAGTGGGAAGGGGCATTTATAAGGCACCACTGTGGTGCACATGTGCCAGTACTACCTGGAGCATGGATCAGGGTGAGGAAGAGGAAGTGGAGAATAAGTCTCTGCACCTGGGGAGAGTCAGTGCTGTCTGGAAGGATGAACATGAATCCTTGAATTTAGCAAATGCGTGAACTGTGTGTTCCTGGCCTTCTAGGGTCTGGGGAGCTTGGCTGGTGACCACCCAGCCCACTCAGTTTAGGATAGCTCAGGGTGGGATTTATTAAATAGCTGCCCTGAGATAAGACAGAAATCATAACACATCAAATGTTGGTGCTGCAAGTGACCTCACAAATCATGAATCTGCTGACCATTAATAAATTCCTTTTCTGCCATTTTCCAGACACAGTCAGAGATGATTGGTTTTATTTCATCCCCCAGACGTATGATGATCTGTGCATGTGAGGGGAGGTACAGACAAAAACATACCCAAGTGCGAGTCCAGTGTGGGCTTGGCCCTTCTCTCTCCTTCCAAGCAATTTGGTCAGGGAGTGTCTTAGTCCATTTTCTGTTGCTATAACAGAATACCACAGATTGGGTAATTTATAATGAACAGAAATGTATCTGGCTCACAGTTCTGGGGTCTGGGAAGGCCGAGAGCATGGTGCTGGCATCTGGTGAGGGCCTTCATGCGGCGTCATCCCGTGGCGGAAGGCGGAAGGGCAAGAGACCAGTGCGAGTGAGAGAGCAAGAGGGTCAAGCCCGCTTTTGTAACAAGCCACTCAAGATGACGAACCCACTCTGGAGGTGATGACATTAATCTGTTCATGAGGTCAGAGCCCTCATGACCTAATTATCCCCTAAAGTTCCCATTCCTCAACACTTGCATTGGGGATAAATTTTCCAACGCATGAACTTTGAGGGATGCATGCAAGCCATAGCAGGGAGGAATGGCTGTTCTTTTCTGTCTGTAGCCCTCTGTCTGCGCTGATCCTGGATAACTGGACCGTGTGGTCCTCCCGTGCTTTCCTAGGACTCCTCCAGCAGAAGTCACCTGAGGAGTGTTTCTTCAGAGAGGTGCTGTGGGACAGCACCAGGAGGCCTGGTTCTGGTACCAGCTGTGCCCCACATCAGATGTCTTTTCTGATACCAGGTGTGTGGGGTTTTCCACATCACAACCAATTCTCTGACACCAGCTGGGGTTCCAATAATTCAATCCTATTCTGATGCTAACTACCCAGAGTTAGCGTGAGACTCAACAGGGCTACTGGTTCATTCCCACAAGACTGCCAAGCACGAATGTGGTGCCCAGGCTACCCAAACTTCTTTCTGACTTGATTACAAATTTGGAGGTTCCCATATTCCTGCTTAGGTTTGATAATTCACCAAAATGACCCAGAGAACTCAGGGAAATACTTATGTTTGCCATTTTATTATAAAAGAATATAACTCAGGAACAGCCAGATGGAAACGCACAGGGCATGGAATGAGTAGAGGGGCACGGGGCTTCCAGGCTGTCTCCAGGCGTGCATCCCTCTGTGCTCCTCTGTGGGCCACCAACCCAGATGCTCTCTGAAACTTGCAGGTTAGGGGTCGTACAGAAGTTTCATTACACACTCATGACTGATTAAATCCTTGGCCATTTGGTGATTGAACTCAATCTCCAGAGGTCAAGGATGGAGCTGAAAGTTCCCCGATCAGGTTTTTTGGTCTTTCCAGAGACCTGCCCCATACTGAAGCCATCTGTGCACCCCCTCCTGATCAGGAGGCATCTCATTTGTATGCAAAAGACACTCTCATCGCTTAGGAGATTCCTAGGGTTTAAGGGCTCTGTGCCAGGAACTGGGGACAGAGACCAGATATACACTTTTTGTTATGCCACACCGACTAAGGTGTGCAATCTCTGGCAAGATATTTAATATCCCTGGCCCTAGTTCATTGTTGACAAAAAAGACTGTGGCATGGAGTAGGCTATAATCACCGAGTTGTCTGCGTGATCATGGTGTCTCCCCTGCCAGGTAAGTACTCCGAGTTGTCTCCATCACATCTGAAGCTCTGTGCTTATGTCATGCCAGGTCTCCGTGCTGTGCCCATAGGACCTAAAGGGTCAAAGGAGAAATATGGGGAGAATAAAATACTGCAAATGCATTTTGTACTCAGACAGAGGAGGATAAGATATATGATATTTGTTGAAAGGTAGAAAAAAATTTCAGCCTTAGAATCTCCTAGTGAGATACACTAAAAAGCTGACAGAAAATGCTCAGAGGACAATGATGTGTAGAGAAAGGAGAAGCAGAAAATGGGAAGTGATAGGTCTGCTCAGCTGAGCACATAGCCTGGTGTCCACTTGGGGCCCCAGGATTTGACACAAATAAAACATCCTTCTATCTTTAGCCTGGAATCAAAGGGGAGGAATGTCATATTACACACACACTGCCCCCCACCCCAGGACTACACCACGGCTAGAGTCCAATCCAGCTGACGCCGTGAGCTGTCCTAGTGCAGGCAGCTCAGGGACATCTTGGTCTGAGTGAAGACCTCCCTCACCCACCTTCCTCAAGGGTCTGCAGGGGCCCTGGGGCTTTGGGGGAGCTGCTTTGTAACTTAGCTGAGAATTAGGAGGCACCAAAGGACCTAATATTAGACAACCTTAGATGGAAAACTAGAACCACTTTTACTTCGAAAAGAGAAAAAAAAGTCAAGCAATAGCACTCTAGAAAGTTTCTACAGCTCTGTTTCCTGTTAACACTGCTTACCCTGAGTTACATTTCTCAGTGCCTCTTTACATAAAATTTTAGAAATAAAATAAAAACACCTCCTGGGACTACAGTTGGACATTTATATAAACAACATGGAAGTGCCTTAAATCTCTCTTCCCAAATGTGAGCCTTATTAAATCCTGCTCCTAAAAGGCAGTAATTTTTTATTCAAAAGTCAGAAATAGAAATAGGAATATGTGGTTTGACAGCTCTGTCTCTGGAGTCAGGCCCATACCTCAAATCCTGTCTCCACCACCTATTTGCCATATGACCAAATGAAGCTTGGGTGTGACCAGCCCTGAGGGTCTATGGTGAGCCTGGTGGAGCCCAGGACAGATGTCACAGGTCTCCCTCTTGACACTCCCCAAGCAAGAAGGGGAGTCCTTTCAGGCACAGCTTCTGGCTCCCTGGTCCTCCTGCAGAGCCTTTCTGGTTCTGGCAGCAGAGTCTCTCTGTGCACATTCTTCATCTTCAGAAGCATACGGAAAACAGAGAGACCCTAAACTTGCTTTCAAAGAGCCTCAGCCACTTCCCATTTCTAGATAATTGTCTATGGATTCCCACTTTCCCAGGGCAAAATTTTAATCCCCTAGGTATGACCCATCTTTTCCTATCTTCAGAGGGTCAATAGATGCTTTTTCTAATACTCAAAATGAGTAAAACACTGGAGATAAGAAAATCTGCTGGGGAGAAGTTGTCTCGCTCTTTCCAAAGTCAGCATGAACGTCTGGGTTCTCTGCTCTCCAGCAGATCCAGGCCCACCTGCTCTGCTCCCTGTTCCAGCCTGTGTGACAGCTGGGACGGGAAGCGGAAGCATCAGACTGCCAGTGGCGACTAGGCAGCAGGATGAAATGGTCATTCTCTTAAACATTCATAAAATTCCTACTGGAATCTCATTCTTTTAATTTGCAAAGTAAACCTTTTCCCCTACACAGTGGAAAAGTAAAGATAGCATCTGAAAGAACTTAAATTGCAAATCAGCAGACTCCCAATCCCCTGCTTTTGTGTGTTTAAAATTACTTCCGTAAGACTGAGGTGGGAGTGGAGCATTTGACTGATGGAAGCTGATGGGGTTCCTGGAGCAGGTCCCAAGTCACAGGAAGGTCCCAGCCTGCTCCTCCTCTGTGGACCCGACAGCCTCACAGAGGCCCCAGGTCCAGCTCCTGATGCAAGGAAACATGCACACTCTCAGGTCCTCGGGTGCACATGGGGCTGCCATTTTCCAAAACCCCACAACAACTGTCCCCTTTGCCCAGGAACTCCTCACCAGGGCAGACTCCCCCCCAGAGGATGGGAAAGGCAGATGGGCAGATGGAGTTCTTCTCTCCTAACTTGTGGGAGGCTTCATGCACTCGGCTATTGCCACAATAACTCTGTTCACTTCTGTAAAACCCTACGCAGACACGGGGATCATTTTGGTTCTGGTTAGAGACATTCCCCTGCTCATAAAGAGACACCCGAGGCCTTTTCCAATGGTTTATCCCCTCAGCTGAGGAAGGGATAGGCTTGAGTAGGCCGCTGTCAGTCTATGAGGCTTTCAGGAGCCCACCGAGTACTTGTGGGAACACAAAAGAAATATGGCTGAAGCTTTCGGTTAGACAGGCCTTGGTTCAGAGCTAACTCTGACAAGTGCCTTATGACACTAGTCCAATTCTTTAGCACTTCAGAGCTTCAAATTTCTCACCTATAAAACACTTACCTCACAGATTATCTGTGAGGACTGAATGAATATAATAGTGCCTGACACATGCAAGGAAGAAATAACACCAATCTCACCCAAACACCTTCAGGAAATAGAGGATGGGGAAAACCATTGAACTCATCTGATGAGGCCGTGGTAATCATAATAAAACCCGACAAAGGCAAGAAAAAGAGGAAGGAGGAGGAGGGGGATGAGGAGGAGAAGGAGAAGGAGGAGGAAAAGAAGGTTTTGACTGACTAACATCTCTTATAAACATAGATTAAAAATTCTTAACAAAGTGTTAGAACATCAAATCTAGTAACATCCAAAAAGTGTAATGCATTATGGGTAAGTAAGATTTATTCCACTTAGCAAGTGAAAATGCAAGGTTGGTTTAACAATCAAAAAGTAAACACTATAATTCACCATATCAACAAAATGTAAGAGAAAAACCGTATGATAATTTCAATAGGTGCTAAGAAACATGAAAAGATGCAATGTCCAGTCATGGTTAAAAAATAAAAACAACAGCAAACTATAAATAGAAGGGAACTTCTTCAATCTAATGAAAGGCATCTACAAAAAACCTAAACCTACTATCATGCTTAATCAAATAATATTGTCCTCATAAAGTGGGATCAAGGCAAAAATACCCAATCTCACAATTTCTTTTCCAGGTACTGGAGTTTTTATCCAGTGCAGTCAGGCAAGGATTTCAAGACAATCTCATACGGAAAGGAATGTATTTTTAACAATGGTGCTAGAACTACTCAGTAACCACAAGAAAATACAAAATTTGCCTCCAGCCCTATTTCACATGATACAGAACATATAATTCAAAATAGCTCATAGGCAAAGACATAAAAACCAAAATTATAAATCTGTTAGAAATAAACACAGAAGCATATCTTTGTGACTTGGGGCAGGAAATATTTTACTTAGAAAAGATACTGAAAGCAATAACTATAAACAAAAATATTCATAAATTAGAATTCATGAAAATTAAAAATTTTGGTTTTGAAAGATCCAGTTAAGAAAGTGAATAGGCAGGGTACAGAGTAGGAAGAAAAATTACAAATTATATATGTGATAGCAAGAATAAAAGTTATATAAAGAACTCTTATAACTCAATACTGAAATGACCAAAATTTAATTATAAAAAGGGCGAGATGTTTGAATAAACATTTTACCAAAGAGGATAAGTAAATGGCCAATAAACATATTAAAAAGTACTCATTGTCCTTACTTATCAGAAAAATGCAAATTCTAATTATTATAAATGATTACACACCGATCAGTATGGCTAGAAAATTTAAAAGATTTACAAATAATGGCAAGAATGAGAATCAATCAGAACTCCCACAGATTGTTGGTGGGTAAAATGGTACAAAATTATAACCATCCTACGACTCAACAACCCCACTTTAAGGCTTTTCTCTTTTCACAAGAGAAATGAAAATATATGTCCACAAAGAGACTTCTACAAAGTTCATAGCAGCTTTATTCATAAGACCTCCAAAGTACAGACAGCCTAGGTATTCATCAAAGAAAAATGGATAAAATGTGGCATATCTATACAATGGCATAATATTTAGCAGTGAAAATGGAATGAACTCAGAAGATAGAAATTTGGAGACAGACAGACACAACCAGAAGAAAGAAGGCCACGTGGAGATGGAGGCAGAAAGTGGAGTGATGTGTTTACAAGACAAAGAACACCAAAGCTTGCAGCAACAAGAACATAGAAAGAAGTAAGGAATGATTCCTCCTTGGAGACGTCAGAGGAGGCGTAGCACTGCTGACTCCCTGATTTGGGACTTCCAGCCTCCCGAACTGTGAGAGAATACATTTCTGTTGCTTTAAGTCACCCAGTTTGTGGTAATTTGTTATGGCAGCCCTAGCAAACTATCATACGGTGTGACAGTATTCTGTATCTTGATAAGGGTTTAGATTACAGAGATGTATGTATTTGTCAAACTTTTCTAATGTGCACTGAAGATTTGTGCATTTTATCTGTTAAAGAGATAAAAAATAAACTGTAAATAAATAGTAAACATATATTCATGATACGTGAGCAGAAGAGTTTTGGAAAGTTTCCACTGATGGTCTGAACTTACCTTGAAATCCATAAAAAATGAGACAGATTGTTAGGTAGAGGAACAGATATTTAGAGAGATACTAGAGAAAGTAGAGTAAAATGTGGATGGTAAATCTAGGTGGCAGGTATATGAGTGTCTATTGTAAATGATTTTATTTATTTGTTTATTTTTTTGAGACAGTGTCTTACTCTGTTGTCCCGGCTAGAGTGCAGTGGCATCAGCATAGCTCACTGCAACCTCAAACTCCTGGGCTTAAGCGATCCTCCTGCCTCAGCCTCCTGAGTATCTGGAACCACAGATGTACGCCACCACACCCAGCTAATTTTTTTCTACTTTTTGGTAGAGACGAGGTCTCCCTCTTGCTCAGGCTGGTCTCAAACTCCTGACCTCAAGCGATACTCCTGCCTTGGCCTCCCAATCCTAGAGTGCTAGGATTACAGGCATGAGCCACTGCACCTGGCTTGTTTATTGTAAATTATTTTATTTATTTATTTATTTTAAAATTTATTTCAAAATATTACAGGGGTACAAACTATTTGGTTACACAAATTGCTTTTATGCCGTGCCCATTCCCCAGATAGTGTGCATTGTACCCATTAGGTGTGATTTTACCCATCCCCTTCTACCCCCTCCCACCTGCTTGATTCCCAATGAATGTTATTTTCATATGTGCACATAGGTATTGATCAATTAGTTCCAATTTAATGGTGAGTACATGTGGTGTTTGTTTTTCCATTCTTGTGATACTTCATTTAGGAGAATGGTCTCCAGCTCCATCCAGGTTAATACAAGAAGTATTAGTTCACCATTTTTTTTTTATTGCTGAGTAGTACCCCATGGTATACATATACCACATTTTATTAATCCACTCATGTATTGATGGGCACTTGGGTTGTTTCCATATCTTTGCAATTGTGAATTGTGCTGCTATAAACATTCCAGTGCAGCTGTCTTTATTATAGAATATTGTTTTTTTCCTTTGGGTAAATACCCAGTAGTGGGATTGCTGGATCAAATGGTAGTTCTACTTTTAGTTCTTTGGGGTTTCTCCATACTACTTTCCATAGAAGTTGTACTAGTTTTCAGTCGCACAAGCAGTGTATGAGTGTTCCTACCTGTTTACATCCCTGCCAACATTTGTTGTTTTGGGATTTTTTGATATAAGCCATTCTCATTGGAGTTAAGTGATATCTCATTGTGGTTTTGATTTGCATTTCCCTGATGATTAGAGATGTTGAGTATTTTTTTCATATGTTTGTTGGCCATTAGTCTATCTTCTTTTGAAAAATTTCTGTTCATGTCTTTTGACCACTTTTTAATGGGGTGGTTTGATTTTTTTCTTGCTGATTTGCTTGAGCTCTTTATAGATTCTAGTTATCAGCCCTTTATCAGATATATAGCATGCAAATATTTTTTCCCATTCTGTAGGTTGTCTATTTGCTCTAATGATTTTTTCTTTGGCTGTGTAGAAGCTTTATAATTTGATCAGGTCCCATTATTTATTTTTGCTGCTGCAATATATGTTTAAAAATACAAAATAATACTTTGCTGGAGGAAACATAATAAAGTGTTGGAGGAAAAAAGTGACATTAGATCTCATGCTTTCTGAACCCCTGGTCCAGGACTCTTTGCCTTCCATGGCAGTCTGTTCTAGTCATAACTTCCTGAGATAGACACAGCTGCCACACGAAGCTCTCAAGAGGGCCATGCCTTAGGGTGACCTGCTCCTAACCTATGTTCAGGAACAGCTCCACCCACCAGCCTGAGGGAATCAGAGGCAGGTGCTATGACCCAGCATCCCGATGCCTGATCCCTGAGAATGCGGGAGAACATTGCCCAGTCTCGTAGAAGCTTTAAAAGAATTTCATTCTTGTTAGTGTGATTGGCAAAAGGGCAGATGCACATCAGAGCCCCTCTCATCAGCTGTGCGGCAGGACTGTGTTCCTTTAGCAGAGAGACTTGGCTGTAGAGGGAAAGCTCAGGCCCTGTAGATTCAGGGGATACCCCCTGAATACAGTGGGATACCCCTCGCTGCTGTTTCCCCACACAGAGACACTCCCCAAGAAACTGGAACATTTCAGTAACAGAGTTCTATGTCAAGCCATTGTGGGAGGCAGGTCTGATCAAGAGGAAGGGGAGCAAAACTGGGGTATGCTGAGTGGATACTGCCTCCAAACTGGAATGAGGCAGAGAGGAGGAGGGGCGGTGGCAACACCGTGTGAGGACTTTCAATCTCATGAAACAAGTCAGTTGCAGGCTTTAATGATTTCCTGGTTCTCATCCAAAAGCATCAATAAATTACAGGCCACTGAGGAAAACATTAAAATCATAAATGGCCTCTCTTGCTGTCAGTCACTTACAGGTCAGGTTGGGGATACAGAAGTGTTTGTCTAAAAAGAAGCAAAAATATAAACCAAGCAAAACCCTGAGGACTATAATTCAGAGACTGATGGATTTTTCATTCCAAAGGAGGCCATATTCCAAGGCAGTGGAACAGAGAGCAGACCTAGACCAGGGCAGAGCTCGGCAGAAGGATGGGGATCTGGGTGTGTAGCATTGGGCTCCATGTCCGGGGCTGGGCTTCAGGTCTTGGCTTCGACAGCAACCTTCAGTCTATGCCCTTGGACAAATCTTTCACCACCTTGGAGTAAAATACCCTCATTTGCAGCATAGACATAGGTGAATTTGTTTTGAGTTATTTTTTAAAAGGCTATATGGACTGTAGAAATATAAAATAACCATATTGTTAGGTGGTCCTAAATTTGACTGCTCGTACAATCCCACTTTCTGGGCAGTGGGTCTGGGGGAGTCTCAGGGGGTGCTTCTTGTATGTGGCTGCAGAGAACTGATGGGGCTCCCTGGTCCATCTCCTGCCCTGCCTCATGGGCACCCCTTTGGTGACAGGATTTTGGATGTGCCTCCTGTCTCTGCCACCTTAGAAAGCAGCCAAGAAGATCCTGCCCTCTCTGCCCTCACCCACCAACTGAGGAGGGTGCAACTTTCCTGCTTGAGACAGATAATTATCAGATAATTTACTGTGATAGTTACAACTCTTAGCAAAAGCAGGCAGATCCCTCACCTACACCTCCCCAGTTTTACTCACCAACAGTTTATGGCTTGTGGTAGACGAAAGAGAGCTTCAAATTGTTTGCTGCTTCTCCATCTGAGAGATGGCATCTAATTCCTCTTCCCTTCGATCTGAGTGGGCTTTGTGACTGCTCAGCCAAGTATAACATGGCAGGCAGTTCTTTGTGCAAGTCTTCAGGCCTGAGCCTTAAAAGACGGGCAACTTCTACTTCCTCTCTGTTAGAGTACATGCTCAACTACCCTGAGACAGTTGTAAGGAAGCCCAAGAGAGGTGCATGGAGATGCCCAGTGGAGAGAGAACAATGCCTGACCAGTCCTATCTGTTCCAGCCATGCTAGACTGAAAAACAGACATATGAGCAGAAAAGCCCTTTTGGACATTCCAGCCCCAGCAGGCAGTGATGGAGAAGCAACAAGAAGCCCAGCCAACAGCAGAATCAAGGCCCAGAAATATGATGCCAGTTATGTTGTCCCAGCCTCCACCAACTGTTCTAACCACACCTCCTTTGCCTCTCTCACGATAGAGCAGAGTTGTGCTATCTCTGTGTACCATGCCCTAATTCCCGACGCACAAGAGTGTGAGGCCCACAATGGCGTTGTTTGAGGCCATTAAGTCTTAGACTGGTTTACTACACAGCAACAGATAGCTAAGCCATGCAAACATAGAATTTTATGCATTTTAAAAAAATGGGCAAATGCTAGATCAGGTGTTGTCCCTACATCAGTAAACATTTCATCTGCTACCTTAGACAGAGAGCAAAGCCGTCCTGCTTTATTATAAAACCTCCACTGTCCAGAACACAACTTGACACTTACAGGTCATCTGTCTGTTGTCACAACTTCCCAGTGCCCAGGGGCAGGTCCAGCAAATACAGCTTTGGACCCAGGATTTCAAAGTTAAAAAGCTTTGTACTTGCCCCTACCTCAACATAAGTCTAAAGGTGTTAACTCACAAGTTCCTTAGGATTAGCATATTTTTTTCTAGGGATCTCTGAACCCATTAGCATCAGCGCTGATGCAGTAAGTCCATCCATGCAGCAAAGCATGAAGAAAATAACCCAGATTTTTATTGTGAAATAGGCATTATTTCCTGACTTCTGTTTTGATTCCTCACTGAAAACCAGACACCTTTGTAAGATGTCATACCAGGTACTAAAACAGGAACCTAATAATCCTACAGAGCAATGGGGTGCATTTGTTGGAAAATACCTGTGCATTTGTATATTTTGCTCCTTAATTTTTTAACCACCCATAGTAGCTATATATTTTCATTTTCTAGTATTCCCCTGTGCCTTTCCTTTTTCTGCTGCTCACCCAGATGTGGCCAAGTTGGCAGAATTTGTCAGAAGCCTGTGGCTGAGCGAAAGCTTGACATTAGATATTTATCATGTTAGAATGTCCTCCATCTCTAGACCTCTTTTTCTGATTTTTCTAAATAGGATGCATTTCAGTCATAGCTAAAATTAATTTGTTATTTCTTAATATATCAAGTTCTGGGTTAAAACTGGATAATGCAATGCATTTATTATTTTCTCTCTCCTCTGTTTATTCTACTGTGAAATTGTTTTTTGCTAAGTGATTAATTCTGCCAAGGCTTCCTCCTCTTGTTGAGTAAATTGTAGCTTTTGGAAAGAAGATGCTGACTGGGCCTGCCTGTTATCAGAGGTGTCATTACAGTCGTGTCAAACATTGTTGCTGACAAATGACTGAGCCCATTGTCCTTTATTCATTTGCTATGGCTGCTTTTCTGTGGGGATGAGCAATAATCGAACATCTTCTAGGAGATCAACTGTGTGGCTTTGAAGATTTGGAAAAACAGAGAAAGAGAGATAGAGAGAGAAAGCTGGGTCAGAGGCCCAAGGTGACAAAGCCTTGGGCACCATCTCTGTCCACAGACAGTTTCTCAATCTGAAGTCCCCACTGAGGAAAAGGGCACCTTGCACATCCTGAAGGGCAAAACAGGGCAGGTTAGAGAGCTCTCGGGGTTGTGTGATGGATGGAATTTTAAGAAAATTTTCAACACTGAGGAAGACAAGTATGCCCTGCACAGTTTTCTTAATTGGTTGGTTATTACCTTGAGATCATGAGAGCTGGTTAGTTAGGACCAGATCAAGTAAAGGACTGGATCAGATATTGCACCTACGTTGAGCACAGTGGCTCACACCTGCAATCCAAGCATTTTCAGAGGTCGAGGCAGGAGAACAACTTGAGGCCAGGAGTTCAAGGCTAGTCTAGGCAACATGGCCAGACTCTGTCTTTACAAAAAATACAAAAATTAGCTGGGCGTTGTGGTGCACACCTGTAGTCCCAGCTACTTGGGAGGCTGAGGCAGGAGGATCGCTTGAGCCCAGGAGTTCGAGGCTGCAGTGAGCTATGATGATGCCACTGCACTCTAGCCTGAGTGAGACCTTCTATCACAAAGAATAAAAATAAAAATAACTAATAATAATAAAAGATACTGTAACTAGACCCTCCTACTTAGGTGAAGCAGGGACTGAAGGGAACTGACATGGCTTCTGGTATGGACTGAGAGTTCCAATTGGCCAGGCAAGTCTGACATCACGGTGATATAAAGCCAGGTAAATGGGCCACATGGGGCTCCAGGTGAAGTGCCCTAACACAAGTGAGACTCAGAAGTCCAGGCAAGATGACCTCACAAGTGTCTGTCCACATGTAGCAGGGTCCCAGCTGCTTTCTGGAATACACAGCTCTGATTTGGGAGAGAAAACTGGTAAGAACAAGGCAAAGCCTCAAGCCCAGGAGTCTCTGGGATATGAGGAGGTTCACTGGAGCAGACAGTAGGGCAGAAATGGAGTTGCAAGAATTGGGGCCCAGGGTGGTCTCAGCAACAGAGCAAGATTCGTGGTTATCAGAGCCTCACACTGGGTCAGGGCAGGGCCCCGCAGTGAAGGCCCTGCAGGCTGAGCCGCTGGCATGGTACTGGAGCAACATCTTACATTCTGCACCAAGTCAAGCTAGTCCTGGAGTCTGGGAGTGATGTGGATGCTTCCTGCAGGTGGAGGTCAAGTGTGCTTGTTGTGGATGGAGGCTGGGAACCACTA